>CM077078.1:167899895-169099895 GCA_039513925.1 Platanthera zijinensis | reverse complement strand
CCGGCCCCGCAGCCAAACCCGGGGGCCAATTGGCTGAGCATCTTCCGAGGACTCTCTCCTCCATCTTACTTAGGGACAGAATCGGCTGTTCGGACAGAGGAATGGCTAGACATTATGTATGAAATGTTGACCGGGATACGGTGCCCCATGGAGGAGAGGGTTCCATTGGTGGTCTCTTATTTAAAGTCCCATGCCAAGAGATGGTGTAAGACGTTGCTTGACACGACATATGCCGAAAGGGAGGTTGTGGAAGTTACCTGGGAAGTGTTCAGGGCCGCGTTGCTGGAGCATTTTGTTCTGCAGTCGGCCATGGATGAGTTGGAGGAGCGGTTCATACAGCTGAAGCAGGGCACCCGGACGGTGGTGGAGTACCATCGGGAGTTTGACCATTTGGCTCGATATGCAGATTCTTAGCAGCTGGACGAAGCGGGGTACATCAAGAGGTTTTATAAGGGGCTGCGGGAGGACTTGAGGGAGGCTTTATTGTTTGTATCCGACGGGCCTATCTCCCGAATTTTGGAGATGACAAAGAGGATTGAGGCTGATTGGCACACCACTCAGGGCCAGAAGCGGCAATCGGAGGATCAGGGCCGGTGAGCCAGAAATGATCAACGGCAAGGTGCTATACCGGGTGGGAGAAGGACAGAGGACCAGCCTCGTCAGGAAGTGAGGCAGGAGATGAGGGAGCAGGTGATATTGGACCCTCAGCCTCTTCAGATGAGGGAGGCACCAAGACCCGGGGGTATGGCATTTCCCCCACCGGAGTGCTACAACTTCCATCAAATAGGACACATTCGGAGAAACTGCCCCATAAGGGAAGCACCTCTACCAGCACCCCAGGCTGCCCCGCATGCCCAACAGTTTGAAGGACGAGGATGTGGTCAAGGATGTGGTTTCCAGGGTGCAGATCGCAGGCAGCAAAGGGAGCAAATTTATGCACTGGATTTGGCTCAACCCCGGAACCCGGAGCAAGTAATCACTTGTACGTCAGAAAATTATAAACTTATTTCCTCATGACATTTAAGTTTATATAGAAGTGATAATCTAGGAAAGAAAACCATAGCTAGATTCTAAGACATTTAACCTTCCCCACCCCCAGGAATAGTTTTCATCAGTGGAAAACCCGCTTATACGCTGTTTGATACGGGTGCTTCACACTCATTTGTATCGGAAGCCTTCATAGAAGGGTTGGAAGGCGTAAAACGATTCACGGGTTTGATGATGAGGATACGATTACCCGACGGATCGGAGCTACTCATCTCAGCCCACTGCAACATGGAGACGGAAATCGGCGGAAAGATATTTGAAGCTCCAGCGACAATCATGAAGATGCCAGTCTTTGATTTGATCCTAGGAATGATATGGTTGAACTGGAATCATGCTCAGATTGACTGCATGTCCAAGAGAGTTACCGTGAGACATGGGGATTCCTACCTCGTCATTGAAGGTACTAGATCTATTCCCCCTCTCACGATGTCATCTGTACAGGCCGTCAAGGCCCACTTACAGGGGGAAGAAGTATATGAGGTAGTATTTGAAATGACTGAGGCCAAGGTCTTCACCTCGGATATTCCGGTGGTGCGAGATTTTGCTGATTTATTCCCAGAGAAACTACCTGGGCTATCCCCGCACCGTGAGCAGGATTTCCGGATACAGCTAGTGCCGGGGGCTAAGCCGGCAGCTAGAGCCCCTTACCGGATGTCCCCAAAAGAGCTGACAGAATTTCAAAGCCAACTCCAGGAACTAGTGGAGGCCGGATTTGTCCGACCGAGCTCTTCGTCATGGGGAGCCCCAGTCTTGTTCGTTAAAAAGAAGGACGGGACTCTAAGATTGTGCATCGACTACCGAGCACTAAACCGATTGACAGTCCAAAATACATATCCACTGCCAAGGATAGATGAGCTGTTTGACCAGCTAGATGGCGCGCATTTCTTTTCCAAATTGGATTTAAGGTCGGGTTACTACCAGCTACGGATCCAGGAGGAGGACATTCCAAAGACTGTCTTCAGTAGCAGATATGGGTTATATGAGTTTGCCATGATGCCCTTCGGGCTCACAAATGCTCCGTCGGCATTCATGAGCCTCATGAATCAGGTGTTCGAGGCATATTTAGATGTGTTCGTCATCGTGTTTATCGATGACATCCTCATTTACTCAAGGACAGAGGAGGAGCACACACGACATCTGACGCTGACCCTGGAGAGACTACGGGAGCACAAGCTTTATGTGAAGATCAGCAAATGCCAGTTTTGGTTGAAGGAGGTGGCTTTCCTAGGTCATATCATCAGTGGTGCTGGGTTGGCAGTGGACCCGACCAAGATCCAAGCAGTTCGGGATTGGCCACAGTTGAAGACGGCCACAGATGTGCGGAGTTTCCTAGGACTCGCCGGTTACTACCAGAAGTTCGTAGAGGGATTCTCTCGTATCGCCCTTCCACTCACATCTCTGACAAGGAAGGAGGTACCCTTTATCTGGACCCCACAGTGTGAGGTGGCTTTCCAAGAGCTAAAGGGACGACTCACTTCGGCTCCTATACTTGCCCTCCCTTTAGGGAAGGAAGGATTTCAGGTCTACACCGATGCTTCTTACCAGGGCATTGGTGCAGTGCTTATGCAGGATGGCCATGTGATAGCTTACGCTTCTCGGCAGCTGAAGAAGCATGAGCAGAACTACCCAGTCCATGACCTAGAAATAGGAGCTGTCATTTTTGCACTGAAAGTCTGGCGGCACTATCTGTATGGTGTCCACTGTGACATATACTCTGACCATAAAAATTTGAGGTATGTGGACACGCAGAAAGAGTTGAACATCAGACAGAGATGATGGCTAGAGTTTTTAGCAGACTACCAGTACGAGATGCACTACCACCCGGGAAAGGCGAACGTGGTAGCCGATGCACTAAGCCGAAAGACCGCAAACCCCAGTGTAGGAACACAGTTGATGGCCTTGGAGTTGGTTCAGATGTTAGACAAGATGCAAATATCCCTTGTGTCCGAGGATCACCCTGAGTTGTACCGGGAGTATCCATCATCATTAATTACCACAGATGACATTCGAGAACGGGTCAAGGATGGACAGAGGCAGGATACCTAGCTAGAACCGATATTTCGGGCATTAGAAGCAGGCACGGTGGGAGACTACTCGCTGAGGGATGACTTAGTGTGCTTCAGAGGTTTACATACAGGAGGGAGGCAAGGTCCGGGAGGACATCATGATGGAGGCTCATTGCAGTCGATATTCGGTACACCCGGGGATTACGAAGATGACTGCAGATCTGAAGAAGACTATGTTCTAGCCCAGCATGAAGAAGGATATCACCTACTTCGTGACCCATTGCGAGGCATGCCAGTTGGTGAAAGCAGAGTGTAGAAACCCAGCAGGATTATTGCAGCCACTCTCAGTACCAGAGTGGAAGTTCGATGATATCGCCATGGACTTTATACATGGACTTCCCCGATCGCGGACAGGGAATGATTCGATCTAGGTGATCGTCGACCGGCTGACGAAGGTAGCCAGTTTATTTCAACCAGGAAGGATGACTCGGTGGGTGTGTTAGTCTGAAAGTTTGTGGAGCAGTTCGTCCGTTATCATGGCATGCCCAAGTCGATTATGTCGGACCGGGATAGTCGATTTACGTCCAGGGAGTGGAGGTCAGTACAGACTTACTTGGGCATGCGAATAACATTCAGTACGGCTTTTCATCCCCAGACAGATGGACAGACGGAACGCACTAACCGGACTTTGGAGGATTTGCTACGACTCTGCATATTGGATCGCGGTGAACCTTGGGAGAAGTTGTTGCCACTGATCGAGTTCTCGTATAATAACATCTACCAGTCTAGTATAAGGATGGCTCCTTATGAGGCATTGTACGGATGGAGGTGCAGGACTCCGTTGTCATGGATACAGGACGAGGACCCTAAGGCATTGGATTCATAGTTTGTCGAGGACACCGAGGCTCAGGTGAGATTGATACGGGACAGGATGCTAGAAGCACATAGCCGACAGGCTAAGTATTACGACGCTCGACATCGTCAGGTGGAATTCCAGGTGGGAGACCAAGTGTTCTTGAAGATCCGACCAATGCATGGAGTTACTCGGGTACGCGGACAGAGGAAGAAGCTGAGCCCAAGATATATGGGGCCTTATAGGATCACGGAGCGGATCGGTCCCTTTGCATACAGGCTGGAGCTGCCACCGGAGCTGGCAAGTATGCACGACATATTCCATATATCCTCTCTTAGGAGAGCTCTACTACGCCCAGAGCAGCAAGTTACAACCACAGATGGGACGATAGCATCTGATCGGTCAGTTCACCTAGAACCGGTCCGGATTGACGACAAGGGAGTACGGATCTTGCGCCGCAAGAAGATACCCTTAGTCAAGGTTCTGTGGAGGAACCACGGTTAGGAGGAGCACACCTGGGAACCGCAGGACCTGATGAGGCAGAAATACCCGGAGTTGTTCAGTCAGGTATACCTGACCACATACTATAAATTACCTTCTTGTATTAAACCGGTAGGACTAGATAAGGGAAATTGAGAACATAGTCATGCGCACTCAGTCAACAAAAGTAGGAGCTAATCTTTTGTTTATTGGGGGATTTCCCTCATTTATTGAACAAGTAGTCGTTTCGACTCAATAGGAAAACCATATGCGATGTTACAAGTTTATTTCATTCCGGTAGAAATCCTCGTAGGCTTAACATCAATTTCGGGGACGAAATTTTTGTTTTGGTTATTGGGATTTGTAACATCCCTCAGACAACTAGACCCCTAGAGATAGTTTTGTCATGACTAGGTCATGACAAATCCCTAGAAAATCCATAAAGGCCAAGTGAGCCTAGGAATGAGGATGAGACCACTATGGTCTGCACATAGTAGATTTCTGAACCTTGGTTTAAGGTGATCATGGGGCTTCACCAAGACTCCAAAACCCTACCCATACCTTCATAACCCTAGTGAGGGGTCAATGGGTCACTAAGGACCCAGGGAAGGCAGTCAAAGGGAATAAGTTGACCAAAGTCAACTATAACCCTAATTGGGTCAAACTGACCTGCACAAGGGTAAATTGCAGCCCCTTAGCAGAGTGGACCCCACACATACCCTCATAACCCTAGGGGAGGCCAATGGGTCACCAAGGACCCTTTAAGGAAACCTCAAGGACAAAATTGACCTTAGTGGGCCCTAGTCCAAGTTTGGGTCAAGCTAGCCTAAATAGGCTAACTCAAGCTCAAGCCCATTCCAATTGGGCTAACCTTGTTTTAATGGATGAAATGGACTTGTAGGCTGCCATGGGGTTAGGTAGGAGCCAAAATTCAGCTTGGTGTGTAGGAGAGAGAAAAGGCCACCATGGAGGAGAGAGAAAGAGAAGGAAGAAAAAGGGAGGAGGACTTTGGGCTCATCCTCCCCCTCCCCAACCCCCTCCATTCATTGCATTAGGACCAGGAAGGCAGCCCCAATCCAACCAGCCAATCCTTGACTGGTTGGAGCCATACATCTCCCTCTACCAACCATAGCCGCCAAGCTTGACCATGGCCAATAATGGCATGGAGCAATTCAGCCACCTAACACCCCACCTCTCCCTTTTAAAAGCTTCACTGGAGTCCAGAGAGTAATTCCCACCACCTTCCTGAAGGAGCCAGGCTATTTCACTGTGCTGTTGTAGAGGGCCGACAACCACCAGCCACCATCATGCCAATCCGGCGATCAGCACGGCTACAACCGCCACCACAGGTCCTCCTCCACTCCTTCTTGCATGGGCAGACCTTTAGAATCATTAGGGCTATGGTTGGAGCTCAATTGAGCCCAAACCGATTTTTCAAAATCATGGATTTCCATGAAAATCCATACCCTCGGGTTTTCCGGAATAGTGCTCCCCGGCGGCCGTGCTGCCGCAAGGAGATAGCCCCGACCGCCACGAAGGTGTTGGCGGCGGTGGCAGGCCGGGGAGGTGGCCGGATTGCCGGCGGCAGCAGCTGGAAGTCAGCCCAGGCAGGATGAATCCTGGCCGTCTGCTGGAGGAAGAAGATGATAGGATTCCGTCGGTTTTGCGCCAAGATTCGTGCGTGATGATATCTAAACTATGGAATATATATTTTGAATCATTTCATTTTGTCACAGATATAGTATTTAATGTATTTTATTATTAAAAATACTTAGGGCCAATTTCAAAAAAAATGGTCAACACATAAAATGTAGCCCTATGAGTCCATTTGCATACAAAATTGGTTTGAACTAATTTGGGGGACTGGTTTGAACAGGGCACACATTTTTGTGGGGTCTATACATATGACTAGGCAGACATTAAACAGAGTGCCCACACTTCATCCTTAGCCCAAATGAGTTGAAATTTTGGCAGAGAGTCACCCTACCCAATATCTAGACCCTGCCAAAAAATGGGAATTTTTGGAGATAATTTTTCTATAGTTTTTGTAATAATTTAATTTATCTAGGGTAAATTAATTTATGAATTAAATAAACTCTAAATCCATCCAAATTTTGGTGGGGGTATATGAGGTCAATATTGATCTCTGGTTAAAATTTCATTAATCTTGGAGGTGATTTGAATGGAAATCTTGCAAACCCTAGCCTTGCCTTAAAAGGGCATTTTGGTCCAAAAATGTAATTTTGGCTTAGAATGTCCAATTCACCTCAACAGAGGTTCAAATTTGGGACACTGACTTGGCATGAATTTATGCACCTTCTAATGAAAAATTGGCGGTATTGGAATTGATTTGTCCCATGATCCTAGGTCAAACCCTAAGGAAGTGCTTTTGTACCTTGTGAAGGGCATGTGGCCAAGACACCTTATATGACCATAAATTTTGTAGGGAGGGTACTAGGGTAATTAAAACCCTCTGGTGAAAATCTTAAGGGATTTCTGAAAGTTTAGGACCCACAAAACCCTAACCTTAGTTTAGGGCACAAATATGGTAGGGTTGGAATAGGCTAGTTAAACTCCTTAAACTAAGATGAAATGTTGGTAGAATGGTCATAAGGATATTATGAACCTCTGGTAATTTAATTAGAATTTTGGGGACAATAATTGTAGTACTCCATTTGTAACACAAGGGGATGCCCCAATTAATAAATTGATCATATTGGTCTCTCTACCCCTTGGGAGGTCATGAAAGTTTGGCAGAGAAAGTTTTAAGTTTTTATAGACATATATAAATTTTATGAGAATTCTTGAATACATATTTGAGGTACTTACTTCACAAGCTTGGTAAATGAGGAAATTGTTCAATAATTTATTTAAGGCTCTTTACTAATAAATAAATTATGAAAATTGGCTCAAATCATTTATATGCCATTAAAATCATACTTGAATTTTCTCTGAATTTTTGGAAGTAATATAGCCTTACATATCTCTTTAAATGAATTATTAAGGAATAAATTGAAATAAGAAATGGGGGACAAAACCTTACTGAAAAATTTGGATATTTTTGAGTGTAAGTTGAATACTTATTTTGAATATCATATAAAATTAGTGGAATGATATCTTGTCTGAAATTGCTACATCATGTTCTTTATTGGAATTTTTAGTCACTACAATAATTAAGTAAATTATGAAATAAATAGGAAAATTGTGGATCTCTGGATTTAGGACTTAAAGTTCATTATGGACCTCCAATAATTATTATAGGAGTACTGGACGATTATTTGATGTACTTTCCATTTTACATGACATTTAACCTTAGTGGTCTGCAAATAGTAAATCTGCAGAAAATATATGGAGTATAAAGTTGGGTTGCGTCGGGAATTTGTGGATGTAGGTTTGGATAATTTAGAATGAGTTCATCACTCGAGTTAGGATAAGCAAGGGTTTGGTTTTCGGCTAAATGTTAGATGATGCTCGGGATCGACGAAAGATCGTCTGACCCGTAGGAGGATATGTCAAAACACAGGATAGTCCGCGAAGCTTTGGCTTGGTTACTGATTATGACGGACGGGATAGTCTTGGGAGATTTGGCTCGGTTGATGATTATGACGGACGGGATAGTCCGGGAAGCTTTGGCTCGGTTGTTGACGGACAGGATAGTCCGGGGAGCTTTGGCTCGGTTGTTGGTTGGACTCATAACTATTGCATGTGCATAAAAGGTATAAGGTGGTGGGTCTTCGGTATTGGAGGGTCGATGCACCGACGCCAATACATCGACTCGGCAAGTGTGGTTAGCACTTCGCCAATAGAAGTCCGGTGCGCCTGCCGGCAAGAGTACGCAGGAGTCCGCTTTGTGCACCAAGCGTTGAGGCGTACGATAGGTCTGACCGGTAGTGCTTTACTGGTTTAGAGGTGGGCGAGGCCCAACCCACCGCTTCAGTCTGCCACTACGGAGGTATCCTGGGAAGTAACGGCTCTGAAATGGGGAACTAAAGGTCTGTGTACACAGAGTCGAGTGGGTGAGTTGCACTTGCATGTCCACGTCATGACATAATTGTATTTCATAGCATAATCATTGCATATAACCAGATACCTAATGTATAAGTGGTATGGGACGCTCTATACATTAGGCCCTGCAAAATGACCCCTTGGCTTATAAGTTCACGTGAGCGTGCTTAAAAGTCAAGGTTCTCTTTCAGTACTACATAATTAAGCCTGCTAGTAAAATCAACACCCTATCGTATAAATCGGTATGAGACTTTTTATACGATAGGAGCCCTGCAAGAGATCCCTTAGCTTATGTGTATTCACATAAGTTATAGTTACTTTCTTATTCAAATCTTATATCCTTATTACCATACTTAGATCTGCTAGTTTAGTTCCGCTGTCATCTGCTATTTTATATTCTCCACCTTCATGTCCTTCCATTTCCTTCTCCCCGCTCGGTGCTTAGGATCCATGGGGGAAGGGACGGAGGACGATAGGACTTAGTCTTTTAGACTAACGGTTTTCGAACCACATTATTTTAGGGGACCACTGAGCCCAGCATGGAGGAGCAGCCCCGGAGGTCGGCACGTTTGGAGATCGGGCAGTCTAGTACCAGAGTCCAAACAGCAGGGACTGAGAGTCTAGACCACTAGTAGATATATTAGTTTGCTTCCGCGATGAGTGATTTGTAGTGAGGACATGATGTACCGGGCAAAAGCCCGAGATTTCTATTATATGTACTATCTGTGGACACTCCCTTCGTGGAGTTTATTTTCTCTATACATGTGATTCATGTGGACTGGTTTTTAATTTATTGCTACAGTTGTGATCGAATTGGCCGGCAGAATCGGCGTCTTGTAGTGACGACCTTCCCGGGTGCAAAGATATCACCGCAAGGCGGCGGTTATGGGCCTAAGACCCCGGTGTCTGAAAGGAAAAAAATGGGGGTCTTACACCACCGACCCCAAACCGCTCTCCACAACTGCCTGCGCCCAAGCCCATTCTGAGCACCCATGAACCAACTTAATACGGCTGTGGCGGGTTGTTGATGTCACCAAAGCGTTTCCATCGGGCATTTATCCTATTACCTTCATTCGATGAGAAGTGATCCAGTTTAGCGCCCCTACGAGAACTTTCCAGGAGGTCACCCATCCCACGACTAATCCAGCCGGAGAACGCTTAACTATGGAGTTTTTCACTTCACATCACCAATTTAGCTGCAGCTCAATTGCTGATGAGTAGTGGAAAAATTTCATAGTTAAGCATGCTTGGGATGGAGTAGTCACGGGATGGGGGACCTCCGTGGAAGTCCCCGTGGTGTAAGCTTGACTATTGAGTTTAGCTCATCTTAGGGAGTATGTGGACTCCAACAACCTGCATGTGGAAATAGATATGGGTTGGGTCGGATGGGCTGTAACCCTCTAAGGGTATGGAAGACAGCCCGGATACCTTGCGAGGTGGGTTGAACAACCGCACACCCCCTTCTAATAAAATAGTATCAGAGGCCTTGGCGGACTGTCCACGCGGACTGTTCGCACAGGCTATCCGTGCGGACTGGGCGGACAGAAGTGAAAGTGGCGGCCTACGCAGACTGTCCACACGGACTGGGCAGATAGAAGTGGTGGCCTTGGTGTTCTTACCGCGCGAACTGGGAGTACAAGATTAACGACTAGCCAGGTCGGCCAGTGGTTCTACATTCAGCTTCTTCCCAGTAACCGGGTTGATAGGTTTGGTATCCATATGAGCAACAGACTCTTCTGGAGTTCGCCGAGTCTGACATGTTGTGAAATCTTCAAGAGTGTGCCGAGTCTGGCACGTTGCGAACTCTTCTAGAGCTCGTGAGTTCGACATGTACTTGTGCCTTTGGACTTGCTTTGGTGGAGCGTTTGGTGTAACTATAGAGTTTGCTGGTTAGTGTGGGTTGGTTTTCTTTCCGCCATGATTGTGCAAACTAGTTCTTGAGTTTGCTATTTTGTAGTCCGCGCTATATACTCTTTGTGGTGAGGACTTTATCTATTTTGAACCAAGTCCGGTTGTGCTTAGTCCGCGAGTTCGTGCGGTTAGCGCGTACTTCTTTTTTATCCACCGAGCTCGGCAGCTTTTCAGCTTGGTATAGTTGTGGGCTCGGAGTGTGCGGACTGGAGCTGTGTCTGCAGGATATTGCGGACTAATGTCGGTGTCCGCTGTGTCCGCAGGTGTGGTGGACTAGTCTAAACCTTGGCCTTGTTGGTGCGACAAAGCGGACTGGCTTCGTGTCTGCCATGTGCAGATATTCTTTATGCTCGCCGTGAGATGGGTAGTGTTCCTATCGGTTTGGGTGGTGACCACACTCCTAAACATGCCTATAAATAGGACCCCCTGTCACATCAACAATACAACCGAATGAATAGTAAATGAGTTTGGGCGATTGTTGCAGACAGGTTTTTGTATCCGCGCGATTTGAGAAGTTGACCGGTTTTTGCTGTACAGATTATGCGGATAGCGCTGAGAAGCCAGGGACTTGGTTTTATCTTTGGTCAGGGATCAATGCGGACTCTGTGGATATAATTTGAAAGTATCTAGTTTCAACCTAAATCACCTAGGGGGGGGGGGGTGAATAGGTGAGTTCTGCGTCTTTTTGCCGAATTAAAATACCTGAAAAATAAACACACAGAAACACAGAGATTTATAGTGATTCCCCGTGTTGGGTATGTCCCGCCTCACCTATCTACCACGAAGGGATAGATTCGGATACTTCACCTTTATCTTAGATTCTTCAAATCTTACTCCTTAGAGCCTCAACTACTACAACTCGGAGACAATGCTCCTACAACTCAGAGAACAAACTTTCCTACAACTCGGAGAACAACCTCTCCTACAACTCGGAGAATAACCTCTCCTACAACTAGATCCTAAAATAAGAATCTACAACTCGAAGGCAAAACATCCAATAATATTTTAAAAGGATTTTATAATAATAGATTAAAGCTAATCTTCTACAGATCTGAACACTTCGGTCTACCTTTCCTCCGAAAAGTGAAACTTGAAAATCATGAGGAGAAAGAAAATCTGAAATCTTAAAGGCTCGATCTGAACAAGGAATCCACTAGATCTGAATGAATCTTCAACCTTTTCAGAATGGAGATCTAGTTGACACTTGTAGAAGATGATTGGATCGTGCGTCGTTGACGTCAGGCGAGAGAAAATCGCGAAAAATGCGAGAACAATAGCCAACGTGTCTTATTTTGAAAAGTCTCGATTTGAGCGTATATGCACGATTAGGGTTGAATGAAATCCACCCTGAATATATATATGAAAACTTCCTCTATAACGGTTAGAAGCATCCTTCCTTATCGAGAAATCCAGAAATTACTGTACTTGCCAATCTAGACAAACCGAGCCGAAAATTTGAAAAAGAACAAATAACCCTAAGTATAATTCGTCGAGTATCATCAAGTATATACGGGTATACTCGTAGAAACACTTAGAAACTCGGAGAAATATTAAATTGGACAATTCCAGCCAGATTGATCATGTAACTCCATGCTTGGTAGAAGAGGTACTCGATGAATTCGACGAGTATCGACTAGTATAGTCGACGAATTCGTAGAGTATCAGCTAGCTGACTCGACACTTGTTTAAGTGATATTTGACGAATATCACTAAGAGAAGTCAATAAAAATAAAGTCGAGATGACTCGATGAAATTGTCGTATATCGACATGTATATACAAAAAATTCGACGAGTATACAGAAAGCATTTGATCTTCTTGGATTCTTCTAATGTACTTGAAGTAGAAGTACACCCCAATAAGGAGATTTCACGTGAGTCAACACCTTGGCTTACATAATGAAGGATTACATTGTATAGTCCTGTGTTTCAAGACCGACTGTGTAACACCCCTATCCTTCGCATAACATATAGCAGTAGGTCCGGCCGGGGCCCGACGCCATATACTACGGACAGACCGGTTGGTTACTTATTGAGACCATTCAACCAATCACAACGTCCTACACAGAGCACCTAGCAAAAGCAAGATATTAAGTTGCAAGATAAAAGAACCCAGACAAAGCTTTAATGTCCACTACAACAGTTCCATAGGAATGTACAATACACAAAATAATGGCCTTAAGGCCTTACAAAAGTTTGCTTATTAGATATTGTCTTCCAAACCTCGGCACACAGGCCGGTCATACATGAGAATAACAGAAAACACTCAATAATAGGCCTTTGAGGGCCGGCACAGCAACTTCGGCTTTAGCCCGCTATTTACCGCTCGGCTCCGCAGCACTTGCAAGCAACAATCCACCGCACGGTGGTAAACAAAGGCAACGATCAGCTATGCTGACAAAATTATAACGATTCCGCCCCCAAGCTCGGGGCGGAAAAGCTTCTTCGCTGCACTTGTTAGACTAGCCAATCAAATAGAGAATAAGCATGACATCACAGGTGCGGGCTCAAACGGCCACACACCCCGTGCTCTCAGGGCACTAACTCGGTGAATCCGGTCGTGACTGTGGTCTAACCACCATCCCTTGCATGGCAAATCTCGTGAGCAATCTAGTCTTTCCGGTCTAAGCCTAAGACTCGCACGACCATGCCAATTGCCAGTGTCTTTTTCATATGTTTGTCACCAAACCGCATCGCTCGGGTCCTCATCCACTTGCCCGTTGCTCACATCACGTAGTCATATGTAGAAGTAGGTGCGGGCCAAGCTTCTCCCGGATCCCAAAGTTTGATCACACAAGCATATAACCCAGTTATGTTCATGGTTGGCTCCTCGGCCACCAAGATGGCAGAAATGCGTTTCCGCCCAGTTTTCCGGGTGCGCCTTAGCGTTACTCCCCAGGGATCCCTTCTGCAATCTACCCCATAGAAACCCAAAAACAACAGAGGGCATGGAGTATTCTCCGGCTAAAATGAAATGCACATCACCGATCCAGACCAACTTGTTTGGGTAGGCTTCACACAATATGCCTATGTCCGTACTACGATTCTGGACTCTAAAAAGGGGGACTTTACATATCTACCCCAAGGAATACCGCAATCTCGCCGCACACTCGCGGGAGAAGGGTTTTCCCATGCAAAAGAAGAAGAGCTTCACATGCTCGAGATGAAAATCGTTACCCTTGTTTTTCTCCTTGGCGCCATGGAAATATATACAGATGGAAAGTACCGCAATCTCCTCGCCTCCGCAGATCCGAAGTCGGCTCGCGATTTGGAGCTCCGAAGCTTCGCCGGTGACCGGATCTAGCCCCTCTTCCTCCTCCTTGCTCTCCCTTCTCTCTAGCTTTTAGAGAGAGATAACCCAAGAAAAGTAAGGGTTTCTCAACCCTATTCCCGGTTTAATCTCATCAGGAACAAACCCAAGTCCTTGGATCCCAAGCCAAGGAAACGCACGACCACGATTTAGCCTCAAAATAGAAAATCTGGGCCGAACACGGGTTGTAACACGGCCGTGTGCATGGACGTGTCACTTATTCGTCGTCACCAGAAATTCCCGACCAGAACACGGCCTCTGACACAACAACCGACACGCCCGTGTCACATGTGACAAGCCCGTGTCAGTGCCCGTATCACGACCCATATGCAAAATCCACGATTCTTCAGAGAAGGACACGTCCAATTGACATGCCCGTGTCACCTGCCTTGTGCTAGACACGCCCGTGTCCCAGGCCGTGTAATCTCCTTAGCACAAAAACATGGCCTGCCTGAGCAGGACACGCCATGGGACACTCCTGTGTCCCAGGCCGTGTGCCTACACAAACGATTGCTGATCGCTAAATCGTCAACCACACGACCCGTAGTCGTACACGCCCATGACATGCCCTAGGACACGCCCGTGTCCCAGGCCGTGTCACCTGCTCCAAGTCCAAGACTTGGATAAAAACGTCACCCGTCCCTTTTTTGATTTCGGGGTGTTATAACTCTCTCCCTCTTAAAAGAATTTCGCCCATGAAATTACTAAAGGAAAGAAAATGGAAAAACATTAAGTGGTACCTGAGCGGAATAACTCCGGGTACTCCTCTAGCTTGTTTTGCTCCCGTTCCCAAGAGAGCTCCTCCCGACCGCAAATGTCCCTTCGGACCTTGACCATCTGGATCTCCTTGTTACGGAGTCTCTTTACCTCAGAGTCTTCAATACAGACGGGCTTGACCTTAGTCGTAAACCCTTCGTCCACCGACACTAAATCCACTACGATCACCTGCGAAGGTTCTTGCACCGCATTCCGCAATACAGAAATGTGGAATACATTGTGTTTTCCACTCAACTCCATCGATAGCTTCAAACGATAATCCACTTCGCCGACCCGCTCCAGAATCTTAAAGGGCCCAAGGTATCTTGGGCTCAGCTTATTCAAGCGTCTCACCCGCGAAACACCCTTGAACGGCTTTATCTTCAAGTACACCCAATCACCGACCGCAAACTCTATGTTCCGGTGCTTGGCATTGTAGTACTTAGCTTTCCTGTCCTGAGCGATCAGCAAACGCTCTCGAATGATCCGTACCAAAGAAGTAGCACTCTCCACCTCCTGCTTCTTGTACAACCTTGCCTCACCCGTTTCTAGCCACGATAACGGTGTGCGGAACTTCCTATCATATAGGGCCTCGAAGGGCGCCATTTGAATACTCGTCTAGTAGCTGTTGTTGTACGCAAACTCCACCAAATATAGGTGGTCTTCCCAATGCTTCCCATAGTCTATAACACATATGCGGAGCATGTCTTCCATAGTTCTGTTGACCCTCTAGGTTTGCCCATCCATCTGCGGATGGAAGGCTGTGCTAAATTTCAATTTAGTCCCCAACATCTGTTGCACCAACCTCCAATCATTGGACGTAAAACGCCCATCGCGATCACTCACAATGCTGCGAGGCACACCGTGCAATCTAACTATATTATCCACATATAGTTTAGCCAGTTTCTCCAGTGAATCATCCTTCCTATGCGGGATAAAGTGTGATACCTTAGTTAATCGGTCTACGATCACCCAGATGGCGTCATTCCCCTTATGCGACCTTGGCAAGCCATGCACAAAGTCCATCGATATGTCGTCGAACCTCCATTCCGAAATAGGCAAGGATTTCAAGAATCCTCTCGGCTTTTGGCACTCTGCCTTTACCAAGGCGCACGTTTGTGTAACACCCCAAAAATCCCAAAACTGGATTTGAGGTGCAGGCTGTTTGACACGGCCTGGGACACGGGCGTGTCCCAGGGCGTGTCGGGGGTACACGGCCTGGGACACGGGCGTGTCCCAGGGCGTATCACTCATGAAATGGGAGGACTGAGTCAGAGAATTACACGGCCCAGAACCAAGCCTTGAACACGGCCGTGTCAGATTTGACACGGGCATGTCCGATGCCGTGTGCCTACCCGTGTACTGCTTGTTGGTTTTGGAGCTCGTTGAGGCAAGGGTGACACGGGCGTGTCACATGACTGACACGGGCGTGTCAGGTTCGACACGGGCGTGTCGATGCCCGTGTTCTGGTAGATTTCAGTCGGTACGAGTACCGCGTGTGCCGCTTAAGGGTACACGGCCTGTGACACGGGCGTGTCACAGGCCGTGTCAGCCAAAAAAATGGAATTTTGGGAAAATCGTGGCCGTTCCTTTTCTCTATTTGGATCCAAAGGCTTAGGTGATTCCTTGCTGGATTAAAACACCAGAGGCTTGATGAAGAGATCATTCTTCATTTGGCTAAGTGAAGAGAGAAAGAGAGAGGAGGAAGAAGAAGGAGGAGGAGATCAAGCCACCGGCGGAGCTCCCATGGTCCGATTCGAGATCCGAGGCCAGCGCTGTGAAGGCAAAGCTGCTGCGGTGCTTTCTCACCGGCTAGATTTCGATGGCTCCCAAGAGATCGTCAAGGGTAACGATCTCTCTTCTTGATGAAGAGATCCGTATCTGCGTTATGTCCGTCCGACTGATAAGCCTGGTTATAGGTTTCGTTGGAGCGCATAATGAGAGTCTTAGGCCCGCGCGCCAAAAAGACTAGAATGCTCAATACCGTGTAAACGGTGGTGTTGACCCTGGTTTTCTGGTGCACCAAGAATGTGCCCTGAGTGCACGGACTGTCGGGCCGTGTGGCCGACGGTTGTGATGGCTTGAATGTGCCTGCGAGCACATATTTGCTATTGTTGATACCATGTTGTGCAGGGAAGGAATGCTACTGCCCCGAGAAAGGGGTAGGATTGTTATAATTGGGTCAGCTGAATGCTGACCGTTGCCGTTTTTGCCACCGTTTGGGTGGATTGTCCCTATGCAGGTGTTGGAGAGCCGAGTGGTAAATGAAGAGCTGAAGCCCTTGCTGCTGTTGCTGCTGCTGTTGTGGCTAAGCCTTTGAAGGCTACGCGAATGGTTTTGTTTGTTTTGCATTCACTCATGTATGGCCGGCCTGCGCGCCGATGTTTGTAATCCATGATGTGTGGAAAGAGGAACTGTAAGGCCTTAAGGCCAACCCTTCACCTTTGTTGTACATTCCGTGGCTGTGTATATAACTGTGGTTTATATATTGGACATTCCTGGTTAGAGTTCAATTTACAACTTAAAGCTTCCGCTAGCATGCTCTGAGTTAGGATGCGTGTATGGTTTGGTATTATCCTGTGACCTCACCGTCTGGTTGTGGCATATAGTGTGGGGCCCCGGCCGGACCTTCTACTATACGTCATGTAACAGATGGGGTCGTTACATTTTGGTATCAGCTTCGTTCGGTCTTCCTCTTTCGAATTCGTGGTCGAATTCTTTTGTGGGGTGGCGAGCGCGTGTTTGTGCGCCCTGCTGTAACGCTAATGAACTCTGGAATGTCCACTAAGGAATGTACATAATCTTGTTTGAGGAATCTGTGCGTTCCTTTTTTGTTGTTTTGCTTGCATGAGATCGCTAATGTGTGTCTTGTGCACCTATAGGTGACGCGTAGTGGTGCTGGGCAGTCTGAGCCCCAGCGCTCTGATGAGAGTGCGGCACCAGCTGAGGTGCCAACACCTCCTCCATCTGCGGAAACTGTTCGCTTAGTTGCTGAGGCTCTATTTGCCATGATTCAGCCGACCGGGCAAGCGCAGCCGGCAGTAGTGCCAGTTCGTGTTGATGTAAGACCCGAGCTTGTTGAGGCTGCCGATCCACGAGCAGCTGACCGACAGTTGAAGCAATTCATGAGCTTCAGTCCGCCTACATTTACGGGACTGGGATCCCCAACGCAGGCAGAGGATTGGTTATCGCGTGTCAAGCGGATAATGACAGCGATCAGGGCGGAGGAAACTTTAAAGGTCACCTTGGCCACCTTCATGCTTGAAGGAGAGGCACGGTTGTGGTGGGACGAGGTTGAGGTACACCATTTGGCGGGCAGGCAATTAATGCAAGTATCGATTGAGGAGTTCTCTCGAATATTTCTGGCGAAACATGTCCCAGCGGCGCAACGCATTGCCATGGAAAATGAGTTCCAACGGTTAAAGCAAGGAGAAGATAGCATGGATACCTACCTGCATGAGTTTACAAGGTTGGGACGGTATGCGGTAACAATCTTCGCGGATGACCAAAGGAAAACGAATAGGTTCTATGAAGGATTACGGGATGAGTTGAGGTTCCTGCTTTCGAGTTCAGTGAACCAAGGGTTTCAAGCATTGGTTGATATTGCATGTGCGTTGGAGAAGGACATGAGGCGGGTGCAAGGGAACAAGGGCTTGGTTGTGTCAATGCCAGAGCAAGCACCTCGCCCTAGCATGTCATTCTACCAGAAGAAAGGGGGCAAGAGGTCCAAGCCGTCTGGGCAAGTGTCTACGACCGTTGTGTCGGGGGCGACGTCAAGGCCGGAGTCTCGTACATGCTTTACTTGTGGCCGGGTGGGGCATATAGCCCGTGATTGTCGGGTTGTTCAGCCCAAAGGGGAAAAGAAGACGGGTGCATTTTATGCTGCGAAGGGCAAAGCGGTGGTTGATTCCTCTGCGTCCCAGGCACAGCCCCGAGTTTATCACCTTGGTCAGCAAGAGGCGATTAAGCAAAGTGACGTCGTCACAAGTACGAGTTAATATAGCTTACTTGCTTAAGTGCTATTGCATTTGGTTATGTATAGCTTGTGCATGATGTGTGTGTGCTGCAGGCTTTGTCCTGATTCGGAATAATCTGGCGAGAGCCCTGTTTGATACGGGTGCTTCGCATTATTTTCTGTCTGAGGACTTCGTATCTCGAATTGGGGTGTCGAGTCATGTGACGGTTGATAGTACAAGGGTGCTATTGCCGAATGGCTGTGTGATGCTTGCGGTTAGGGCTTGCGATGTGGATGTTCAAATAGGAAGTCAGGATTTCGGTTTGAGTGCAACTGTGCTACCGTTATCGGAGTTTGATGTGATCTTTGGCATGGACTGGCTCTCGGAGTAGCGTGCCTTTATTGATTGCAACTCCAAGGAGATCACACTGGGCCAGAATACCGGACTTGTGACGAAGTTCGCTGGTATGCGAGGAGTTGGCGGGACTTTGTTTTCTGCGCTCCAAGTCGTCAATACTGTTCAGAAGGGCGCGGAGTTATTCTTCACGCTAATTCAAGTTGTTGAGCCAAAGGCCAGTGTCGGTGACGTTCTGGTTGTGTTAGAGTTTGCCGATGTGTTTCCTAAAGATCTTCCTGGGTTACCACCCCAGCGGGAGATTGACTTCTCTATTGAGTTGGTGCCAGGTGCTAAACCTGTGGCCCGCTCACCATATCGCGTCACGCCAAAAGAGATGGATGAATTGAAAGTCCAATTGCAAGAGTTGTTGGAGCAGGGATACATACGCCCAAGTATGTCACCTTGGAGCGCGCCTGTTCTATTTGTGAAAAAGAAAGACGGTAGTTTGCGGTTATGTATTGACTACCGCGAATTGAATAAGCTGACGGAGAAAAACAAATATCCGATTCCACGGATTGATGACCTATTTGATCAGCTGGTAGGATCAACGGTCTATTCCAAGTTGGATTTGAAATCGGGATATTATCAGTTGAGGATTCGGGAAGGTGACATTCCCAAGACGGCATTTGGAACACGCTACAATCATTATGAGTTCACGGTAATGTCGTTTGGCTTATGTAATGCGCCTTCGGTATTTATGGATCTAATGCATCGAACGTTCCGAGAGTACTTGGATTTGTTCGTGATTGTGTTTATCGATGACATCTTAGTGTACTCTCAGTCGGAAGAGGATCATGCAAACCATTTGCGGTTGGTCTTGCATACCCTGCGGACGAATAAGCTTTATGCCAAGTTCTCAAAGTGTGAGTTCTGGCTCTCTTCAGTAGCCTTTTTAGGCGATGTGGTAAGTGTAGAAGGTATCGCGGTGGATCCGTTGAAGATAAGTGCCATTCGAGATTGGCCAGTGATGTCTTCAGTAGCCGAGGTCAGGAGCTTCCTTGGGCTTGCGGGCTACTATAGACGGTTTGTGGAAAACTTCTCACGGATTGCTTTACCTCTGACCACGCTGACGAGAAAAGATCAAAGGTTCATTTGGACGCCGGAGTGCGCGCGTGCTTTTGAAGAACTGAAGAGTCGTTTGACCACGGCGCCTGTGTTGACGTCGCCATGTGGTACAGATGGCTATGATATCTATAACGATGCTTCCGGGAGCGGCTTAGGCTGCGTTCTTCTGCAGTTTGGTAAAGTGATTGCTTATGGCTCGCGCCAGTTGAAAGTGCATGAGCGGAATTACCCCGTCCATGATTTGGAGTTGGCAGCGGTAATCTTTGCGCTCAAGTTGTGGCATCACTATCTTTATGGCGTTAAAGTGGACATCTATACAGATCACAAAAGCCTAAAGTACTTGTTGGATCAGAAGGATCTGAATATGCAACAACGAAGATGGATGGAGTTCCTTGGGGACTACACCATCGAGATTCACTATACGCCTGGGAAGGGAAATGTGGTCGCTGATGCTTTGAGTCGGAAAACTCAGGTACGGGCAAGCTGGTTGCAGAGGCATGATCAGCGTTTGATCCAGGACTTGGAAGCATTGGAGATATCGTGCGTTGACAAGGGTTCTTCGACCGATGCATGCTTGAACTGGACGGAGGTTCAATATGACCTTACGGACAGAGTTTGGTGAGCAACGGAGCTTGATGAAAGTCTCCAGCGCTATGCTAAAGATGGGCCGGATGACCAATTCTCTTGGGATAACGGTTTGTTACGAAGAAATGGTCGAGTGTGCGTTCCGAGTGTGGGTAAATTGAGGGAAGAGTTGATGTACGAAGCACACTTTGCAATGTACTCAGTTCACCCAGGGAGCACAAAGATGTACAGAGATCTGAAAAAGCTGTTCTGGTGGCCCGGACTAAAGAAAGATGTCGCACGTTATGTGGCTGAATGCAATACCTGTGCATTGGTGAAAGCAGAATGCCAGAAGCCTGGCGGTTTCCTGAAGTTGTTACCCATTCCGGAGTGGAAGTTCGATGACATTTCGATGGATTTCGTGCGCGGGTTGCCGAGATCTCAATGCGGTCATGATTCAATCTGGGTGATTGTGGACCGGTTGACAAAAGTGGCGCACGTCCTTCCAAACAAAAGAGACGATTCAGTGGAAACCTTGGCCAAGCTTTATGTGGAGCAGATTGTTCGACTGCACGGTGTTCCTCGGAGCATCGTCAGTGACCGTGATGGGCAATTCACATCGAATGATTGGCGGCTAGTTCATCAAATGTTGGGTACAAAATTAGCGTTTAGTACGGCCTTTCATCCCCTAACGGATGGCCAGACTAAACGAACCAACAGGACGATGGAGGACGTGCTCCGCATGTGCACCCTCGACTTTGGTAAGAGATGGGAAGATTATATTTTTCTTGTAGAATTTGCCTATAACAATAGCTACCAAGCGAGCATAGGTATGACACCATTTGAGGCTTTGTATGGTCGTAAATGCCGTACACCGTTAGCTTGGGCAGAAGCAGGCGAATCTACGCTGAATGGGAAAAAGGAAGTCGAAGAAGCTACCTCGCTTATACGCTCTATTCGGGAGAGGTTATTGATCGCCCAAGATCGTCAAGCAAAGTACTACAATGCCAAACATCGGAACGTGGAGTTCGCAGTGGGTGATTGGGTATATTTGAAGATCAAACCCTTCAAAGGCGTGTCCAGGATTCGGCGTTTGAAAAAGCTAAGTCCGAGGTATTTTGGTCCATTTGAGGTGGTGGAGCGAGTTGGGGAAGCTGCTTATCGACTAGCACTTTCAGCAGACTTGGGTGGATTACATGATGCATTTCACATCTTAGTACTTCGTAAGGCTGTTAAGGATCCAGCTCAAGTAGTGGAGAATGATCGGGTACCGGTCGAGTATGGGCTAACGACGAGGGTTCGACCCATTCGGATCAAGGATCGAGCCGAGAAACAGTTGCAGAACAAAGTGATCGGGATGGTCAAAGTCCGATGGGACAATTGTGGCCGAGAAGAGCTAACATGGGAGCGCAAGCAGACCATGCGAGCCGAGTTTCCTGAGTTATTTTCGTAACTTGTTCGCTCGTTGTATATGTAATAGAAACATATAAATGTTTTGTTATTTTCTCCCTACTGTCTTCAAATTTCAGGATGAAATTTTATTAAGGAGGGGAGGATTGTAACACCCCAAAAATCTCAAAACTGGATTTGAGGTGCAGGCTGTTTGACACAGCCTGGGACACGGGCGTGTCCCAGGGCGTGTCGGGGGTACACGGCCTGGGACACGGGCGTGTCCCAGGGCGTGTCACTCAAGAAATGGGTGGACTGAGTCAGAGAATTACACGGCCCGGAACCAAGCCTTGAACACGGCCGTGTCAGATTTGACACGGGCGTGTCCGATGCCGTGTGCCTACCCGTGTACTGCTTGTTGGTTTTGGAGCTCGTTGAGGCAGGGGTGACACGGGCGTGTCCCATGACTGACACAGGTATGTCAGGTTCGACACGGGCATGTCGATGCCCGTGTTCTGGTAGATTTCAGTTGGTACGAGTACCGCGTGTGTCGCTTAAGGGTACACGACCTGTGACACGGGCGTGTCACAGGCCGTGTCAGCCAAAAAAATGGAATTTTGGGAAAATCGTGGCTGTTCCTTTTATCTATTTGGATCCAAAGGCTCAGGTGATTCCTTGCTAGATTAAAACACCAGAGGCTTGATGAAGAGATCATTCTTCATTTGGCAAAGTGAAGAGAGAAAGAGAGAGGAGGAAGAAGAAGGAGAAGGAGATCAAGCACCGGCGGAGCTCCCGTGGTCCGATTCGAGATCCGAGGCCAGCGCTGTGAAGGCAAAGCTGCTGCGGTGCTTTCTCACCGGCTAGATTTCGATGGCTCCCAAGAGATCGTCAAGGGTAATGATCTCCCGTCTTGGACATGTGAAGTCCTTCTTTTCTGCATTGCATAGGGAAAACCCTTCCCCGCGAGTGTGCGGTGGGTTGTGGCATCCCTTGGGGTAGATATGTGAAGTCCCCCTTGTTAGAGTCCGGAATTAGAGTACGGATCTAGGCATGCTGTGTGAAGCCCATCTGGACATGTTGGTCTGGATTGGTGATGCTTGTTTGCATATCAGAGAAGACTCCGTGGTTATGGCTTGTTTGCCTTGTGCCTACCGGTTGCTTGGTGCAGCAGGAAGTACTGGATGAAGTCCAGGAAATGAAGAGGGTTGGATGCAACTCTTGTGGCCGTGCGTTGCCACTTTGTGTGCGGTTGAGCCGTTGGGCTGCAACTCGATGAAAAGGAAGATTGCCGAACAGGAAAGGTGAAACCGACCCGCGCCTATAAATTGCCATGGATACTTCCGTATTCGAGGTGGCACGGCGACTTGAGAAACGGGGTGTGGCTGATCCGTACCTGCGTTATGTCCGTCCGACTGATAAGCCTGGTTATAGGTTTCGTTAGAGCGCATAATGAGAGTCTTAGGCCCGCGCGCCAAAAAGACTAGAATGCTCAATACCGTGTAAACGGTGGTGTTGACCCAAGTTTTCCGGTGCACCAAGAATGTGCCCTGAGTGCACGGACTGTCGGGCCGTGTGGCCGACGGTTGTGATGGCTTGAATGTTCCTGCGAGCACATATTTGCTATTGTTGATACCATGCTGTGCAGGGAAGGAATGCTACTGCCCCGAGAAAGGGGTAGGATTGTTATAATTGGGTCAGCTGAATGCTGACTGTTGCCGTGTTTGCCACCGTTTGGGTGGATAGTGGTAAATGAAGGGCTGAAGCCCTTGCTGCTGTTGCTGCTGCTGCTGTGGCTAAGCCTTTGAAGGCTACGCGAATGGTTTTGTTTGTTTTGCTTTCACTCATGTATGGCCGGCCTGCGCGCCGATGCTTGTAATCCATGATGTGTGGAAAGAGGAACTGTAAGGCCTTAAGGCCAACCCTTCACCTTTGTTGTGCATTCCGTGGCTGTATATATAACTGTGGTTTATATATTGGACATTCCTGGTTAGAGTTCAATTTACAACTTAAAGCTTCCGCTAGCATGCTCTGAGTTAGGATGCGTGTATGGTTTGGTATTATCCTGTGACCTCACCGTCTGTTTGTGGCATATAGTGTGGGGCCCCGGCCGGACCTTCTACTATACGTCATGTAACGGATGGGGTCGTTACAGTTTGACACTTAGCCACAAACAGTGCCACGTCCTTCTTGAGCCCTGGCCACAAAAATAGCTTCTTTAGGTCCCGGTACATCTTCGTGCTCCCTGGGTGGATTGAGTACTTGGTATTATGAGCCTCGTACATAACCTCTGCCCGTAGATTTCCCACGCTTGGGACGCACAAACGATGGTTCTTCCTTAATGGCCCATCCACAACTGAAAACTCGGAATTTGACCTATCCAACGCTGCATCCATAAGCTCTTTCATGCTACCATCCAACTCAAATGCCTGGCGAACGCAATCAGCAAGGTAATACTTAACTTCCGTCCAGTTCAACAATACTTTGGCGCTCGTCTGCTTATCAATGCAATAGATCTCAAACGCCTCCAACTCTCGTACTAGCCACTCATCATGACCGACAACCAGCTGTCTTTGGCGGGAGCCCTGGGACTCAACGCATCCGCAACTGCATTGCCCTTCCCGGGTACATAATGAATCTTGAATGTGTAGTCCCTCGGGAACTCCATCCATCTCCGCTGCCTCATGTTGAGATCCTTCTGATCTAACATGTATTTCAAGCTCTTGTGGTCGGTATAAATATCGACCTTTACGCCATCCAAGTAATGTCTCCACAGCTTAAGCTCAAATATCACGGCCACCAACTCCAAGTCATGGACCGGACAATTCCTTTCGTGCACTTTTAGCTGACGCGATCCATACGCTATTACGCTCCCATGCTACAGCAGCACGCAGTGCAAACCACTACCTGAGGCATCACGATAAATCTCGAAGCCCTTGGTCCCACTTGGCGAACTTAGCACTGGCTCCGTGGTCAACCATCCCTTAAACTCCTCAAACGCTTGCACGCACTCCTGCGTCCACAAGAACTTCTGATCCTTCCTTGTCAACTTTGTGAGAGGTAACGCTATCTGCGATAAGTTCTCCACGAAGCGCCTGTAATAGCCGGCAAGCCCGAGGAAACTACGGACTTATTATACAGAAGATAACACATGCCACTCCCGTATTGCAACAATCTTTGCCGGATCCACCGCTATACCTTCTCCACTGACAATATGACCAAGGAATGCTACTGAGGGTAGCCATAACTCGCATTTGGAGAATTTTGCATAGAGTTCATTCCTTTTCAGCGCATCCAAAACTAGATGCAGATGCTTGAAGTGATCTTCCTCGCACTACAAGTACACCAATATGTCGTCAATGAAGATGATCACAAAATGGTCTAGGTACTCTCGAAACATCCTATTCATTAAATCCATAAACACTGATGGCGCATTCGTCAGTCCAAACAGCATGACCGTGAACTCGAAATGCCCATATCTCGCGCTGAATGCTATCTTCGGGATATAACACTCCCTTATCCTTAGCTGACAATATCCAGAATTCAGATCCAACTTTTATTGCACCGACGATCCGACTAACTGATCGAAGAGATCATCAATCCTTGGGATCAGGTATTTACTCTTCTCCATTAGCTTGTTCAACTCCCTATAGTCGATACATAGCCTCAAACTCCCGTCCTTCTTCTTAATAAAGAGGACCGGTGCACTCCAAGGCGACGAGCTTGGACACACATACCCTTGCTCCAATAACTCCTCTAACAGAACCTTCAACTCTGCCATCTCCTTAGGTGCCAACCTATAAGGAGAACGTGACACAGGTTTGGCACCTGACACGAGCTCGATCGTGAAGTCGATCTCTCGCTGCGGTGGGGCTCTAGGTCGATTATCCGGGAACACATCGGGGTATTCAAAAACCACGGGAATACTATCCAAAGTGGACTTTGGCTTTAAAGCCCCCACTAACGCAAAGAATAGCTCTGCGCCAGCACGAACTGCCTTTACCACTTGAAATGCAGACATCAGCGTCTTGCTCGACCCATTCAGTCCCGTGAATGTTGTCTCCCACCCAACACCCAGCTTGACCTCCTTACGGTTGCAATCAATATAAGCCTTCTGCTCCAAAATCCAATCCATACCAAAGATAACGTCAAACTTTACTAGCGGCAGCAATGACACTAGCATGTCGAACTCTTGGCTTCCAATATGAACCTTCACGGCACATACTCTGTCCGCACGCATCGAACACCCATAAGGTAGTAGCACATCCAATTTGTCCTTTGCCATAGAAGAAGGGACTCCGATGCACGATATAAAACTCTCGGACAAAATGGAGTGTGACGCTCCCGTATCGAATAGTGCTAGTGCCGGACCATCGCCAACCAGAACAAATCATACACAAATAGTATTAAGCTAACAAGAACTAGGTAAAAGCATTTAAAGCTAACTTGCTATAAATTAAACTGTACCTGTCACCACGTCGGCATGTTTGATGGCCTCCTGCTGGCCCAAGTTATAGACTCTCAGTTAAGTCGGAGCATAGTGGGACGCGGTTAACTCCATTTCCTTGCCCTTTTCTTCATAAGTAGCTCCTTGCTTTATCTCAGACTTCGGACGTCCGCTCCAACAATCGCGGGCAAAGTGCCTCGTCTTTCCGCAAGTAAAGCAAGCGCCCGGGGTTCGGCTAGTAGTTGCCCCCGAGGCACCTAAAGAAGGGGCAGGACCCGACATTCTATCCTTCTTATTCCATCTTCGAAAGCCTGACTTTGAAGTCGGCACCTTAAACTCTGGTTTCTTGCCACCGGATTCCTTCTTCGCTTGAACATTCTTCATGTCCTTTTCCAAGGACCGGGCCGAGTTGGCCAAAGTCATAAAACCCTGCGCCATAGGCCCCGGAAGTAACAACCTCAAATCCTCTCTTAACCCTTCATAGAAGCGGTTCGTCTTGCGCTCCTCATCGGCAAAGGTAGCGCTAGTGCATCTTCCCAAACGAGTGAACTTGTGGAGATACTCGTCCACGGTGCTATCTCCTTGAACCAACTTTTGAAACTCAATTTCAAACGCGATCCTCTGCACTGAGGGGAGGTATCGAGCCATAAACAACCTCAAAAATTCCTCCATAGAGACATCCGCCAACTGCCTTCCCCTTAGGTGGTGTAGCTCCAGCCCATCCCACCATAACCTCGCATCCCCGTCCAACAAGAATGTCGCAATCGTGGTCTTCTGCCACTCTTCGGTTTTTGTTGTTGTCAGCACTCTCTTGACTCTTGATAGCCAATCCTTTGCCTGAGTCGGGGTTCATGTTCCTGAGAACACTAGCGGATGGAAGCCCATCACATACTTTAGTTGTTTCTCAGTTGCTCTCCAAAGCAACTCTGACTCCACCACCACTTGTTCCACCCTCCTAGGCTCCGCCGCTTGGAGCGTCACTTGCTCCAACGCAGGAGCAGGCTGTTGCACCTGCCTCGAAGGCTGCGCATTGATCATAGCAAAGACAGCTTCCGCCACCAATCTAATGGTCTCGGCTGACGGAGGTATTGCAGGCGCATCTTTTGGTGTGCTGCTTCCCTCAAAACCTGGCCCTTCCGACAGCCCAACACCACTCCTGGTCACCAATAATCATGCAAAGCACCGATAAGCGACCAAACAATATTGCAAATAGCAATTATAGGAACACGTAGGTTCCTCAAACATGTGTATTTTCATTCCTAAGTGGACATTCATCGGTTCTTTTCATGTTATAACGATGACGCACACACATGTGCTAACTACCCCTTAAAGTGAATTCGCCCATGAATTCATTTAAGCTTGACCGAAACCGGTAGTCTGATACAAATTTGTAACACCCCTATCTATCGCATAACATATAGTAGTAGGTCCGGCCGGGGCCCGATGCCATATACTACGGACAGACCGATTGGTTACTTATTGAGACCATTCAACCAATCACAACGTCCTACACAGAGCACCTAACAGAAGCAAGATATTAAGTTGCAAGATAAAAGAACCCAGCAAAAGCATGAATGTCCACTACAAAAGTTTCATAGGAATGTACGATACAGAAAATAATGGCCTTAAGGCCTTACAAAAGTTTTTTTGTAGATATTGTCTTCCAAACCTCGGCACACAGGCCGGTCATACATGAGAATAACAGAAAACACTCAATAATAGGCCTTCGAGGGCCGACACAGCAACTTGGGCTTTAGCCCGCTATTTACCGCTCGGCTCCGCAGCACCTGCAAGAAACAATCCACCGCATGGTGGTAAATAAAGGCAACGGTCAGCTATGCTGACCAAATTATAACGATTCCGCCCCCAAGCTCGGGGCGGCAAAGCTTCTTCCCTGCACTTGTTAGACTAGCCAATCAAATAGAGAATAAGCATGACATCACAGGTGCAAGCTCAAACGGCCACACACCCCGTGCTCTCAGGGCACTAACTCGGTGAACCCGGTCGTGACTGTGGTCAGACCACCATCCCTTGGATGGCAAATCTCGCGAGCAATCTAGTCTTTCCGGTCTAAGCCTAAGACTCGCACGACCATGCCAATTGCCAGTCTATTTTTTAGATGTTTGTCACCAAACCGCATAGCTCGGGTCCTCATCCACTTGCCCGTTGCTCACATCAAGTAGTCATATTAAGAAGTAGGTGCGGGCCAAGCTTCTCCCAGAACCCAAAGTTTGATCACACAAGCATATAACCCGGTTATGTTCATGGTTGGCTCCCCGGCCACCAAGATGGCAGAAATGCGTTTCCGCCCAGTTTTCTGGGTGCGCCTTAGGGTTACTCCCCAGGGATTCCTTTTGCAATCTACCCCGTAGAAACCCAAAAACAACAAAGGGCACGAAGTATTCTCCGGCTAAAATGAAATGCACATCAGCGATCAAGACCAACTTGTCCGGGTAGGCTTCACACAACATGCCTATGTCCGTACTACGATTCCGAACTCTTACAAGGGGGACTTTACATATCTACCCCAAGGAATTCCACAATCTCGCCGCACACTCGCGGGAGAAAGGTTTTCCCATTAAAAAGAAGAAGAGCTTCACATGCTCGAGATGAAAATCGTGACCCTTGCGTTTCTCCTTGGTGCCATGGAAATCTATACGGATGGAAAGCACCACAATCTCCTCGCCTCCGTGGATCCGAAGTCGGCTCGCGATTTGGAGCTCCGAAGCTCCACCGGTGACCGAATCTAGCTCCTCTTCCTCCTCCTTGCTCTCCCTTCTCTCTAGCGTTTAGAGAGAGATAACCAGAGAAAAGTAAGGGTTTCTCAACCCTATTCCCGGTTTAATCTCATCAGGAACAAACCCCAGTCCTTGGATCCCAAGACAAATAAATGGACGGCCACGATTTAGCCTCAAAATAGAAAATCTGGACCGAACACGGGTTGCAACACGGCCGTGTGCATGGCCATATCACTCATTCACCGTCACCATAAATTCCCAACCAGAACACGACCTCTAACACATCCACTGACACGCCCGTGTCATATTTGACACGCCCGTGTTAGTGCCCGTGTCACAGCCCGTGTGCAAAATCCACGATTCTCCCGATAAGGACACGGACAATTGATACGCCCATGTCACTTGCAATGTGCTAGACACACCCTGGGACACGCCCGTGTCCCAGGCCGTGTAATC
This sequence comes from Platanthera zijinensis, assembly GCA_039513925.1. Classification (NCBI taxonomy): domain Eukaryota; kingdom Viridiplantae; phylum Streptophyta; class Magnoliopsida; order Asparagales; family Orchidaceae; genus Platanthera; species Platanthera zijinensis. Next base: position 169,070,522 of record CM077078.1, on the reverse strand, counting down.
TCCTTAGCACGAAACCATGGCCTGCCCGAGCAGGACACGCCCTGGGACACATGCATGTCCAAGGCCATTTGCCTACACCTGACGATCGCTCATCGCCAAATCGTCGACCACGCGACCCGTAGTCGTACACGCCCATGACACGCCCTGGGACACGCCCGTGTCCCAGGCCGTGTCTCCTGCTCCAAGTCCCATACTTGGCTAAAAACGTCACCTACCCCTCTTTTGAGTTTCGGGGTGTTACACACTGTAACCTGACATTGGGTTATACTTAACAATATTATCATGCATGAACATAACTAGAAAATAGCATCAAATACAAACTAAATTCATCTTAATTCAAGGGACACGTCTTCAAATCCGAGTTAATGTGGATATAATACCCAACAATCTCTCCCTATTTGAAAAAGTCAGAGCCCTACAAACTAAGGTGAATTGTACACATAATAATCTTAAAACATGAAAAGGAAAGAACATATATAAAATTAAGAAATAATAGTATTCCAAGTCAAAACTTGAAATTATAAATATATAAAAGTTCTATGTGGGGAAAACAATATCCATAATCATCAACTGAAAAACAAATCAAGCATGTTTTCCCTAACTTTTTTGATGTTGCTTGTCAAATGAAGCTTTTGGCTTTGGATAGTACTTTTGCGGAGCATGAGGAGCATCTGGATCATCAAATCTGTACTACCTGAAATGTAGCATTCTTTTAGCATTTTCCATCTCATACTTCTGCCACTTCTCCTTGCTATAGTAATCCTAGCTATTCTCATTGGCCATGCCTACCAGTTTGAATGTGTCTAGGATGATGCTTTTGAAGATATGGCTCCAAACTTCAGCCATTTCTCTGTTGGGCTCAGACCTAATAGTAGAGGGGCCTTCACATATCTTCTTATTTTAAGTGGTAAAGGTAAGTCTTCAAATATCTTAATTTTTAGCTCAACAGTAGCAACAGTAGCAGATTGAACTAGAGATTCTGACCATTATTGAGTGTACTCCCGAGCAGGGTGAACAAATTCATGACCAGGATCTGGTATAACCAGTTCTAGCATTCTGGCTTAAGCCGAACCTGGAAACAACTCTCTATATAGCCAACAAAAGTTATCATAACAGTTGATGTTAACAGCCTTGAACTGATCTTTCATCTGGGCTTCAAGCGCATTAACCTTAGTTTTTATTTTTCCCTCCCCCTTTCTGACTTCTCCAAGTACTTTAGCTGCAATAACATTGCTATAATAGAACATTTGGTCATCAAAGTATTTCATCCCTTCATTTTGGGCAGTTATGACTGTTTTTGCATTCTCATAAACATTCTGGAGGATAGTGAGGTTGCTCTTGAGCCCATCCATCGTTTAAACAATGGCCTGACAATCTTGCACAAACCAAGAATCCAACCTTGAATCAGGCTTATAAAAACATACCATGATCTCTACAAGGCCGTTGTTCATATCTTTTTCTGTCTCTTTTACTTTCTTCAGCTCCTTCTTCAGAGAGTGATTAAAACTTGCTTGTTGTTTTGCTATCAGGGCCTCTAAAGACTTTAGGAGAGGAATGTTTGGACTTGTACTTGGAGTGTCTTCAACAGGAATACTGGGGAAGAAGGGATATCTACATTGGGCTCAGAGTCACTAAAAGACTCTGCCATAAGAGAAATATGAGCTTTTTAATGCTGTCCAATATCTGGAGCCTCTAGAATAGGAGGATGCACCTCTACATCTCCTTCCTCATCAGAAAGATCAACAATCTCTACTTCCTCCACTCGAGGTCCACCAGAAATCTTTGCAATACTTCTTTGAAGATTGCACAAGAATCTGTCAAACTCTGTTTAAATCGAGATTGAAGGATGACTTTGCTCCCCTTCAGTCCTTACGGGTAGAACAATTGAGAGACTTATGATCATACTTTCTGTTGAAGTGAGCTCAGTAGAATCATTTACATTATCAGCAGCAATAGTGTGTTCTGCATCATTTACATTATCAGTAGCTAGCTAGTTCTCATCAATAACATCATAATTAGCAATATTTATATCCAAATCATCAAACTCAAAATCAGCAACTACCTCAGCCACAACCTCAACAGATTCAACTTCAGCAGGAGAAGCAATAGCGCTACCAATTTCAGTAAATTCTATATGAAAATCATCTGTGTCTGGAACAATTGAAACTGTAGGAATATAAACCTCAACAGGCTGAACCACTAGCTCTGGAGCATCTGAAACTACAAAAGAATCAACCACCAAGTGCACTTGCACAATAGTACTAGACTCCCCCTCCATTCCTGCACTCGAGCTTTCAGGAATTTTATGGGGGTAGGAGTAGGAAGTATTTCCTCAGGAACTTCCTCCTCCTCTTCCTCAACATCAGGCTGCATTCTGAATCCACCGGGTCTTTGGATCCTCCTATCCCACTAGGAGAAGATAGTGGAGTCAATTTTCTTCAGGTGGTGAATAGGAACTCCTTTGGACATATCAAATGCATCTCTGTCCAACTAATTTGAGTAAAGGCTGATTATCATTCGAAAATTAGGTGCTCGGAAGCTGTCCTTTATCCGTACAAAAAGCACTGCACCCCAATCTATTCTCTTCTGACATATTATGTCGATTAGGATCTTGAACATATCAGAGGAGAGGTAATCATGAGATCCAGTTTTGCACAACAGAACTTAGCTAATGATATCTGACAGAAGTTTTTTTCGTCGTTCATCCCTTTTTTTTGACAGCCTTAGTACCTCTTGTTATTCCACCGAATAGCAAAGCCCTGGAGAAATCACCATCTTCTAACTAACCTGCTTTGTCACATACTGGGAGACATAAGTACCTTGTGAGTAGAGAGGATTTTACTTTGACTTTGATTTGCTTGACCTTGCTCTTGATTACTATATCTTCCCTATAGAGTTTGGCGTGCTGGAATAACTCTAGAACCTCTTTGTCCAACAACTTGCAGGGGTGTTCTAGGATGAATGATAGACCGGCTAAAATCAACATGAGGATGATGTTCCTGAATTCATCCACGGCCGTAGTGAAAACCCATTCAAATTAGCTCTCCCCCTGCGAGCATGCCACTTGTACCTCTAGGAGCCATAGATATCAGTAGATGACAGTAGAGGAATAAGACAATCGGCTCTGGAAGAACTTCAGTGGCCGAGATTGAAATCGAGAAGCCAATACCTTGATGGAACAATTGTTGCTATAGGAAATGGAGATGAACTTGAAAGTCTTTAATTTCAAGGATAGCTAAATCACCTAGAGGGAGGGGGGAATAGGTTTCTTAGTCTCTTGTTACTATCTTTTATTTTCCTTCTTTAAATGCTTTTTGAGTTATTAGTTTTCTGCTTTCAAGAAACACACATCCTGCAACAAAGAAACAACATAAGAAGCACACATAGAATTTTTAGTGGTTCCCAAAATTATGGGTATGTCCACTTTCCCTCCCACCTTTCTAACCACTTGTTAGACAAGGAACTTCTCAAAAAACTCAGCTCCAAAGAGCTTACACCTAAGATCCCATATGATCTCTCAATCTCCTCCAAGACTTACAGCTCAGGCACAAGACCCTGCAACTCAGTGATCCAAAGATCACCTACCTCAGTCCCATAGGCCCTACAACTTAGGCTGGGAGGACAACCCTACCTCAGTAGAATGACTCTCCTACAAATCAGGCATAAAGGCCCTCAGGCACAAGTTCCCTCCAAATCAGAGAGAATGACACTCCTACCTCAGGCTCAAGAGCACTACCTCGGATCTAAATTAGATCCTACTCATAGGCCAAACCCCACCTCAAGCATACACGCCCTACCTCAGATTCTCAATAGAATCCTACCTTGGGTTAAATAGCCCTACTCAGATCTGCAACCAGATCCTACACTCAGATCAAAAATGGATCCTACACTCAGACCAAAGCCCTACCAATGTAACGCCTCTGATTTTTTGATGTTTACTTTATTTATTTTTTTGGCGTATTTATGACGTCAGGGCGTTATATTAACGCATGTTTGGCATGTGCCATTGTTAGAGCGTGGTTTTTTGCTCTAGGTTTTCGGTGTGGATGGGTTTTAGCCTGTTTGCAAGATTCCCTCGTGAGCCTGGTATGTTTTGGTGACTCAGTGGAGCCTTTTTGGGAATGCATGTGTTTTTGCTTCGGGAGGTGTTTGCCCTAGTTTGGTTTGCCGGACTTCAATTTAGAGTCATTGTTGGATTCATAGCGTCATTTTTTATCTACGATGTGATTTTTATAGGAATCCGAGGTCGTTTGGATTTCGGTTCGTTTTGATGTTATTTAAATAATTAATAATATATATTATTATATTTATAAGTATAAATAAGAATATGCCAAATCGAAAAACTTACCTCGCTACTATTCATCTTCTTACTTAACCCGACGCCGTTGTTTTCACGAAATATAGGAGTTCGGTGGACTTGGCGGGATTTCGGCTGGAGATTTCAAGAGCTCCAGTGGTCGGATTTGTCAATAGTTTAGAGATTTTCAAATCTCTCGGCGAGGGAAACGCAATCGTGGTATGTTTTCTCGATTTCTCCGATTTTTGTATGTTAGGGTTTGAGGTTTTGACTCCTTTCCCCTCAAAAAGTTTCAGGAAATGTTGCTAGGGCCTTTTCACGGCCGATCCTTGTCGCGGTGCGAGTGGGCGGCGTTTCTACGGAGTTTCAAGGCAAGTGGATTTTTCTCCCTTACGTATCCAATTATATCCTTGACTTTCCTTTCTTTCCTCCTCCCGTAGAGAATAGGATTAGTGTAGATTGAATTTCGACATGAACCCCTGGGATAGAGCAAGTTTTCAGTCAAACAAAGGAGACTAGGGTTAGCGACGTAAGTCATTTTTGGTGTTTATCGACTATCAGGAATTCATCGGGTATCAGTAATAGATTCGGCGGGTATCTCCGAATTTCTTCGAGTATGGCTAGGTGCAGAATTCGCCGAGTGTAGCAGGTTAATGCCAAGTCCTATTCGTCGAATATCAAAGTAAAATTCAACCTATATTATGGGGATTCGTCGAGTATCATAAGTTCATTTCACCGAATAGTGTAAAATTCATCGAGTTTCGCTGTAAATCATCGGGATAATCGCCGAATGGGCCAAAACATAGATTTTTTTGCCATTTTGGTCTAATTCGTCGAGTTTGGTCCTTAGGGTTTATTTTGAGTATTTTTGTCCCGTTGGTCATTGGAAGTGTTTAGACTTTGGTATTTGGGTTTTGCCAGAGTTTTAGGTTATGTTTTAAGGCTAGATCGATAGAGGATAAAGGACCACCAATTGGATGTCGTATCGTGAATCATTGCACATGGTAGTTTGTTTTGGGTCTCTGTTTACAGGTTGTTTAGGTGTGTTGGACCTTGTGGCCACCACCATGGTGCCTCTGAGACATTTGGGTCTGGTAGTTCGGTATTGGACGTTTTGTTCGCTGACACAGTTCCGTGGTTTTAGTAGTGTTAATGATTCACATGTATATGAATCACTACAACATTTTTGTTCTTTAACAACACCTGATTTGGCAACAGTTATAAAAATATTGCCTAAACATTGTTAGAGAACAGTTTTTAAGTGTTGCAATAGGTTTACATATTTAGGCAACACTTTCTGTGCAACATTCAAAAACTGTTGAAATAATCCCGTATAGGGAACATTTTTGAAATGTTGCCCTTGAGGATTAACTTTAGGCAATAATTATGATATGTTGTCTTCTTAAAAATTAATTTGCAATATTTTAAAAGTGTTGCCTAAAGATTACTTTAAGAATAACTAAAATTATTATTCTCCCATGCCAAATTATTACTTTAAAAATTATTTTTATAAAAACAATATTTATAACACATACACAAACCCTCAATAATCTTTTCTCGACTCCACACTACAATATTTTTATTTAATAACCACATTTTTTGGCGACGCTTGTTCAATCGTGACTCCACATTTATTGAGACGTTTTTAAAAGGGTCGTTGTTAGTTTTCTATATACCTACCCGGGATTTTAATTAACTTATATCAGGATTTTAATCTGTTGGAGTATTTGAACACATTCGGTCCTCTTGTTTCTCACACTGGGTTCGCCCACGTGAGCTTAAAGGAATCGAAGTGTGAATCCCTCCGACATATCCGGCGTCGACGATAGTGGGGGTCCGGGGGCGGCAGCCCCCGGTGGAGGTCCCGCAGTCCGGACAACGGGCATGGGTCCAGGGGACAGCGTCCCCGATGGGGGCTCAGCGGCAACGCCCCCGAAACAAAATCAGTTTTTGGTTTCCCGGGTGTCAGGATATCTGCTCGTTTTCCGTTCAAATCTACATTTAATTACCTTAATTCCCCGAAACAAAAAGAGCAATGTTATAAGCACACCATCAATCGCTATTAACACACAAATTCTAACTTTAAAAAAGGGTATTGTTATAGACAAACCAAAATTGGCTATATACAAACCAATATTTTGAAAATTTTAGGCCCTTTTTATCTTTATATCTTTATACTATTATCTTTACACTATAAGCAAGGAGCAAATTCTTCATGGTGTAACATTCAGTGGATCAAATTAGCCTCCAAAATGGTGTAACATTTATTCCCTAAATACCCTCAAGGGCTTAAACTTAGGGGATTTTCGGTAATAGGCAGGCAATCCTTGAGGGCCAGCTTAGGTCTTCTTTCGGGTTTTTCCTCCTCTCAAAATCGCGATAGAGGCAATTTTTCCTCACTTCTGCGCACGGCATCGCGATTCTTCCTCCTCCCGCGATCATCGTACGCCTCCGCCAGGAAGATCATCCCACGCCTCCGCCGCGATTTCTTCCTCGGTTCTGCTCAAAATGAGCTCCAGGTTTCGCGATTCCAATCTCGCGCCGCGCTTAGGTCCTCTTCCGGGTTTCGCGATTATAATGTTAGCCTCTTCCTGCTTGGCGTCCGACGATTTTTGCGCAGCTAGGGCAGAAGCTATTGTTGCTTTGCGTCTTGGTGTTCTCTTAGGAGCCAGATGAAGAGCAAAGCTTCTTCCAGTGGTGTTCAACTCTTCCAGTGGTGTTCTCCCTCATCCCCACTCTCTAGTTATAATGTTTGCCTCTTCCAGTGGTGTTCTCCCTCATCCCCACTCTCTGGTTTAATGACTTTAATCTGTCGCTCCTTCTCCGTGTCGTCGCATCCATCCTTGACTCCTTCTCCATAGAGGTATAACCTCACGACAAATATCCTTCTCCTGCTTCAAATCTCCACCACGACGCTCCCCCTTCATCGACGGTGCTTCTCCTCTGCAGTGCCTCGCCGCAATAGCTTCTCCTCCTTAACACCCTCAACAGAGCTCCACCCCTCGCAGTAAGCATTTTTTGCCAGTACTTTTGTTCTTTGTGTTCTCAGTGAGGTTTTTCGATATAGCGTTTTATCTTTGCCATTACTCATTTTTCCATTACTCACTTTTGTTCTCTATTGTTCTCTGTTTTATAGGATGTTTTTGTTAGATCTGATTTATGCATTTAGTGAAGCTTTTTGGGTTTTGCATTTAAAGTCAATGTGCTTGATAATCAAATTTTTGCCATTACTCTTTGTGGTCTCAGTGAAGTTTTCTGATAATCAGATTTTTGTTCCTGGATCACCATGAATTTTTCCTATATTTACACCAAGATTAAAAGCACATCCAGGTGCTATTTTTTGGAGGCTTGATAGGATGATAGGATCGTTTGATGTAATAATGTTTTACCGATAATCAAATTTTTGTTCATGGATCATCATGATTTTTTTCGGTATTTACAACCCTGTTAAAAGCACATCCAAGTGCTATTTTTTGGAGGCTAGATAGGATGATATGATCATTGATGTAATGATTTTAGCACTATTTGAGGATCAACCATGATTTTGGCTTAAATTTTACCACTCTTCTGTCATACTAAATCTGACCGTGCACTGCTTATTGAAATTTCTTGCTCTTAAGGTGTGGTTAATTTCTGTTGTTAATTTCAGTTGTTTAGTCGTTTCTTTATGCTCTTAAGGTGTGGTTAATTCCTTAATTTCAGTGGTTTCTTTGTGATTTCTCCTTATGCTCTTAAGGTCTGGATAATCATGTGTTGAAAATACCCAATGCAAACATCATGCTCATGTATTTAAAATTTTGATCAAACCTTAATTTTTATGCATTGAGCATGATTAATGCGGGTGCTTTTGTTCTCAGTGGTTGGAGTTTTCCAATCCATTTGTGCATAGAAGTTATAATGCTGCCCTTAATAAGTGTTAAACAACCATAAAAATTTCTTTAAACCTTGAGGCATGCATTCTTCAATTTTTGGGTGAAAAACGATGGTGATTTGGCCGGGTAAGAGAACCATGTGCTCAATGTTTTTAGATTTCTTTTTAATATCAACTTATTACTCAGGATGAAATAAGATGAATGTTTATTTTGTATAGCTTTATTTTTTTAGCCCCTGCTTGATACGTTCATATTTACCATGAATGCTTATGAGATCAGGCCATTTTGTATTATCTTATTTGTTTCCTCTTCTTCAGTTAGCACATCTCCTCCCACGTCTCCCGCGGCGAGTTCCATTTTTTGTTGTTGACCATGAATGCTTTCGAGGGCATCTTTTGAAGCTATTACCACTTCTAAACAAGGTAGGCCTCAACCTTCAAAAACATACTCTATGAATATTACGTTTGTTTTAATATTTCTCTATGTTTTATCACAAATCATTAATTGAATTGATGTTTTAGGCGAGTTTTTATTTTTCATTCTTGAAAAGACAGCTTCCTGTAGGTGCTCACTGCATGCAGGAAATTTCTCTTCTACATTAATAAGCACATGTTTATGCATATTAATAAGCACACTAAAATTTTAGCCTATGCTTGATATGTTAATGCATTAATAAGTACAGTGAAATTCCTCTTATGCATTAATAAGTACAGGGAAATTTTAGCCCCTGCTTGATGTTCATATAGCCTAATAAGCTGTGAATTCCTCTTCCTGGGGAGACTATCTCTGCTTGATATATTAATAAGCTGTGAAATAATAAGCTACTATTTATTACAAAAATGGAAATATAACGACATGTTTAAGCCCTTCCGGTCGTCTCTGCTCCTCGCACAGCCCTTCCAACTGACTCAATCCTCGCTATTCTCCTCCTCCGCTTAGGGAAGAAAACTGGAGTGAAGCAGTCGGTCCACCTTCACAGCCCTCTCTCTCCCTTTTATGGCATTGTTGATGGTAATTTTTGGCTCTATGTCCAGGTAAGAACAACACAGGCTATCAAACTGTAATGTATTTTTTTCATTTGCTTTGTAATGACAATAGGGAGATTTTTTTTATGTTTATGTTTGTTTGTAGGCCTCCTCCACAGTTTCTCACCGCAGGAGGTTCTACTCCTCGACAGCCTCCTTCCGATAACCTCCTTCTTCCTACTTCAAGTTTGTTTTTTTATACTTGATTCTATGCAATTAATGTTGTTTTCCTAAGATACGTAATATATTTTATATTGTTTCATTGTCTTTGCTTAAATATAGGCACTAAGCTATTCTTTCTATTTTGTTCATTTTCCCTGGTGACTTCAGGTGTCTGTGCACTCTCTGCCAAGCTCCCCCCTCCAACAATCCGCTGACAGTTGGTGTACAAGTAAGATTCACAGTTATTCGTAGTTGTGAAATTCCAAACCACCAGCTATTCGTGCATAATGAAACCTGTTATTCATTGTTTTTTCATCTCAGTTTTATTAGAAGTTTTAAGATTCACAGTTTGAGAGCATGTTTGATATTCACAGTTTGAGAGCATGTTGGAAACAAACAAATTATTTTTTTTGAAATAGATAATGTTTGCTCTGTATTGATTAGCATCAAATAATTAAAATAATTTTTGCGGGAGAGGAAACGTAAATGTTTTTGTGATAATTTCTGAGGGAGAGCAAACATAAATGTTGTTGATCTCTCTACCATTTATAAAATACCTGTAGAGAGCAGTGTAAGAAATTGAGATAATTTAGCGAGCTGCACTGCAGCTCGCTGAATTTCAGCGCGTTGCTGGTGCAGCTCGCTGAATTTCAGCGCGTTGCTGGTGCAGCTCGCTGAATTTCAGCGCGTTGCTGGTGCAGCTCGCCTAATTTCATCGAGCTGCACCAGCAACGCGCTGAAATTCAGCGAGCTGCACCTGCAGCACGCAGAAATTCAGCGTGCTGGACCTGCAGCTCGCTGAAATTCAGGGGCTTGCAGGTGCAGCACGCTGAAATTCAGCGAGCTGCAGCTGCAGCTCCCTGAATTTCAGCGTGCTGCAGGTGCAGCACGCTGAATTTCAGCGAGCTGCAGGTGAATCAATCATATAAGAATCGTTTTTTGAATGAGATTCTCTAAATTTTGATGTTAAAAGAACCCCTACATTTATCCATTAATCTTCAATTTCGTCTATTTTTATGATCTTACAAGTTTGTTCTATAGGTTGAACTTGAATAGCTTGATGTTCGCGCTGAATTCCAGCGAGATGCAGGTGCAGCTCGCTCACACTGAATTTCAGCAAGCTGCACCTGCACCTGCAGCGTGCAACACACTGAAATTCAGCGTGCTGCAGGTGCAGCGTGCAGCATGCTGAATTTCAGCGAGCTGCAGGTGCAACACGCTGAATTTCACCGTGCTGCAGGTGCAACACGCTGAATTTCAGCGTGATGCACATGCAGCTCGCTGAAATTCAGCATGAGCGAGCTGCACATGCAGCTTGCTAAAATTGCAGTACGCTGAATTTCAGCGAGCTGCACTTGCAGCACGCTGAATTTCAATGTGAGTGAGCTGCATTTCAGCGAGCTGCACGTGCAGCTCGCTCACGCTGAATTTCAGCGAGCTGCAGGTGCAGCTCGCTCACGCTGAATTTCAGCGAGCTGCAGGTGCAACACGCTGAAATTCAGCGTGCTGCAGGTGCACGCCCCTGAATTTCAGCGTGCAGTGCAAGCCGCATGCACATTCTTCTACATCAACACACATTCCAAATTATGGAGAGGTATAATGTTGTCAATTTTCATACAATATATTTAAAATATTTTTTTATGTTTACAACTTTTTAATTATATATTGATCTTGATGTCATTATATTTATATATATTATTTTACTTTGTGCAGAAAGTTCTTGAAGTTGGCCGGGATCGGGAAGACAAATGAGGAGTTGCAATATGATCGATGACCCCATTTCATGAAGACCATTTGATGTTTAAGTTGATTTAGATAATTTTGTTTGTGTGCTGTAATAATTAATTATTTTGAGGTATTTTGGTAAATTGTGATGCTAATGATGAGTTGTTAATTTAATGATAAAACATGTGCAACATTAATATTCTAAATGAAAATATTTGTCTTGTTAAATATTTATGCATTATAAAAAATATCTCATAATATAACATTTTGTTTTTTAAGTTTTAATTTATTTTCATGTTTTTTTAAAATTTATTTATTTTTTATTAATTAAATAGTTTTGGCAACATTTATTAAATGTAACTCTAAATATTTTGAAAATGTTGCAATAGGTCCATGTAAAAAATGTTGCCTTTACTAGATATATAGGCCACAGTTTCAAGTAATGTTGCTTAAACATGTGAAAACTGTTGCCTTAGGTCTTTGGTAACACGGGCATAGGCATACACCCCTATGGCAACAGTTTTCAATGTTTTGGCAACACTTTGCGGTTTTAGGCAACAGTTTTCAAAAGTTGCTAAAGACCAAAAATGTTGTAGTGAATGTATAACTCCTTTTCCATAGTTTTAGTCTTTGCTGGTTGTTTGCTTCTGCAGGTTTGAGCGAAGCATGGTAAATTTTCGCACTTGGTGCAACTTGCTTACTTTATTAATGAATAATTTCTCACTTGTTTCTTTTTGGTTGATCTTATTAGCTGAGATCGTTAGCATTGCTTATTAGGGTTTGGTAACCCCTTATGTTTTTACTTGATTATTACCTCCTTGTTTCTTTTGCCACTTGTATTTTCTTGTATAGGTGTTCTTTATTTGAATGCCTCTGGTTCAGGGCAGTAGCCGGTTGAGTGGCTAGGTGCGGGAGTTTGCTAGTAGACTATTGTGTTGTAGAGGTTTTACTCACTGTAGTGAGGTAGTTTCTGTTGTTTTCTTGTTAGTACAAACATACATACTTTCCAATGGGTTTGTGTCAGGTTGTTGACACCCACTGGTGGTTTTCTTTTGGGATGCCAAGTATTTTGCTAATCTGCTAGTTTGCCTATTTTTGTAGTTGTTTTTACTTGCTCTCTGGGAATGCTTTATGCTAGGTTGCATGTCAGATATTTTAACTTATAAAAGCATTATTACTAGTATTTCATACATGTCATCTTTTTAAAACAAAGGTACTATCTTCTAACTAACATAAAGGCTATTTATGTACTTATAATAAATCTAGAGTCTTGCATACCATGAGTTATCCTTCAGGAATGTTTATACTCATGTAGGATGTTAAATCAATCTAATCAAAGTATTTTCGCAGTGTATTATTATATTTTTACCCGTGGACTATTTGATCCATCATGCCGAGGGATACGACCATCTAAACTTAAATTGGTTTTTCTCTTAATAAACTTATGAATTTCATATAAATAGTAGAGGTTAGAGTCTTGCCTGAGCATCTGCAGTTATACAATGTATGGTGTGGCGTCACGACACGTATTTTCCCTTACTTTGATTTAACTTTAAAAGCGGGAAAAATGCGGGTTGTGATAGTTAGTATCAGAGGGATGAGTTGTTTTGCGTTTGGTCGAACAACCATCTCTAGTTAATGTTAGTTGTCCAGTTCCATTTCATACACACACCGATGTGTCATCAGTACGTCTTCCCTGAAGCATGAACAATACACTCATAAGCATGATAAGAAGCATACAGGGTATATTATGTAGTATGGGATGCATAATATGTGTTTGTATGTGGATTCACCATAGGCGGCAATATGTGACGGTTATGTAGTATGAGATGCATAACCATCATCACAAGGATGCCGATTAGCACGTTTTACTTTTTTGTTACATGCGATATTATGTAGTATGAGATGCATAATATTTAATGTGTACGCCACTCATAACATGCATTAAGGCCTTTTTATAGAAAGCATAACACAACATGCATAACATAACATAGCATTTGCACACATGCCAAGCTAAAGGTTTACATGATGACATATATGCACAAATGGTTTTGAAATAAAAGGAATGAAAATTAAGGCATTCATGGTTTATGCACATGAGTCAATGAGGTGGCGGTATATCATCCTAAGTAAAGCATGACTTCATTATTGAAAATCCAAGAGCAAGTTAGCAGCATGAGAAAGTACTTAAGTATAATTTGTCTATACTATGTTGTTTGGTTCTAGAATTTGAGCTAGGTTTTGATTAGTGCTCGTTGTTTTATTAGAATGGCACATAAGCATGTTGAAAATAGGTCGACTCCCCAGTCGGAGGGTGAGTATTCAGGTGTGCAAAGTGAAGCGGTGATCGAAAGTTTGTGGCAGAGTAATAAGACTTTGTCTAGGCAGATAGTGGAGAATGTTGCCTCGATTCACACAAAAAGTTCATACCGATCATCTTCAGGACAAGCAAATCATGCAAAGAAACCAGAAATCCCAAACTTGAAAAAGAAAACCAAGAAATCGTGAGATCAAGGAGATGATAAACACATAGATCCAAATCTAGATCACCACCAATGGAGGCGCACTTGCAGCCATATCCAAAACTTAAACAAAACCTTGAATATAACGAAAGATTTAAGGAAGAAGCATAGTACCACACAAACAAGCTACATGCTGAAAGCTCTAATATTTTTTTTAAGCTAAAACCCTGCGACAATATACTTGTTGAGAGTTGACTTACCTACTCAAACATCACCGCCCCTAGATACATAAAAACAGCAACAAAATAAAACTATAACTGGAAAATAGTTCGACAAAACACCGTGAGAAACCATTTGTCGTTCGTCAAACTCCAGTCGACGAAAGTCAAACACCGTCCGACGAAAGTCGAACAAAATTCGGTCGATAAAAGCCGTTCGATGAAAATGTGTTTGTCGAACTCGAGAAGTCATTTCGGAGGAATTTTACATAAGCACACTTAATTAATAACTAACTAGCCAAGCAGGATCAGAAGATAAAGACCTAGGAGCTAACTTGTTTTCTAACATTACTCGCCCTCAAGTTTAGCTCCTCCTTCTGCATTCCCAGCTTTTCACGCATCCTCTTGAACATCTCCACCTTCAAGGGATTTGTGAAGATGTCTACAGCTGGTCTTTGGTCCTCACGTGCTCCAAGTGAACTTCATTAGCTTCTACCTACTCTCTAATGAAGTGGAATCTGGTGTCAAAATGTTTGGTCCTCTCGTGATGCACACGATTTTTTGCTAGTTCAATCGTAGATCGATTGTCCACAAATATGGTAGTAGCTTAATCACCATCCAATCTAAAAGATTTCATAACCCTCTTTAGCCATACTCCATGGCACACACATGCACCGGCAGCAACATACTCTGCCTCGCATGAACTAAGAGTCACTATCTTCTGCTTCTTACTAAAGCAAGTAATGGGTGTTTCTCCCAAATAGAAGAGAAATCTCGTAGTGCTCTTCCTCTCCTCAACATAATTGCTCTAATCGCTGTCACTGTAGTCTATCAACTTGAGGTCTTAACCGCACTTATAAAAGAGGATAAAACTCAAAGTGCCTCTGATATATCTCAGTATCCTCCAAACCACCTCCAGGTGTGTCTCCACCTGGTTTTCCATGAATCTTCTTACAATACCCACTATATATACAATATCAGGTCGGGTACAAGTCAAGTACCTCAAACTCCCCACTAGGCTCTTGAAATATATAGGGTCAACAACTTCTCCCTCGTCGTGTCTAGACAGTCGTGTGCTTGGCTCCATTGGTGTCCCCACTGGGTTATACTCCATCATACCAAACTTCTTTGAAATCTCTCTAGCATATGCATCCTGAGAAATGAAGATGCCCTCATAACACTACATTGCCTGAATACCCAGAAAGTATCTAAGCTCAGCATAATCTGTCATCTCAAACTCCTGCTTCATAATCTCCTTGAAGCTCCTCGTGATATAGTCCTTGCTCCCCAAGATGATCAAATCATCCACATACAGACAATGGTAAAGTGTCCCCTTGACACTTTCCTTCACATAGACATCATATTCATAAGGGCACTTCACATACCCTTGCTCATGTAAGAATGTGTCAATCCTCTTATTCCACGGTCTTGGCGCCTGTTTGAGACCATATAGTGCCTTCCTCAATCTCAGCACTTGCTTCTTTCCCTTTGCTTCTGGATAGCCAGGAGGCTGCTCAATGTACACTTCCTCTTCCAAATATCCATTCAAGAGAGCGGACTTGACATCCATCTGATGAAGACGCCACTTCCTCGGTGCCGCAATGGCAATAAACATACGAATAGTCTCCATCCGGATAACCAGTGAGAAGACCTCATCGTAGTCTATTCCCTCTTTCTTCTTGTAGCCCATGATCACATGTCTGTCCTTGTACTTTAATACCTTTCCAGCTCCATCCTTCTTCACCTTGAAGACTCACTTCACACCTATTGGTTTCTTTCCTTTGGGAAGCTCAGCTAACTCCCAAGTGTTGTTCTTCTTGATGGACTGCATCTTATCATCCATGGCATTCCTCCAGCCAACAGTCTTCACTGCTTCCTCATAGGTCAAAGGCTCTGTATCAGCAAGTAAACAAAAAAAGATGAACTCATCATTTGTAGGGGCTACCTCATAGATCTCTCTAAGTGACAAGATTTTCTGCCTTCTGGGCTCTCCTTCTTCCTTAGTAAAGTATGCAACAGTACCACTGGCACTAGCTTATGTATCCACCACTAGAGGGGACTCAGCTTCCTCTTCAACCTTCTCCTTGCCTTTTGACCATTCCCATTCAATTGTCTCATCAAATTTCACGTTTCAGCTCACCATAATTTTCTTATCCATTGGGTCATAAACCTTGTATCCCTTGCTCTTTTGATCATAGCCAACAAAGATTAACTTCTTGGCTTTTTCATCCAGCTTGCTCAGATTTGGCTCAGTATTTACAACATGATCAATGCTCCCCCAAATCTTCAAGTGACCCACATTTGGCTTGAAACCAGTCCATGCTTCCTCCGACGTTCCCCATGCTAGGGACTTTGTGGAGCACCTGTTTGACGCATAACAAGCTATCTCAAGTCCATCTCCCCAAAAACATTTGTCATATGCTTTCCTCTGAGCATGCACCTGCACATCTCCATCAATGTGCGGTTCTTCCTCTCAGCCACTCCATTCTACTATGGAGTGTAGGGTGAAATAAGCTGCCTCTTGATCCCTACATAGTCATGGAATTTAACAAACTCCTTGCTCAGGTACTCACCTCCCCTGTCTGTCCTCAAACACTGAATCCTCAAGCTTGTCACCATCTCAACCAGCCTTTTGAACCGTTTGAAATACTACAACACCTCACTCTTCGTCCTGATGGAATACACCCAACACTTCCTGCTGAAATCATTAATGAAGGTTAGGAAGTACTTATTACCGCCTACAGAAATAGGTGTGATCGGCCCCCATATGTCTGAATGAACCAATTACAAGATTCTCTCTGCTATCCACTGACTTTCCTTTGGGAATAGAAGCTTGACCAACTTTCTTAGTACACATGCCTCACATATGTGGGTTGGCTCCTCTAGCCTGCTAGGAACACCATGGACGCCAGCTTCCCTTGTCAGCTTTTTCAAACAATCAAAACCATGATGTCCATACCTCATGTGCCAGAGACATTCCTCATCCTTAACTGTGGATTTTAAACATGAGATCCTCTCCATGTCAAGGTTCAGCATCAACATCCTATTCTTCTTCATCTCTACCCGTGCCACCTCTATCCTGTCAGCTCCAATGAGTGTCATCACTGTCCCATTCATGGTTATCTCATAACCTCTCTCCATGAGCTGTCCCAAACTAAGGATGTTTGAAGTGCTCCCAGGTACAAAGTAGACATTCTATATCATGTTCACGCCACTATGCTTTCCATTGATATGAATTCTTCCCTTTACTTTCATCTTGATGGTAGAAGCATTTCCAAAGGTTACCTCAATGCTCACATCCTCATCAATCTCAATAAAAAACTCCTTTCTTCCTGTCATTTGGTTGGAAGCCCAGCTATCCAAGTACCACAAGTTTCTTCTTCTCTTATCATTAATGACCGCAACATCAGCACCCAACATGTAATTTGACTCAACATGCTCAACCATTTCCATGTTTCCCTCATCACTACTCTGTGGTTTTTGTGTCAACTGGGGTGGTGCGGGTTTATAAGAAAACTTCTCTGAATTATTCCAGCACTGTTTAGAAATGTGCCAACTTATGACATCTATAGCACTGGACTTGGTTTCCATTACTAGAACCTCTTCCATTTCGACCTCTCCCGGTCCTTCCATGCCCTTAGGCTTGCCACTGTCCTCCTCCTTGACAAGTTGGATGTTCTACATGAGGTGCAGGTGCTCTTCATCCAGTATCACCTTTTCCTCCTCTGCTTCTACCTATGAATGTGACTCTCCCTCTAAGCGTGTAGTGACCTTTAGCAGGTGTGCTCTTGGTGTAATTCAACACCTTAATAGTAGTAGCTCCTGCACTGGTCTCCTTTCTTATGTTCATGACCTGCTCATGAATTTGTAATGAACTCCTAAACTCTTCCACTGAAAGCATGGACAAATCCTCGAATTTCTCAACAACAACAACAACAACATGATCAAATATCTTTGGTAGTGACCTCAAGACTTTCTACACTGTCACGATCTCATCTACCTCCTCACTATTTAGCTTCATCCCGTTATTCACCTTCAAAACTCTATGGAAATACTCCTCAATGGACACTTATTCCTTCATGTGAAGCGACTCAAACTCGCCTCGCAATACCTGCAACGTCATCTCTTTAACAATAACTCCTCCTTGGTACGAGTTCTGAAGTATCTCCCATAAAGCATGGCTATTGGCTGCTACAATAACCTTCTCCACATCTCCATCCTCCAAGGTCCTTGATATGATAAATGTGGTGGTGTAGTCTTTTAAGACTTGCTTCATATGCCGTCTTCCTGACATTAGCCCGCTGTGCTATTCCCTCTTCTAACACCACTTCTGGTTGATGTTGAACAATATCCCAAACTCCATGCATCCAGAGTGTGTTCTCGACTTCCCATATCCATCTCGCAAAATTTTCCCTCTTTAGTTTGATTGTCAACGGTGCAACTCCAAGTACCCTATCCATGATCAGGGATCTTTACAGAATACTGCACAAAGGAACAGGGATGAACACCCTCCAATACCACTTTTGTTTCCTCGATTCACACCAATAGTTCACACGGACAAACTTCAGGACAAGCAAATCATGCAAAGAAACAAGAAATCCTAAACTTGAAAAAGAAAACCAAGAAATCGAGAGATCAAGGATATGATAAACACATAGATCCAACTCTAGATTACCACCAATGGAGGCGCACTTACAGCCATATCCAAAACAAACAAAAACTTGAATACAACTAAAATATTTAAGGAAGAAGCACGGTACCACACAAATAAGCTACAGACCGAAAGCTCTAATATTTTATTTGAAACTAAAACCCTGCGACAATATACTTACTGAGAGTTGACTTACCTAATCAGACATCACCGCCCCTAGATACCTAAAAACAACAACAAAATAAAACTACAACTAAAAAATAGTTCGACGAAACACCGTGAGAAACCATTCGTCGTTCGTTGAACACCGGTCGACGAAAGTCGAACAAAATCCGTTCGACAAAAGCCGTTCGACGAAAATGCGTTTGTCGAACCCGAGAAGTCATTTGGGGGGGGGTGGTGGTGGTTACATAAGTACACTTAATTAACAACTAACTAGCCAAGCAGGACTAGAAGATAAAGACCTAGGAGCAAACTTGTTTGCTAACAAAGATGCAGTCACATATCCAAGCGTTGTTATCAGTAGTGTAAGGACAGATACCGAGAGTGCAAGACGCTGCAGTGAGTCTGGCTGTTCCTGTTCCCCCTGTTCCTCTGGTGCCTTCGATTTTGTTGCCACCAAATATGAATTTTATCTCGCATTTCTAGCGTTTAGGACCTCCTTCTTATGATGGTAGAGTGGATTACATGTCTTTGGAAGACTATATAATAGCCATCTAAGAGATGTTTTCATACTCGGGAATTTCAGCGGACCAGAGAGTGATGTTCGCTGCTTATCTGCTCAAGGGTTTGGCAAATAGTAGGTGGCTAAGAGAAAAGGAAAATTTGAAGGACGGGTGTTCCTGGGAATCTTTCAAGGAGTTGCTACTGAAGAAGTTTCTGCCATCGATCGAGCGAGACCGTCTGATGAATGATTTTCTACATTCGAAGAAAAGACAACTCACGGTTTGTGAGTACAAGATTTCAAATTTAGCAAACTGAGCCAGTTTGCCCCTGACTTGGTAATTTCTGAAGCTAGCAGAGTTAAATGTTTTCTGGGTGGTCTGAGGAATGACATCCTGCAGTTGGCCAATGCTTATGAATCAGAAAGCTTTGTTGAAGCTATGGATGATACCTTGAAGGTCGAAGCGATCAACAATGCTAAGAATCGAGGTTAGAAAATGAGAAAAGATATGAGGAAATCGGATGAGGGTAAGAATTCTAAGGAATTTGGTTCTGCGTCTGGTAAGTGAAGCAAAGAGATATACAGTTTTTATGGCCGACTAGGCCATCAATTTGAGTAGTGTTTCAAGAGCTTAAGAGCTCAGAAGCAGGAGAAGGTTCATGCGATTCAGAGTGCCCCTAAAGGAGATTTAGTTTGTTCTACATGTAAGAATAGGGGCACGATGCTGCCCATTATTGGGGAAAGGAGTCTGCTATCAGTGCGGATAGGAAGGAAATTTCAAGTCGAAGTCCCCGCAGTTCCAACCCACACTACAGCAAGTTCCACTTCATGATTTGCCGCCGTCGCAGCAATTTGACAAAGGAAAGGGCAAGCTGAACGTGGTGTATTTGAAAGAAGCTCAGACATCAACTCAAGTTATCTCTGGTTAGATCCTTCTCTAGTTTTAGCTTTTAGTTCGTGGTTATAGTATCAACGTTCGTTCCCTTAGTTGCGCATGCGTTTTTATAGGAAAGTTTAAGGTAAAGAACTGTTGGGCGCGTATTCTGTTCCATTCTCGTGCTACCCACTCGTTTGTGGCTTGGGCATTCGTAGAGCATCATCGGTTGAGTCTTGATAGGGTTGGTGACGCGTTTTGTGTAAAGTTCCCTTCTCGTGATTTTGTGGTATCAGACAAATGTATTCAGAGTTGTCCGATTCTGTTAGGCAATTTTGTAGCTGTTGCTGATTTGAAGGTGATAGACATGGAAGATTTTGATGTGATCTTTGGCATGGATTGGTTTTCCAGATATGATGATTCAATCCAATTCAAGGTTTAGCGATTGGACTTCAAGATGGACAACGGTTAACCTAGGAGTGTTTATGGTTATCCGTGCCAGCTATCTTCAATTATTTCAGCGGTAGGTGCTCGAAGGCTTTTAGACTATGGATGTTTTGCTTGTTTGGTTTCGGTTTTGGAAACCAAGGTTAGTTTGCCATATTTAGAGGAGATTCCTGTGGTGCGTGAGTTTTTGGATGTATTTACAGCTAATCTTCCTGGTCTTCCTCCTAAGAGAGATATGGAATTCATCATAGATTTGGAGCCAGGTACTCATCCTATTGCTAAGGCCCCGTATCATATGGCCCCGTGTGAGCTGGAGGAATTGCGTACCCAACTTGATGAGTTGCTTCAGAATGGTTTTATTTGGTCGAGTTCTTCGCCTTGGGGTGCTCCCGTTTTATTTGTAAATAAAAAGGATGGATCGATGAGGCTGTGCATCGATTACAGAGATTTAAACAAGATAACTAACAAGAACAGGTATCCCCTACCGAGAATTGATGATTTGTTTGATCAGCTGCGTGGTAGTGCTGTATTTTCAAAGATTGACCTTAGTTAAGTATACCACCAGTTTAGAATTCGTGAGTCAGATATTGCACGGACTGCCTTTCATTCCCAGCATGGACATTTTGAGTTCTTGGTGATGTCTTTTGTTTTGACGAATGCACCCTCATCCTTTCTAGATATGATGAATATAGTGTTCAAGGACTTCCTAGATCGTTTCGTGGTCGTGTTTATATACAATATTTTGGTGTATTCCCGTAGTGCTGTGGAGCATGCTCGACATTTTAGTTTAGTTTTGTCTGCTTTGAGGGACCATAAGTTGTTTGCTAAGCTGAGCAAGTGTGAGTTTCGGTTACCTCAAGTTTCTTTCTTGGGCCACGTGGTTAATAAGGACAGAATTTTGTAGACCCCGAGAAGATAGCTGCTGTTATGGATTGGAATAGGCCTGCCACTACAAAAGAGATAAAGAGCTTTTTAGGGCTGGCTGGCTATTATAGAAGGTTTGTAGAGGGTTTCTCTATATTGTCTGCTCCATTAACTAAACTTATGCAAAAGAACACAGCTTTTATGTGGAGCGATAAGTGCGAGGAAGCGTTTCTGGAATTGAAGAGGAGATTATGCACTGCTCTAGTGTTGACCTTTCCTACTAAAGGGATAGAGTATACTGTTTACGTGGAAGCATCACACGTAGGACTTGGTTGCGTTTTGATGCAAGAGGGCAAAGTGATTGCGTATTGGTCGAGACAGTTAAATATTCACAAAAGAAATTAACCTACAGATGATTTAGAGTTTGCAGCTGTGATTTATGCCCTGAAGTTATGGAGACACCTATTATATGATGCATTGTGTAAGATTTATACAGATCATAAGAGTTTGAAGTATGTCTTCAATTAAAAGGAATTGAACTTGTGCCAGCGGAGATGGTTAGAGTATGCTGCAGATTATGTTGTTGAGATCCAGTACCATCCGGGCAAAGCTAATTTTGTAGTGGTTGTCTTGAGTAGGAAGACAACTAAAATCTTTAATCTTCTATGGATTCTCTTGTTGAGGAATTTTTGATGATGAATATTTCAGTTGGACGTTGTAAATCGCCTAGTAGTTTGGTGGTAGCAGAGCCTTCATGGATTTCTCTTACAAGGCTACACCAAAAGTAAGATCATGATTTGTTGCACCTTTATAATAGAACTGAGAAACGGGAGTTGCCAGACTTTTCGATTGATGACACGGGTACCTTGAAGTACCGCGATAAATTTTGTATCACCGCTGTTAAGGATATTTGAGTTATGTTGTGCAGCGAGTCTCATGGTTCCAGTGTTGCCTACCACCCCGGTTTTATTAAAATGTATAAGGATCTGAAGCAGATATTTTGGTGGTATGGTATGAAAGGTGATATTGCTAAATTTGTGTCTGAATGTTTTTCTTGCAAGTGAGTTAAGGACGATCATGGAAGGACTGGAGGCAAGCTGACGCCGTTAGAAATTCCAAGTTGGAAGTGGGAGAGCATTTCGATGGATTTTATTACTGGATTGTCGAGATCTCCCCGAGGACATAATTCAGTTTTGGTTATGGTGGATAGATTGATGAAGTGTGCTCAATTCGTGCCTTTTAAGATTGATTACCCCATGAAGAAGATAGCCGAGTTATACTTAGATGAGGTTATCAGGCTGCATGGAGTGCTTGTTAGTATTGTATCGGATCGAGACTCCAGGTTTATGTCTTGCTTTTGGAAAAGCTTACAGGAAGTATTGGGTACCAATTTGAGGTATTCCATAACTTACCATCGGTAGACAAATGGCCAAACAGATAGAGTAAATCAGATTCAGGAAGATATGATCAGATGCTATATTTTGGACCACGGAGGAGCGTGGGATGAGCGTTTAAGATTGATGGAATTTGCATAGAACAACAGTTATCAAGAAAGATTGCAGATGGCCCCGTTTGAAGCGTTGTATGGGAGGCATTGCAGAACTCCCTTGTTTTGGGTCGAGGTCGGTGAGAGACCATTTTTGGGTCCAAAAGCGTTAGAAGAAATGGATGTTTCTGTGAAGCTTATTCGAGAGAAGCTTCAGATAGCTCAAGAGCGATATGAGAAGAACGCCAATCGGCATAGGTCTGATTTGGAGTTTGTTGTAGGGGACATGGTATTTCTTAAAGTTTCCCCGATATCTGGAGTTAAAAGGTTTGGTAAGAACCATAAGTTGGACCCGAGGTACGTAGGACCTTTTAAAATTGTTGAGCGGTTTGGTATGTCAGCTTATAGGATGGATTTTCCTGCGAGTTTTTCGGGTGTCCACGATGATTTTCATGTAAGCCAATTACAAATGTGTGTTGTAAGCGACATGCAAGTTCTTGATTCCGTTCCTCAGTTAGAGCCTAACCTTTCTTATGTGGAGGTGCCTGTTCGTGTTTTGGATACTCAAGATAAGGTATTGCGAAGGAAGACAATACTCATGGTTAAAGTTTTATGGAAGAACCAAGACGTGGAGAGCGGGACTTGAGAGTTGGAGTTAGCTATGAGGGAGGCTCATCCTTATATGTTCTTCTAATTTTCCTTGATTATTTCCTTCTTCTGTAGGAGGAGTTTTTGTGCATAAAGTTTCGGGACGAAACTTTCTTTTGGGGGGGGGGGGGTGGTTGTAACGCTCCTGATTTTTCGATGTTTACTTTATTTCTTTTGTTGGCGTATTTATGATGTCAGGGCATTTCGTTAACGCGTGTTTGGCATGTGCCATTATTAGAGCGTGGTTTTTGCTCTTTAGGTTTTTGGTGTGGCTGGGTTTTAGCCTGTTTGCAAGATTCCCTCGCGAGCTGGGTCTGTTTTGGTGACTCGGTGGAGCATTTTTGCGAATGCTTGTGTTTTGGCTTCGGAAGGTGTTTTCTCGAGTTTGGTTTGTCGGACTTCTATTTCGAATTCATTGTTATATTCGTAGCATCGGTATTTAGCTACGGTGCGATTTTCATAGGAATACGAGGTCATTTGGATTTCGGGTCGTTTTGACGTTATTTAATTAATTAATAATATATATTATTATATTTATAAGTATAAATAAGAATCGCCCGAATCGAAAACCCTACCTCGCTACTATTAATCTTCTTCCTTAACCCGACACCGCTGTTTTCGCGAAAGAGAGGAGTTCAACGGGCTTGGAGTGCTTTCGGCCTGCGATTTCTAGAGCTTCGGTGGTCAGATTCGTTAATAGTTTGGAGATTTGGAAAGCTATCGGCGAGGGCTACGTGATCGAGGTAAGTTTTCCCCGTTTCACAAATTTTTGTATGTTAGGGTTTGAGATTTTGACTCCTTTCCCCTCAAAATTTCAAGAAATGTTGCTAGGGCCTTTTCACGGCTGATCCTTATCGCGTTGCGAGCGGGCGGTGTTTCTCGGAGCAAGTTGATTTTTCCCCTTGCGTGTCCAATTCTATCCTTGACTTTCCTTTCTTTCCTCCTCTCGTAGAGAGTAGGATTAGTGTAGATTGAATTATGACAAGAACCACAAGGATATAGCAAGTTTTCAGACAAACTAAGGAGACTAGGGTTAACAGCGTAAATAATTTTAGGCGTTTATCGGCTAGCAGGAATTTGTCGGGAAATGGTAACAGATTCAGCGGGTATCTCTGAATTTCGTCGAGTATGGCTTGGTGCAGAATTTACCGAGTGTAGCAGGTTAACGCCAAGTCCTATTCGTCGAATATCAAAGTAAAATTCGACGTATATCATGGGGATTCGTCGAGTATCATTAGTTCATTTCGCCGAATAGTATAGAATTCATCGAGTATCGCTGTAAATCGTTGGGTATACTCGCCGAATGGGCCAGGACATAGAATTTTTCGCCGTTTTGGTCCGATTCGTCGAGTTTGGTCCTTAGGGTTCATTGTGAGTATTTTTGTCCCGTTTGTTATGTGAAGTGTTTAGAATTTTGTATTTGGGTTTTGCAAGGTTTTTAGGTGGTGTTTTAATGCTAAATCGGCAGAGGATAAAGGACTGCCAATTGGACATCGTATCGTGAATCATTGCACGTGGTAGTTTATTTTGGGTCTCTGTTTACATTCTGTTTAGGTGTGTTAGACCTTGTTGCTGCCACCTTGGTGTATCTGTGACATTTGGGTCTGGTAGTTCGGTATTGGACGTTTTGGTCGCTGACTCATATCCGTGGTTTTACCAATGTTAATGAATCACATGTATATGACTGTATAGTTCCTTTTTCATAGTGTTGGTCTTTGTTGGTTGTTTGCTTCTGCAGGTTTGAGCGAAGCATGGTAACTTTTCGCACTTGGTGCAACTTGCTTACTTTATTAATGAATAATTTCTGACTTGTTTCTCTTTGGTTGATCTTATTGACAGAGTTTGTCAGCATTGCTTATTAGGGTTTGGTAACCCCTTCTGTTTTTACTTGATTTTTACCTCCTTGTTTCTTTTGCCACTTGTATTTTCTTGCTGAGGTGTTCTTTATTTGAATGCCTTAGGTTCAGGGCAGTAGCCGGTTGAGCAGCTTTGTTCAGGAGTTTGCTAGTGGACTGCTATGTTGTAGAGGTTTTCCTTACTGTAGTAAGGTAGTTTTTGTTGTTATCTTGTCAGTACAAACATACATACTTTCCAGTGAGTTCGTGTCAGGTTGTTGACGCCCACTTGTGGTTTTCTTTTGGGATGCCAAGTATTTTACAAAGCTGCTAGTTTGCATGTTTTTGTGGTTGTTTTTTTACTTGCTCTTTGGGAATGCTTTATGCTAGGTTGTATGTTAGATATTTTAACTTATAAAAGCATTACTACTAGTATTTCATACATATCATCTTTATAAAATAAATATATTACCTTCTAACAAACGTAAAGGCTATTTCTGTACTTATAATACATCTAAACTCTTGCATACCAAGAGTTGTTCTTCGGGGATGTTTATACTTATGTAGGACGTTAAATCATTCTAATCAAAGTATTTCAGCAGTGTATTACTATATTTTTACCCGTGGAATAGTTGATCCACCGTGCCGAGGGATATGGCCATCTAAACATAAACTGGTTTTTCACTTAATAAACTTATGAATTTATTATAAATAGTAGAGGTTGGAGTCTTGCCTAAGCATCTATAGTTATCCCCTGTATGGCATGGCATCACGACACATATTTTCCGTTACTCTAATTTTACTTTCAATTCGGGTTGTGACAACCTCAGATCTGCAACTAGATCCTACACTCAAATCCAAAATGGATCCTAGACTCAGGCCAAAGCCCTACCTCAGATCTGCAACCAGATCCTACACTCAGATACAGACAGGGATCCTACCATAGCCTTTATAAAATAGGCTTACAACTTAGATCCAAAAAGGATCTTATACTCAGATCGAAGAATGGGTCCTATAGGGAGAAAGGTTGGTTAGTATGGTTGATTTGACTCCAGAGAGATTTCTCTGTGCCTGCCTTCTGAGCTGAGTTTACCTCAGCCCTAAATTCTTCTCAGCAACAAGAAAATTATTCTTCAATAAGCTGATGCTTGTGCTGGAAGTAACTCAGAAACATGTTTTTGAACTTGCTGAAGAAGACTGATGATTTGATAGATCTAGTGTTCTTCTATCAGCTAACTTGACTGCAGAGACTAGAGTGCTCTGCTTCTACTTCTTTCTCAGAACTTCCTTTTGAACTTACTGTAGCAGATGAAGCTTGCTGAGGCTAACTTACTTGAACCTCTGGATCAACAGATTTTTGTCCTTCAAGCTTCAGCCTCAATAATAATTGCAAGGAAGAAGATGAAGTGCTTTCTATTCAGAATAATCCAAAAGTTATTTTCACCAAGCGTATCCTAATTCTTTTATTCCCGAGGCTGAACGACTATTTTGACTCGTGGGCCCCATTGGAATTGTAAGCTGCATCATTGCTTTAACAACCAAGAATTGTACTGTAGGCCTGTAGTGTCGTTTATCGCATAATGTATCCATCCCGCCTCATTTTGAATCTTGTTGAATTTGTTGACTTTTGTTGATGTCAGCATATTTGGACTTAGTTAAATTCAAGAAATATTAGTATAGGAGTTGAGTGAGCAACCTTCACTCAACACCAAAATAATTAGATAGATTTTCTGTCAACAGTCGTTGAGTGAGTAAGCTTTACTTAACGACAAAACACTTAGACAGATTTTTTATCACTAGGAGTTGAGTGAGTAAGCTTTACTCAATGCCAAAACACTTAGATAGGTTTTCATGTCACTAGGTATTGAGTGAGTAAGAGTGACTCAACGCCAAATCACTTAGATAGATATTCTGTCACTATGTATTGAGTGGGTATGCTTTACTCTACGCAAAAACACTTAGACAGATTTTCTGTCACTAGGCATTGAGTGAGTAAGCTTGACGCAATGCCAAAGCCTTTAGAAAGATATTGTCACTAGGCGTTGAGTGAGTTGACACCACTCAACGCCTGTGGACTTGGCCACTTTTCTTCACTATCAAGGCCAAGGATTTGACTGACTTGCCTTCTCTCAACGCTTTTTGGTATCTTCCATTAAGTGAGCTTGCTTCACTCAATGCCTGTGGACTTGGCCACATTTCTTTGCATCTAGAATTGAGTGAACTTACTACACTCAACACCTGTGGACTTAAGCAGATTTTCTGTCTCTCCACTTACCTACCTTGTGAACACCTTTCACCATCACTTAGACAACCTGTCTAACCATGTTCCAAGGCACATCCTGCACAAATAAAGCTTGTGATAAATGTTAGATTACACACATGTATATACCATTGTGTATTAGGACTTCTTCAAATCTTGGACATTGGGATCAATGGACCCAACAATCTCCCCTTATTTGAAGAAGTGAAAACCTGAAGACAATGTTATACACAAACTCAAATATGCAACAAATACAGTAAATAACATATTACAGAACATAGACATAATGAGCACATATTTGATTAAAATTAAGTTCATTAATAGAAGGATAATTGTTTTTAATGTGCATAATATAAAAATCACACATCCTTCAACCCTCTAAGATAAACAGGAAACACTCTCATTTTCAGGTTCTCTTATAACAATGCCACTACTTCTAGGCTTCTTGACAGTCTTCTCAGCTGCAGCTTAAATTTTTTTGACTTTCTGCCTTTGGAACTAACTGAAGAGTTTTGGAATGTATTTTGTAGGCTTAACAGCATTTAGAGGCAAGGTGCCAACATTCCTGTCCTTTTTGTATTGCCTTATTTCATTCTCCCTGTAACACCTCCATCTGTCACATGAAATATAATAGAGGGTCCAGCCGGGGACCCACACCATATTCCACCAACAGGCGGCGAGATTACAGGTTAATATAAAAGAACTACTCGAATCCTAACTCAGAACATTCTAGCAGAAGCTTTAGGGTTGCATGAACTCATACCAAATGAATGTCCACTATATATAAACCAAATCACTTATATATATAACCGGACTTTCACTTACAAATACACAAAAGTTATGGCCTTATAGTTAAATTTCACAAGTGTGGATTACAAACAACGGCTTGCAGGCCGACCACACATAAAAATAGAAAAACTTTTCCATTCAGCCTTCGAGGGCCAGCAAAGCAGCAAGCAGCAAGGTCTTCAGCCCGCTATTTCCCACTCAGGTCTCCAACACTTGCACAGAGACAATCCACCACGAGGGTGGAAAATAAGGCAACGGGCAACATTCATCTAACCAATTTATTACGACCCTACCCCTTTCCCGGGGCAGTGGTATTCCTTCCCTGTAGGCTTAATATTTTCACAAGCAGATATATCACAAAAACATTCACTCACGCACAGTTTAATATATCACAAACATCAGCCGCATGGCCCGACGCTCCGTGCACTCAGGGAACATTATCGGTGTACTAGAAAACCAGGGTCCCACCACCGTTCAGAGGTCCTAGACATAACGACAAGTTTGAGCATTTTAGTCTTAATGGAACGAAGGCCTAAGACTCTCATTATGCGCTCCAACAAGACCAATAACTTCGGTCTACCCGTCGGTTAGACATAACGTGGGTACAATTCAGCCTTGCCCGTTGCTCAAATTGTCAATCAACATAGGTCAGCTCTCCCCTTACCCGTTCGACACACTAGACTTAAATAGCTCGCAGCTCACAATAGCCACACTTTCCTCCAAGGACTAGCTTCACAATAGGTTTATTGGGAGCTATTGCCAGCGACAACCACTGTCGCTGGACATTAGCGATAGATTTCAACTTTTGTCCCCAACCTCAATCATAACAGGACCAACGATCCAAAAAACTCTACAGCAACCTGCAGTGCCAGAAAACTGGTCTTTCACACCCCAAATAGCTCTCCAAGAACTATCGCCATTGGCGATACTCACTGTCGCCCAACGACATCCAACTGGTCTTAAACAATGGATTTCTAGGGTATTTTCCTGGAATGCAACTTCAGTACCCCGCAGACCCCGTATATTACTTGTTTATACTCAGAGTCTTCTCCGACACACAAAATAAACATCACCAATCCAGACTAACCGGTCCAGATGGGCTTCACATAACATGCCAACTCCGTATTACACATTTCCAGATCTATATGCAAGTTTCACTAGGGATTTCATGAATCAACCCAAAGGAATTCCCTCGATTCTCCACCTTTTGGTGGGGGATTCCATGCATATGCCAAAAGAAGGATTTCAATTGTCCAAGAAGGAAGATCGTTACCCTTGTAGTTCGTGTTGGGTATTGTATCAACAATTACCTGGATTTTAGGAAGCCTCCTATCAAGCTAAGATGAATTCACAATGTGTTTGATGCTCTGTCTTCAAGTTGTGCTGCAGTTATTCCACGCTAAGTACACACCAATGTCAGGGTGCAATAGGTCAATATACACGGGTTTGCGCAACGTAATCCCTCGTTGAGCAGATCAGTGTGTTGGCTTACGTGTACTCTCTCTATTGGAGTGTACTTACTTTCAAGTACAGGGCTGAGATAGATCAAGAGCAGAAGTGGAGCAAGGATGGGTCAAAGACCAACTCATGGGTAAAAAGACAAAGAATCGTCTAAGTTAAAGTCGACGAGAATCACTAAGTAATTCTCGCCGATTCGATGGGAATCACTAGTGATTCTCGCTGAATCGTCGAGAAGCACTCGCCGATTCTCGCCGAATGCGTCCGGCTGACTAAACGCCTTCAAGATTTCTGCTAGGGCAGAATCGACGAGAATCATCAACTGATTCTCGCCGAATCCTCGAGAATGACTTTGCATTCTCGCCGATTCGTCGAGAATAGTTGTGATTCTCGCCGATTCTCTCCGGATGGCAAGCTTTTCAGTAGGAATTCTTCTAAGTATAATTTGACGGGAATCATAAGTGATTCTTGCCGAATCGTCGAGAATCGCTAATGATTCCCTCCGAATTTGCCTTAGGCATTTTCCGTCAACTCGCTGGACCGGACCATGTACTCAGGCGCTGTTTGTACCGGAATTAGGGTTTCTTCTGGTGGGGTCCACAACGGTCATAAAGGAGTATTCTACAGTATAAATACTCTCCTATTTTGAACATAAGGGGAAACGAAGAAAATGACCAAGTCAGCCGTCGCTGACGTGACCTAGCAGATCGCGGATTTCCTTCCGCCGCCGTCGCCGCTCGAAAGGTTGTCGTCGCCGCTGATCGGAGTCTTCTTTATCTCTCGGCGATAGAAACTTTGCCAAGCAACGCGTCTCACGTTTCTTTCTTGAAATCCTTTGTCTCTTGGTTTGTTGAACGGGAATACCTTCCCCTTCCGAATCGATTGAGATAGTCGATCCAAATAAGATCATTGGTAGACCTTGCTAGCTTTATTAAGAAGTTTGGATCTACAAAGCATCGCCACCACAATCCTTGCTGCCGCCGATCTCGGGAAGATCTTCTCCAAGAGAGTGCTTAGGTCGTGGACTCTTCGTCTTCTTGAAGAACGCTTCATCGAACGAAGAGGGACACCAAGCGCTCCAAATGTAGTTTGTATTTTGTACAATCTATTTTTACTTTTGTTGTAAAGGAACTTTAGTTCCTCAATGTAAGGGTTGGGTGCAACCCGTGGTGGAGGAGTAGTGACTCCTTCGGGTGGAAGGGTTCCTTCAATAGTGTGAGGATTGGATTTCAATCCGGTTAGTGAAGTGACCGAGTCGTCCCTTGTTGAGAGATAGGTCGAAGGGTGAAAGTGGACGTACCCAAATCGAGGAACCACTATAACTACCTGTGTGTTTCTGTGTTGTGCTTGTTTTGTTTTATTGTGCAGGTAAATTTTTAATTCCGCAAAGAGACTGCAAATCACCTATACCACCCCCCCCATAGTTAAAGGTAGTTGACACTAGAGTGACTTTCAAGTGGTATCAGAGGGAGGTTACACAGCAATAAGGTTAACACCTTGAGTAAGATCCTGGTTCTAGTATCAAGAAGAAGACAAGACTCAAGCATGGAGCTGGACTCTGATGTCTCTCCTCTGAGACTCCCTGCTTGCACAACTGAGTATTATCCCATCTGGAAGACGAGAGTTATGTTTCATCTGGAGGCCATTTAACCTCGCGCATCACTCATTTTGGAAAAGGGTCCCTTCATTCCCATTAAGGCTTCCAGCTCAGGAAACGATCTCCAAATCCCCAAGAGTCTCGAAGAGATGTCTGAGACTGAGCTCTCACTTTTTAACTTGGACAAGCTGATTCGTCAGATCATCACTGACGTGTGGTCTGTATGATCTCGGTCAAGATTGGACAAGTGTAAGACTGCAAAGTCTATGTGGCAAAGAATCTCAGATCTCATGGTAGGATTGGAGATAGCTAGGACTGGATGCCAGCAGGAGGATTAGGCCTATGTGGGGGTCCTCATTTCTAAAGATGAAGGTCAAGACCAATCTCTCAGTATCAGGGCTCCTGTGTCCATGCCAGAGACTGAAGAAGAGGCTGAGGAAAGCAGTTCTGATGAAGCTGACACAAAAGTCTCTGCCAATCTTAACGCTGACCCGGAACATCAAAGTCAGGATCAGGTAACTTCTTCATCATGCTCCTCTCCCCTTGAAGTTCCTTAAAACAGGAATAGTTCAGAGGGTTGTCCTTCTAGTGATGCAAGGTATATGGATAGCATCAATCAAAAGATTGAAAATCTTGATTCCCTTGAGAGTGCCATTCATAATAGCAACTTACTTGTGGAGGAGCAAGCTAAGGAGATTGCTCAGCTGAAGACCATGATGAATCTCCAATTAGAATCTATCAAGGTAAAGGACTCAAAGATCTCGGATCTAGAGAGTCGTCTAGAGACCGAGAAGAGGATAGTTTCTAACTTTTCCAAGATAAATGCTATCAAGAGAAAAGCAGAAAATGGGTGGATCTCCCAAATCATTAATTCATGGAGAAATGGGGAAACTGTGTTCAGACACCCCACCTCGAGTAGGAAGGGCACACATCATGCTTTCAGGTATGACCACAGGACCATCCATAGTCACTGCAAGAATGATCGGCCCTCAGGTGGAAATGCCCACAGTGTAAGAGATGTCATGGCTACCCATGAGAGAATACCAGAGGCTCATCCTGAACCCTTTGTATTCTCGGCCTCTGCCTCAACTCATCATCAATCTGCAGGAACCAGCTCTCACTGTCGTACTTACCTCCTTAGGACACAGGAAAGGGGGGTCAGGAAATATGCGGTAAGTACCCATGGGGCCTTTGGAAGTGTGCTGACTGAAAGGAAGGCACCACCTCCCAGGCCTCATGACACTCACCACATGCTCTCTTTCCACCCTCCCACGTGTCACGGTGGAAAGGGCAATATTATGAGCAGAACCTGCCCTGCTCCGTTTAGACCTAAGATCATGACTACCTCAGTAAGTAGATCAGGTAAGAAACGGCGATACAACATTCATGAGTGTTGGTGCTGTGGCAAGGTGGGTAACTTTGCCGTAGATTGTTGGCACAATCCCTCTGTGCCAAGGGAAAGGGTATGTCCACTTCCTCTGGGCAGATTTAGCCTTCCTGACAGGATTCTTGTTGGAAGACATTCAAGATTTTATGCTGGCAAGAACCTAGGACCCAATACATATTGGGTTCCTAAGGTAAGATAATCCTTTTTGCAGGTTAGTCTAGGTTCCCGTAAACATGATGGGAACTAGACATGTGATGATCCAAGAATGACATGGAACAAGTATTAGGGATAAGAGTAGTGCTAACTACAATGGCCTACTCAAATTGGACACCTGGTGTACCTCAAATAGAAGATCTGAATGATCAATTTTATGATCTAAGGTACACGCATTCAGTATCAAGACTTCAGTAAGATTATCTTGATGTATACATTTATATATATCCTCATATTTATCCACAAGAATTTGTCAGTTCTTACTTTTAAAAAAATGAATGGTTATATGTATATATACACACATATGTTCACACACTTGATGACAGACCGAAACTGTTAAATGATCCTTAGGTACAATCTGAAGATTTCCTTGTAGGTACATATTTATATATTTGATAATGAATCTCAATAAGCATAAATCAGCCCATTTGAAATTAAAGATCGTATGCCAGTGGGTGTAACAAAATATTACAATTTTTCACCTAGAATAACTCTGGAATTACGTATAGGGCTCATATATTGTTCAACTCGATCGAGGTTTCGTGATTAAGAAATATAATGAAGGCTAAGGCTTGAAATTAACATACCACGGTTAATGTGTATATAAAATCCCGTCGCACTCTCCTCGATCATACTAAAGAAATGATTAGTAAACCCCGTCGAATCCCATCGACTTCCCCTTGTTCGGAAGATATAAATAGAATAAATTGGTTTGACTCTTCATCTCCCTGAACATCGCAAAACTCCCGACGAATCCCCTAGAGCATCCCGTCGACTTCCCAGTCTCCTCGCGTAATCTCGATGTCGTGCGAAAGCTGCTTCGCCTGGTGCTCACCGTCTCTCCTCCGGGCTCCCGTTGAAAACACCCTCAAATCGCAAGGACCATCCCGTGCTCCCGTTGTTTCTGTGAATCCTGCACCTAACCGTCTGATTTCCATCACCGGTCGACGATCCTTCCAGTCGCCATCATCCTTTCAAACCGCTCAGCGCTAGGGTAAGTTTCCCTCATTCTTGAAGGTTCGTGTCTAAGTGTATCTCCTATTCTAGAAGTACTGATAGGGTTAGATGTCCTGTTTAGGTTTGCAATGGCTCCTAGAACCACTGCAGGACTCCTCACTGGAAGTGAA
Source organism: Platanthera zijinensis (assembly GCA_039513925.1). Taxonomy (NCBI): domain Eukaryota; kingdom Viridiplantae; phylum Streptophyta; class Magnoliopsida; order Asparagales; family Orchidaceae; genus Platanthera; species Platanthera zijinensis. The sequence goes on along the minus strand of CM077078.1, from coordinate 169,036,461 downwards.
CTGGTTCGGACAGGCTTCTCTCATGCCTCCGATGAGTTCAGGAATATTATCCTCATGCTTGAAGAGGCCGGACTTACATTTATCCTGGAGCATCCTTGCAAAATTCTGGATAAGGAGGTGCTGGAGTTCTTTGCAACGGCAAAACTACGGCGTGAAGAAACAGTGATCAAGAGTAAGATTGCTTGAGTACGGATCAAAGTGTCTGCAGGAAAACTGACACAATATTTGCAGCTCTCCAGTTCTAAAGATGAGGACTATCTGGAGGAAGAGGATCGAGCCAGGACTCTCCTCTTCTGTGGACTAGCTCGAGGAACAAAATCAATCAAGAGGAAGGAAATGAATGAGGAAGGGAAGCTACTGTCAGATATTGTTGGGAAAGTCCTGATCTGCAAACCAGGCTCCCACAATCTTATCTCGGGAGATATGTCCAAGATCTTAGTGGCTATAGTCTGTCGAAAGAGATACAACTAGGAAGCTATGTTGTTTGAGAACATAAAAGATACTATGGGAACTCCAAGTTTTGGAAGAATCATCAGCCTGTTTCCCAACCAGCTGGATGGAGAAAGGTTCAATATGAGTTAGGGAGTTCCTCTACACCACCTGAAGAAAATGGATTCAAGTGTTTTTGATAGATGGGAAAGAAGAATTAGTCAAGCAGCCGTTGCTGAAGAATATGATGAATCCCTGGTTGAGTCCCATGGGGAAGAGGACAATAGAACTCTAGAAGATCCCGTGGCTGAACCCAATGAAGTTCCTGATCTGCTGCCTGCAGGAACCGAGGGGGAGTCTCTACCCCTTGTGGCTGGAACTCACAGGACAGATCTCTCAGTACCTGCTCCTGCTGATGTTGTTTCAGACATCTCTCAGATAGCTAAAGATGCAGTTGATACCCTGGATGAGGAGGAAGATGAGGAAGCCCTAGATAATGATGCAATTGACAATCATGATATAGAAGATGAGGGTGTTGAAGAAGTGGATGATGTCATTGAAGATGAAACAACCTTGAGAGAGAGGGTGGAGACAGTGGAGCCACAGGATGAAGTTGAAGTTCCATCTGTGGAACGGGCTCCAATGGTAGTTCATGAGAAATCTGGTGCAATAATTGAGGGGGAGTCCTCTCAGCAAAAGATGATAAGCATTCCTGAGCAAACTACAGAGGCTTCCCCTATCCCCCCAATAGAGACAGTGCATGTATCAAGCTCCCCCAGTGAATCTGTTGAAGAGCCAGACCAAGGCTTCCTCAGGGACATCCACTTCGATCTAATCTAGCAAATCACACAGTAAACGTCATTCATGGTATAGTGGATGAGCTCAAACTATCTTTTGAGCAAGAACAGAACAAAGTGTTTAAAAGGATTAAGAAATCTGAGGATCTAATGCTCAAGAACATCGTGGAAATAAATCGCAAGCTGGATGTGATGGAAAAGAAGTTCAAGGCCAAGTATACAGAGGCTGGCACTGCTGTCACACTTCTCATGCAAGGGCTTCAGAAAAATACGACCGATCTGGTAGTAGTAAATAAGAATGCTCATGTTGTGGCTGACAGCATCCAGAAATTCAATGCCAACATGGTGATTCTAAATACAAATAAAAACAACCTGCTGACTGAGTTTACAAAGACTGTGCAGCACATCGATGGGTCACTCCACACTTATGAAAACTCAATATCCCTCGAAGCCAAAAAGGGGGAGGAAGAATATAAAGCTAAGATGGCAGGGCTACAACAGATTCTTATCGAAAACTTTGAATAGTCAAATAAGTATGTTTTTGATAGCTGTCACTAGCTCGTTCAGTAGGCATCAGGTATTCAAATTCCAATTCCGGTTCCTTCTCCTGAGGTTACCACTGCTGCTGATGAGATTGCAAGTGTTGAGGAGGTTCTGCTTAGCGAAGCTGATGCCAAGAAGGCTGCCAAGGCTACTGAAAAAGCTACTCTCAGGGCCATGTTTGACCAGGAAGCCATATCAAGAGGAAAAAGGAAACTCCAAGAAGGGACGTACAAAGAAACTCCAACCGAAAAGAAAGTAAGATTGAAGGAGGATGAAGTGAGAAATGAAAGATGGAGTCCTGTTTCAAGGAGCATTATTTTGGATACTTTTATGCTACAGCAGAGGGGGAAATAAATCGGAATGATGTATACAATCAGTATGAGTGGGAGCTACATAAAGAATATGAAGCTAAACGGAATATCTTTTTCAGGTCCAACACCGTGGAAAATAAAGCTCCTCCCCCCCAGATATTATCCAAAGCCCAAGGAGTATTTTGAGAGACTAAGCAAGAAATTCTTGGCTCAACAACTAAAGGATGATTTAGCTAAGGAGAAATAGGCTTAGGATTATGGCTTGTCTTTCCTCAATGCATGTTTTTATCTTCATGTTGTTGTATGAAAAATTCTTGTGGATATATATATATATATATATATATATATATATGATTTCATGATTGACTCAAATATTGTTCTGTTTGCCTTTATTTCTCTGTGTCTTGTCCTTCTTAATTTGCCTTGTATATTACTCTGGTTGGTGTAATTCATCATAGCTAGTAGGATTTTGGCTTCTTCAATTAGGGGAAGATTGTTGGATATTGTATCCACAATTACTTGGATTTGAGGAAGCCTCCTATCAAGCTAAGATGAATTCACAATGTGTTTGATGCTCTGTCTTCAAGTTGTGCTTGCAGTTATTCCACGCTAAGTAAACACCAATGTCAGGGTGCAGTAGGTAAATATACACGGGTCTGCGCAACGTAATCCCTCGTTGAGCAGATCACTGTGTTGGCTTACGTGTACTCTCTCTATTGGAGTGTACTTACTTTCAAGTACAGGGTTGAGATAGATCAAGAGCAGAAGAGGAGCAAGGATAGGTCAAAGACCAACTCATGGGCAGAAAGACAAAGAATTGTCTAAGTTAAAGTCGACGAGAATCACTAAGTGATTCTCGCCGATTCGACGAGAATCACTAGTGATTCTCGCCGAATCGTCGAGAATCACTCGCCGATTCTTGCCGAATGCATCCGGCTGACTCAACGCCTTCAAGATTTTTGCTAAGGCAGAATCGACGAGAATCGTCAACTGATTCTCGCCGAATCGTCGAGAATGACTTTGCATTCTCGCCGATTCGTCCAGAATAGTTGTGATTCTCGCCGATTCTCTCCGGATGGCAAGCTTTTCAGCAGGAATTCTTCTAAGTAGAATTCGACGGGAATCATAAGTGATTCTCGCTGAATCGTTGAGAATCACCAACGATTCCTGCCGAATTTTCCTTAGGCGTTTTCCGTTGACTCGCTGGACCGGACCATGTACTCAGGCGCTGTTTGTACCGGAATTAGGGTTTCTTCTGGTGGGGCCCATAACGGTCATACAGGAGTATTCTAAAGTATAAATACTCTCCTATTTTGAATGTAAGGGGCAGCGAAGAAAATGAACAAGTCAGCCGTCGCTGATGTGACCTAGCAGATCGCGGATTTCCTTCCGCCGTCGTCGCCGCTCGAAAGGTTGTCGCCGCCGCTAATCGGAGTCTTCTTGATCTCTCGGCGACAGAAACATAGCCAAGCAACGCGTCTCAAGTTTTTTTCTTGAGATCCTTTATCTCTTGGTTTGTTGAACGGGAATACCATCCCCTTCCGAATCGATTGAGACGATCGATCCAAATAAGATCGTTGGTAGACCTTGCTAGCTTTGTTAAGAAGTTTGGATCTTCAAAGCATCGCCGCCGCAATCCTTTCCGCCGCCGATCTCGGGAAGATCTTCTCCAAGAGAGTGCTTAGGTCGTGGACTCTTTGTCTTCTTCAAGAACGCTTCATCGAATGAAGAGGGACACCAATCGCTCCAAACGTAGTTTATATTTTGTACATTCTATTTTTACTTTTGTTGTAAAGGAACTTTTGTTCCTCATTGTAAGGGTTGGGTGCAACCCATGGTGGAGGAGTAGTGACTCCTTCGGGTGGAAGGGTTCCTTCCATAGTCTGAGGATTGGATTTCAATTCGGTTAGTGAAGTGACCGAGTCGTCCCTTATTGGGAGATAGGTCGAAGGGGGAAAGTGGACGTACCCAAATCGAGGAACCACTATAACTGCTTGTGTGTTTCTGTGTTGTGCTTGTTTTGTTTTATTGTGCAGGTAAATTTTTAATTCCGCAAAGAGACTGCAAATAACCTATCCCCCCATAGGTGAAGGTAGTTGACACTAGAGTGACTTTCAGTTCGTTCTTGAGCCATGGAGTTAGCGTTCTATTCGGTTGGAAATGAGCACGTCGCTTTCCTCTTCATGGATCTTGTATCGGATCTTGATTCCAAGCACAAGCACACCTTAGATCAATCTCCACACGAGCTCCTTGACGTTCCTACTCTTCCCTCTCCAGAAGTAAAGAAGACAATGAATGAGAAAATGAGATTAATATCTCAAGTCCAGCCTATATACAAAAGCTACCGCCTCACGGTAACCCCTACCGCTGCGCGGTATCATAGATGATGATAGCTTTGACCAGCCGGCATTGCCATCCAGAGCTATCACCCCACGATAACTCTCTAGCGCCACGCGCTAGCGCAACGTTGAGTTGTCTTGCGAAAGGTGTTGAGTGCTACCACATAGCACTAGCTTCCTACAACCAGGCGGTAATAACCCGAGCCCTTGGTCTTTTAATTCACTGAGCTATCGCCAGCGATAGGGCTATCTCCGAGTGGTAACCTTCATTGATCACTTCTCATTTTTGTGGGGTTACAACCCTCCCCTCCTTATATAAATTTCGTCCCAAAATTGTACGCATCTATAAGGACAACCAGTAACTAATATGTTAAAAAGCATTTCCTTTCACAGAACAATGATACAACATCATTTTACAAATAACTCTGGATATTCTTCGCGGATGGTTTGCTCTCGCTCCCATGTCAGCTCTTCACGGCCATAGTTGTCCCAGCAGACCTTGACCATCCTGATTGTCTTGTTTCACAGTTGCTTGACCTCTGAATCCTCGATCCGAATGGGACAAACTTTCGTCGTCAGCTGACCATCGACCGGTACTTGATTGTCTGCAACCATTTGAGCTGGCTCTTTCACAGCTTTTCGCAGCACCGATATGTGAAACACATCATGCAAACCACTTAACTTCGCAAATAGACCTAACCGACAGGCAGCTTCTCCAACTCGCTCAACCACTTTAAACGGAATAAGATATCGCAGATTCAAATTTTTCAAGCGCCGGATCCTGGATACACCTTTGAAGGGCTTGATTCTTAAATATACCAAATCGCCAACCATAAACTCTACGTTTTGGTGCTTGACATTGTAGTAATTTGCTTGCCTGTCCTAGGTATCAATAGCCACTCTCTTATAGTGTGTATGGTTGAATTTGCATTTTCGACCTCCTTACGCTTATATAGCTAACGGTGTACGGTACTGAGCTTCAAAGGGCGCAATTTGTATGATAGATTGATAGCAATTATTGTAGACGAACTCACTCTTTGAGATACTTTACCTTTTTTGAATTTTAGGGTGCACATAAGGAGCGTATCCACCATAGTTCTGTTGGTCCATTCGGTCTAACCATCCATTTGAGGATGAAAGGTCGTACTGAACTTTTAGTCTAGTTCCCAACCACTGATGAATTTGTCTCCAATCATTTGTAGTAAAGTGCCTGTTTCAGTCACCAATGATGCTCCGGGCACACAGTGCAATTGTACTTTGTCGTCTACGTACAACATAGCCAACTTTCCACGAAATCGTCCTTTTATTTGATATGAAGGGCGATACTTTTGTCAATCGGTCAATGATCACCCACTTGGCATCATTTTTGCTCTGTGATCTTGGCAGTCTGTGTACGAATTTCACAGGGACCTAATCAAACTTTCGTACTAGATTGAGTTTATGCACATCTCTGTGCTCTCTGAGTGAATTAAGTATTTCATGATGCGTGCTTCACGTATAAATTCCTTACATAGCTTACCCACCTTGGGAATATACCATAAACTGTCCTCTTTTTTTTAAAAGGGCATCATCTAAGGGGAACTGGGAATTTAACCCATCCTCTGCATAGCGTTCCATACTAATCACAAGTTCCATTATATGTCAACCCTTGTCCGTAAGGTCATACTATACCTCTGTATAATTCAGGCACGCATTTGCCGTGGTACTCTTGTCATTAGAATAAATGTCTACAATTTACAACTCTTGGACTAGACATTCATCACGTATTTATACTCCCCTCGCGCTTGCCAGAGTTTTACGTCTCCAGTCATCTGCGACTATATGTCCCTTCTCGGGAGTGTATTAATTATCAAAGGGATAGTCCCCAAGGAACTCAACTCCACCCACCATTGATGACGTAAATTTAGATCCTTATGGCTCTTATGGTCCGTGAAGACGTCCACTTTCACGCCATCTATGTAGTGACGCCACAGTGTAAGTGCAAAAGTACAGTCGTTAACTACATGTCGTAGACTGGATATTCCCGTTTGTGCACTTTAAACTGGTGTGAGCCATAAGCTATTACTTTTCCAAACTAAAAAGCATGCAGCCTAATCCGCTCCCCGATGCATCATTATATACCAGCCGTCTAAACCATAAGGCGAACTCAAAATAGGTGTCGTGATCATACGACTTTTTAACTCTTTAAAAGCTCATGCGCACTCCGGCATCCAAACAAACTTCTGATCTTTTCTTGTTAGTGTGGGGAGAGGTAAGGCTATTCGTGAATAGTAGCCAGCAAGTCCAAGGAATTTCTGACTTATCTTCAATAGACAACACAGGTCACTCCTGTATCATAACTATCTTCGCAGGATCTGCAATAATACCTATATCACTACCCGCATGGCCAATAAACCCACTTTCAATAGCCAGAACTCACACTTTGAGAACTTGGCCTAGAGATTGTTCTTTCACAGGGTATGCCAAACCATTCTTTCGTGATTGTTTAGCTAAGTGTACACAAATATGTCGTCAATCAAGATTACATAAATAGGTCCAAGTACTCCTTAAGTGCTTAAGGTAATCAGTCCATAAGACTAATGTCGCATTCATCTTCCCAACTGACAGTATCGTGGACTCATTGTCATCATTGCGTTTTCCACACTCCAACTTGTGGAGTATCACATCCCTGAATTCCCACTTGTTATAACTAGACTTCAACTCCAGCTTTTGTTATACCACTGATCCAACTAGCTGATCGAACGCATTATCACTCCGTGGAATCAGATACATGTTCTTTTCCGATAGATTGTTCAGTTCTCTATAGTTGATGTATAGGTGATGGCGACATTGCTGATGCGGCCGTTGATCCCCGACATAGAAAGTTCGTGAATTGGGACGGTCGTTCCCGCAAGCTTGAAGATGAGAGTCTACCACGACGTTTCTTCACCAACGCCGTGACGTTCTTCGCCAATGCCGCTACATATTTTGCACGACGTCTGCCGCTTCCATTTTAAATAAAATATATAATTATAAATTAAAAAATTATAATTATATATTTTTATTTCATCATTTATTATTATGTCCTATTTTATTATTTCATTTCAAATATGATGGGTGCTTATAACCATCAAGAGTATCTTTTATTTCATGCATATTTTATTTTATTCATATTGTATGCATTATATGTTAGATTGTTTTCCTATTTTATGAATGGTGGAGATTGAGTGGTGTAGCCTAAATAAGGCCTATATTGTTTTCCTATTTCATGTATGGTGGAGATTGAGTGGTGTAAGGCTATATAAAGCTATTGTTGTTGTTGATTTGGATAGTGAAGAATGAAAAAGAAAACCTAAGAAATTCAAAGTGAATTTTTCCCCCCTCTTGGCAATTTTCGGCCTCCTCTTTCTTCTCCCCTCTCTTGGCCGCCGGCCACATCTCCTTCACCTCTCTATCTCGGCCTCCTTTCCTCCTCCCTCCTCCTTCTCCAAGATCGTTTCCGGCCACCCTCCTCCTTTTTCCAAAACCCGAGCAGCCTCCTTCCACAAAACTGCCGGCCACCACATCTCTCCCCTAGCCGCCACCCCCCATCATATTGAGAAAATTATTCTCTCATCACCTTTGCTCTCTCTCCCTATATAATTACTGGACTTTTCAAGGAACTCCCTCTTCTAGGGTTTTGCGAAGGAAGACGGCTTGCGTTATCATCATCCGGCGCGGAATCGTGGAGTTGCGTGGGAATAGAATCTACCACCGTCGTGTGCGCATCCTCCACCCATCTCGTGGACGGAATTCTCGTGGGATTTTGGGTAACGATTTCCTATACCATCTCTCTTGTGATTCTTTCTAAACTATTGTGAGTTTTGGTGGAAACAGAAGGCTAGTATTTGGTCCTGATTTATATTAAATATCGTGCTTAATTAAAATCTAAATTTTCAAGCCTAAGTCATTCGAATATTCTCATGAAAATTGGAACGGGTAAGCAACCCTCGTATTAATTAATTTTTGGGGATTATTTTGGACTTAGTTTTTAAAATCACTTATTTAGTCCGGATATTCTTGTATTGGTCTTGTGAATGTTTGCGCGTAACTTAGTTTGATTTGCTAATTGTCGAATCTAAGAACGCGTAGTTTAATCCGTCGAAATCATGGGCCTGCATCAATTTGGTATCAGAGGGAGGTTCTCGTCAATTTCCTAATTGGCACTCCTCCCCCTCTCAAAATTTAAAATTCAAATTTAAAATTTAAAATTTCCAATTTCGAATTTCAAATTTCGAATTTCAAAATTCAAAATTCAAAATTCAAAATTCGAAATTTCAAATTTCAAATTTCAAAATTCAAATTTCGAATTTCGAATTTCAAAATTCAAAATTAAAATTTCAAATTTCAAATTTCAAATTTCGAATTTCAATTTCAAATTTCAAATTTTAAAATTCAAATTTCAAATTTCAAATTTCAAATTTCCAATTTCGAATTTCAAATTTCAAATTTCAAAATTCAAATTTAAAATTTAAAATTTAAAATTTAAAATTTCGAATTTCAAAATTCAAATTAAAATTTCAAATTTCAAATTTCGAATTTCAATTTCAAATTTCAAATTTTAAAATTCAAAATTCAAATTTCAAATTTCCAATTTCGAATTTCAAATTTCGAATTTTAAAATTCAAATTTAAAAATTCAAATTTCAAATTTCAAATTTCGAATTTCAAAATTCAAAATTAAAATTTCAAATTTCAAATTTCGAATTTCAAAATTCAAAATTAAAATTTCAAATTTCAAATTTCGAATTTCAATTTCAAATTTCAAAATTTAAAATTCATATTTCAAATTTCAAAATTCCAAATTTCAAATTTTTCTCCAAATTAAAAAATAAATAAATAATAATAATAATAATAATTTTGTGGTCTGCCAATAGCCGGCTAAATATTATTTTTAGCAATAAAAAAAAAATTCAAAATTTTTTTTTATAATCTCTTATTTATTTTCAGTAAGAAAATCCAAAAAAATATTTTATTGCCTTAGTTATTAAGCGGGAATAAATCCATCTGTTGGATTTTATATAGGGTCTGATTTATTATTCATTGCATGTGCACCAGTTCCGGGTGAGTTTTCTCTCCAGTTCTCATTATTATGGCCTATGACGTGTATGCTTCCCGTTTAGATTATTGGTATGTTAATCCCATGGCTAAACAAAACCCAGACTTGCCTTCATACCATAGGAATACCAACCATCCCCACGTTTATCCTCCCACTAGAATTGAGGCACCTACTTATGACGGTTGAGGGTACCCCAAAATTTTAGAGACTGGCTTAAAGGATTAGAAAATTATTTTAGGTGTCATGTATGGGATGACCACCAAAAGGTTAAAATAGCCCGAGATCGATTAGTAGGTCGAGCCCGCGTGTTTTGGCTAAACGAAGAGCGTCGTGTTGGTAGTTATAAACATGTTTGGCCGGCAATGCGTAGCCTACTCTCGGATCAATTTGATCCCGCCTATATCCGCACTACTAACACCAAGCCTGTGAGTGAGTATCATTGTGGAACTAGACACGTAACTCTTCATAGGAGTTACCCTATGCCTCAGGTTAGATCATTTCCCCACAATGATGGGACTACACCTAGTGTGCCTAATTCCACTCCTAGGGAATGTACGCAGCCTAAACCCAATATTTTTGAATCAAAAAATGTTACTACTAGGGTTATGCCTCTGTTAGCCTCGATGAATAAGCCCAATGAGATAATGACTGTTACCTCTGAGGATGCTGATGTTGATATACTATCTCTGGATTTTGAGGATGACCCCGTAGGTGATAGTATTCTGACATGTTCGCTAGTGCCTAACGATTCTGAGGTGTCTGAGTCTGAGGGAATCCCTAGTGATTTAGAAGACGATGTATGGGATGATTATGTACCAATCTGTGAGAGTATTGTGAAGCCTATTATTTGCCCTACTAGCGCTGTGACTGTTCACCCTAGTATTGAGAGCCCTCTCCAGGCTATGATCCCCATCGTATTAGAGCCTACGATTACACATGCTGAGATTATATCTGAGTTACCTGAGGAGTCTGACTGTGTGGATGTCCCCATTATTATTGTGGATGAGTTACCATGTGAGGGAAGGGTAATTTTGGACGATTCTGTTGTTGTACACCCGGATGAGAGTACTTTGATGTCATCACCGTTGGGTGAAATTTCTACTGATTTTAATTTTATCCTGGGCTTGATTTTACCGACCCTTCCCCCTACTTATTTACCCACAGATATTGACCTTTTAGGACGAGGAACCAGAATACCTAGTTTGAGTTATGGTGTCATGCCCATTTTATCTCCTACTTTGACGTTGACGCAACGTGTAGATATTACTATGTTAAGCGCACTAGTATTTAGACTTTTCACCGCACCTCATAGGAATGACTACACATCACTTTTGCCTGCTCATTTTTCTATGTGTCCATCTACGGTTCCGTACCCTACTATGACTGATTCTGATTCGTCGGCAATTGTGCCTCTGGATGTGGTGTCCCATAGATATACTTATATACCACACCCGGTCGCACACATTTACCCACCGCCTTTTGATGACCCTTATTTACCCATGTTTGTGACTATAGTAGGGTCTCTTGAGTTGTCTCGCTCGCACATCTTTTCACATTCGAGAGCATCTAATTCTATTGTATGTGATGAGCGGTTCACCTTGGCATGTCTTTGTGTTAAGCGTGAAAATATTAAAATTAAAATTAAGACTACTGTTTTGGAGCCCATGAAATTCTTCCCTGATTTGAAAGCTCTCGTGCCACCTGACTTAACACCCTTATCCTCCGTATTTGGGTCTAGTCATGTAGCACATGGATTCTCTCCTCATGTGTTTTGGACGTTAGTATATCACCTTAAGTTATGTCGTACACACTTCCACTGCTTTTTGAGACTGTCCGACGCTAGAGCTAGTGATTTGGGTTTAGTCTGGTCAGTCCCCGAGCGGATACCTTCAGTCTAAGTTAATAAATTAATATGTAGGAACGCCGACCCATCCAAAATTATGAAGAACGTTGGATTTTATGCTTTTATTCTAGATTTTTATATAGCACAGAGTGCTTCACTTTATTTCAAGTTTCCGGACTTTTTACTGTACGTCTCTGTTCCACCTGAGTGCATTTCTCCGTCGTTTCTTCCTACCACTAAATATTCTTTTGGGTTGGGGAGTGTTAGTACTGTTGTGTTTATTTTCCACGTTTACTCCTTAGTTCTTGAACCAGATGGTAAGATTCAAGTTTTATTTCTTTTGCTTGACACCCTTTCGAGTTTCCTCGAAAGTCTTGTTGTTTCTATGCCTGACAGGTTCGCCGTACTGAAGGTTGTTCATGCTACTAAGACATGGATTGTGGGGCCAGATTTGCCCAATGTTGCTGCTGCTTTTGCTTATTCCCCCCTCACGGGCCACTCATCGGAGATGAGTAATTTTGAGTGGGGGAGGATTGATGGCGAAGTTGCTGATGCGGCCATTGATCCCCGACATAGAAAGTTCGTGGATTGGGACGGTCGTTGCCGCAAGCTTGAAGATGAGAGTCTACCACGACGTTTCTTCGCCAACGCCGCGACGTTCTTCGCCAACGCCGCTACATATTTTGCACGACGTCTGCCGCTGCCATTTTAAATAAAATATATAATTATAAATTAAATAATTATAATTATATACTTTTATTTCATCATTTATTATTATGTCCTATTTTATTATTTCATTTCAAATATGATGGGTGCTTATAACCATCAAGAGTATCTTTTATTTCATGAATATTTTATTTTATTCATATTGTATGCATTATATGTTAGATTGTTTTCCTATTTTATGAATGGTGGAGATTGAGTGGTGTAGCCTAAATAAGGCCTATATTGTTTTCCTATTTCATGTATGGTGGAGATTGAGTGGTGTAAGGCTATATAAAGCCATGCTTGTTGTTGAATTGGATAGTGAAGAATGAAAAAGAAAACCTAAGAAATTCAAAGTGAATTTTCCCCCCTCTTGGCAATTTTCGGCCTCCTCTTTTTTCTCCCCTCTCTTGGCCGCCGGCCACATCTCCTTCACCTCTCTATCTCAGCCTCCTTTCCTCCTCCCTCCTCCTTCTCCAAGATCGTTTCCGGCCACCCTCCTCCTTTTTCCCAAAACCTGAGCAGCCTCCTTCCACAAAACTGTCGGCCACCACATCTCTCCCCTATCCGCCACCCCCCATCATATTGAGAAAATTATTTTCTCATCACCTTTGCTCTCTCTCCCTATATAATTACTGGACTTTTCAAGGAACTCCCTCTTCTAGGGTTTTGCGAAGGAAGACGGCTTGCGTTTTCATCATCCGGCGCGGAATCGTGGAGTTGCGTGGGAATAGAATCTACCACCGTCCTGTGCGCATCCTCCACCCATCTCGTGGACGGAATTCTCGTGGGATTTTGGGTAACGATTTCCTATACCATCTCTCTTGTGATTCTTTCTAAACTATTGTGAGTTTTGGTGGAAACAGAAGGCTAGTATTTGGTTCTGATTTATATTGAATATTGTGCTTAATTAAAATCTAAATTTTCAAGCCTAAGTCATCCGAATATTCTCATGAAAATTGGAACGGGTAAGCAACCCTCGTATTAATTAATTTTTGGGGATTATTTTGGACTTAGTTTTAAAATCACTTATTTAGTCCGGATATTCATGTATTGGTCTTGTGAATGTTTGCGCGTAACTTAGTTTGATTTGCTAATTGTCGAATCTAAGAACGCGTAGTTTAATCCGTCGAAATCATGGGCCTGCATCAATAGGTGCAGGCTGCTGTCCTTCTTTTCTTTTCCCTAAAGGGGGCGACGCACCTCAAGGTGACACCCTTGGACTAAAATAACCTTATCTTAGCAATTCTTATAGTTGAACTATTCGTTTTGCCCTCTCCTTTAGAGTAAATTAATATGGTGAATAGGCTATAGGTTTCACACCTAACACCACTATAATAGTGTTGCTGGTCTCCTGTGGGATCATTACCCATTGGGGTCATTAGGAAACACATCTGTATAAGCCATCATAATAGAAGCATCACTCAACCGGGCTTTTGCCTAATGGTCGCTATAGGCATGAAGAGTTACTTCGCGCACAACCGACTTGAAGAGCAGACATCAATATCTTGCTCGATCCTCGCATACAAGCGAACTTAGTGTTGGAACACCCTATTATTAATTTGGGCAAGGATCACTATATTATTAGGAGAATTGTTTTACCTAGTTGTATAGTTGAAAAGGTCAAATTAGAATGAGTCTAGGGCTTAGAACTTAGGTTTGGAGCTTCCCCCAGGACCATTCAGAGATTAGGACTAAGTACTGAGACAAGACAATCTTCGTCGATCTCAGGTCGACGAAACGTCAAACTACGTTCGACGTTCTATGAGCTCAAGTCTACAAATCGTCGAACTCCGGTCGACGATCTTTGAGCTCAGATCGACGTTTTTTCTTCAACTATTTTCCAAGTCGCTTAGCTCAGGTCGACGATTGTAGAGCTCAGGTCGACGTTTTCTGTCTGCTGTGAAAATCCAATCTCTAAGCTCAGCTCAACGATCGTAGAGCTCAGATCGACGATTTCTGTTAGAGATCGACGCTTTCAGAATTCAAACTCAAAGACAGTTATGGAATTAATTCAAATTCTTTCAAAGTTATTTTCTGCATTTATTATAAATGATTTTCTAGCCGTTTCAAGCAATCTGATGCATGTTTCAAGGAAGGACTAAATGGAATGTTGCTTAGGACTTGAGAGAAACCAAGTTGTCAACCTAAACCACCTAGAGGGGGGGGGGTGAATAGGTGAGGACTGCTAACTTTTGCGGAATAAAAATTAACACAGCACAGATCAAGCAATCACACAGAGAACACAGGATTTATAGTGGTTCCCCACCCTTGGGTACATCCACTTTCACCTCACCAATCTAGTAAACCACTAGACTTGGCTACTCCACTATCTCGGATCAAAACGATCCTACAACTCGGAACAACGTTCCTACAAATCTCGATCCAAACGGATCTACACTCGGAAGAAAACCTTCCTACAAGTCTCGATCCAAACCGGATCTACAGAACTCGGAGTAAAGACTCCTACAAGAATAAAAGGTTGTATAAATAAAAATACAAACAGAATTATTCAGATCTGGATCTTCAACTGTCTTCTTCTTTGAGAACTTTGGCTTGATCTGAAATAGTTGAAGACGACTCGAAGGAGATCCTCAGATCTGAAATACGGAATCACCATGATCAAGAGAAAGATTAGAGATCGATGAAGCGCGGAATGATCGAGTGATTCTTCTTGTCTGAATAGCTGTTTCGAGGAAGACCGGCGACGAAGAAGATGAACAGTATTTTGTCGGCGTGAACTTTTTGGCTTCCCGATGTCGGCGATAGAAATAGATTCAGAATTCTTTTTCTTTCTTGTTGTTGTTAGGGTTTGTCGATTTGACAAGACCTATTTATAGGACTTCTGTAACGGTCAATACATAAACAAGTACACGTGGACCAATCAAAATAGAGGATTTGAATTAGCCCGCAAAATCAGGACTTAGAAAAATTCTTTCTGAAGGCAGAATCAACCTACTCGAGTATAGAGTTGATCTACTCGAGTAAGGGTTGAACTACTCGAGTACCTTGGGGAAACTACCCGAGTTACAAACTAGACAAACTACTCGAGTAAGTGAAAGCGGCTACTCGAGTACAAAACAAAACTACTCGAGTATAAGAAAGGATCTACTCGAGTAAGGTAGGATCTACTCGAGTACAAGAATAACCTACTCGAGTACTAGTTCAGACCACTCGAGTATACTGAAATAAAAACTACTCGAGTACTAAGCCACTTACTCGAGTATAAGAGCAAAGTTACTCAGGTATGTGGACTTAGAGAAATTTTAGTCTGAACAGCTAGACTTACTCGAGTATAACAAGAAACTACTCGAGTATGATTAAGGCTCTACTCGAGTACCCAAACACTTACTCGAGTATATTGAAATAAAGTACTCGAGTATATTAAGGGAGGTACTCGAGTATTTGGACTTAGTCAAAATTCCTTAGATGAACTTCACCACTCCATGGTCCAGTAGTCCAAGTGCATGTAGAAGAAGTGTGCCCCAATAGAGAGGCTATACATGAGTCAACACTTTGAATCACACAATGAGGGATTACATTGTATGGTCCTGTGTTTGGTGACCCACTATAGATTGACATTGGTTCACACTTAGCAGTAGGGTCCTGCATACACAACTTAAACACAACATCAAATACAACTGCAATTCACCTTAGTTTTAGGAGGACTTCTTCAAATTAAGGTCACTGTGGAAACAAGACCCAACAATCTCCCCCTATTTGAAGAAGTCAGAACACCATATACTAAGTTGAATTGCTAGAGATATTAAAACAAAATAACATGAAAGAGGATGCTTGTCTTGCATTTCTTTACTATAGTTGTCCAACAATCTCCCCATTTCTGTACTAGAATTGTTTTTCATTTCTCCTCCTTTCTAAAATCTTCATTTGGATTTGCAATTTTTCTCTTCCTTTTTCATCTCTATATTCCATTTGCTCTCCCCCTTTCTGATTTCTTTAAATAGGGGACATGGCATGGGATACTCCCCCTAAATCAATGCATAAGGAATTCTTCTTCAATTTCTAAAAACCATCATGCTTTCCAACAGAGATACTTTAATCTTCTAGTTCCAAGAAATTTTTTTTTTCTGGAACTTCTTCTTGACCATTTGCCAGATAAGAATTTTGTTGGCCCATGGACATACCTGCATCCACAAGATTAGAATCCCTTAGGAACCCAAACAAGATTGGGTCCTAGGTCTTTTGTTAGTATTCTCCCCCTATGAGAGTTAACATTATGAGTGGTCTTTCTCATATTATCAACTTGAGGAGTTAAAACATATCTGGGATTAAACCAGCAATCTATGGCGAAGTGACCAACCTTGCTACAACACCAACAGTTAAACCTGTTGTACCTTCTCTTGTTCTCTTGCTTTACCTTATGGATGGGGGGTCTAGCAAGAGCAACAGACTTGGAGGAGGAAGCCTCATGATTACAACAAGTACATGGCTTCCTTGTGTCCTTGGCCTTTGTTACACCAGTTTTAGCTTTTGACGTTTTCTTCTCATTTGGCCCATGATTATAAGGATCACGAGTCAGTGAGGCAACAGTTTGGCTTGGGATAGCCTTGCCTTTACCTATGGCTGATTTATATCCTATACTGCTATTTTTCCCAAAGGAGGTTTCTCCGTTAGTGATAGGAAGCACAGTTGTAGGCATGGTGAGAGTTTCAACCAGCTTTCGTTTGATGACCAATTTTTCTTCCAATTCATCTAGGAGAAAATCTTTATGATTTACTAATTCAGTGAAGTCTTTGATTTCCTCCTTCAAAGATTGAACTTCATCTCTGAGAGGGTTCAATTTGTCAATCTCCTCCCTCAGGTTTGATTCCACTTCTTTGAGGGATGCAATCACTTTTGATTGCGATATGACTGCCTTCCGACATTTGTCAAATGCAGTCAATAAGACTTGATACTGATTTACCAATTCAGAATCATCCTCCCCAGAAGAATAGCCATCATGACCATTTGAGTCAGAATCTGAGGCAGAAAGAGGTGTGTTAGAATTTACCTTCCCGGTGTACGAGGAGTTACCATTGTCTTTGTCGTCTTGGTCAGAAAAAGCCATAAGCCCGAAGTAGGCTTTTTCATCATCACTTGACTCAGATGAGTCAGAGTCACTGAGGGTCTTTGGCTTTTTGGCAATGAAGCTTCTTTCTTTCTTCCTTTTCCATTGAGGGGAATTCTTTTCTATGCCTCTTCCTTCTTTCTTCTTCATAGGGCACTCAGTGCTTAGATGCCCTGGCTTATTACAGGAATAACAAACAACGTTAGATGAAACATGTTTGTTCGGTTTAGATTTATACCTGTCATGTCTGCTGTGACGATCACCATCAGGACGTGATCTTCTGGACGAGGAATCATTTTCTCTCACTTGTTTCTTATTGCTAAGAAACTTCTTGAATTGTCGGGAGAGAAGATGTAACTCTTCATCTGATGAATCTGAGCCTGAGGTGCTTGGCTCGGACTCTTCTTCTTCATAGTCTCCTTGAGTGAAAGCAGCTTTGGACTTTCTTGAGCTGTCTGCCCTTAGTGCAACTAGCTTATCTTGGAATGAGGAGCTGTTGCCCTCTTCTTCAACTTTTCTATTATTGATTTGAAGTTCATATGACATAAGCTTTCCGAAGAGGTTCTGAGGGTCAGTTTCTGCTAATCATCCAAACTCTCTGATGGCACATATCTTGTTGTCCCAATCCTTTGTCAAGGATCTTAGGAACTTATCGTTTAGTTCACCATCTGTGAACACTCTGCCGTAGTTCCTCAACCCATTGACAATCTTGAAGAAATTTTCATATGTGTCAGCAATAGCTTCCTTTGGTCCTTGCTTGAAGGCTTCATACTTCTGATTTAGAAGGGATCTTCTATCATCCCATACTTCTTCTGTACCTTCCATCAAGATAATTAGAGATCTCCACATTTCCTTGGCAGATTGGCAGTGAATGAGTTTTTGCAACATAGAATCATTGACTGCACTTGCGATGATGTTCCTGGCTTTCTTGTCTAAGGAGACAAGTGCAATCTCATTCTTATCAAGATCCATCAACTTCTTTGGCACCTCCTTTGTAGGATCACTAGTGGAGGTAATCATAGGGATATAAGGGCCTTCCTCCACTATCATGAATAAGCGGGGGTCAACAGCTTCCATATAAAGTTTTATTCTCTCTTTCCACATGGGAAAGTTTGCCTTATTGCACACTGGGGGCTTAGAAAAATCCTTGGCTCTGTCCATGCTTGATTAACTCAGAAAGACAACTAGGAGGGATCGGATCAAGGTGTTAACCTTTTAAAGATCAACCTCCCTCTGATACCAATTGAGAGAAACCAAGTTGTCAACCTAAATCACCTAGAGGGGGGTGAATAGGTGAGGACTACTAACTTTTGCGGAATAAAAATTAACACAGCACAGATCTAGCAATCACACAGAGAACACCGGATTTATAGTGGTTCCCCACCCTTGGGTACATCCACTTTCACCTCACCAATCTAGTAAACCACTAGACTTGGCTACTCCACTATCTCGGATCAAAACGATCCTACAACTCGGAACAACGTTCCTACAAATCTCGATCCAAACGGATCTACACTCGGAAGAAAACCTTCCTACAAGTCTCGATCCAAACCGGATCTACAGAACTCGGAGTAAAGACTCCTACAAGAATAAAAGGTTGTATAAATAAAAATACAAACAGAATTATTCAGATCTGGATCTTCAACTGTCTTCTTCTTTGAGAACTTTGGCTTGATCTGAAATGGTTGAAGACGACTCGAAGGAGATCCTCAGATCTGAAATACGGAATCACCACGATCAAGAGAAAGATCAGAGATCGATGAAGCGCGGAATGATCGAGTGATTCTTCTTATCTGAATAGCTGTTTTGAGGAAGATCGGCGACGAAGAAGATGAACAGTATTTTGTCGGCGTGAACTTTTCGGCTTCCCAATGTCGGCGATAGAAATAGATTCAGAATTCTTTTTCTTTCTTGTTGTTGTTAGGGTTTGTCGATTTGACAAGACCTATTTATAGGACTTCTGTAACGGTTAATACTTAAACAAGTACACGTGGACCAATCAAAATAGAGGATTTGAATTAGCCCACAAAATCAGGACTTAGAAAAATTCTTTCTGAAGACAGAATCAACCTACTCGAGTATAGAGTTGATCTACTCGAGTAAGGGTTGAACTACTCGAGTACCTTGGAGAAACTACCCGAGTTACAAACTAGACAAACTACTTGAGTAAGTGAAAGCGGCTACTCGAGTACAAAACCAAACTACTCGAGTATAAAAGAGGATCTACTCGAGTAAGGTAGGATCTACTCGAGTACAAGAATAACCTACTCGAGTACTAGTTCAGACCACTCGAGTATACTGAAATGAAAACTACTCGAGTACTAAGCCACTTACTCGAGTATAAGAGCAAAGTTACTCAGGTATGTGGACTTAGAGAAATTTTAGTCTGAACAGCTAGACTTACTCGAGTATAACTAGAAACTACTCGAGTATGATTAAGGCTCTACTCGAGTACCCAAACACTTACTCGAGTATATTGAAATAAAGTACTCGAGTATATTAAGGGAGGTACTCGAGTATTTGGACTTAGTCAAAATTCCTTAGATGAACTTCACCACTCCATGGTCCAGTAGTCCAAGTGCATGTAGAAGAAGTGTGCCCAAATAAAGAGGCTATACATGAGTCAACACTTTGAATCACACAATGAGGGATTACATTGTATGGTCCTGTGTTTGGTGACCCACTATAGACTGACATTGGTTCACACTTGGTAGTAGGGTCCTGCATACACAACTTAAACACAACATCAAATACAACTGCAATTCACCTTAGTTTTAGGAGGACTTCTTCAAATTAAGGTCACTGTAGAAACAAGACCCAACAGGACTTTCCCCAGAGACAGTTGTCATTTATGGAAGTCATTTATGACTGAATAACGGCCATCTAAGTCAGATTTTGGATATTCTCCTGCAGAAGAGAATAGAGATAACAACAGTACACAGAGAATACAAAGAGATACAGAAGAATTAGATTACAACACAGAAGATTGAACAATACAACTTCTCTGATCAGCAGTTCATCTTTTGTGATTTTGAAATCTACTGAATCTTCAAGAACACAAGAAAATTCTACTGTAGAGGAGATCTTCTGCTACTCAACTCCTCCAAATCTTCAAGTGTTCAAAAGCTTGAACATCAAGGACTCCAAACACAAAACATTTCAGCATCTGCTGGAATCATCTTCTGCTGGAGATCTAAAGCATCTGAAGACCAATCACCCTAGCAAAGCTTTCACTCCTGAACCATTCCACATCTCAGGGGGAGCTTTGACAACATCAACAATCCACTAGTCTTCTCTCAGTGATTTGAAACAGAGAAGACATCATCACCTTTTTATTTTACCACCATCTGTACAACGTTATCTCTCCCTTCAAAAGTGAACTCTTGGTTTCTGAGACCTGATTAAAACTCAGTGGTGGCAAGACACCTGATAAAAAAAATCTGGTTTGGTTTTTGAGCACCTTGTCAAAAGCTCATTGGTGCCCAGGACACCTGATCAACCCTTCCTGCAGTGGATTCCTACCAAGGGTTGAAGAAGAGTGGATGTACCCAGGTTGTTGGGGAACCACTATAGATCTTTGTGTCTTCTGGTTGCTTTGTGTTTGTCTTTGCTGTGTGCTGTGTGATTCTTTATTTCTTGCTTTAGTTTTTTACTTTACTGCTAGCACCTTACACATATACATAAATTTAAGTCTTCCACTGCTTTACCTATTTTAATTGTGAATTATTTTAAAATACTCTATTCACCCCCCCCCCCCCCTCTAGAGTTAAGGTAGATCTTTTCCTCACTTTCAATTGGTATCAGAGCGAGGTTGGTTATTCAACATCTGAATTTTCAACAGATTGGTTGAACAGGCTAACACCTGAACCAAAAGATTCTTTATAAGATAAACCTTCTATAGAGTATAGTTATTACTTTTTATATTATATTTATTTTCATACAAAACCATGGCACAGAACATAGATTATGCTAGCACCAGACCTCCAGTGTGCAGCCTCTCTAAGTTTGTACTTTGGAAGGCAAGGATTAAGCTTTACATGAATTCTATTGATGAGGACATTTTTAACTCTATTTTGACAGTTTGTCCAAGAGCTCAAGTGATCACAAGTACAAGTGCTATTCCACCTCCTTCAGGAACAGATGCAGAAATAAAGAAATGGAAAGTTGTAGATGCAAAGGCTATAAATATTCTTGCTCAGACCATGTCTGATGAGATATTCCAAAAAGTGTCTGAATGTAGTTCAGCAAAAGAGATATGGGACAAGTTATCTGAAATTGTCTCAGGATCTGCTGATGAAAGGAAGGACAGGAGATCCCATCTCATAAGTCAATATGAGAATTTCAAGAAAGGAGAAGCTGAGTCAGTTGCAGATATGTACAATAGGCTCAGTCTGATAGTTAGTGAGTTGAAGACATTGGATAAGGAGATCACACTCACTGAACTAAATGAAAAAATCCTAATGTGCTTCCCCAGCACTTGGGATTCAAGAATCTGGCCAATTAAAGATGCCAGAAGTCTAACTGAAATAACTATAAAAGATCTTTTGGGCAAGCTCAAATCTTATGAGCTGCTCATTAAGAATAGGTAAGAAGAGCAAAAGACAACTTCTCCAGTCATCAGAAAGGAGAAGACCATAGCTTTCAAAGCCATAGAAGAGAAGCCTGAAGACAAGGTCACATGCAATGAAGAATTGATGAGCTTGCTGGCCAAAAGATTCTATAAAATGGCAAGGAAAGATTTCAGAAAGAGGTCATCAAGAGGGCATGAGAAGCCAAGGTATGACAAATCAAATAATAAAGAAATAATATGTTTTGGATGCAGGAAACCAGGCCATATTGTGCCTGACTGTCCAGAAAATCAGAACAAGGACAAGAATGATAGGAAAGATAGGAGAAAAGACAAGGACTCCAGCGGAAACAACAGAACCAAATCCTTCTCCAGCAAAAATAAACATATAAGGAAGGGGTTTGTAGCTGAAAGCTGGAGCGATAAAAAAGAAGAATCAGAAGCCTCATCCAGCTCAAGTGATGATGAGGATGATGCTGAGGAAAAAGAATTCTGCATGATGGCAATAAATGCCTCCCAGCAAAACTCTGATGCAGAATAAGAGTCTGATTCTGAAGCTAAAACAGGATCTTAAGAGGATGAGGTAATAAACTATTTTGATTTTACTTCTGAGGACTTCAAAATTTAATTTAAGACATTGTGTTTAGATTTGCTAAAGTCTGAGAAAGAGATAATCTCTCTCAGAAATCAATTATCTGACTAGAGTATCCTAAAGTCAAATAACCTCAAACTCTCTAAGGAGTTATAATGTTGTAGGGAGGAGATAGCTTCACTGAAAAGTGAGCTATCCCAAGCAAAGAAGTTTGAAGAATCCCTTAATGGGAGAAGCATCAGACTGATGGACATTACAAGCATAGTGAACTCAAGATTCAATAGTATACTGGGCTTGGGTGCTTCATCCAGCCAACCTATAGTATTAACAACCCCAATTAAATTTATTTCTGATAAAGGAAAGGGTGTTGTAGAGGTAGCTAGAAAGAATCCAGATTTTCTTAAGGAAAATCAAGTTCAACAGAAAACGTCGAACAGAGCTCGACGATCGTCGAACAGAGCTTGGCAATCCAAGGCTGGATCGTCGAACTCAGTTCGACGACTTATGAACTCTGAACTCTGGTATAGTCGATCTTCGAACGGAGCTCGACGATCTGACCCAAGATCGTCGAACTCAGGTCGACGATCGTCGAACGGAGGTCAGAGCTTTGAACCTTCTTTCAGAGCTAAATCTCAAGTCAATCCTAGAAGTCCCTCATCCCAAAGCTTCAACCCTTATACTGAATAGACAATACCTACTAGGAGATACCATCCTGAAGGATATAAGAGTCAGCCAGGGATGTCTTTCATTTCTGAATTTAAAGGCTATCAACCTAGACCCAAGGTAAACTGGGTCAAAAACATATAAATTATTTATGTGCAGGTGAAGACCTATCCAGCAATGAACCAACAATGGTATCTGGATAGTGGGTGATCAAAGCACATGACAGGGAGCAAGGACAATCTCACATCCTTCAAAGCCAAACTTGGACCCAAAGTGATCTTTGGAGATTCAAACTTTGGTCAAACAAGAGGATATGGTGCTGTTCAGATTTGCTCAGTCACATTCAAGAAGGTGGCTTAGGTGGAAGGACTGAAGAACAACCTAATCAGCATCAGTCAACTCTGTGATGAAGGATATCAAGTGACATTCAACAAATCCTTATGCCAGATCAAGTCAGAGGATAACACAACAGTGTTAACAGGTGAAAGGAAAGGTAATATTTATCTTGTAGATTTCCTTTCAACCAACATAGATATCTGCTTATTTAATTCAGTTTGCAAACCAAATGATTTATGGCATAAGAGACTAGGACACTTAAACCTTAGAACCATTGCTAGGTTGTCCAAGGACAACCTTGTTAGAGGACTACCTTCTAGCCCCTATAAAAAGGAAGGACTCTACAGGGCCTGTCAATTAGGCAAGAAAACTAAAAACAGTTTTATGTCACTTAATAAGAGTGATTCACCTAGGACTTTGTATCTGTTACACATGGATCTTTTTGGACCCATTACAGTGCAAAGCTTAGGAGGGAAATCTTAAACTTTGGTGATTGTAGATAACTTCTCCAGATTCACTTGGGCATTCTTTCTGAGGAAGAAGTCTGATAACTTTAAGTGTCCGACAGAGTTTCTTAAATGTATACATATTGAGTTCAATACTCACATTGCCCTGATCAGAAGTGATCATGGGACAGAGTTTGATTCTCTTCTTATGCAAGAGTTCTGTCAGAGTGAAGGGATCAGGCATACTTTCTCAGCTCCTAGAACTCCTCAACAAAATGGGGTAGCTGAAAGGAAAAAATAGAACCCTAATTAAATCTGCTACTATATTGTTGACAGATGCTCACCTACCTCTATCTTTTTGGGTTGAGGCAGTGAACACCTCTAACTATGTGTTGAACAAAAGCCTAATACATAAACTGAAGGGCAAGACTCCCTATGAATTGCTCAAAGGGAAAAATCCTAAAGTAAACTATTTTTAAATTTTTGGTTGTATTTGTTATATTCACAATAATGACAAGAAATACTTAGTAAAATTTCAAGTTAAGGCTAATTAAGGAGTGTTTCTGGGATACTCCATGATCAGCAAGGCTTATAGGGTGTATAATAAATCTACTCTTAAAATAGAAGAATATGTTCATGTTTGTTTTGATGAGACTAACATATTTTATAAGGAGAAGCCTGCTTCTACCATAGAACCTATGCAGGTACACTCTCTTTCAGAAAGTATGGACAGATTACAGGTTAAAGAAAAGGATACAGCTCCTCCACCTATCCAGCAAAAGGATGAGAGCAGTGATGATGAAGAGGATGTGCAACATCTAAAAGAGCCAGTTGTTGTTCCACAAGAGGAAACAACAACAATGGTTGGTGAACAATCAACACCCCCTGTTGATTTAGTAACAACAAGAGATCATCCAATCTCCCAAGTGATTGGAGACATCTCAGCTTGTGTGCAAACAAGAAATCAGGTCAACCAGAACCTGATGCTTACTTGCTTTCTATCTCAAGTTGAGCCTCAATCAATTCAAGATGCAGAACTAGATCCACACTGGATCATTGCTATGCAAGAAGAACTATATCAATTTGAGAGGAATCAAGTTTGGGAACTAGTGCCAAGGCCTAAGGATCACTCAATTGTTGGAACAAAGTGGGTGTTCAGAAATAAGTTGGATGATCAAGGAGTTATTGAAAGGAACAAGACAAGGCTAGTTGCTCAAGGTTACTCTCAAGAAGAAGGAATTAACTATGACCAGACTTTTGCACTAGTGGTAAGGTTAGAGGCCATAAGAATATTCCTTGCCTATGCTGCTCACAAAGGATTCAAGGTCTACCAAATGGATGTGAAGAGTGCATTTCTCAATGGAGACATCAAAGAGGAAGTCTATGTTAGACAACCTCCAGGTTTTATCTCTCCAACTTATCCTGACCATGTTTTCAAATTGCATAAAGCATTATATGGTCTCAAGCAAGCTCCTAGAGCATGGTATGAGACCTTAGCATTCTTTCTTCTGAAAAATGATTTTATAAGGTGTAGAGTAGACCAAACTCTTTTTATTAGAACTCATAAGTCCAATACCCTACTAGTACAAATATATGTAGATGATATTATCTTTGGTTCTACTGATTCAAATTTGTGCAAGAGGTTTTCCAACCTAATGCATTCTAAATTTGAAATGAGTAGCATGGGTGAGCTTTCCTTCTTTCTAGGATTGCAAGTCAAACAACATGCTGAAGGCATATTCATTTCTCAAACCAAGTATGCAAAGGAACTGGTTAAGAAATTTGGTATGTCTGAAGCATCTTGTATGAAAACACCTATGCCTACTAATGTTGTATTAGATGCTGATGAACATGGAAAACATGTTGATCAGACAATATATAGAACAATGATTGGCTCTCTTTTGTACCTTACTGCTAGTAGACCTTATATAATGTTTGCTACATGCATATGTGTTAGGTTCCAAGTAAGCCCTAGAGAGTCACACTTAACTTTAGTAAAGAGGATTCTCAGGTATGTGAAAAGTTGTCCAAATCTAGGACTCTGGTATCCAAAAGACTCAGGATTTGAATTAACTGGATTTTCAGATGCTGATTATGCTGGATGTAGAGTAGACAGGAAAAGCACCAGTGGAACTTCCAGTTCCTTGGTGACAGACTTATCTCCTGGTTCTGTAAGAAACAGACATCTGTGTCCACTTCAACTGCTGAAGTCTAATACATGGAAGCAGGCAGTTGTTGTTCACAGATTCTGTGGATTCAAAACCAGCTCCTAGACTATGGCTACAACTTAGAAGGGTCAAAAATATTTTGTGATAATACTAGTGCTATCTCCATAGCACAAAATCAAGTCCTTCATAGTAGGACAAAACATATAGAGATTAGGCATCACTTTCTAAGAGACAATGTTGAGAAAAATAAAATTGAAATTCAATATATCCCAACTGATTTGCAAAGGGGAGATATTTTCACCAAAACCTTTGGATGAAAAGAAACACACCTTTTTCCTAAATCAGTTAGGAATGTTAGATGGAGGAAGTTTAAAATAAATCCCAAGATTTTTAAATCTAAAAACAGACCAAGACTTGGCTAAAAACTTATATTTTCTTGTGTCTGTAGGTTCAGTTTTGTCTCTGAACTGCGCTCGACGTTTTTCCAAAAATCGTCGAACGGAGATCGACGCTTTCCAATAAGCGTCGACCGGAGTTCAGCGTTTTACAGGCAGCGCTAGGCTATCTTCCTCTGGTCAACGATCGTCGAACGGAGTTCGATGCTCTCAAGTATTGTCGAACGGAGATCGACATTATTGAAGACTCTTAAGATTCCATTAGAAGCCTAGATCGTCGAACGGAGTTCAACGATCGTTCCTTTCTGCCGTCGAACCCTAATATAAAAATCATTTTTCATCGTCGTTCTTCGACTGCGCATTCATACTCTCTGCAATTTCTTTCTTTCCCTCCAAACTCTACTGCACTTGGTTGTGTTTGGTAATTTTTTTGCTGGTCTTTAATGGCGGTGAATGTTGCGGCTCTCGCGAAGATGAAGTTTGATACCGGGTTTGATATTGATATTGATTCATTCGACGGCAGCGATCAAATCTTCAAGGATATCCTGGAACTATTCAAGGAACAACAGCTAGTGGATATTATGTCGACCAGAATGAAGATTGCGGCTGATGAAATAAATGAATGGGTATTTACTTCAAACATTCTGGATAAGAATACTATAGTCGGTACTATCCACGGGATTCAGGTTCAATTGTCCCCTACCCTTCTGACTGAGGTATTCAATTTAAGTTCTGGAGATTATTCTACTGATATATCTGGAGAAGAATTTGGTTCTATGTTGGATAGAATGGGTCACTCTACTGCAAACCCTAATAAGTTATTGAAAAAGAATCTATCTATTGAATTTCATTTTTTGGCTGATATTGTGGGGAAAGTGCTGCTGGCTAAGCACTCAGAAAATGATACCATATCAAGGTATCAGTTCTGTCTGATGGGAGCCATAGTGGACAACAAACATCTGAATTGGGGAACAATCTTCTTTGATTTGATCAAGAAGAAAATTAATAAAAGTTTTGTCAATTTTTGGAGGATTTTAGGGGTTTTCCTGCACTCCAGGTGCCCAGAGCTGCTGGTTTCCAATGGGATGCACATTAATGCATCTAAAAGATTAACCTGTGCCCTATTTGGGAAATGGGAATGGCAGATCATCAAACCTGCCAGGACTACTATAGCTTCAGGCACAATGACTCATGTAGTCACTTCCCCTCAAGCTCCAGCCCTCATGGAAGAACTGCTTTCCTCCACCTCTGCTCCTCCTTCTCCTCCTGTTGTTTCTACCTCCACCTCCACATCAACCACAACAATCTCCTCAACCATAACCATCTCTTCCCCCATTACCATCTCATCACCTATTTCACCTCCAGCCACCTCAGAATCATTCCATCCACTCCATTACTATCCACCTCTTACCATTCCATCCTTCAACATATTGGAAGATTCTTTCATGGATGAGTCCCCTTCCTCTCCTCCAGAGCTTCCCTCTACCTCCTCCTACCAACAACTTCTTCATGATATACTCTCCCAACCATCCTTCACTCCATCCATCTCCACACCCTTACCATCCATCTCCACCATCCCCATATCTCAACCATCAATTCTCCCATCCACCACAGCATCAACTGCAGCCCATTCACCATCAGTTCAAGAAATTCCATCCTCCACCTCTACTCAAGTCCCACTTGATCAAGTGGATTTATCAGCTTTAGCATATAGGTTATATGGGATACTAGCCCCTAAGCTAGTAAGCCTGCTGGAGACCACCATGGCTCCACTCCTGCAATCAATAAAGGAGCTATCTGACAGGCTAGCCTCTTTTTCCTCTCCTCAGGTAGTTCCTTCTATGGAGTGCCTTGATCCAGTCATGACTGAATCAAGGCAGGGGAAGATGCCTTATGAAGCTGAAGTAATGCCTGCTGCTCTAGAACCAGTTCTCACAGTGGACCTCAGGTCACTGTTGTCTGCTTTTGATCTTCTTCACAGAAGAAGCTTACTAACTCAGGGAGTTTAAGACCTCACTAAGGCCATTTTGCCTATTTCTGTATGTGATCCCAACCTGATCATATCCAATGTCAAGTCTCTTAAGGCTGAGGAAACTGTTGCTACTGTTAGTGCTGCAGCTGCTGCTGATATTTCTATTGAATCTACTGATATTGAGATGCTGTCTGCTGATATTGCTGTTGCTTAAGAACTGGCAAGTTATCTGGAAGATCAAGTTTCTGAGAATCATGTTGATGCAACTGCTCCACAAGTGTCTGTTATTCCAACTTCTCCTGCTGAGATTCCTGCTGCTGTTCCAACACCTCCTGCTCCTGCTGATTTTGAGAAATCCAAACTTCAATAGGAATACATAAAAAGAATTGATGATCTTTATGACATACCACAGAGCTTTGATAGTGATAAATTCAATACTGAATCTTATGACTCTGCTGGCACCATTGCCAAAAAGAGGAAAGATAGAAGTAAAGCTATGATGAGAGTTCCTCCTGCCAAGGCCAAAGATGCAAATGACATACCATATTATATTCTGCATGACTGCCAAATTACACAGCCCTGGATGCAATATTCCAAAAATTAGTCAAAGGCTATGAAGAAGAAAAGGAAACTGGACTAGTATGAGAAAGGATCCTCTCAGTATCAACATCCTCCTCCTCCTCCAGATTCAGGATCTTGTGGAGGCTCTGCATTTCAATATTCTGATTCAAAGCAAAGTTCCTCTCAACCCTCTCAAAGATATCAGCCTAGAGGACAGTATCAAAAAGGTTATCATTCAAGAAGAGGACAACACAAAGGAAGTAAGAGAGAATATAGAACCTATTACAAACAGCAAAGGGAAGGACAAGGGCATATGGATTCAACTCAAGGTCCTTTTACTTACAAACTCAGAGATACTGTTGTTACAAGAACATCTACTGCTTCAGAAACCATAAATAGATATGAACCTTCAATTCCTTTTAAGGATCCAGAAAATAATCCTTTATCATGGACTTCCAGGATAAAAGAGCTTGCTGCTCTAGATAAGTTAAAAAAGGCCAGAGAATAAGGGAAAGATACTTCTAACATCACTACACTTTCAGAACAAAGAAAGACAGAACTGGAGAGATATGCTTCAAGAAAGTTCTTTGATGCAGAAGATTCCATGAAACTGCATCCAGAAGATGACAGAAGATCAAAGAAAGATGCTCTCAATCCCTACAGGGAGATTTTATTTAAGAAAGGCAGTGAAAGGAAATGAATTCTGTAAGCAGACAGTAAATCTATATCTGAATATTTGCTGATTTCCTTTTGAGTTCTGCAATGCTGCTTTTATTATCTTTTCTGCATTGTTAGTTTAGTTTTTCTATTTCTGTATGTATTATTCTGTATTTCCTGATTATGTCCTGTAAATAGTAATCCTAACCCAATTAGGGGGAGATTGTTGGAACACCCTATTACTAATTTGGGCAAGGATCACTATATTATTAGGAAAATTGTTTGACCTAGTTGTATAGTTGAAAAGGTCAAATTAGAATGAGTCTAGGGCTTAGAACTTAGGTTTGGAGCTGCCCTTAGGACCATTCAGAGATCAGGACTAAGTACTGAGACAAGACAATTTTCGTCGAGCTCAGGTCGACGAAACGTCGAACTCAGTTAGACGTTCTCTAAGCTCAAGTCTGCAAATCGTCAAACTCCGGTCGACGATCTTCGAGCTCAGATCGACGTTTTGTCTTCAACTATTTTCCAAGTCGCTGAGCTTAGGTCGACGATCGTAGAGCTCAGGTCGACGTTTTTTGTCTGCTGTGAAAATCCAATCTCTGAGCTCAGCTCAATGATCGTAGAGCTCAGATCGACGATTTCTGTGAGAGATCGATGCTTTCAGAAGTCAAACTCAAAGACAGTTATGAAATTAATTCAAATTCTTTCAGAGTTATTTTCTGCATTTATTACAAAGGATTTTCTAGCCGTTTCAAGCAATCTGATGCAATTTTCAAGGTAGGACTAAATGGAATGTTGCTTAGGACTTTCACCAGAGACTGTTGTCATTTATGGAGGTCATTTATGACTGAATAACGGCCATCTAAGTCAGATTTTTGATATACTCCTGCAGAAGAGAATAGAGATAACAACAATACACAGAGAATACAAAGAGATACAGAAGAATTAGATTACAACACAGAAGATTGAACAATACAACTTCTCTGATCAACAGTTCATCTTTTGTGATTTTCAAATCTACTGAATCTTCAAGAACACAAGAAAATTTTGTGGTAGAGGAGATCTTCTGCTACTCAACTCCTCCAAATCTTCAAGTGTTCAAAAGCTTAAACATCAAGGACTCTAAACACAAAACATTTCAGCATCTGCTGGAATTATCTTCTGCTGGAGATCTGAAGCATCTGAAGACCTATCACCCAAGCAAAGCTTTCACTCCTGAACCATTCCACATCTCAGGGGGAGCTTTGACAACATCGACAATCCACTAGTCTTCTCTCAGTGATTTGAGACAGAGAAGACATCATCACCTTTTTATTTTACCACCATCTGTACAGGGTTATCTCTCCCTTCAAAAGTGAACTCTTGGTTTCTGAGACCTGATCAAAACTGAGTGGTGGCAAGACACCTGATCAAAAAATCTTGTTTGATTTTTGAGCACCTTGTCAAAAGCTCATTGGTGCCCAGGACACCTGATCAACCCTTCCTGTAGTGGATTCCTACCAAGGGTGGTAGAAGAGTGGATGTACCCAGGTTGTTGGGGAACAACTATAAATCCTTGTGTCTTCTGGTTGCTGTGTGTTTGTCTTTGCT
Source organism: Platanthera zijinensis (assembly GCA_039513925.1). Classification (NCBI taxonomy): domain Eukaryota; kingdom Viridiplantae; phylum Streptophyta; class Magnoliopsida; order Asparagales; family Orchidaceae; genus Platanthera; species Platanthera zijinensis. Next base: position 169,005,400 of record CM077078.1, on the reverse strand, counting down.
GTGTGCTGTGTGATTCTTTATTTTTAGCTTTAGTTTTTACTTCACTGCTAGCACCTTACACATATACATAAATTTAAGTCTTCCACTGCTTTACCTATTTTAATTGTGAATTAATTTAAAATACTCTATTCACCCCCCCCCCCCCCCTCTAGAGTTAAGGTAGATCTTTTCCTCACTTTCACTTAGTCACTCGTTCGGTGATCTAACCCAATGTGACTTCTGTGAAGATGTAATCTATTCCGATACGCTGCTCCAAGAGCTATTCCATACTTATGATCACCTTAAACATAACTATTGTCAACACAGACGCTTCTATGTCATGATATGACATCATAACTGCATCTTAACATATCACTTTCTACTCATATTCACTCTTTTTACTACGACCATATCATTCCACTCTTATCTGTGATACAAAGAAAAGCACACAGTACATATATTAAGCCTTAATTCACAGTTATTTATGTACATAAATTCAACATTCCCTTTTTGTGTGGTGTCATCTAAGGGCGACTTCAGTAGTCTCTAGCTATATGTCCCTCTTTACCACACGATTATCAAGTGCGTGGAGTTCTCCCTTCAACTGCTCTAGCCTTAGCTTTCTTTATCCTTGGCGCATAACCGTGTCATTCTCGGGCAAGATGTCCAACCTTAACACAAGAAAAGCAAACATATGGACCACACCTTTTCTTTGTTCACATGATTGTGGAAGAGGTCGATTCCAACAGATGTAACTTCTTCTTCCACTTGCAAGTATTTAATTTTAAAACACTTTAAAAGTTTGACACGTTGAACTCTTGCTTCGCCATGAAATTTTTCAAGTCCATTTCCTAAGACCTAGCAAACATTACCAATGCATATAATCCAATTAACTTTGGACCCACCAATAGACGTCGCAGTTCATTGCGCAGACCATCATAAAATTTCTTGGTCTTAGTCTCCTCGGTTTCAAACACAAACTCTGCATGTTGTCTCAGCACAACAAATGCATGAAAGTACTCCTCGACCGTTTACGTTCCTTGAATAAGATACATATTCAACGGCGGGGCCGATTCTCTTCCCCTTGTCATTTGCTCAAGTACAACAACCGGCATGGGACTCACGACCGGAACAGAGGGTTGTACATGTCCCTCATATTGGGACTTAATCATTGCAAAGACCACCTCAGCTATCCTATGAACTATCTCTATAGAGGGAGGAGGTGTTGGCACCTCAGATAACACATTACTCCCCTTCGAGTGCTGGGGTACATGTTGCCCCTCAATACCTCTAGTCACCTATAATCGAGAAACACACATTTAATAAACTAAAATATAGCAAAAAGCAATACCGGGAACACACAAGTTCTCCAAATATATGTATTTTCATTCCTAAGTGGACATTCTTGAGTTTGTTTATGTTAGAATTGTAAGCATTTACACGTGCTCGCCGCCCCTCAAAAGATTTCGACCACGAATTCGGAGGAAGACCAAGACAAGCTGATACCAAATTATAACACCTCCGTCCGTCACATGAAATATAATAGGGTCAGGCCGGGGCCCCACACCATATTCCACAAACAGGAGGAGAGATTATAGGTTAATATCAAAGAACTACTCGAATCCTAACTCAGAGTATTCTAGCAGAAGCTTTAGGGTTGCATTATCTCATACAAAATTAATGTCCACTATATATAAATCAAACCACTTATATATATAACCGGAATGTCACTTACAAATACACAAAAATTATGACCTTAAGGCCTTATAGTTAAACTTCACAGGAATGGATTACAAATATCTGCACGTAGGCCGGCTGTTGGGTCCATTGATCCCAATGTCCTGAATTTGAAGAAGGACCAACAAACAATGTATACACATGTTGTGATCTAACTTCTGTTCAAGATTATTGATTGCAGATTATCCTGATAAGTAATGATGGGATAGGTAGCCTAAATGGCTAAGTAAGGTAAACACTTACCTAAGGTGTGGGCTGATAGAAATCTGTCTAAATCCACAGGCGTTGATTAAAGGTAAATCAATCAACTCTAGATGACTTGTAACGCTGAGTGAATCCTATATAGTCAAAGACATATAGTGGCAAGCTGAGAAAATGACGAACTGCACATGCATTGAGTGAAGTCAACTAACTCAATGCCATATAATATAATGATGTGAGTCAGGCTAAAACAGTAATAGCATAAGTTGGAATGAGCTTTAATATGGCTATGTCCACAGGCGTTGAGTGAAGTAAACTCACTCAACACCATGCTACTAAAGAGAAATATGGCTAAGTGTTTTGGCGTTTAGTGATGAAGACACACTCAATGACATACAGCAAAAAGACTGTAAATTGAACTAGTCAAACTAAGGTCAGAGTTCGTCGAGCTGATCTCGCCTTTCGTCGAACTCAGTTCAGTTCGTCGAACTAAGTTCAGGGTTCTGGCTAAGGCAAAAAGCATTTAGTGTGGCTTGATCACTCAACGCTCTCAAAGCCTTAGTTGAAGAAATATTTTGTCAATTCGTCTAGCTGAGCTCGCCTTTCGTCGAACTCAGTTCAGTTCATCAAACTTAGTTCAGGATTCTGGCTAAGGCAAAAAGCATTGAGTGAGGCTTGCTAACTCAACGCTCTCAACGCCATAGTTGCAAAAAGATTTTGGCCATTCGTCGAGCTAAGCTCGCTATTTGTCGAACGCAGTTCAGTTCGTCGAACTAAGTTCAGGATTCTGGCTAAGGTAAAAAGCGTTGAGTGAGGCGTCCTCACTCAACGCTCTCAACGCCCACATGTAGAAATGAGTTCCAGCAAATTGCGTTGAGTGAGGCATGCTCACTCAACGCTCTCAACGCTTAAGTTACTGAAAAAGCAGAAAAATGGCTAAGGAAGATGACGTTGAGTGAGGGATGTTCACTCAACGATCTCATTGCCTAGAAATATATTTATATTCTAAGTTGTTTGGCGTTTAGTGAAGGTTACTCACTCAATGCCAAGTGACAGTAAATCTGTCAAAGTGTTTTGGCATTAAGTGATGCTTTCTCACTCAACGTCTATGTTAATGTTGTTTGATTTTTTGCTAAGTCCAAAGCTACTTATTTTAGCAATTCAACAAGTCAATATATTTCAAATAAGTGGTGGGATGACTACAGTACGCGACAAATGTTGCCGCAGATCTATTATACGACAGTTGGCGTTAAAGCAAAATGTCACCATCATTAAAAGTGTGGGATCCAATGCTAAAAGAGCTGTTGTGTTTCAATAAATAAAAAGAAATGCTCTTTATAGGGAGAGTAAATTATGACAGAAATCCTTCTTCTCTGCCATTGTTGTGGAGCTGAAGAACAGGAAGCTCAACTCAGCAAGAAAAGGAGTAAGTTAGCTGTTGAGATTAATATCTTCAACGACAAGGTTACTGGTGTCATCTTTATTTACATCAGCTAGCAAGCTCAGGGTGATTCTCTGAGAAATAGATAGTAAAAAGGGCAAACCCTTGCTGCAGAAGCTTCACAGATCCAGCCAATATATTCCAAAGAACACTCTATTGAGGATCTGTGAAGAAGAAGTTAGAGCTGAGTAGTTAGCTCAATTTAGAAAAGAGCAGAGTAACTGATCTGCCAGTTGCTTCCAGCATAAGCCAAAGCTTCTACATCATTTTTTCTATGAAGAGGAGAGAGTTGTACCTTTGGGTCAGTTCAGAAAGGGGCATAATAGTATTCTACAAGTCTCTTCCAGCTCAAGTAGATAAACTTGTTTCTGTAAAGTAGTTAGGACTAAGGTGCTCTTAGTCCAGTAAAGTTGATACAAGAAAAATTTCCTAGTGTCATAGTGGGGGGCTAAGTATAACTCACCCAAGGTTGATTGTAATAAAGGAATTTCTCTTGTGTTCAATAAATAACCTCATCAACCCATTTCCTGTCTTGTAGGATCCTTCTGGATATGAGTTGTAGGAGTGATGCAACACTCTGAGAGTAGGGACTTATGCCTGATTTGTAGGGCTGAAAATCCTAAGCTGTAGGCCTTAGATATAAGGCTAAGGTAGGTGGTTTGAGGACCATTGATATGTAGGAGCACTGCAGGGCTCTGAGGTAGGAACCTTTGTGGTTCTGAGGTAGGGTTCTGAAGAGAACCTGAGTGTAAGGCTGAGTTCCTGAGGTGTAAGCTCTTTGGAGCATTTTAGAGAAGTGCCTAGTCTAACAAGACAATTGGATAGGTGGGAGGGAATGTGGATGTACCCAGCTGGGGAACCACTATAAATATCTGTGTGCTTTGCTGTGTTGTTTTCTTTGTGTCGGGTAGCTCATCTTGAAAGCAGAAATTAACCAACCACTAAAGCAGCAAACTAAATAAAAAGAAAAGAACTCATAAAGAGACCAATAACCTATTCACCCCCCCTCTAGGTGATTTAGCTATCCTTGAAATTAAAGAATTTCACCGGCCACACATGAAAATAGTAAAACTTTTCCATTCGGCCTTCGAGGGCCTGCATAGCAGCAAGGGCTTCAGCTCGCTATTTCCCGCTTGGCTCTCTAACACCTGTACAGAGACAATCAACCACGAGGGTGGCAAACAATGCAACGGTCAGCATTTAGCTGACCAATTTATAACGAACCTACCCCTTTCCTGGGGTAGTGGTATTCCTTCCCTGCAGACATAGTATTTTCACAAGTAGATATATCACAAAAACGTTCACTCACGTATAGTTCAATATATCACAAACGTCGGCCACACAGCCTGACGCTCTGTGCACTCAGGGCACATTATCAGTGTACCATTCATAGGTCCCAGACATAACGACAAGTTTGAGCATTTTATTCTTAATGGCACTCAGGCCTAAGACTCTCATTATGCGCTCCAATGAGACCAATAACTTCGGTCTACTAGTAAGTCAGACAAAACGCAGGTACAGTTCAGCCTTGTCCGTTGCTCAAATCGTCAATCGACGCGGGTTAGCTCTCCCCTTACCCGTTATGCAGACTAGCCTTTAAGAGCTCGCATCTCACAATAACCACAATATCCTCAAAGGACTGGCTTCACAATAGGTTTATTGGGAGCTATTTCCAGTGATAACCACTGTCGCCGGGCATTAGCGACAAATTTCAACTTCTATCCCCAACCTCAATCATAACTGGATCAACGATCCAGAAAACCCTGCAACAACCTACAGTTCCAGAAAACTGGTCTTTCACACCACAAATAGCTCTCCAAGAGCTATCGCCGTTGGCGATACTCACTGTCGCTTGGAGACATCCAACTGGTCTTAAACGATGGATTTCTTGGATATTTTCCTGGAATGCAATTCCAGTACACCGCAGACCCCGTATATTACTCGTTTATACTTGGAGTATTCTATAACACTCAAAAAAAACATCATAAATCTAGACCAACCTGTCCAGATAAGCTTCACACAACATACCTATTCTGTACTACACATTTCCGGATCTATATTCAAGACTCACTAGGGATTTGATGAATTAACCCATAGGAATTCCCTCAATTCTCCACCTTTTTGTGGGGGATTCCATGCATATGCCAAAAGAATGACTTCACTTGTCCAAAAAGGAAGATCGTTACCCTTGTAGTTCATTTTGGAGCCATGGCGTTAGCGTTCTATCCGGTTGGAAACTAACTTGTCGATTTCCTCTTCACGGATCTACTATCAGATCATGATTCAAAGCACAAGCACACCTTGGATCGATCTCCACATGAGCTCTTGGAAGTTCCTCCTCTTACCTCTCAAGAAGTAAAGAATAGAGTGAATTAGAAAATGAGAATAAAATCTCAAGTCAAGCATATATACAAAGGCAACCGCCACGCGGTAACTTTTACCACCCCGCGGTATCATATGCGGTGACCGCTTTGATAAGCCGGCGCCGCTATCCAGAGCTATCACCCCGCGATAACTCTCTTGTGCCATGTGCTAGCACAACATTTAGTGGTCTTGCCAAAGGAGTTGGGTGCTACCGCATCGCACTAGCTTCCTACTGCCAGACGGTAAAAACCCGAGCCCTTGGTCTTTTAATTCACTGAGCTATCACCGGCGATAGGGCTATCGCCAAGCGGTAACCTTCAATGATCACTTATTTTTTTTGGGGTGTTAGACTCCCTTTGTTCCATCTTAGCCCACTCAATAGAGCTATACAGTTTTCCTCTCTCGGCCTTCTTGGTCTTTACCTCTTCCCATGCTGACAGGATGATGGTCCTTGACTTAGGGGTCCACTGTTCAAAGTTAGGCCTAGCTTCCTTTTGCTCTCTGTATCTTTTCTTGTTGGCTCTGACAGCTTCTTCCTCTTCAGCAGCTGTAGATTTCCCTTTTGCCTTCAGAATCTGGTCAGCAGTGGGTCTGAATGATGGAATATCAACAACTGGTTCATCCCACTGAGCACCTTCTTTAGCAAACTGAGCTAACTGAACTACATATAGGTCTTCTTGAATCTGTGTAGGGAACATAGGGATGTTATCATACTGAACAGGTTCTATCCCGAATGATCCACTTATGACATATGTGACCCACCCAACATTCTCAGTATTGGCCTTGATTGTCTCTCTCTACCCTTTTTTGACTTCTTCAATCAATTCTTTGGTTTGAGAGAGGCTGGCCTCTCTTCTTTTAGAATCAAGGTGGTTTACACCAGCTGCGGCCTGGTTCTTTACCTAAAGCAAATGATCATCCAAGAGTTGGGTGCAAGCATCTATCTTGGTGAAAATTGCATTATTGTGTTGCTCCCTCAGAGCTTTATCAGAATTATGGATAGCAAGCATGTTTCCAGCAATAATGTTCTGATTATCAATGACTGTAACAGTATTTTTGCCCAACTCATCCTGTTTCTCCGTGGTATAATCAACAGCAGGGGCTGCCCTAGAAAAGAATTACACAGTTTTGGCCTTTGGCAGATTAACTTCAAACCGGGTGGACTTAATATCTTTGGGCAACTCATTTCTAATTTATTTAAGGGCATCGTCAACAAAGTGTTCCAAAGATCTTCTTTTCTCATCCAGTAGTCCTTTCAGCTGTGCCAGAAATGCAGGAGGCCTTTGATCAATCCTGGCAGAGGTTCCTTCATCATAGAGTGTTTCTTACACATGCCTGTTCTCTGCCTTGTTATCAGAGTCACCCATGGTGAACAATGAAGAATGTGCTCTCTTTGATGGCTCCTTTTCCGATGTAGAGGAGTCAACATCATACACATGACCTTGAGCGGGGTGTTCAGGTTGAATCTCCCCTCCACTACTGCCATGTCTTTAGTGACATGTAGAACAACAGCAGTAGAAGAAGATCCTTTATTCACAGTATCCTGAGTTTACTCTTGAGAACACTGGGATTTCTCCCCCTCAATAACTGCAGTCTCCATTGCTTGATACTGATATGTCACACCCTCACTCTGTGGAATATTTCCATCATAAAGATCTTGGGTTGTTGGAGTAGATACATTAGCAGCTAGGAACTTGGAGGTCTCCCCCTCCATCACAACATAGATTTTTTAAACAATTTCTTGTGCCACTTGGCAAACTACCTCAGCTGCTGGTATGTTTACTTCAGCTATTTCCTCAAATATGGGAACCTGGGTACTCATGTTTCTCCTATACTCATCAGTTGAGTCAGTCAGGTTGGGATCATGAGGCTCTTCTTCACGGTGTTCAGATGAACTGCTGGTGGTGCTTTATTCTAGTATATTAGCTTATTTCACTTTCTTCTTAGCAATAGACAAGCCATGGGGCTGAAGGACCTTGTCCCATCTGTCTAGCATCTTTATGTTTATTTTTCTCATGTGATGAATCTTGGTTCCTAACCTCACATTGAGGATCCCTGGAACACTATTCAGTAGGTATAGACAGAGAATTCTTCCTAGATTTGGCTCAGCCAAGCATTTCACTATTCTATCAAAAAAATTCTTCCCCAATCTGTCCTCTTGGAGAGAATTACCCGGGCCATGAGCATAAACATTTTCTCAGATGTTTTATCATGGGATCCTTCCGTTCATAATAGGCCTTTACCAATCACATTGACTAGGAACTTACCTCATAAGTTTAGTTCCTTCCTAAGAATAGAGTCAGTGGTGTGTTTAGACAGACTACACCACTTCAGGGATGATTTTACGTCTGACTGATCAAGGTCTTCTTCTTCATCTTTCTCTATGAACATAGGCAACTGCAAAGCCTTACTTAACCTTCTTGGGGTCATCTTTATCTTTGTCCCACTGACTTCTGACTTGATTTTGTTGGAGGATGAGTCGACCGAGACATTCGAGTACAACTCTAGAACCTCCCGCTTCCATAGAAAGCAGGGCTCTAACAGAACGTATTCTAGGTCAACGACCTGGAGAAGATGTAAAAAAAACTGTACTTCCTCGGGAGCATCTTTGAAGCCATTCCGAAAAAGTTTGCAGCCTTTGAATAGAAAATCCTGACCTTTAGGAGTCATCTCGATCGTGAATTTCTAGGAACGAGTAAAACTTTTTCGTCGTCTCGGCGGACTAAGGCAATGGAGGTCAAGGTACAGTGTGGCTTGTCTTGTGCAAAACTTCTCCTATTTATAGTTTTATTTTTCTTTTAGAAGCAGAATAGGCGCATACCTGTTTGAGATCAAGACCTATGATCAATGACTGGGATTAATTACCCACACTTAGCTGCAAACATTCAATTTTGCCCCATCCGTTGAACGAACTCCTAATGCAGCCGATGCACTTAAAATTAGTCCACTTTGACTGAACTTACCTACAGGGATTACATCAATCTGCAATATATAAACATAATGTATATATATTTATATAGTTGATAACAGATTAAGATTCCTCCTGGTATGAGACCGACTCTGCAATGGATATAGCTTTTCCAAGAATTCAACCTACTTTTTTGGAAATGACAAGTTTCCCCCTTGCTTTTCCAATCTCCCTTGTATTATCTTCTTGATCATTGTCTACTTCCTTGTTTGGCTTATCAGGGAAGTTATGACATTCTCCTCTTCTCGAGCAGGGAGTTCAACAGGAATCTCTCCCTCGACCTTTGAATTGTTCCTTTAGGAAACCCCTTTGCTTGATAGTAAGTCAATCCACTTCCATCTACAGGTGTATGATCCTGAAGATAGCTTCCTTGTTCCAGTCCTAAGTCTGGAACATCCTCTGTCCAAGTACTATGTGTGGGTATGGGCACTTGGACTATCCTGCAAAACAAAATTTAATTTACCTTAGGACCCCAAAATGAATTGGGTCCTAGGTTCTTGTTAGCTTTAAACTGAACCTGTCTTCCTACAGATTTTCTGACAGGAAGACTAAATCTAGCTCTTGGCATAGTAGAATTATGCCAGAAATCTAAGGCAAAATGCCCCACTTTCCCACTTCACCAACTCTCATGAGTGTTGTATCTTCTTTTTTGTGTTAGTCCTGCAGTATGGTTAACTTCTGACTGAATAGAAGTAAGATGAATAACAGCCTTTTTCAGATTCCTTTCAGCAAGGATCCGACTGAAGGTAAGTCTTCCAATTGGCATGTTTGGCCTACTCTGAGTGCTATCAACAACAATATTTTTTGCAGAAGACATGCACTTTTATTGCATTAGAGATGCCCAAATCAGACTTGCTGATAGACTAAACCTTGGTCTGAGTCTTAGCTGAATGGTTCTGAAGCTTGTCCATAACCACATTCTTGAGAGTGGGGGATGGAGTACAGAAGACAAATGGTCCATGATGGGCCATTGGAATTTCCTCATGGGGAGCCTTAAAGGCACTCATTCCCCTACTATACCTTCCACCATTATTGTGAATATCATTGTTCACATAAGTGGGTCTACCATTCATCTAGTGACCATAGATGCTCTCTTGGTCATACCTGTGTGAAGGTAATTTAACTTTCCTAAAAGGAATGAGAGGCTTGGAAGATAGTGGCAGAAAAGAAGCTTTGTCTTTCCCTTTGGACTGGGCAACTCTTGGGCTTCCCTTGAATCCCAACCCTTTTTTACCCTTTTTAGAGGAGAAGGAATCTATTAAGGGTAGCACAGTACTTGGCTTAGAATAACTAGCCACTATCATTTTCTCCCTCTGGAGCCTCTCTTCAAGGTCCCTAATGAGACTGTTCTTGTCCTTGATGGTGCTAATTTGAATGAGAGTGATATTTTTCAGTTGGCTAACTTCCCTTGCTTTCTCATCTAGCAGGGTTGTTGTCTCAGCCTGCTGGGCAGCAACTAGCTTAAGAGAGAAAATCTCCTCAGATTGATTTTTGGCCAACTTCCTGCTCCTCTTGAAGGCATCCAGAAGTTCACCATACTTGTAAATCAATTGATTGATATCATCCTCTGATTCTGATCCATCATCAGCACTTGATGCGGAAGAATCAGAGTTTAGACTGGTCTCATAATTAGATTCTGAGGATGATCTAGATAGGAAATGTTCCTGATCTTGACCAAGTTGATCCTGACAGAATTCTTATTCTGTTATGGCAATTAGCTCATAACTTCTTTAGTCATCTCCCTCATCATCCTCCTCCTCTGAATCACTATTTGAATGTGATAGAGGGGACCTGATCTCAATTCTTACATCTGGATAAACATCATCAGTATCACTGTCACTGAACACAGATGACACTGGGGCTCTGATTCCTATCTTGACATCAGGATAGTATTCATCATCTAAAATAGCTACCAATAGCCCAATGTAGGTCTTTTCCTTTCTACAGACTTGAAACTTTATTGAGCTCCACTCCTTATGGTTCACTCCTAAAGTCATAAGAACAACCCTTTTAGCTATCCTTGGAGATCACTAAGATTGTTAAGTCCTTTTTATGCAACCTCCCTCTGATACCACTTGAAAGTCTTTAATTTCAAGGATAAGATAAATCACCTAGAGGGGGAGGAGGGTGAATTGGTTTCCTAGTCTCTTGTGAATATTTTTTTCCTTCTTTAAGTGCTTTGTGAGTTAGAAGTTTTTTACTTTCAAGAAATACACAACCTGCAACAAAGAAACAACACACGAAGCACACACAGAATTTATAGTGGTTCCCCAGATTATGGGTACGTCCACTTTCCCTCCAACCTTTTTAACTTCTTGTTAGACAAGGTACTTCTCCAAAAACTCAGGTCCAAAGAGCTTACACCTCAGATCCCGTAGGATCTCTCAGTCTCCTCCAAGACTTATAGCTAAGGCAAAAGGCCCTACAACTCAGTGATCCAAAGATCACCTACCTCAGGCCTAAAGGCCCTACAACTCAGGCTGGGAGGACAAACCTACCTAAGAGAGAATGACTCTCCTACAACACAAGCACAAGGCACTACTACAGATCAAAATGATCTTACAACTCAGGAACGCGTTCCCTATAACTCAGAGAGAATGACTCTCCTACCTCAGGATCAAAAGCCCTACCTCAGATCCAAATTGGTTCCTACTCTCAGGCCAAAGACCTACCTCAGGAATACAGGTTCTTCCTCAGATTCTTAATAAAATCCTAACTCAGGCTAAATAACCCTACTTCAGATCTACAAACAGATCCTACACTCAGATCCATAATGGATCCTACACTCAGGCCAAAGCCCAACTTAAGATCTATAATCATATCCTACACTCAGATCCAAAATGGATCCTACACTCAGGCCAAAACCCTACCTCAGATCTGCAACCAGATCCTACACTCAGATCCACATAGGGATCCTACCTCAACCTTTATAAAATAGGCTTACAACTCAGATCCAAAAAGGATCTTATACTCAGAGCCAAGAATGGATCCTATAGGGAGAAAAGTTGGTTGGTATGGTTGATTTGACACCAGAGAGATATCTCTGTGCCTGCATCTTGAGCTGAGTTTACCTCAGCCCTAACTTCTTCTCAACAACAAGAAAACTATTCTTCAATAAGCTGCTGCTTGTGCTGCAAGTAACTCAGAAACTTGTTTCTGAACTTGCTGAAGAAGACTGATGATTTGATAGATCTAGTGTTCTTCTATCAGCTAACTTGACTGCAGAGACTAGAGTGCTCTGATTCAACTTCTTTCTCCAAACTTCCTTCTGAACTTACTGTAGAAGATGAATCTTGCTGCAGCTAACTTACTTGAACCTCTGGATCAACAGATTTTGGCACTTCAAGCTTCAGCCTCAATAATAATGATGAGGAAGAAGATGAAGTCCATTCTATTTAGAATAATCCAAAAGTTATTTTCACCAAGCAGATCTTCATTCTTTTATTCCCGTGGTTCAATGGTTATTTTGACCTGTTGGCCCCACTAAAATTGGCAGTTGCATCTTTACTTAAACAACCAAGAGTTGTACTATATGCCTGCAATGCCGTTTGTCGCGTACTATAGCCATCCCGCCTCATTTTGAATCTTGTTGACTTTTGATGATGTCAGAATCTGTGGACTTAGTCAAATTCAAGCAATATTAGTACAGGCGTTGAGTAAGCAATCTTCACTCAATGCCAAAACGTTGAGACAGATTTTCTATCACTAGGCGTTGAGTGAGTAAGCTTTAATCAATGCCAAAACACTTAGACAGATTTTCTGTCACTTTGCATTGAGTGAGTAAGCTTTACTCAGTTCCAAAACACTTAGACAGATTTTCTGTCACTAGGCATTGAGTGAGTAAGCTTGACTCAATGCCAAATCACTTAGACAGATATTTTATGACTAGGCATTTAGTGAGTAACCTTTACTTAACGCCAAAACACTTAGACAGATTTTCTGTCACTTGGCATTGAGTGAGTAGGCTTGACTCAACGCCAAAGCACTTAGATAGATAGTGTCTCTAGGCATTGAGTGAGTAAGCTTGACTCAACGCCAAAACACTTAGATAGATATTCTGTCGTTAAGCATTAAGTGAACCTTCATAACTAAACGCAATTGGACATGGCCAATATTTCATTTGCAAAAGCATTAAGTGTTACTTCTTCACACAATGCTATCACCCCCAGTTACCTTTGCTGAAGAGGCGTTGAGTGAATTGGCTTCACTCAACGCGTCTGTCGTCAGACAGTTTCTTAGTTGATAAGGCGTTGAGTGAATAGCCTTCACTCAACGCTTTTGTCCTTGGACAAAATTTTGTGAATGAATGGGTATCAGTCAACGCTATTACCTCTTTGCATTGAGTGAACAGGCATCACTCAATGCCTCTGGACTTAGCCAGATTTCTCCACAAATTTTCTATGGCTTTGACTTAAGCAGCTTGATTCAATGCTTCTAGCTTTATGGCATTGAGTGAGTTGACATCACTCAATGCCTGTAGACTTGGCCACTTTTCTTCACTATCAAGGCCAAGGCTTTGAATGACTTGTCTTCTCTCAATGCTTTTTGGCATCTAGCGTTGAGTGAGCTTGCTTCACTTAATGCCTGTAGACTTGGCCACATTTCTTTGCAGCTGGCGTTGAATGAGCTTGCTGCACTCAACGCTTGTCGACTTAGGCAGATTTCTTGTCTCTCCACCTACCTATCTTTTGACCACATGTCACCATCACTTAGACAACATGTCTTATAATGTTCCAAGTAACATCCTTTACAAATAAAGCTTGTGACAACTGTTAGATTACACACCTATGAATACCATTGTCTATCAAGACTTCTTCAAATCTTGGACATTAGGATCATTTGACCCAACAAAATTGATGTTGGAGACGAATTGTCAGGGAAGATGACGAAATTGCTATTGCGGAGTCCGAATCGTCGGGAAGAGGAAATCGGTGGGATTCAGAATTCTCTTTTGACAGAATGAGGACGATTTACCCCGAGAACTTGTATATATATATTTAAAGTTTTAAGATAGGGGAAAACGGCGAGTATATGAAACTGGCAACTCTTCGGATCCAATAAAAATTAACATAAGTCTGAATCGTCGAAATTCCACAGAAGCCGAGCAGAATTCGTCGAGTTTCTTTGTGGAAACTGGCATTATATCGACGAATCGTCGAGTTTCGGCGAGTTCATCTCGACGAATTTGCCATGGAAAAATTTGTCTGCTGATAGATGTACTTCCCGAGATAATTTCTATCTTCTTAGCCATCTTCACGAGTCCTTCATTAGCATGCCTAGTTCCATTTTGAAAAATGAGAACTTGGCTTTGTCTTGTGGCTTCGTGAAAATGTCTGGGACCTTCTTATCCGTCGGGACATAACTGAGAGTTATGTCCCTGTTCTCTACATGCTCCAGGATAAAATGATATCTGATTTCAATGTGCTTTGTCCGGCAATGTAATATTGTAAATAAGCCAGCAGAATAGGCATCTTTTGGTACATGTTAGCCCGTGAGCTGACGTTACCATAAGGCGGCTGTTCTGGGCATAAGGCTCCCCTCAGCCTTGTCTTATGTTCTGGGAGGGGGGTTTTAAAAATGGTATCAGCTTGCAACAATCCTGTGATAATGAATTCATTGAACAGTGGTGCCACCCCCGCTCGATTATTTAGTTTGAGGGCAATCTGAATTAGCTGAAGCAGTGGTATGCCCATTTGTGATTCACACTAAGTATGTCTACTTGTTATCCTACATTTATCCAACCTAACCCTAAATTCATATTTTGTGCGTAGATCCCAGTATATATAGAGCCAGTGATGGGCACTCATGTTCCTTCGATCCCTAGTCCCTTCCAACAGTTTGAGCTAGAGCAGACACTAACTGTGATTTTAGATGCCTTCAGATCTCAGTAGGTCTCGGTGTAGCAGCATACCATAAGATCCAACTGACTGAGCACCTTCCGAACTCTCTCTTCACCTGCTTAACTGTTTTTTACCCATTTAAGCATATCGTCTGCCCAGGGAGCCCTTTAGGCAAAGTTACTTCCATTGTCACCAGCTGGGCCACATTCCATGCTTCTGCCCCAAATGGCTGTGAATGTTCCAAATCATCTTATATTCCCTCCAACATCTTATCAAGGACAAGGATGTGGTCGAGGATGAGGACCATAAGGTAGGAACCCTAGACCTGCTCAAGAGAAGGTGTTCGCTTTGGATATGACTTAGGAGCAGGACCCTCGGTACATCATTGCAGGTATACTGCAGTAAAACTTATTACTATATATTTTTATATATTTGTCTTTAACATGACTGAAATTGTACTGAAAAACTCATCTTGGAATGTTTATAACTTAACATTTAGGCATTATGACTATTAGTGGGAGGCCGACCTATACCCTTATTCGATACCAGTGCCACCCATTCATTCGTCTCAGCGGACTTCATGAATTATCTGAATGGTGTGCGACATTTCATCAGAGTCACTCGGAGAGTACGCCTTCTAAATGAATCTGAGATGACATCATCTCCCAAATACATCTTGGATGTATACCTTGGAGGCAATCTTTTCGAAACTCGGACGATGGTATTACAGATGTTGGAATTTGATCTTGTTCTGGGCATAGCTTTGCTGGAATGGAACCATGCAAGGATTGACTACTTGACAAAGAAGATCATATTAAGTCAGGCAGAATCAAAGGTCATCTTCTAAAGTATTAGATCTATTTCCCGTATTTTATTATCTTCTTTTCAGACCATTAAGGCCCATGTGTAGGGGGACAAAGTTTTTATGATATATTTTGAGCTGAAGGAAATAGCGGTTAGCGTGAAAGGTACCAGTGGTTCAGGATTTCCCAGATATTTTTCAAAAAAGCTGTCGGGATCACCCCCGCACAGGGAAGTGGAATTTCAGATCAAGCTAGTACCTGGTTCTAAGCCCGTCTCTCAGGCCCCATACAAAATGGACTCGAAGGAGCTAGCGGAGTGACGAGTGCAGCTATAGGAACTGGTGGGCTCGGGATTTGTTCGCCCCATTTCGTCGCTATAGGGAGCTCCAGTTTTATTTTTAAAGATGAAGGATGGATCTTTACGATTGTGTATAGACTACTGGGAGATGACCAATTGACGGTGCAAAAGACCAATCCCTTTCCCCGGATTGACAAGCTATTCGATTAACTGGTGGGAGTGCATTGGTTCTCCAAGCTAGATTTGCGGTCGGGGTACTATTAGTTGAGGTTACAGGAGGAAGATATCCAAAAGATAGCTTTTAGTTTGAGATATGGCTTATACGAGTTCACTATGATGTCGTTTGGACTCACAAATGCCCCTCTATATTCATGAGCATAATGAACAGGGTGTTTGAGCCGTATTTGGATGCCTTTTTCATTGTATTCATTGATGAAATTTTAGTGTACCTAAGGATAGAAAAGGAACATGATGGGCACTTGGCTTTAGTTTTGGAAAAGCTGAGGGATCACTATTTGTTTGTTAAGTTCAACAAGTGCTTGTTTTGGCTCCGAGAAGATGCTTTCATAGGCCATATTATTAGTGGAGCTGGGCTAGCAGTAGATCCGACCAAGGTCTGTCCCTTAAAGGAGTTATTGCTTTTGAGGTCAGCGACCGATGTGCAAAGTTTCCTCAGACTTGCTGAATACTATCGCAAGTTCATGGAAGGATTTTTAAAGATTGCCCTTACACTCACCGCTCTGAAGAAGGGTGTACCTTTTATGTGGGAACCAAGGTGTGAGGCTGCATTCTAAGAGCAGAAGGACCACCTTACCTCCGCAGCAATCCTTGCCCTTCCATTTGGGAAGGAAGGAATTTAGATTTACATTGATGCATCTTATTAGGGCATGGGGTCGGAACTGATGCAGCATGGGCATGTGATTGTGTATGCCTCGAGGAAACTTAAGAAGCATGAAGTGAATTACCAGTGCATGACTTGGAGATGGGTGCAGTGGTATTCACCCTGAATATTTGGAGGCACTATCTATATGGAATCCACTGCGAGATCTTTTCAGATCATAAGAACTTAAAGTACATCGACACTCAGAAAGATGTGAACTTGAGACCGCGGCGATGGCTGGAGTTTCTATGTAATCATGAGTTTACATTGAACTAATACCCAAGGAAGATGAACTCGGGTGTGGATTCTATAAGCAGGAAGGCACCTGCATCGTGCCCCAAATATCGATTAATGGCAAGGGAGTTGGCTCGAGTGCTCAAAGAGATGGATATTATGCTAGTATCTAAGGATCATCCCGAGGCCAATACAGAGTACGTTCCCACCATCTATATAGTTTGTGACATCCGTGATCGTGTTCGGGCACAGCAAGGGAAGGATGTTGCTTTGGCCCCTGCATTCCAATCAATTATGGGAGGGTCAACTGAGGTCTATATGCTAAAGGAAGATCTCATTCATTTCCATGGTAGACTTTACATTCCCGCTGGTGGTGGGATTCGGGAAAACATCATGAGAGAGGCCCATTGCACCAAGTATTCAGTGCATCCCCAGATTGCCAAGATGTACACTGACTTGCGGAGGACCATGTTTTGGCCAGAAATGAATAAAGATGTCGCATACTATGTTACGCACTACGAGTATTGTTAGAAGGTGAAGGTGGAGTGCAAGAGCCCTGGAGGATTATTGCAGTCGTTGCCTATCCCTGAGTGGAAGTTCGAGGAAATTTCCATGGACTTTTTTCACGACCTTTCTCAATCCCGCTCCAGGAATGATTCAATTCGGATGATAGTAGAACGCTTGACAAAGGTTGTCAGGTTCATCCTGATGAGGAATAACGCACAAGTCGATATTTTGGTGCATCTATTTATGGACCAGTTTGTTCGGTACCATGGGATGCCCAAAACAATAATTTCGAAACATGATGGTCGCTTCACCTCTAAGGAATGGAGGGCAGTTCATGCATATTTGGGCTCTCGCCTTACTTTAAGCATGGATTTTCATCCTCTGACTGACGACCAGTCTAAAAGGACTCTCAGGACTATGGAGGACTTATTGCGGTTATGCATTTTAGATAGGGGAGAGTCGTGGGAGAGACTTCTACCATTGGTAGAGTTTTTATATAATAAAAGTCATTAGTCAAGGATCGGAATGACACCCTATTAGGCACTTTATGATAGGAGGTGTAAAATGCCTTTATCATGGGTCCAGGATGAAGATCCAAAGACATTGGGGGTGGAGTAAATTGATGACACCGACACTACGATTAGACTGATCTGGGACCGCATACTAAAGGCTTAGAGACGGAAGGCAAAGTATTATGATGAAACGCATAGGATGGCGGAATTCCAAGAGGGTGATAAGGTATTCTTGAAAATTAGGCTAATGATTGGGGTGTCACATATTCGTGGAAGGAATAAGTTCAGCCCTTGATATATGGGGTATACTATTTTAGAGTGAATCGGCCCCTTGGCGTATAGGCTAGAGATACCACTAGAACTAGAAAACTTAAATGCCGTTTGTCATGTGTCTTCTCATTAGAAGGTACTACATCAACCTAATTAGTATGTCAACACTACTTCTGGCATTATGGCTTCTGATAGATCTGTCTGGCTAGAGACTATGCGGATAGTTGATACGGAGATATGAAGGCTGAGGCAAAAGGGTGTTCCTTTGGTAAAGGTCTTGTGGTCTAACTATGGGAAAGAGGAATACATTTAGGAGCCTATGGACCTTATGCAACAATGCTACCCAGGATTATTTCCCTAAGGTAAATTCAAAACTTATCTTACATACCTCGTACTTTGATACTCGTAGACCTAACCTCAAATTTTGGGAAGAAATTTTATTTATTTTTTATTGGATTTATAACATCCTATTTTGATCTAGACCCTTCATATGTATTTTGTATCACCAGAGGTGACATAGGACTTGTAGAAAATTTTGGGAGGGAAAACCCAATGTCATGAGATGGCAGGTAGGTCGAACCGTCGAGTGAACTCGATGGACAAAACTATCGAGTGAACCAAATAGACAGAACTATCGAGTGAACTCTATGGACGGAACCGTCAAGTAAACCTGACGGACGGAACCATCGAGTGAAACCGACTGACAGAACTATCGAGTGAACCCAACGATGAGTTAAATCGAATTTGTTGTATTGTGAGCAAATATTCTTTAAGTAGCAAACAGCTACTGTCCAGATTTGAGCAGCCTGCTTCAAACCTGATATTTGGCACGTTACACTTAGAACTGGACTTAGGTCTCAACATAAAAGTTGTAGTCCTAGGAAATACCTTTCTAGAATGTGGTTAAACTTAATTTTTGGAGGTTCTTAGCTCTGAGGAATCCATTTTCCGTAAGCTGTGTTGTAATCGTACAAATTTTCAAGTTTGTTGGATTTCTCTTAAAATAATCATCTAATACTTAAGAAAATTGGTAGCCACATACTTGATGATATTGCTATCACCCCTATTGAATTTCATAATTTTTGGATAAGTGTTTGCTGAGACATTGACATATAGTATAATAAATATTTGTGTCGTAAATGATTATCATGGTGTTCGAATGGGCTGAAACTTCAAGCAAAGGTTAAAAATGACAGACTTGATCTATGGTGTGAATCTTAGTGAATATGGATATTTTATGATACTTCAATTAAATACTTATTAGTTGATAGTCTCACACTTGGAAGCTTGCGTTATTAGAATTATAATTATTCCCTAAAAATTTTATGAGACAAAAGATAACAGAAGTGTTATGTTGGATTGCGGGGCATATGTATGGTAATGATCTTACCATATTGGTAAGAAAAAGGTTATTCTATAAGATCCTTAGAATTAGTACCCGTGTTTTTCTCGTACTGTTGCGAGGTATTATGGCAACACACCACTCAATGTGTGACGACTTGTTAGTAATTTTAGAATATGTTGTATCCTAGGTTGTATTGTGCGAGGATGCAGTTGGAAGTCCTTGGGTGCTTCTTGGCATGCTGGTACATAGGGATTACAAGGCGTGTATGTTAATACATGATTGTTAAATGAGCCTGAGTTGAGGATTACTTGTGGAATGTCTACAGGTTTGCCGATTGTAACACTAACGGAAGCTGACAGATAGACCTTGCCTGATTAGGCTGGTTTCTTTGCTGCTTTCTTTTGGTATTACCATTGTGATCATGAAGTGATCAAACATGTAACCTCACTGCCAACTCAGTATAAGCCTATCAGGGTCGCACATAAGATTGTAGAGAAATTGGGAGATTGGATCTGTATAGTTTAGCTCATATGATGAGTTGAAGGAAATTGAACCAAATATTCTAAGTCATTTTGCGTTGAGTGTGTTAAGCTCACTCAACGCCATAGAGCAGGTGCGTTGATAGAGTTAAGCTCACTCAACGCTTTGGCTCTAAAAGAATTGACAGAGTTAAGCTCACTCAACGCTTTGGCACAGGAAGAGTTGACAAAGTTAAGCTCACTTAACGCTAGGGCGCATATGTCATACATCATTCGATGAATGACGTTCAATGTTCTGTCCTTTGGCGAAGAGTTCGTCGAGCTGATTTTGACGAATGACGTGTAACATCCCATTTCCAACATCCCATTTCCAGCTAGACCCCTAGGAGTCGGTTGGTTGTGGTAGAACCCTAGGGAGCCAAAAACTTGAAATAAATTGACCAAGAAATTGGGTCACGGGTTTCACGCCCGTGACCGACCCGTCACGCCCGTGACATAGGGCGTGACAACATTCGACGATCGTCGATTTCAGTTCGACGATCGTCGAACCTAGAATTAGTCACCAGACCTGTCACGCCCGTGACCCGCCATGTCACGCCCGTGACATAGGGCGTGACACGCTCGACGATCGTCGATTTCAGTTCGACGTCGTCGAACCAGAATTGGCCGCACAGGCCTGTCACGCCCGTGACCCAGGTGTCACGCCCGTGACCACCCTTCGACGATCGTCGATCTCAGTTCGACGATCGCCGAACCCAGAACTGGCTAACCGGGCCTGTCACGCCCGTGACCTATGTGTCACGCCCGTGACCAAGGCCGAAACGTCAGCCAGACTGGAAATTTCGGTAACCGACGCCATAATAAATTCTGACTATGGGAATGAAAATCAAGAGTATTTATGGGTCGTTCCCTACTTTAATTATGTTAATAATTAAGGAAAAGTGGGTCCAATAGGAAATTTCCACCTAGCAAACACCTCTTCATCTCCAACGTTTCAACTGCCATTCGTCATAACCGAAACGTCATTAAGGTGATTATTAATGGCCGCCAACGTTTCATCCTTTCCCCTCCCCATTTGCTAATCTATAAAAGACTCCTAAGAGGAAGAGGAAAAGGTTACACACCCTCAAACTGTTTCAGACTTCCCCCTTGCTGTTGAAGAATTTCCGGCGACGCCACCACCGCGCAAATGGCTTCCCGACGCTCTGCACGCCTCCAACCCGCGAACAAGGTCCTCCCCTCCCTCTTCTTCTGCGGATAGATCTTAGGAATCGTTAGGAGAGATATCGGGCTCAAAAGAGCCAGATCGGGTGAGCGTATTCGTGGTTTTCCAAAAATTTCATGGTGGCGGGTTCGCCGGAAACCGCCTCTCCGGCGGCCGTGCCGCCGCCCGACGATAGCCCTCGCCTCAACGGAGGTGGTGGTGGTGGTGGCCGGCCAGGGAGATTGCTGGATGGTCGGGAAATAGCTTGGAAAAGCTACAGGAAATTAGGTTTTCAGGCCTCTGGTTCGGGCTGTAGAAGAAGATGAACAGTGCCGTCAAATTAGATTTTATTTTTTAAAACAATTTCTGAATGAAATATCTGTCATGTTAAATAAGTTGGGAAAAATACCTAGAGGCTCCTACAGGAAAAATGATCAACATAGAAAATGTAGCCCTTGAAGTCGACTTTAATTCAAAATTAATTTCACTCGATTTGGAATCATGGTTAGACCACAGCACCCTTTTTGGTGAGGTCTATCCAGAGGGCTGCCTTGACCTTAGAAAAATTCCCCACTCCAATCCAATCATCCAAATGACTTGAAATTTGGGATGTGGTCTAATATTACATATATCTAGGTGCTATCCAAAAATGAGAATTTTTGGAGAATATTTTTCTATAGTTTTTAGAAAAATTCAATAATCCTAGACGAATTTAATTAGATAGTTAAATAATTTCCAAACCCTCCCAAATTCTGGTGAGTGGTCCTTGGGGTCACCATAAGGTTCTGTATAATTTTTCATCTCATTTGTAGATGGTTTGGATTAGAAATGATCAACCCTAAGTTTTGCCCTAATAAGGGGTCTTAGGTTAAAAGTGCACTTTTGAAATTTGAGTGGTCAGATCAACTCAACAGAGGCTGAGATTTTTACCACTGGCTAGTAATATTCTCTAGCACCCCCTCATGGAGTTCGAGGTGGATCGGGGTAAGTTTGCCCTAAGGACCAAGGCCAAACCCTAAGGATGGATCTTGGTGGTTTGTGAAGGTCATGTGGTCAAATGACCTTGGATTGACCCGAAATTGGGTGAAGAGAACCATAGGGCCAATATAGTTCTCTGGATGAATTCTTAGTAAATTTGGATACCGTTGGGATACCTAAAAATCTAACCCTAGTTTAGGGCGCAAAACTTGTAGAGATAGGAAATGACACTAAATCACATTGAAAAGTGGTGAGATTTGGGTAGAGTGAATTATAGGGAGGGTACAAGCTCTGGATATTTTTCTATGAATTTTATGATCATTATTTTGGATACTTCCTTTAATGATTTAGTAGTTGTATGATTTGCTTAGAAAATTTATTAGGGAATACACACTCTCTGGAAAGTGATGAAATTTAAGCAGAGAACGTTTATTATGATTTTAAATCTCTGTGAATTTTTATGGGATTTTTGGAAGATTAATTCTAAGGCTTGCTTCATTAAGTATGTTTTACCTTGATTATTTGATTTAATCTTTAGTGGTGTTTAGCAAGCTAGTAAAATTATGATTCTCTGCACAAAGATCTTTTATATATCATACTACTGACTAGTGATTTTTCTATAATTTTTAGATGAATAATTTCAGTACTTCCTTCATTACGTAGAATTTACGTGATTATACTGAATAAATTATTTAGAGGTTAAATACTTTCTATAAAATTCTGAGAATTTGTATTTGAGGTTATCTTGCTGTTATTTAATGATCATGATTTTTGAGTAGCTTAGGAAGATCATGTAGTTCATGTTTAAAATGACCCGTGGCACGTCCTTTGGGAAAATTAAATAAATATCAGATTAATTAGGAAAATTATAAGTTTCTGGTTTTAGGCAAAGTATGATATGGTAGACCTCCAATAAATATTATAGGAGATTTGGAAGACAACTTGGTGTACCTCCCCTTGGGTACCTCATATAGTTTAGGATGGTCTGCATATAGTAAAACCACAGAATTCTGGTAACTGATGGTTCGTAGGGCAAGTTAAAATTGAGTTCATCATTAGAAGTTAGGATAAGTAGAGTGTGGGACTGGTTAGGATAAGGGAGTACGGGAACGACGAAAGATCGTCCATCCCAGGAAGAAGAGGAAGAGTCTTAATACTCTAGGGTTAGAACTAAAGTAACTAAAAGAGGATCGGGTTAAGGGAGATAAACCAATAATAATAAGTGCCTTGCGAAAGGGAACTTCGGGCCGTAATGCCGCTGTCTTGGTTCCTAGTGCCCCTTGAGAGCCCTTCACGGGGTATACCGGGGGCAGTCCTGGGCTAACGTAAACCATAGGAATAATAAATTAAAAGAGCAACTAGTATAACTAGGGTTGCACACACTCACTCCCCGATAGCTAGGAAAGTAGAATAATAGGACTTATTGCCATTCAGACAGTAGCTCTGAAGGTAGATGCACAGACAGGACTGTCCGGGGGGCCGAGGGCTCGAGGGTTGGAGTACAGAATAAAGGTGGTGGGTCTTCGGTACCTGATCGTCGTTCACACCGACATCGGTACGCTGGCTCGGCGGTGTGGGACACTTAGCCAAAGAAAGTCTGGAGGGTACATCCAGCAGCAGTACGCGGATACTCTAGGTTGTGTTCTTCTAGGGGCGTACGGGAGGGCTAGGCCTGGTAGTGTGGATGCCCGCCTAGGAGTGGGGGGCCCGACCCACTGTCTCCGTTTGCCACTACGGAGGTTCCTGGGAGTGAAGCTAGCTGCCCAAACAGGGGGAACTAAAGGTCTGTGCGCATAGAGTCGTGTGCGTGAGTTGCACTTGCATGAATCATGGCATAGCATATCACTACACTCATATTCGCATACAACCGACACCCCAACGTATAAATTGGTATGGGACTTTTTATACGATGGGAGCCTTGCAGAAGACCCCTTAACTTATAAGTTTGTATGGGCATTCATATAAGTTAAGGTTACATACTTATTGACTTGTTTGTTTACTTACTGTTCTCTATCTGCCTTTATATACAATTTACTACTTAGAAATTGCTCTACCTATTACAACATTTATACTGTTCACCTGTTATAACTTGCTAGTTAGGTCCACCGTCACCTGCTTGACTATTCTCCACTTTTGTAGCTTCCCTTTCCTCCTCTCCGCCCGGTGCTTAGGAGTCGTGGTGGGAGGGGTAGGGGATGATAAGGCTTAGTCTTTATGACTAATGGTTTTCGAACCACAATATTACAGGAGCTCCGGATGGGAGACAGGGACCAGCAGTCCATGGACCAGCACAAGCGGAGTACGGTGCGCATGGAGGTGGGACAGTCTAGCACCGGTGCACCTGCAACCAGCTCCGTGAGTGATTAGTATTTTCTTAGCTTCCGCGATGAGCGACTTGTAGTGAGGACTCTGATGTACTGGGCTCGAGCCCATTTATCTATTTTCCTGTTGTTATGTATTGATGGACTGGATATGATTCTCTTTTATTTACATGTTTCTGTGGACTTGTTCACATTTTTGTATAAATACTTCTCTCTCTTGTGATCGAAAAGGACCGGCAGAATTGGCGTTTTGTAGTGGTTGCCTTCCCGAGATGTCGGTGCCACCGCAAAGCGGCAATTCTGGGCTAAGACCGCGGTGGTTAAAAAAGAAAAAAGGGGGGGGGGGGGTCTTACAAGTGATATCAGAGGGGACCTCGATCGAAAGAGAAGTAGTCCACAAAATCTTGGGTCACCCCCGCGCGAGCTTAGTTTGCGGACAAACTAGCAGCGGAATCAGTGGTGTGCCCATAAGGGAAATCACATGTGAAAGTCCATCATAACTCTTCTTAAATTCCATTCATTCGCTCTCTAACAAATGGAATTTTTGCTTGTAGCCTGCGACGAACCCTACATCGCAGTAGGGGACACCACAGGCTCCGAATGTGGTCCCGACTCCGCCAGCACCAGTTCCGCTCCAACAGACGGAGATGGGGCAAACACTGACGGCCATCCTGGAGGCCTTCAGAGCTCAGCAAGCCCCGGCCCCACAGCCAAACCCCGGGGCCAATTGGATGACGGTCTTCCGAGGACTTTCCCCTCCATCCTACCAGGGGACGGAGTCTGCAGTACGTACGGAGGAGTGGTTGGACACCATTTACGAGATGCTGGCAGGGATTCGATGCCCCACGGAGGAGGCAGTCGCTTTGACAGTCTCCTGCTTAGAGTCACACGGAAAGAGATGGTGGAAATCTTAGCTGGACACCACCTTTGCAAGGATGGAATGTACTGATATTACTTGGGAGGAGTTCAGAGCAGCGCTCTTGGGACATTTTTTACCTCAGTCGGCGAGAGATGACCTGGAGGATAGGTTCCTACGGTTGAGGAAGGGGAACAGGACTGTGGTGGAGTACTATCAGGAGTTCACTCACCTGGCCCGTTATGCGGACGCTTACCAGTTAGACGATGTTGGCTACGCCCGGAGGTTTTATAAGGGGCTGCAGGATGACATGAGGCAGGCCCTCCTTTTTGTTTCAGAGGGGAGTCTGGCCAGGATTCTAGAGATGGCTAAGAAGAGAGAGGCAGATCAGCTTATAGTGAAGAATCGGAAGAGACCGGCTGATGATTCAGTGATTGGAGGTCGTAGAGACCGTCCTCGGGGCCAGCTTATCGGGGAGAGAAGGAACGGGGATCAGCCTCGTCAGGAGTTTGGGCAAGAGCAGAGGACTCAGGGGGTATTGGCTCCCCAGCCTATACAGATGCTGGAAATGCCAAGGACGGCAGGGCAGCCACCGGTATGCTATCAGTGCAACCAGCCGGGGCATATCAAGCGGAACTGCCCTGTGGGGCGAGCACCCCCACCAGCACATCAGGGCGCTCCACCTCCCCGACAGTTTGGCGGACGAGGACAGGACCGAGGATGGGGATTTCAAGATCGAGGCCGCAGGCCAGAGAGAGAGCAGGTGTATGCTCTAGACCTGACACAGCCCCGGAACCCGGAGCAGGTTATCACAGGTATGGCACTACCTGTAAATTTTCTTCATATAAACTACTATTTTAGACGTAACTTGGTTAGAAATTAAGAGAAGATAAACTGCAACAAGAATACTATGACACTTAATCACCCCTGGCATAGTCTTCGTTAGCGGCAAGCCCGCTCACACCCTCTTCGACACTGGTGCGTCGCAATCATTCGTGTCGGAGGATTTCATGAAAGGACTGGCAGGAGTGGAGCTAAGCACCGGGAAGATGCTGAGGGTGCGCCTACCCGATGGATCAGAGATATTGACCTCTACTCATTGTGATATGGAAGCGAGGATCGGCGGAAAGGCGTTTGAGGCACCAGCGACGGTTTTGAGGATGCCAGATTACGATCTGATTCTGGGCATGACCTGGCTGTACTGGAACCATGCCCAGATCGATTGGGTGGTGAAGAGGATCACCGTATGGCACGACGACTCCTTCATCATCATCGAAGGTATTATACCAGCACCCCGTACCTTACTATCGTCTATGCAGGCCGTTAAGGCCCACCTACAGGGGGAAGAGGTTTATCAGGTCCTCTTTGAGGCTGTCGTAGCCAAGGACTCCATTGTGGATATTCCAGTGGTGCGGGACTTCGCCGACGTGTTTCCAGAGAAGCTACCAGGGTTACCCCCGCACCGAGAGAAGGACTTTCAGATTCAGCTCGTACCGGGGGCTAAGCCGGTATCCAGAGCTCCCTATCGAATGGCCCCAAAGGAGTTGGTGGAATTCCGGAGCCAGCTTCAGGAGTTAGTGGAGGCCGGGTTCGTTCGGCCTAGCTCTTCACCATGGGGAGCTCCGGTGCTGTTCGTTAAGAAGAAGGACGGGACCCTTCGACTGTGCATCGATTACCGGGCTCTGAACAAGTTGACAGTCCGGAATACTTATCCCTTACCACGGATAGACGAGCTATTTGACTAGCTGGAGGGAGCTCATTGGTTCTCAAAGCTAGATCTGAGGTCAGGATACTACCAGCTTCGTATTCGGGAGGAGGACATCCCGAAGACGGCCTTCAGCAGCAGATATGGCTTGTACGAGTTTACCATGATGCCGTTCGGGCTCACGAATGCACCCTCCGCATTCATGACTTTGATGAATCGGGTGTTCGAGGAGTATCTGGATGTCTTCGTCATTGTATTCATCGACGACATCCTCATCTATTCAAGGACGGAGGAGGAGCACGCGAGACATCTAGCCTTGACCTTGGAGAAGCTGCGTGAGCACGAGATGTATGCCAAGTACAGCAAGTGCCAGTTCTGGCTAAAGGAGGTGGCCTTTCTGGGCCATGTCATTAGTGGAGCAGGTCTGGCAGTGGATCCGGCAAAGATCCAGGAAGTACTGGATTGGCCACCACTAAAGTCGGCCACGGATGTTCGAAGTTTCTTGGGACTTGCCGGTTACTACCGGAAGTTCGTAAAGGGGTTCTCTCAGATTGCCCTCCCTCTTACGTCTCTGACGAAGAAGGAGTCCGCTTTTATTTGGACGCCGCGATGTGAATCTGCCTTCCAGGAGCTGAAGGATCGTCTCACCTCGGCTCCCATCCTTGCTCTTCCATCAGGGAAGGAGGGATTCCAGGTGTATGCAGATGCTTCCTATCAGGGGATGGGTACCGTTCTGATGCAGAACGGGCACGTAATAGCTTACGCCTCCCGTCACTTGAAGCAGCACGAGCAGAACTACCCTGTGCACGATTTAGAGATGGGGGCAGTCATTTTTGCTCTTAAGATCTGGCGGCACTATCTCTACGGGGTACATTGTGATATCTTCTCCGACCACAAGAATCTGAAGTACGTCGACACCCAGAAGGAGTAAAACATCAGGCAGAGACGCTGGGTGGAGTTTCTTTCGGACTACCAGTATACCATGCACTACCATCCGGGGAAGGCGAACGTGGTTGCGGATGCTCTGAGCCGGAGAGCGAGTACGACTGGAGTAGGCCCGCAGCTGATGGCTTTGGAGTTGATTAGATCATTTGAGGAGATGCAGATTTCGCTAGTGTCTGAGGATGACCCGGAGCTGTACATGGAGTACCTGGGGTCGATGGCTACTACTGATGACATTCGAGACCGCATCAGAGATGGGCAGATGCTGGACAAGAGAGCTGAGCTGATATTCCGAGCCTTGGAGGAAGGCACGACAGGAGATTACTCTTTGAGGGATGGGCTCCTGTGTTTACGGGGCAGAGTCTACATACCAGCAGGAGGACGGATCCGGGAGGATATTTTGACGGAGGCTCACTGCAGCCGGTATTCGGTACACCCGGGGATCACCAAGATGGTAAAGGATTTAAAGAGGACGATGTATTGGCCGGGTATGAAGAAAGATATTACGTATTTTGTGACGCATTGTGAGGCCTGCCAGCTCGTGAAGGCGGAGTGTAGGAACCCGGCAGGCTTGCAGCAGCCGCTTCCAGTGCCGGAGTGGAAGTTTGTGGATATAGCCATGGACTTCATACATGGGCTACCTAAATCCCGTGCGGGGAACGAATCGATCTGGGTGATAGTGGACAGGCTGACAAAGGTGGCCAGATTCATCCCAGTGGCAAAGGGTGCACCAGTCAGTGTATTAGTACGGAGGTTCATTGAGCAGTTTGTGCGTTATCATGGGGTGTCCAAGACTATCGTTTCAGATCGGGATGGGCGGTTTACATCCAGGGAATGGAGGTCAGTCCAGGCCCATCTGGGTTCTCGGTTGACATTCAGCACAGCTTTTCACCCTCAGACCGACGGACAGACAGAGCGCACTAACCATACACTGGAGGATCTGTTACGACTATGTATTTTGGACCGTGGCGAGCCTTGGGAGAGATTGCTGCCACTGGTCGAGTTTTCGTACAACAACGCTCATCAGTCCAGCATAGGCATGGCTCCATACAAAGCGTTGTACAGAAGGAGGTGCAGAACCCCACTCTCATGGGTTCAGGACGAGGATCCGCAGGCACTGGGCTCGGAGTTTGTGGGAGATACAGATGCTCAGATTAGATTGATCCGAGACAGGATGTTGGAAGCCCAGAGCAGACAGGCGAAATACTACGATGCGAGGCATCGTCAAGTGGAGTTCCAGGTGGGGGACCGAGTTTTCTTGAAGATACGGCCGATGCACGAAGTCTCGCGGGTGCGTGGGCGGAAGAAGCTCAGTCCGAGATATATAGGGCCTTATAGGATCTCGGAGCGGATCGGCCCCTTAGCCTATAGACTGGAGCTACCGCCGGAGTTAGCGGGATTGCATGACGTCTTCCACGTCTCCTCACTTCGGAGGGCTCTGCTACGCCCTGAGCAGCTGATTTCCTCGGCAGATGGCCCAGTGGCCTCGGATCGGTCAGTCGATTTGGAGCCTATCAGGATTGACGATACAGCAGTGCGGGTCTTGCGATGGAAGAAGGTCCCGTTAGTCAAGGTTCTGTGGAACAATCATGGGCAGGAGGAGCATACATGGGAGCCACAGGACTTGATGCGGCAAAAATACCCGGAACTTTTTCGTCAGGTATACCTCACAACCCCTCTGGACAATCAATTTGCCTTCCTGTTTTAAACCAATGGAACTGAAATTTCAAGAATAGGGGCTAATCTTTTGTTTATTGGGGTGTATATACCTAGTTAAGTGGACGAATTAATCTTAGATTCGAAACCGCACAAACAAACATAACGTAGAGAGGTAATCTTTCAGTTTTCATGGGATGTTACAAGCTTATTTTTCCCGATTAGAGTCCCGTAGGCTTAACCTTGATTTCGGGGACGAAATCTTTGTTTTGTTTATTGGGATTTGTAACATCCCATTTCCGGCTAGACCCCTAGGAGTCTGTTGGTTGTGGTAGAACCCTAGGGAGCCCAAAACTTGAAATAAATCGACCAAGAAATCGTGTCACGGGTTGGTCACGCCCGTGACCGACCCGTCACGCCCGTGACATAGGGCGTGACCACATTCGACGATCGTCGATTTCAGTTCGACGATCATCGAACCCAGAATTAGTCACCAGACCTGTCACGCCCATGACCCGCCATGTCACGCCCGTGACATAGGGCGTGACACGCTCGACGATCGTCGATTTCAGTTCGACGTCGTCGAACCAGAATTGGCCGCACAGGCCTGTCACGCCCGTGACCCAGGTGTCACGCCCGTGACCACCCTTCGACGATCGTCGATCTCAGTTCGACGATCGCCGAACCCAGAACTGGCTAACCGGGCCTGTCACGCCCGTGACCTATGTGTCACGCCCGTGACCAAGGCCGAAATGTCAGCCAGACTGGAAATTTCGGTAACCGACGCCATAATAAATTCTGACTATGGGAATGAAAATCAAGAGTATTTATGGGTCGTTCCCTACTTTAATTATGTTAATAATTAAGGAAAAGTGGGTCCAATAGGAAATTGCCACCTGGCAAACACCTCTTCATCTCCAACGTTTCAACTGCCATTCGTCATAACCGAAACGTCATTAAGGGGATTATTAATGGCCGCCAACGTTTCATCCTTTCCCCTCCCCATTTGCTGATCTATAAAAGACTCCTAAGAGGAAGAGGAAAAAGTTACACTCCGTCAAACTGTTTCAGACTTCCCCCTTGCTGTTGAAGAATTTCCGGCGACGCCACCACCGCGCAAATGGCTTCCCGACGCTCTGCACGCCTCCAACCCGCGAACAAGGTCCTCCCCTCCCTCTTCTTCTGCGGATAGTTCTTAGGAATCGTTAGGAGAGATATCGGGCTCAAAAGAGACAGATCGGGTGAGCGTATTCGTGGTTTTCCGAAAATTTCATGGTGGCGGGTTCGCCGGAAACTGCCTCTCCGGCGGCCGTGCCGCCGCCCGACGATAGCCCTCGCCTCAACGGAGGTGGTGGTGGTGGTGGCCGGCCAGGGAGATGGCTGGATGGCCAGGAAGTAGCTTGGAAAATCTACAGGAAATTAGGTTTCCAGCCCTCTGGTTCGGGCTGTAGAAGAAGATGAACAGTGCCGTCAAATTAGATTTTATTTTTTAAAACAATTTCTGAATGAAATATCTGTCATGTTAAATAAGTTGGGAAAAATACCTAGAAGCTTGTACAGGAAAAATGATCAACATATAATGTATCCCTTGAAGTCTACTTTAATTCAAAATTAATTTCACTCGATTTGGAATCCTGGTTAGACCACAGCACCCTTTTTGGTGAGGTCTATCCAGAGGGCTGCCTTGACCTTAGAAAAATTCCCCACTCCAATCCAGTCATCCAAATGACTTGAAATTTGTGGTGTGGTCTAATCTTACATATATCTAGGTGCTATCCAAAAATGAGAATTTTTGGAGAATATTTTTCTATAGTTTTTAGAAAAATTCAATAATCCTAGCCAAATTTAATTTGATAGTTATATAATTTCAAAACCCTCCCAAATTCTGGTGAGTGGTCCCTGGGGTCACCATAAGGTTCTGTATAATTTTTCATCTCATTTGTAGATGGTTTGGATTAGAAATGATCAACCCTAAGTTTTGCCCTAATAAGGGGTCTTAGGTTAAAAGTGCACTTTTGAAATTTGAGTGGTCAGATCACCTCAACAGAGGCTGAGATTTTTACCACTGGCTAGTAATATTCTCTAGCACCCCCTCATGGAGTTTGAGGTGGATCGGGGTAAGTTTGCCCTAAGGACCAAGGCCAAACCCTAAGGATGGATCTTGGTGGTTTGTGAAGGTCATGTGGTCAAATGACCTTGGATTGACCCGAAATTGGGTGAAGAGAACCATAGGGCCAATATAGTTCTCTGGATGAAATCTTAGTAAATTTGGAGACCGTTGGGATACCTAAAAATCTAACCCTAGTTTAGGGCGCAAAACTTGTAGAGATAGGAAATGACACTAAATCACATTGAAAAGTGGTGAGATTTGGGTAGAGTGAATTATAGGGAGGGTACAAGCTCTGGATATTTTTCTATGAATTTTATGATCATTATTTTGGATACTTCCTTTAATGATTTAGTAGTTGTATGATTTGCTTAGAAAATTTATTAGGGAATACACACTCTCTGGAAAGTGATGAAATTTAAGCAGAGAACGTTTATTATGATTTTAAATCTCTGTGAATTTTTATGGGATTTTTGGAAGATTAATTCTAAGGCTTGCTTCATTAAGTATATTTTACCTTGATTATTTGATTAAATCTTTAGTGGTGTTTAGCAAGCTAGTAAAATTATGATTCTCTACACAAAGATCTTTTATATATCATACTACTGACTAGTGATTTTTCTATAATTTTTAGATGAATAATTTCAGTACTTCCTTCATTACGTAGAATTAACGTGATTATACTGAATAAATTATTTAGAGGTTAAATACTTTCTATAAAATTCTGAGAATTTGTATTTGAGGTTATCTTGCTGTTATTTAATGATCATGATTTTTGAGTAGCTTAGGAAGATCATGTAGTTCATGTTTAAAATGACCTATGGCACGTCCTTTGGGAAAATTAAATAAATATTAGATTAATTAGGAAAATTATAAGTTTTTGGTTTTAGGCAAAGTATGATATGGTAGACCTCCAGTAAATATTATAGGAGATTTGGAAGACAACTTGGTGTACCTCCCCTTGGGTACCTCATATAGTTTAGGATGGTCTGCATATAGTAAAGCCACGCAATTCTGGTAACTGATGGTTGGTAGGGCAAGTTAAGATTGAGTTCATCATTAGAAGTCAGGATAAGTAGAGTGTGGGACTGGTTAGGATAAGGGAGTACGGGAACGACGAAAGATCGTCCATCCCTGGAAGAAGAGGAAGAGTCTTAATACTCTAGGGTTAGAACTAAAGTAACTAAAAGAGGATCGGGTTAAGGGAGATCAACCAATAATAATAAGTGCCTTGCGAAAGGGAACTTCGGGCCGTAATGCCGCCGTCTTGGTTCCTAGTGCCCCTTGAGAGCCCTTCACGGGGTATACCGGGGGCAGTCCTGGGCTAACGTAAACCATAGGAATAATAAATTAAAAGAGCAACTAGTATAATTAGGGTTGCACACACTCACTCCCCGATAGCTAGGAAAGTAGAATAATAGGACTTGTTGCCATTCAGACAGTAGCTCTTAAGGTAGATGCACGGACAGGACTGTCCGGGGGGCCGAGGGCTCGAGGGTTGGAGTACAGAATAAAGGTGGTGGGTCTTCGGTACCTGATCGTCGTTCACACCGACATCGGTACGCTGACTCAGCGGTGTGGGACACTTAGCCAAAGAAAGTCTGGAGGGTACATCCAGCAGCAGTACGCGGATACTCTAGGTTGTGTTCTTCTAGGGGCGTACGGGAGGGCTAGGCCTGGTAGTGTGGATGCCCTCCTAGGAGTGGGGGGCCCGACCCACTATCTCCGTTTGCCACTACGGAGGTTCCTGGGAGTGAAGCTAGCTGCCTGAACAGGGGGAACTAAAGGTCTGTGCGCATAGAGTCGTGTGCGTGAGTTGCACTTGTATGAATCATGGCATAGCATATCACTACACTCATATTCGCATACAACCGACACCCCAACGTATAAATCGGTATGGGACTTTTTATACGATGGGAGTCTTGTAGAAGACCCCTTAACTTATAAGTTTGTATGGGCATTCATATAAGTTAAGGTTACATACTTATTTACTTGTTTGTTTACTTACTGTTCTCTAGCTGCCTTTATATACAATTTGCTACTTAATAATTGCTCTACCTATTACACCATTTATACTGTTCACCTGTTATAACTTGCTAGTTAGGTCCACCGTCACCTGCTTGACTATTCTCCACTTTTGTAGCTTCCCTTTCCTCCTCTCCGCCCGGTGCTTAGGAGCCGTGGTGGGAGGGGTAGGGGATGATAGGGCTTAGTCTTTATGACTAATGGTTTTCGAACCACAATATTACAGGAGCTCCGGATGGGAGACAGGGACCAGCAGTCCAGGGACCAGCACCAGCGGAGTACGGTGCGCATGGAGGTGGGACAGTCTAGCACCGGTGCACCTGCGACCAGCTCCGTGAGTGATTAGTATTTTCTTAGCTTCCGCGATGAGCGACTTGTAGTGAGGAC
Organism: Platanthera zijinensis; assembly: GCA_039513925.1. Classification (NCBI taxonomy): domain Eukaryota; kingdom Viridiplantae; phylum Streptophyta; class Magnoliopsida; order Asparagales; family Orchidaceae; genus Platanthera; species Platanthera zijinensis. The sequence continues at coordinate 168,971,361 of CM077078.1, read as the reverse complement.
TCTGATGTACTGGGCTCGAGCCCATTTATCTATTTTCTTGTTGTTATGTATTGATGGACTAGATATGATTCTCTTTTATTTACATGTTTCTGTAGACTTGTTTACATTTTTGTATAAATACTTCTCTCTCTTGTGATCGAAAAGGGCCGGTAGAATTGGCGTTTTGTAGTGGTTGCCTTCTCGAGATGTCGGTGCCACCGCAAAGCGGCAATTCTGGTCTAAGACCCCGATGGTTAAAAAAGAAAAAAAGGGGGGTCTTACATGACGTTCGACAAATGCTGGCCTTTGGCGCAGAGTTCATTGAGCTGAGTTCGACGAATGATATTCGACGTTCTGGCCTTTGGCGCAGAGTTCGTCGAGCTGAGTTTGACGAATGACATTTGATGAATGACGTTTGACGTTCTGGCCTTCGGCGTAGAGTTTGTTGAGCTGAGTTCGACGAATGACATTTGACGATTGTTAGCCTTTGGAGCGGAGTTCGTCAAGCTTAGTTTGACAAATGACATTCGATGTTCTATCCTTTGGCATAGAGTTCATCGAGCTGAGTTCGACAAATGACGTTCGACGAATGCAGGCCTATGGCTTATAGTTTGTCGAGCTGAGGTCGACGAATGACGTTCGATGTTCTGGACTTTGGCGTAGAATTTATTGAGTTGAGTTCGACAAATGATTTTTGACGTTCTGGGCTTTGGCGCAGAGTTCGTCGAACTGAGTTCAATGAATGACGTTCGACAAATGCTGGCCTTTGGCGCAAAGTTCATTGAGCTGATTTCGACGAATGACGTTCGACGTTTTGGCCTTTGGCGTAGAGTTTGTAAAGCTGAGTTTGACGAATGACGTTCGACAGTCTGGCCTTTGGCACAGAGTTCGTCGAGTTGAGGTCTTCGAGCTCAGTTCGACGAATGCCCGTACTGAGTCAAATGTTGACTTCCTGAATTCTAGAATGAAAGACTTGGGTCTGCGGATAACGACAGGAGCATTTTATTTATCTTCTGGAGTATAAATACGAAGTTTTAGGGTTTACTATTGACGGTTCATTTTCTTTCTGTCTAAGCACACGAGCCGATACTGTGCGATAAGAAGATAACCCTATAAACCCGATGGAAGCATTTCATCTATCCCGTCGCCGATTCTGATCCCGATCCCGGTGAGTGTCATCGTCGCCTCTCCTTAAACAGACCTAGCAGTCTATAGAGATGCTGAGTGTCCTCTCCCAATCTAGAGCTTTTGCGACAATTTTCTATGGGTTCTACCGATCATGTGGATTACTATAGAGGCACGGAAATACTTTCTGCACTCAAGACTCTAGCCACTGTGTGACCGGCCTGATCCTTTTGGAGCATCTAGGTTGAGTTGAGACTCAATCCCTCAAAGATAATTTTTATTACAGCATGCTTTACTTCCTGATTCATAAATCAGATCCGAACTTGTTTGGGTTTTTCTTGTTCTTAATTACGCTGCGTGCACAAGTGTTGTGTCATCCCCCAAAAATCAATAGTGGTATCAGAGGGAGGTTGCCGACAATATTCATTGTTTCAGAAGTTGCTAAATCCATGGAGTGTAGATTTGGAGATTTAGTAGTCTTCTAAATGCCCAAACCTAGTCTTAGATCTGTCCAAGAACGCTTGTGATTTCCTTGAGTATACTCCTTAACAGTAACCGTCACTTTTTTGGTTTGAGAAACTAAGCATATGTTAGACTCTGAATCTCACATGAAGTGACGAGCTTGTCTATTGTGTAAGTGGAGTTGGTGTTGCTCATGTCCTATGCATGTAAATTTGAAGATTAAGAAGTGCCTTAGATGTTCAGATTTACCCCGGCTCATCAAGTGTTGATGATCTTCTTGTGCACATCTAGGATGCATTTGGATTATGATTGCTGAATTTTATTTTGCTTGATGTGCACACTAATTAAATGTTAACCATGATTAAAGAGTTAATCAAAAATTAAAAAAATCCCTTAAGCAATATTAAGTATTCAGATGCCTTCTGATGGATGACACTCTTCTTGCCTCGATCGATGAAGTGTGGGCTTTCCAAATCAAGGTGCATTAATCTATCTTGGTAAGGGTGCGAGCGGATAATTGTGATATCCCATTATCGACATCGGGTCAAGCTTAACTGGGTGACCTCAAAGGTTGAGTGCCCAGAGGCATGAGGTTGGCATGCATAATATGATGGATGTGAATAAAGAGTTATTCACCAGCCATACAAGAATTGCATAGTTATGCAATTGGCAAGCATTGCCTACCTAAATAGCTGCATTGTGAGAGAAAAGCCAAAGCTGACTCACAGTGTTAGTGAAATATGGATCTTGTCCACTAAGAGAGTTACTCGCCAAAATCTTCGAATTGATATCGAGGGTTGTCAGTTTGATAAAAATAGTGAGAGCTTTTGATTAAAGTCCTAATTGAAAGATAAATTGCATTTTGAAATGTGGTACTAGTTTGCTTTACTTGAATTCTTATAAAATTTCCATGGCAAGTGGTTTACACTCCACCCTGTCCCTCAAAGAAATCCTTGAGAATAAGAAGCTGAGTGGTACAAATTATTTGGATTGGTACCGAAACCTGAGAATTGTTCTCAGGCAAGAGCGCAAGGTCTATGTTTTGGAAGAGGAATCCCCTGATGAGCCTGCCGGGAATGCACCCCGTGGTGATAAAGATGCTTATAAGAAGTATCTCGAAGACACCTTTGATGTCGAATGTCTCATGTAAGCGACCATGAACTCTGAGCTTCAGAATTTGTATGAGAACATGGGTTGCAAGGACATTGACGAGCATCTCAAGAAAATGTTTCAAGGGCAAGCTTATCAAGAGAGATTCAATGTCATTAAGGCATTGTTACAGTGTAAGATGGGAGCTCAGGACCTTGTAGGGACTCATGTACTCAATATGATTGGGTATATTGAGAACCTTGAAAGACAAGGGTTCCCTCTGGGCCAAGAGTTGGTCGCAGACCCAATCCTGCAATCGTTATCGGACAGTTATGAGCAGTTTGTCTTAAACTATAACATGAATGAAATAAACAAGACACTGCCCGAGCTCATAGGCATGTTAGAACTGCTGAGATCAACATGAAGATGGCCAAGCCTGCTAGCCCCATATTGATGGTGCATAAAGGCAACGACAAAGCCAAGGGCTTTAAGAAGACAAAGAGACCTAAGTCTGGACTGGAGCCCAAGTCTTCAGCACTAAAAAAGAAAGGCTTAATGAAAGAGGGAAAGTTCCCCCATTGTGGAATGGCAAGTCACTGGAGGAGGAATTGTCCTTCTTATGTGAAGGGTATGCATAAGATGAGGGGAGGTATGACCTCCGCTTCATTAATTTATGTTATAGAGATAAACCTTTCTGTTCCTTCATCCTGGGTATTGGATACCGGATGTAGTTCTCACATTTGTATAAATGTGCAGGAACTTGGAAGGAGAAGATTGCTAAGTAAAGGAGAGGTGGACCTCCATGTTGGCAATGGAGCAAGAGTTGCTGATGTTGCTGTGGGAGTTTATCATCTTGCTTTGCCCAGTGGGCTTATAATAGAACTAGATAATTATTATTTTTTTCCTTCCATAACTAGAAATATTATATCCATTTCATGTTTGGACGTGATGGATTTTTCTTTTATTATTAAGAACAATTGTTGTTCAATATTTAAGAATAATTTGTGTTATGGTGCATCCCAAATATTTAATGGTATGTATATTTTTAACTTAAGACCATCCGATCTATAATATTGAAAATACTAAAAGACTAAGAACAAATGACTCGAACCCTACGTATCTTTGGCATTGTTATTTGGGCCATATAAATGAGAATTGTATATCCAAGCTATATAGAGATGGACTATTAGACTCATTTGATTATGAATCATTTGAGAGATGCGAATCTTATTTGTTAGACAAGATGACTAAAGTCCCTTTCACTGTCTTCAATGAGAGGGCTGATGATCTCATAGGTATAGTACATAGTGATGTATGTGGACCCATGAGTTCTATGGCAAGAGGTGGGTTTTTCTACTTTGTTACATTTACTGATGATATCAGTAGATACAGATACGTGTATCTTATGAAGTGCGAATCCGAAACCTTTGAAAAGTTCAAATAATTTAAAAGCAAAGTAGAGAACCAGCTGGGTAAGAAGGTTAAATCACTCCGATCTGATCGAGTTGGCAAATACCTAAATAATGAGTTCCATGATCATCTGAAAGAGTGTGGTATTGTATCACAGCTCACTCCACCTAGAACACCACAGCATAATGGTGTGTCTGAGTAGAGGAATCATACTTTGTTAGATATGGCGCAGTCGATGATGAGTCATGCAGATCTGCCTATTTCCTTTTGGGGCTTTGCTCTCAAAATTGCTGCTTTAACACTAAATTGTGCTCCAACGAAAGTTGTTCTTAAGACACAATATGATAAATGGACTGAGAAGCATCCCAGTATGCCGTTCATAAAGGTTTGGGGTTATGAGGCATACATGAGACGTCTAATGCTTGATAAGCTGGAACCCAAATCAGATAAGTGTTATCTTGTGGGGTATCCTAGAGAAACAAAAGGTTACTACTTCTACCTACAATCCGAGGGCAAAGTACTTATCGCAAGGACTAGAGTCTTTCTTGAGAAAGAGTTCTTAAGTAGAAAGACAACCAGGGTAGAATTTGAAGAAGTTCAGGAACCACAAATAGTAAATGAACCGGTATTGGAACCTGAGTCAGGACTACAAGTTGTTGTAGCTAGAGAACCTGTTTAGGAAACACAATTTCCACGTAGATTTGGTAGACAAGGTTTGAGCTTGAGAGATATGGATTTCTTGTGTCTCAAATAGGTAATGTATTGCTTATGGATAATAGTGATGAGCCTTCAACCTTCCATGAAGCTATGTGTGGACCAGACTCCGAGAAGTGGCTTGAAGCCATGAAATTTGAGATGGAATCCATGTACGAAAACAAAGTATGAACTTTGGTGGAACAACCTGATAGGGTAAGACCCATAGGGTGCAAGTGGGTCTTCAAGAAGAAGTACGATATGGATTGGAATGTACAAACATTCAATGGGCGACTGGTGGCTAAGGGTTTCAAGAAAATTCATGATATTGACTATGATGAGACCTTTTCCCCTGTTGTCATGGTTAACTCCATCAGAATTCTGCTTGCTATTACTGCATATTATGACTAAGAAATTTGGCAGATGGATGTCAAGACGACTTTCCTTAATGGGAACCTCCTTGAGGAAGTGTATATGACACAACCGAAGGGTTTTTTTATCTCCAAGTGAAGCCACTAAAATATGCAAGATGTAGAGATCCATTTATGGAATTAAACAGGCTTCTCAAAGTTGGAATCTTCATTTTGATGAAAAGATCAAAGAGTTTGGTTTTATCAAGAACGAGGATGAACTGTGTTTTTACAAACGGATTAGTGGGAGCATAGTTGTCTTCCTGATTTTGTATGTAGATGACATACTGTTGATCTGGAATGACAAACCGACCCTGCAAGTTGTTAAGAACAATCTAAGGGACTGCTTTTAGATGAAGGACTTAGGGGAAGTGACTTATATACTTGGTATGAAGATCTATAGAGATAGATCGAAGAAGTTGCTGGGTTTGACCCAAAGTACGTACATTGACAAGGTGTTGAAACAGTTTAGTAAGCTTCAGTCCAAGAAAGGATTCTTACCAATGTCTCATGGTGTGAGTCTCTTTAAGGACCTGTATCCTTAGTCATGTGAAGATAAGGATCACATGAAGTTGATTCCATATGCTTTGGCAATTGGGTCAATCATGTATGCAATGATTTGTACTAGACCCGATGTCTCTTATGCCTTGAGCATGACTAGCAGGTATCAATCTGATCCTGGTTAAGGTCACTGGATAGCCGTCAAGAATATCCTCAAGTACTTGAGAAGGACTAAAGATACATTCATGGTATTCGGCGGAGAGGAAGAGCTCGTTGTAAGTGGTTGCACAAATGCTAACTTCCAATCTGATTGGGATGATTCAAAGTCCATTCTAGATCAGGAAACTGGGATTGAACAGTTATGAGGGTGACACAGTCTATACCTCTAGTTCTCTCCGGATGTAAGGGACGAAAGGACATGACAACACTATAACATTGGTCACAATTGCTTTTGAGTTTATAAATTCTTACTGTTTGGGAAGCAATGATGTATTTCTAGATGCCACTCATTGTTTGTGAAGCTTTTGTTTGATACTTTCAAGATCAAGTGGGAGACTGTTGGTATTACCATTATGATCTGGAAGTGATCAAGAATGTAGCCTCATTGCCAACTCAGTATGATCCTATCAGGGTCGAACATAAGATTGTGGAGAAATTGGGAGATTGGATCTGTATAGTTTAGCTCATATGATGAGTTGAAGGAAATTGAAGCAAATATTCTAAGGCATTTGGCATTAAGTGTGTTAAGATCACTCAACGCCATGACGCAGGTGCATTGACAGAGTTAAGCTCACTCAACACTTTGGCACTGAAAGCATTGATAGAGTTAAGCTCACTAAATGCTTTGGAGCAGAAAGCATTGATAGAGTTAAGCTCACTCAACGCCAGGGCGTAGATATCATACGTCATTTGATGAATGACATTCGACATTCTGGCCTTTGGCACAGAGTTCGTCAAGATGAGTTTGACGAGTGACGTTCGACGAATGCTGGGCTTTAGCATAGAGTTCGTCAAACTGAGTTCGACGAATGACGTTCGACGTTCTGGCCTTTGGCGCAGATTTCGTAGAGCTTAGTTCGACTAATGACGTTCAACGTTCTGGATTTTGGCACAGAGTTCATCGAACTGAGTTCCTCTAGCTGAGTTCGATGAATGCCCGTACTGAGTCAAATGTTGACTTGCTGAATTCTTGAATGAAAGCTTTGGGTCTGCGGATAGCGACGAGAGCTAATCTATTTATATCCTGGAGTATAAATTAGAAATTTTAGGGTTTACTGTTGACGGTTCCTTTTCTTTCTGTCTAAGCACACGAGCCAATACCGTACAATATGACGTTAACCTTAGAAGCCCGACGGAAGTGTTCCGTCAATCCCATCGCTGATTCTGATCCCGATCCCGGCGAGTGTCTCCGCCACCTCACCTTGAATAGAACTAGCAGTCTGTGGAGACGCTGAGTTTCCTCTCCCGACCTAGAGCTTGTGCGACAAGTTGCTGCGGGTTCTCCCGATCGTGTGGATAACTATAGAGGTGCGGATATACTTTCAGTGCTCAAGACTCCAGCCACTGTATGACCGGCCTTATCCTTTTGGAGCATCTAGGTTGAGTTGAGACTCAATCCCTCAAAGGTAATTTTTATTACAACATGCTTTACTTCTTGATTCATGAATTTTGTCAGATCCGAACTCGTTTGGGTTTTTCTTGTTCTTATTTCCGCTGCGTGCACAAGTGTTGTGCCATCACCCAAAACCCAACACTTTCTTCCCAAAGAACCCTTCCATTCCTATTGAGCCAGCTGGGCTGGGCTCTTTGGTGTTTACTTCCCAAAGACCCCTTCTGTGCTCTTTAGGCCAGTTGGACTGGGTACTTTAGTTCTTACCTCCAGAAGATGCTGAAAGTCTTTGTACAAGAGTAGCTACACACCTAGGGGGAATAGGTTTTCAAGTCTTTTTGAACAACTTTTTAATTTGATTGAGTTGCGAGTTAGATTATAATGTTTGCTTTCAAGAACCACAACAACACACCAGATTTATAGTGGTTCCCCTATCTAGGGTACATCCACTTCCCCCCTTCACCTATCTAGTAGTGAGCTAGATTCAGCTAACTCCTCCTTTATCTTGGCTCCTTGAGCATACACCTCAGATCCCATAAGATCCAACACCTTAGAGTGAAACCCACTCCTACAACTCCGAGTATAAGAACTCCTACCTCAGGCTAGACAACCCTACACTCAGAGATATAAAATCTCCTACCTCAAGCAAGACAACCCTACACTCAGAGATATCAAATCTCCTACCTAAGATCTACACATAGATCCTACCTCAGAGACACAGCTCCTACACTCAGCCTTTATAGTATAGGCTTACAACTCAGATCACCTAATGATCTTATATATTTAGAAAGGGTTTGGTGATGATTGACTCCAGAGAAATATTTCTCCGAGCCTCCTTCTAGAATAGAGAAAACGATGCCCTATCTTCTTCACAATAATAAGAATAATGATCTTCAGTATTTCTGCTTGTTCTGAGAAGAAACCTTCAGACCTCTATTTCTTCAAGCTATTGATGTAACAGTGTTGTATGCAGTGGCCTTGAAGATAAAATGCAACTTATGAATGCTTTGCTTCTTCTCCTCTTATAGAAAAATAATTTCTGTTCTTGGTGTAGAAGACTTAGATGATTTAGTTCTCGATCTCTTCAAATAGCAAGATCTTTCTATGTTAAAAAAAACTTCTATAAATCTGAGTGTAATGGATTGTGAGAAAAATCTTCCTATATTTCTCTATATAAGTCTTCATTTTATTTGCCATATACTAATGAAACTATTCTCAGCATAGGCCAGCCGAAAATGGGAAACTGTAAGGAACCTTTAGCTTTAATTACTGTACAAAAGGCATTCGACGCTATTTGTCTTCTAGCACACAAGCCCCGCAATATTTGAATTATGGATGACGTCAGCATGACATAGTGCATGTGGTCTTAGCAATTTTTAGTCAAACTATACAGTCATTTAGTGCATCCAAGTGACTCAATGCAAAAACACTTAGTAAAAATTCTGTTTCCTGAGGCATTGAGTGAACCTTCATCACTCAACGCATCTTACATAGAAAGCTTAACTAATAAGGTGTTGAGTGAGCCTTCATCACTCAACGCTTTTGGACTTGGAAAAATTCTCCTGTATGAAGGCGTTGAGTGTAGCTCCTTTACTCAACACTTCTTGACACTACTGAATTCTTGAGGAGGCGTTGAGTGATCCGTCTTCACTCAACGATTTTGTACTTAGGAAGATTTCCTTTTGAGTAGGCATTGAGTGAACTGCCTTCACTCAACGCTTTTAGACTTAGCCAAATTTAAGTCCAGTTATACTGAGGCTTTGACTGCTTGAACTTATATCAACGCCTGTAGACCTCTGGAATTGAGTGAAGTGTGTTCACTCAATACTTCTAGACTTAGCCTATTTTCTGCTTTTTAAGCATCCTATCTTGAGTCCAACTATCATTGTGACCCATCCTGTCTAATCAATGAATAGTAGACAACCTGCAAATAATGAACTTTTAATAAATATCAGATACAATCATGTGTACACCATTGAACTGTGGGCCTACTTAAAAATTAGGACATTGTGTTCAATGGATCCAACAATCTCCCCCCATTTGAAGAAGTCAGAACCTTAGTCAATGATATATGCAACCACATAAAGGAGATAAACATTCAAATCAAACAAGAGCAATAATTGACCCATAATCAAAAATGTGATTAACATTTAAAATGATAATTATAAACAGATAGTGTGTTTATCATAAAGTTCATATTCCTAGAGCCCTTAAGGAACCTAATACATAAACATTTCACGCTTCTGGTTCCTTGATAACTATGCACCTACTTGGTTTCTTGATAGCATTCTCACAAGCTTTAATTTACTTTTCCCGCTGCCTTTCAAAGTAGCTGTAAGGCTTAGGAAAGTACTTTCTTGGCTCTTTAGCATCTAATAGCACTGCCCCTATCCTCTTATACCTTCTGTACTTCTTTCTTTGTTCTTTATTCCTTTCCAACTTAGCCTATTCTAGGGATATATACAGCTTTCCTCTTTCAATTTTGTTTTCTTTAATTTGATCCCATGTGAACAGAAGGGTAGTCCTTGATTGAGGACTCCATCTTTCAAAGTCAGGCCAAGTTTCTATCTCTTCTCTGTATCTCTTTTTTCTTAGCATGGTTTCTTCATCTTCTTTAGCAGTAGACTTGCCTTTGGCTCTTGATATCTGTTCATCAGTGGGGCTGAAGGTAGTAATATCAATAGTAGTAGAGGGTTCATCCCACTGATCACCATACAGATCACCATCCATCTGTTCTTCTGGAGGAGGAACAGGAATATTATCATATGAGTATTATTCTAGTACTAATGATCCCCTGATGATATTGGTGATCCAGACAACATTTTCATTATTTGCTTTCATCATTGCTGTCTCCCCCTTTATGACTTCTTCAGACATAGTTGTAGTCAAGGAGTTTTTGGCCAGAGAAATCTTTTCATCCAAAAAATTTACCACTTTGGTAACATGTTTCTTAACCTCCAGCATATGATCATCTAGATACTGAGTACAGACATCCATCCTCCTCTCAAGAGTTGTCTTGTGTGTTTTCATGAGTGTATTCTACTCATTATGTACCATTTACATATTATTAGAGATGAGGTTTTGATTTTCTATTATTTGATTTTGTTTTAGCCTGATCTCTTGAAGTTTGCTTTCGGTATATGTCACAATAGGAGCAACCCTCTTGAAGATTCAACTATGTTGGCCTTTAGTAAATTGACTTCAATCTGATAGACTTGATCTCAGTAGAGAGACTGGTCTTAATCCTTTGATAGAGTTATCAAAATAATGCTCTAGCTATCTCCTTTGATCATCAAGCAGTCCTTTCAAATATGTTAGGAATTTGGATGACATACCATCTAGTTGATGAGATGCCCCTTGGAAGCAGACATCCTCATCCTCTTTCCTTATATCTTCCCTTATTTCTGAGTCAGCACTCATATATCCAGTAGAATGATCATTAGCTTCAGTAGTTGCCTTCCTAGATTTAGATATCTCTATTATATAAATTTTCTCTTGTGCAAGGAGTTCAATGTGAATCTCCCCCTCAACCTCAGCACATTCCAGTAGAATTTTGGGTCCTCAATAATTGAAGACAACACATCCTGATATGCTGTAACTAAAACATGCTCCCCTCAACATCTACACATTCCATTGCAACTTTTTGGTCTGTATCAGTTATGAAAGGAGAACCTTCATTCACTGTGTTAGGAATCTTCTCCCGCTCAGCCTAAGGGAAGAAGAGCAGCAACTCAACACCATCTAGAGTCTGATCAATCTTGTTTGCATATTTTCAAAGAAGAAATCAAGTTGGTCTTGAACTGATTGAACCTGCTCCCCCTCAGCAAGAGCATCCAACTATGAAAGATAGGGGTTAGAACTAATTTACTCTAGAGGGGGGGGGGTGAATAGAGTAATTAGAACTTTTGATGTTTTTAAATTTATCAGAGTAAAATAAGTGAAACCAATAGTAATATAGAAAGGAAATGAAAACAGGCTAAGCTAATCTATCACAGCACAGCTAGAAAAAGAAAGAAAATGATCACACATAGACAACACAAGAATTTTATAGTGGTTCCCCAAACTGGTTACATCCACTCTTCTACCACTCTGGTAGGAATCCACTATCAGTGTATTGATTAGGTGACTGCCACCACAAGATTTATTTCTAGGAAGATCTCACAACCCTTTAGGATTTTAATCAGGTGCCCAAAAACCAAGAATAAACTTTTGGAGGGACTTAATAAACCCTTTTACAGGAGGTGAGAGAGGTAATGATGTCTTCTCTTTTCTCTATACAACGGAGAAGACTTGTAGATTTCTATTGTCAAAGCTCCTTCTTATATTTAGAGATGGTTAAGAAACTTGGAGCCTTGCTCAGGGTGTAAGTCTTCAGCCTTGTCATGAGAGATCCCAGAACTTTCAAACTAATTCAAATTTATTGTCCTTGAATGTTCCTGAAGGAGAAGTTGAAGAAGATTCCTGATATTGATGGTTGTTCTTCTTCAGTCTTCAGAAAGAACAAGGGAGAAAACAGAATATTTTATGTACACAGAGAAAGAGTTCTGTATGTTGTTGTACTATGTCTTTTCTTTGTATTCTCAGTACAGTCTGGTATGTATATGCTTGTAGTGATTATTCTTATTACCGTCTGAAAAGAGAAAATCTCTTTTATATTCTACTGTAAGAATTCTCCTTTGAAATTTGAATTCGAAGCATTAATTGCTGACTCATCTAGAGAATGAAATGGCTGGAATATTTGCTTTAAATGAGTTTCCTCAATTGTCCCATTAAAATAAGCAAGTAATTAACCCTGATTAAGACCATAATTAATGATGCCAATAATGGCAATATTCAGGAGAATATAAGCATTAATTACTCAGGAAAATACTGTTAAATAATATAATAAATAAGGGACAAAAGTAAGGAAAACTTCTTATTCTGGCTCGGGACAGAAATCGTCGACTTCAGAACAGAATTCGTCGACTGGAGTTCCAAGTTCGTCGACCTGAGAATTCCTGTTCGTCGACCTGAGCTCTGCGAACTGCATTATGGAAATAACTTGCCAATTCTGCGATCTAAGTTCCTCAAGCTGAGAATTTGTCTGAATGAGGAGATCGTTAGCCTGAGCTCGAATATCGTCGAGCTTAACTCAGAGAAAGATTTTTGAGTTTGTCGATCTGAGATCGATGATCGTCGAGCTGAGTTCGAAGAATTTCGAATTGATAATTTTTAACTCTGAATTCTTCTTAGTCCGAGTCTACTAAGGTCCTCTGCTGGCTTGTCAATGAAGATTAAACCTAGAGACTAGCCTAAACTCTAGGACTCGCAAACTTGACCCTAGCAATACAATATTGGTCAAACTCATCCTAATTAGTGAACCTAGCCCAAATCCAAACTAAGGATCCAACAATCTCCCCCTATTTGGGTGAGGTCACTAATACAAATAAAAGAAAACAATCATAAAGCAAAAAAACATATATTTCGTAGAAATAAGTACATTCAATAGATATTTACACAAGTGTTTCATGATTAAACAAATAGAGTTCAAAAAATAAGAGTTAAACACAACAGTCACTTTTTCTTCTTTGGCTTCTTCTTTTCAGCTTTATCCGAAGGCGGTCTGAATGTAATCTCTCTTTTTTGATTAGCAGCTTCTCTTTTTGTCATGGTCATGTCTGATGCTCCAATTATATTGCAAGAGGTGGCTCTTGGAACTACGGCTTCTGGATGTAAGCGCATATAATCATCAACATTGAAAAACTTGTTAGCTTTAGCATACCTCTTGAGTTCCTCTTTTCTATTTGATGACATAGTTAAGTATTGGGAAGGATTTTTCCTTCAGCTTTAGCTTTGTTGATCTGAGAAAGTCCTAGCAACTCATGAAACCTGGCCATTTTTGCAAATGTTTCCTGTTCTGGATCTAAGAAAGAAATAGGTGGAGATTCTGGCCTTATAGGACTAGAGTCCTTCTTTGAATCATCAATAGGAACTGAAGTACTTCTCTTATCTATAGCTGGAGGAGGCTTGCTTTGAGAGGACTGCAGGCTTCTGCCTGGCTTGGAGTGTCTCTGATAGGTTTTAGTAATAGGTGATGATCTTTGAGATATACTTTTAGAGGCCCTAGGAGATGGAGGTAGAGGAGGGTATTTCCTGAATTGCTTAGGAGGGGACCTGTACCTTCACCTCTTCTTCCTTTCTTTTTTCTCATTCTTTGATAACCTCGTCCATTGTGGCATACCCTGATAAGGAGTACTATTATGGAGTATATAATAAGGAGTATCATGGGTAGGGTTTGGTTTAGGAGTTCCTTTTGGAACAGCTTTCCTTTTCTTAGCAACCTTCTTTTTAGCTTTTGGATCATCTGATTCATCAGAATCTTCTTCATCATCATCAGAGGATTCGGGAGGGTTGTTATATAAAGCATCTATTTCCTTCAAGGCTTCCTTTGAGATTTGCTTCTCAGCTTGAGGAAGCACTTGAGGTTTAGTAACTTTAGGAGCATCAATTTAAGTAGCCATCTGATAATCTTCTACTTCTAAACTAGCCAACAAAAATGTATCCAGGTCTGGCATTGGGGACTCAGACCACATGCAAGGAGGAGGACTGCAAACCTCCTTAGCAACTAATATTACAGAATCTGCAAAACTTGCCTTTTGATGTTTAACAACTGCAGGACTTATAGGTGAAGTATAACAAACAATAGGCAAAGATGGCTCTAGGCAAACTACTGGAAGATAATTCAAGTATGTAGTATTAAAAGAATTTAACAAACTGAAAATATCTACTGTGGGATTGACACAGCAATCACCAATAGTCAAAACTTCTGGCAGATCAGCTGGTTCATCTGTACACAACATATCAAAATCAACTGTCTCAATTTCTGTAATCATATATACATCTACATCTGCATCTGCTAGCTCAACTATCTTCAAAACAACTGCTGCTTGTGCTGCTGCTATAGGAGAGGAGATTGGAGTCTCTTCACTGGATATCTCCCCCTGCTTGGCTTCAAAGGTCCTAAAGCTAAGCTCCCAGAAGAAGGGACAGCAGAAAGGAAAGCAGATAGGGATGAGATAGATTCAACAAGAGGTTTAATGGCCTCTACTATAAGATTTTTGAGAAGTGGAGAGAGGAGTTCCAGAAGGGAGGGAATGGAAGGGGAGTCAATTTGCATAAACTCAGAGGGTGTCTGAGTAGATGCAGATGGATGGAGGGTGGATGATGATGGAGGGAATGGTGTGGTGTCTGTTGTTGGCTCATCATGAGGTGATGGAGAATTGATGGGGGATGACAACAAATCAAAAGTTGGTATGGATGTGATGTTGTGGAGGGGGATGTCAGCTAGATGTTTGGGTAATGGGGATTGAGGAGGTGTTGGGTGATGTACTGGAGATTGAATTGGTGTTGGTTGATGTACTCGAGATGTAGGGAGTGTTGGAATGTGAGCTTGAAATGTGGATGCTTGTTGGATAGTTGATGAAGGATTTTGAACTTGTGGAGGTGTAGGTTGTTGTGATGGAGGTGTTAGAATCTGGGTGGATAGAATGCAGATGGAGGGGAGATCTTTAGGCGGTGGGGGAGCAGTTTATACAACTCTTGTATCCTCAAATGCCCTGAGAGAGGAAGAAGCCTTAGAAGGCTTTGAGATAGTCCTCTCCCATCTTCAAAATAAGGCACATGTTAGCCTTTTGGAGGAATTAACGAATATGGTCTGTTAGACCAGGGATTCAGTAGCCTTTTCTTATAGGAAGATTCCAAGGATCCTTCCAAAACACACTTCCTTCTTACTGTTCTTCTTCTTAATCAAATCAAACAGCATCTTAGCCCAATTTATTGTCTTCTTATTTACCACTACACACATTACTAGAAACTATTTCCTGGTGATATAATCATGGGAAGTATGCTTACCTAGCAATAACTTACCCACCACATCGACTAAAAACTTATATTCTAAAGATAAATGTTTCTTTAAAAGCTTATTAGGGTTCTCTCCAGTGTTACCCATTATATTCAACATTTCATCAAATTCAGAGTTATTTATTTGTAACTCTTCTTCACCATTAATCAATCCAAAAATCTCAATCAAAACTATGGGGGGTTAAAGAAACTTGGTTACTAGATATTGTTACTGTCATTGTGTCGGCATCTGGAGTGGAGGAGGTGAATACCTATTCTATTATTTCTATAGCAGCAATCTTAATCTTGGTTGTCATGAGATTCTTCAACTGTTGTTGTTTGAATAACCTCAATATATCTAAGAAGATCTGGTCAAAATGCTGGAATGACTCAAAGTCAATGTCAAATCCCATGTCGAATTTCATTGTAGCAAGAGAGCTCTCCGGAATCACCATTGATAGCCTGCAAAAAAAATAGAAAGATCAAGTGCTTGGGGAACAGAAAGCGCGGGATGGAGGTCGAAGAAAACCTAGCTATAAGATTTTCAGAATATGAAGTGTAAGACTCCGTCCTGTTAAATAAACAAAATTCTTCGATCTGAGGCCGGCGAAATATTTTTTTAACAAAAGAGTTTGTAATTCTCAGTCTGAAGAAGGGAAAACTTTTCATCGTTCTTAGGTCGACGAAAATTTTCTGAAGCAGTATCATCGTTCTCCGGTCGACGAATTAAACTTCACACACAGAGAGTTCATCGATCTCTGGTCGATGAATTATCTCAAGAACTTTTCTCAATTCATCGATCTCCATTCGACAAAATGTTGCAAATTCTTCAACTGCAGACAGAATTTAAATTAATGCTTCACCATTGATCATACCTAGCATATTCAGAAAGAACAGATGGTTCCTCTCATCCAAGGGTTTAGTGAAGATGTCTGCTTTTTGTAAATCAGTATAGATGTAGACAAGATTAATTTCTTTTTGTCAACACAATCTCTAATTAAATGATGCCTTATTTCAATATGCTTAGTTCTACTATGATGCACTGGATTCTTTGCAATAAAAATTTTACTTGTATTATCACAAAGTAGAGTTGAATTATTTAAGCTGAAAACGTAATCTAGGAGTTGGTTTTGAATGCACAGCATCTGTGAACAAAAACTGCCAGCTGCTATATACTAAAATTTTGATGTTGATGTAGACATAGATGTTTTCTTTTTGCAAAACTAGGATACAAGTCTAGCACCAAGGAACTGGCATGTCCCTGAGGTGCTTTTTCTGTCCATTCTACATCAAGCAAAGTCAGCATCTGAGTATCCAATAAACTCAAACTCTGACTCAATTTGATACAAGAGTCCTAAGTTTTGGTAACTCTTTATATATCTCAAAATTCTTTTCAAGAAAATAAGGTGAGATTCTTTAGGGTTCACCTGAAACTAGCACAATGACAAGTAGAAAACATAATATCTGGCCTACTTACTGTGAGATATAACAGGGACCCAACAATGGCCCTATATAATTTCTGATCTATAGGTTTCCCATGTTCATCAGAATCAATGACATCATTTGTATCCATAGGTATTTTCTTAGTTGAAGCATCAGCCATCCCAAACCTTTTTATCAGCTCCTTAGCATACATGGATTGTGATATGAAGATGCTATCAGGAGACTGCTTCACTTGGAGACCAAGAAAGAAGGAGAGCTCACCCATACTACTCATTTCAAACTTGGAATGCATAAGGTCAGAGAACCTTTTGTATAGTTTAGAATTAGTAGAACCAAATATAATATCATCTATATATATTTGAACTAACAAGATTTATATATAAATAAAGTCCTATCTACTATGCCTCTAGAAAAGTTATGCTCTAAGAGAAAGTTAGCTATGGTTTTATACCAAGCTCTTGGAGCTTGCTTTAGACCATAGAGAGCTTTATGCAATTTGAAAACATAAGATGGATGAGATGAAGAGATAAAACCTGGTGGTTTTTCCACATAGATCTCTTCTTTAAGTTCACCATTTAGGAATGCACTTTTGACATCCATTTTGTATACTATGAACTTCTTGTAGGCTGCATAAGCTTGAAATATCCTTATTGCTTCTAACCTTGCAATAGGGAAAAATGTTTGGTCATAATCTATGCTTTCCTCTTGTCTGTATCCTTGAGCAACTGATCTGGCTTTGTTCCTTATGATAGTACCTTGAGCATCTAGTTTGTTTCTAAATACCCATTTAGTTCCAATGACTGGGTAGTCTTTGGGTCTTGGAACTAAATCCCAAATTATATATCTCCCAAACTGGTTGAGCTCCTCTTGCATTGTAATGATCTAGTGTGGATCTTGTTCAGCATCTTTTATGAATTGGGGCTCTATTTGAGATATGAAGCAGGCATGCATCATGTCCTGGTGGAGTTGATGCCTTGTCTACACACCGACTGATATGTCTCCAATCACTTGAGATGCAGGGTGATCTCTAAGTGTGACTATCTCAGTAGGAGGAGTTGGTTGAGCAACAGCTTGGGGAGCTAATTCCTCTGGTGGAATTATAGCTGTTGTTTGCTCTTCACTGTGTTCAGTGTCATCATCTTCACTTTCTTTAAGAACTTGTGGAAAAGTATGTGCAACAGCCTCCTTGGTGAGGGTCAACTCATCCAATTTCTCGCACAAACTTGGTTCCTGCAAATTCTCACTGGTAGAAGTTATCTTCTCCATGTAAAACATATTAGTCTCATCAAAAAAATAAGAATAGAATCTTCCATTTTCATAGATAATTTATTATATACCCTATTATCCTTACTTACTTGGGAATACCCAAGAATGATTCCAATTTCAACCTTGGCTTCAAACTTTCTAATATATTTCTTGTTGTTGTTGTGAATGTAACAAATGCAACCAAAGACTCTAAAATAATCTTCTTTCGATTTCTTCCCTTTGAGTAGTTCATAGGGGGTCTTGCCCTTAAGCTTACGAATCAAACTTTTATTCAGGACATAGTTTTCTGTGCTTACAGTCTCTGCCCAAAAGGATAGAGGCAAGTGAGCATCTGCAATTAATGTGCTTGCAGCTTCAATGACTGTTCGGTTTTTTTTTAAGCTACCCTATTTTGTTGAGGAGTTTTAGGAGAAGAGAAGCAATGCCTGATACCTTCTTCTCACAAAATTCTTGCATGTGAAGAGACTCAAACTCAGTACCATGATCACTTCTGATCAATACAACTAGAGTAGAGTACTCAATCCTTATGCTCTTAAGAAAATCTATAAGAACCTTGAAGTTATCTTACTTGTTTCTCAAGAAGAACACCCAAGTTAACCTTGAGAAGTCATCAATAATTACTAAGGTATAAGACTTCCCTCCTATTCTCTGTACAACAATGGGTCCAAAAAGATCCATATGGCGCAAGTACAGTATCATAGGTGAATCACTCTTATTAAGTGACTTAAAACTATTTTTTGTTTTCTTGCCTATTTGAAAAGCCCTGCAAAGGCTTTTCTTCTTGTAGGAACAAGAAGGTAATCCTCTAACAAGGTTGTCCCTAGAAAGTTTAGCAATGTTTTTCAGGTTTACATGACCTAATCTCCAATGCCAAAGATCATTATTATTGACGGTTTGATTAAACTGGCAAATTTTAGTTTCAGTAGACCTAAAGTTAACTACATAGATATTTCCTACTCTAGTACCAGTTAACACTACTTGGTTATCTACATAAGTGATAATGCAAGAAGTTTTGTTAAATGATACCTGAATCCTTTCATCATATAACTGAATTATGGATATAAGATTGTGCTTCAGTCCACTTACATAAGCAACCTTCCTGAAGTTGACTGCTCCAATTTTGACCTTTCCAAATCCTTCAGTGTGGCCAGAATTGGAATCACCAAATATTACTTTGGGTCCTAGCTTTGACTTATAGTTGATTAAGTTGTCCTTATTTCCAGTCATATGCTTTGAACAGTTACTATCCAGATACCACTATTACTCTATTGTGGTATAGTCTTTCACCTGCAATAAAACAGATTAGCTATTCTTGACCCAGGTCACCTTGGGTCCTTGTTTATTTACATAATTAAAACTAGAAATGTATGAGTATTGAAGTTGATTTTAATAACCTTGGGGGTGAAATTTTCTAGGTGGAATTATCCACTGATTAAATGGATTAACATATTGTCCTGGTTGATTTAATGTTTTGTTAGAATTAAAGTTTCTATTATTATGAACTGGGGTCGACGAATTCTCTTAAGTTCGTCGATCTGAGGTTGACGAATGGGGATGAGTTCGTCGAACTCCACTCAGAGAATGAAAATATTCATTTTCTGGGCCCCAATATTGTTGATCTCGGGTCTACGAACCATACTAGTTTTGTCGATCGTAGTTCAGAGAATATTTATAATAAGAATTTGCATTCGGAGTTCGTCGACTTGAGTTCGATGAACTGTACACATTTCATCGGTCTGAGTTTGACGAAATCTGCTGAACATAGTTATAGTTAAGATTTTTCTTACTCTTTATCCTTTTCTTATTCTTTTGTTTTAATTCTATTTGTTTAACATTATTATCATCTATCTTTTCCTTGCCTTTTCCAGAAACAAATTTTATTGGAGTTGTTAAAATGTTTTTCTGAATCAGTGGGGGTTGGCTTGATGATGCACCTAAGCCCAACTTGCCATTAAGCCTGGCATTCACTGTGCTTGTGATGTCCATCAACTTGATACTTCTCCCATTTATGGATTATTCAAGTTGCCTAGCCTAAGCTAATTCAGTTTTTAATGATATAATCTGTTCATCAGCTAGAGTTATTTCATCTTTTAATTTGATATTTTGAGAAATGAAATTATCTTGTTCTGATAGTTTTTCTTTAAGTTATTTAATATCTTTTTCAAAATAAATTAAATCAATGCATAAAGATTTGAATTCAGTTCTAAAATTATCTGAATTGAAGTCAAAAGAAGCCAGTACCTTATCTTCCTCAGATTTAGAGTCTTCACCCTCTAACTTATCATCTTCTTCTTATTAACAGCTGCCTGATGCATTGATGGCCATCAGACACACTTCTTTTGCCTTTGCTTCCTCTTCATCTTCACTGGAGCTAGAAGATGAAGATTCATCTTCAGTTTCACTCCAGGTTTCAGCCACAAAGCCTTTCTCCTTTCTCTTATGCTTACTGGAGGAGGGCTTGTTGTAGTGCTGCTTCCTGGTTTCTTTTTCTCTTCTTCGCTCCTTCTTTTGGTTCTCTGGACACTCTGAGATGAAGTGTCCAGGCTTCCTACAACCAAAGCAGACAACTTCTTTAGTTGGAGTCTTGTCATACCTTGGCTTGTCATCTTGCTTAGATGACTTTCTTCTGAAATCCCTCTTGCCCATTTTGTAAAATCTTGTGGCTAAGAGACTCAGAAATTATTCACTGGCTGTTGGAGCTTTTGATTTTTCAGATTCTTTGAATGCAATGTTCTGCTCCTTTCTTGCTGATGAGGGAGTCTTCTACTTAGCAGCTTCTCTAGTCTTAATCAATTGTTCATAGGACTTGAGCTTTCCAAGTAGAGATTTAGTGGAAATCTCATTCAGACTTCTGGCTTCCTTGATTGGAGAGATTCTGGAATCCCATGAGCTAGGGAAGCACATGAGGATTTTTTCATTGACTTCTGTAACGGTGATGTCCTTGTCCAGAGTCTTCAGCTCATTGGTGATTTAGCTTAGTCTGTTGTACATGTCACTTATAGACTCTAACTAATCCTTCTTAAAGTTTTCATATTGTGAGATGAGATTGGATCTCCTATCCTTTCTCTCATCTGCTGAGCCAGCAACCATCTGGTTAAGAGAATCCTAGATAGCCTTGGCTGATGTGCACTCTGCCACCTTCTAGAAAATGTCATCAAACATTGTCTTAGCCAGAATATTCATGGCCTTGACATCAGCTATTTTGGCCTTCTTTTGAGCATCTGTCCACTCAGGTGGTGGAACAACATGAGTGCTGAAACTAGCAGTAGTTGTAGCCACTAGAGTTGGTGGTCCTGTCAAAATAGAATTAAAAATATCCTCATAAATAAAGTTCATATATAACTTGATTCTTGCCTTCCAGATAACAAACTTATTCAAGTTGCAGGCTGGAGGTCTGGTGCTTGCATAATCTTTGTTCTGTTCCATGATATAACAGAAAAATAAGGTGAAGAAAATTAGATCTAGCAAGGATATTTTGGTTCAAGTGTTATCTTATACAATCAAAGGAACACCCCTCTGATACCAATTGAAAAATAGGGGTTAGACCTGATTTACTCTAGTGGGGGGGGGGGGGGTGAATAGAGTAATTGGAACTTTTGCTATTTTTAAATTTATCAGAGGAAAATATGTGATACCAATAGTAATATAGAAAGGAAATTAAAACTGGCTAAGCTATTCTATCACATCACACCAAGAACAAGAAAGAAAATGATCACACAATGACAACATAAGAATTTTATAGTGGTTCCCTAAACTGGGTACATCCACTCTTCTACTACCCTAGTAGGAATCCACTATCAGGTTTTTGATCAGGTGACTGCCACCACAAGATCTATTTACAGGGAGATCTCACAACCCTTTAGGCTTTTGATCAGGTGCCTAAAAATCAAGAATAAACTTTTGAAGTGAGTTAATAAATCCTTTTACAGGAGGTGAGAGAGGTGATGATGTCTTCTCTTTTCTCTATACAACAGAGAAAACTTATGGATTTCTATTATCAATGCTCCTTCTGAAATGTAGAGATGGTTAAGAAACTTGGAGCCTTACTTAGGGTATAGGTCTTCAGCCTTGTCTTGAGAGATCTTAGAACATTCTGACTGATTCAAAGTTATTGTCCTTAAATGTTCCTGGAGGAGAAGTTGAAGAAGATTCTTGATATTGATGGTTATTATTCTTTAATCTTCAGAAAGAACAAGGGAGAAAATAGAATGTTTTATGTACACAGAGAACGAGTTCTGTTTATTGTTGTTCTATGTCTCTTCTCTGTATTCTCAGTACTGTCTGGTCTGTGTATGCTTGCAGTGATTATTCTTATTACCGTCTGAAAAGAGAAAATATCTTTTATATTTTGCTGTCAGAATTCTCCTTTGAAATTTGAATTCCAAGCATTAATTGCTGACTCATCTGTAGAATGAAATGGCTGGAATATTTATTTAAATGAGTTTCCTCAACTGTCCCATTAAAATAAGCAAGTAATTAACCCTGATGAAGACCAAAATTAATGCTGCCAATAACGGCTATATTCAGGAGAATATAAGCATTAATTAATACTAAATAATATAATAAATAAAGGACAGAAGTAAGGAAAACTTCTCATTCTGGCTCAGGACAGAAATTGTCGACCTCAGAACAGAATTCGTCGACTGGAGTTCCAAGTTCATCGACCCGAGAATTCTTGTTCGTCGACCTGAGCTCTCCGAACTACATTCTGGAAAAAACTTGCCAATTCTGTGCTCTAAGTTCATCGAGCTGAGAATTTGTCTAAATAAGGAGATCATCGACCTGAGCTCGAATATCGTCGAGCTTAACTCAGAGAAAGATTTCTGAGTTCGTCGATCTGAGATCGATGATCGTCGAGCTGAGTTCAAAGAATTTCGAACAAATAATTTTGAACTCGGAATTCTTCAAAGTCTGAGTCTACTGAGGTCCTCTGCTGGCTGGTACATGAAGGTTGAACCTAGAGACTAGCCTAAACTCTAGGACTCATAGACTTGACCCTAGCTATACAATGTGGGTCATACTCAAATCCAAACTTGGGATCCAACAAACCGGGTAATCTCCCCTCAATGTATGTATAGATTTATCCAGTACATTTCCAGTCACATGTTCAGTTGTATCTCCTGGAATTTCTTCAGATAAAGAACCACTACCTTGTATAGTCCTTATTGCAGGTATCGAGGGCATAGAAACCTGAGAACTCATATCTCTTCTAGTCTCTTTAGAAGAGTCACACAACTGAGGATCATGAGGCTCTTCTTCTCTACTCTTAGAAGAGCTGCATCTAGTGCTTTCTTCAGTGATGATTACTGCTTTCTTTTTCTAGTTCTCAGTTATTTGTTGGTGTGGAAGCAACACCCTGTCCCATCTATCAAACATCTTAGAGTCCATTATCCTCATATGATAAATCTTTGTTCCTGGCCTCACATTGAGGATACTTGGAACAGAAACATGCAAGTACATGGAAAAAATTCTTCCTTGGTTTGGATCTAGAACACATTCAACAATTCTATAAAACAGTACCTTTACCCAGTCAGTCTTTTTGGATAAAATTATGCTTTCCATTATCTCAAACATTGTCTTGGAGATCTTGTCATGGGATCCTGTTTTGTAGATAAGGGCTTTACTGATAACATATGTTAGAAACTTTCCTTTCAAATTTATTTCCTTTCTCGATTTGAAAATGAAGAGTAATTAGCACAATTAGCAATAATGGGAAGATTAGAAATCTACCCTAATATATATATATATATATACATCTTTAATAACAATGGCTATAAAAGAATTTCCAAAAGAAAAACTTCCAAAAATTAATGTGCATGGCCGCCGAAACCCAAGCCTGGAAATAAAAATTTGTCGGAAAAATGACCTAAGTCATATTCGTCGAGTATCATCGAGTATTGCTAGTATACTCTCCGAATAGTCATTAATATACAACGAATTTGTATTAGAGAAATCTAGCTCAAGCTAGCAAGCCACTCAACGCCAAAGCTGAAATCATACTCAATGAATTCGTCGAGTATCAACTAGTATACTCTACGAATTCGATGAGTATAGGCTAGCAGACTCGACGCTCTCGATGCCAAGATGCACTCGACGCACCTGACGCACTCGACGCCATCGACGCCATCAACCCAACGATATTCGACGAACTTGCCTTAACCAAATCTAGGGAAGTAGTGTCGAGATGATTCGATGAATTCAGCGTGTATCGTCATGTATATTCGATGAATTCGGCGAGTATCGTTAGATACATTTGACGAATTCGATGAGTATACTTGATTATACTCAACAAAACATTCTTAACTATTTTTCAAATCTTTCAAGATATTTCACCACAAGTATATAAGATGAATTCGATGAGTGATAGTAAGTACATATGATGAATTAGATGAATATCAATGATACTCAACGAATTCGACGAATATCCCTTATGATACTCGACGAATTTTACTTGGGTAAAATTCTGTTCTATTGAATTTGAGATTTTCTTCTTCCTTGAACCTCCTCCTGTACTTGGAATAGTAGTACACTCCAATAGAGAGATTATACGTGAGTCAACACATTGGCATACACAATGAAGGATTACAATGTATAGTCCCATGTTTACTGACCCACTTTATCCTCACATTGGTGTATACTTAGTAATGCAAACCTGCAAGTACATAACTAAAAATACACTATCAAATACAATCAAAATTCATCTTAGCTTAACTGGACCCTTCTTCAAATCAGGCTTATTGTGGATACAATACCAAAAAATCTCCCCCTATTTGTAGAAGTAAGAATCCTATAAGCTAAGGTGAATTGCACATAACAAAAATAATCATAAAGCACAAAATTAACAAGATAAGTAAATTAAAGAAAATTAAAATACATCGCACATTCTAGCCAAGACTTATAAATCATATATATATATCAATAAGATTTGAAAGTTTGTTTTAGGGCAACCACAATCACATCTCAATCACATCAAAAAAACATGAACATATGGCCTGCCTGCCTTGATCCATCTGTCGCTGCCTAACAAAATAATCCCTTTGCTTAGGATAATACTTTGGAGGGGCTAGAGGCGCAAACTCATAATTCATATGATTTCTAAAATGTATTCTTTTCTTGGAAGAGGCCAATTCATACTTATTCCATTCATCTTGTTCGTAATGTTTCCTTCTATTCCCATTTCCAAGATCAACTAGGGTGAAGGTGTCTAGAATAATTCCTTTAGAAGAAGGACTCCACACTTCATCAATTTCTCTATCTCTGGCAGGTAGTTCTCTGATAGGGTCTGATCTTACAGTATACGGGACTTCACTATACTTTCTTCTCTTATAGACTAGAGCAAGAGGAATATCTTTAACCACTTGAACATCAGCAGCAGTAGCAGTAGTGTCCTGAAAGAATTCCTTTATGTCTGTCCAATATTGAAAGCAATCCCCAGCAGGATGAACTTCAACATGACCGGGAACAACAGGTACTTGAGAGCTAAAAATCTTAACAAGCAACCACAAAAAGGTGTTATAACAGTAGTCATTTGTCTTTTTAAAATTTTCTACCATAGCAGCTTCAACTGCAACAACCTTAGCTTTCATAGCCTCCTCCCCCTTTCTGACTTCATCAATGACAACATTAGAATAAGCAGGAATAGTACTGTAAAAGTGAACCTTAGATCGATTGTGGGCATCAATCATTGTCTTTGCGCTCATATCAACATTATTAAGAACTTCTGAAGTAAACTTGAGCCCTTGCATTTTGAGTGTGGCATCTTCTCCACCCTCGACAAACATCGAACCCATCTTGGCATCAAGCTTGTCAATCTGGACTTTAACTATTGTAAGGTAGTTATTAACATCTTGCTCAATTTCCTTGACCATGTCCAGAACCTTCTACATGTAGGCTTCAAATTGCTCTTGTTGTCTTGCCAACAAAACCTATATTGTCTTCAAAATGGAACTATAAGAACTGGAGGTGGCAACATCTTTAGAAGGAATATCTAAGAAAGAGGGCAGATCTTCACTGGGAGACTCATAGATTATAGATAATCTAGCTTTAGAAATCAGCATCGACTCTTCAAAAGATAGGATAGGAGGATGCACCTCTGCATCTCCTTCCTCATCCGAAACATCTACTACCTCCTCTGAAATAACTGGAAGAGTGCCTGTCACCTAGGCAACTCTTTTCTTAAGGTTTCGTATAAACCTGTCGACCTGAGTAGCAACCGATATCGAGGAAAGAGTCACCTCACCCTCAGAACGTGAAGAAGGAGTAATCTGTTGGAGAGGGACAATCATGTTGTCCACTAACACTTGCTCAGAACCATCGTTAGCAATATCAATAGATTTGGGCTCATCAGTAACAACCAAAACCTCATAAGTATCTATCTCATAGTCTTCCACAGTTAAACCATCGTCAACAGCAACATCATCCTACACTTCAGCAGGATCTGACACAACAGGAGTAGCTGGAACATCTTGCATTATAATCTCTACAGTTGGAGCATCTAGCACTGACTCAAAAGAAAAACTCAAGGGCACCCTTTCAGTGGCCACTTATTTATCAGCTGGCTCCCCCTCCATTCCTGCACTAAATCTACAAGGAATCTCACTTGGGGGTGGAGAAGGAATCCTATCCTCAGGAACTTGATCTTCCTCCTCCACAGGCAAAACTAGGGCTCCCCCTTTCCTCGGGATCCTCCCATCCCATCTTGAGAATATAGTTGAGTCGATCATCCCCAGGTGATGGATATGAACATGTTTGGTCATATCAAACTTGTCACCATCCATTTGATTTAGGTACAAGCTGATAATCCTCCCAAAGTTGGGTTTGTGGAGACTATCCTTGATTTTTTCAAACAGTATCGCTATAAGACCCCCCCCCCCTCCCGGAACACAAAACATGGCATGAGAGGGGTATTATGCCAACAACAACCGCCTTGCAGTAGCACTAGCACTCGGCCCAGCCTGTACCACAAGACGCCTATCCTGCTGGCTACAACCAATATCAACATATAAATGCCAACCCAACCATAATAATATAAAGAAGTCAATCCACACTAGGCATAAGTCCATAAGTACAACAAAAGAGAAGCTAAACAAGCTTCTACATAATCAGAGTACTTAAATAAAATTGCCCCGAAGGGCTACAATAAAATCTCTCTCACTCATATTTGTAACCGACGGTAGTGACGGTACCATCCCCTCAGGCCTTATCGTCCTGGCCTAGCTGTCCAACTGCATGACCTGCTGCTCCACCTACGGGGTTTCCTCCTAAAAAGGAAGACGTAGCAACCGTTAGTTTTAAAGACTAAGTGGCTTCACATCCGCTCCCCCAGCGACTCCTCGGCACCGAGCGGAGAAAGGAACAGGTACAATATATATATATAACAGTAGTACAAGCAGGTGAAGTAAGTGTACATGTCATAAGTAACAATAGAATTAGTGTATAAATGAGAAACCTCTTATTCTACAATTCTACCATCTACAGCAGCAAGAGAGTATAATGTTATAACAGTAAGTAACTCGACTTATATGGATGCCCATACAAGCATATAAGTTGAGGGTCGTTCAGCAGTAAGTAACTCATCGTATTGGAGTGCCCATACAATCTTATACGATGAGGGTCTTGTGTATGTAATGATGTGCAATACTATGTATGGAATGCAATGACACACCCATGATCAAGCACATGCAATCTCTATGTCGACACAGACTCATAGTTCCCACTATTCGGGCAGGTAGCTAACCTCTCAGGCGTCAACCGTCGTGGCCAAAAGGTGACATTAGAGCGGGCATCTCCACTACTAGGCTGGTCTCCACACTACCTAGCCTAGGCCCCGTACGCGTCAACGCTAAGAACACAATAGCGGAGCTCACATGCGTACTACGGCTTAGCGGGTTCTCTTGGGTAAATGTGCACTAAGATCCTAGCCCCGAACTGGCCTAAGGTATGACACAGAAGGAGCCCCGAAAATGAGCACGAGGACCAAGCCCAACCGTTCACTTGGCACGGAAGGAGCCTCAGGACGTGAACATCGAGGACCAAGACCAAACGCCCAAGGTCTAACTGTCAACTCCCATCGGTGTGATAATTGGCGAGCTCGTAGACCTTCCACACTATCCTTAATATGGGATTGCGACACCGCGTGTCAACTCACACCACATGCAATTCCAAAATATCGTGGCATGTAAGGAGCCTTGGGACGTGAACACCGAGGACTAAGCCCAAACATCCATCAAATACAGAAGGAGCCTCGGGACGTGAACACCGAAGACCAAGCCCAACCGTCCAACTTTGCTCATCTCAAACTCATTCCAACTAGTGACGGTCAACACCGAACCTATTAACTTCGACAATGCTACCCGTAGGGAGACGACTCTCTAAGCATTGGATTACTAATTCCCTTTTATCCATTCAACATACATCATGGCCATAGTTAAATCATTTATATGCCCTTCCAAATGAATTCAATATGATATAGATAATGGGCATCAAAGTGTATCTGCCAATTTATACCAGGCTTTTTCCTTAAATTAAGTTTGTCCACAATAAGTTATATGAATTCAGATTTATAACATCAACTTATCATATCAATATGATGATTATGTCAAAAGAGTTCACCCAAACCTCGAGTTGGATCGCAACATTAAATTCCACCAAATCGAATTCCACATTACACAGCCCAGAATTTAGGTGCAGCATTAATCCGGGCAGCAACTTCGACAAAGGATTCCCGTGGATACAGAAATCCGGCGAGTGCGTGTAACCACTCGTTGGAAAGATAATTTCAAGGGATACAACTTTTGTGGTTAGTCAAAATCCCAAATCGGACCCCTTCTTGCTTGAAAACAGCCAAGAAGGTCGTTGCGTGCAGAACATAGATTATGCACCCAACTTGAAGCAGAGTGAACGGCATCCGGTCGTCTTCCTCCTCAAGCAATTTTCCACAAATCGCAATCAATAGTTCCTCCACCCTTCTTCTCCCTCTCGAGTCCATTTCCTCTTCACGAAGCCACCCCCATCATCACTTTGAAGAGGGGGAGGTTGAAGATGACTAATTATTAAAACAAAAGTTCTACCAAGTCCTTACCTAAGGAAATCACCATCTCCCATGTCTAGACTCTCTTGAGTCGACATCTCACCTAGATATCTACAGATCTAGCATCAAGGGAGAGGGGAGGAAGCTCACCTCATTTCTAGTGGTACCATCATTCTCGGCCATGGATCTAGTCGTCCTCCTCCGTGGCATCATTTCCTCCTTGACGGCGATGGCATTTCTCCTCTTCCAAATTTGGCTAGCTCAAGCAAGCCTCTCCTCATCCATAGCTCCGACTCCGGCGATCAGCTTCTCTACTGATGGTTTTGCGCGGGTAGCGGCTCGACAATGATCGAAGTGACGGCTAGGGTTTTGTTTTCTTCTTATTTATATTAGCTCATTAGGGTTATGTCACTTCGCCATGTGTCAACCTCTGATTGGACCGCCCAAATTAGGTATTATTTGAAATGACAGGTCCAAGGGATCGTCTAGCACGAATCTCGAAGTCCAGTTTAGCCGCCTGTACGAGCCAGAGAATCTGCTTGGGCGGAAAAACGCATAATTCAAATTCGGCTGGAATCAACCTCCATTCTCGACGATTGGCGAGTATAGCCGGGTATTCTCGACGAATTCGTCGGGTATCAACAATGATTCCCGACGAATTTCCCTCAACCAATTTATCGGATATCCTGGCATTGAGTATCAGTCAGCAATACTCGATGATCGGTCATCATTCTCGACCATCGGTGGGTATACCCGGGCATTCTCGATGAATTCATCAGATATCACTCAACCCATCACTCCATTCAACACACTTGACACCTTTTGCTAGTGTGCCCCGAGCCCGAGTCAAGTCTCTTGACTCAGAAATCGTGCGAGGGGGCCTAGCGCGAATTGGGACGTTACAAATCCTATAAACAAAATAAAAGATTTCCTCCCCGAAATCAGGCTGAGGCTATGGGGAGTAAAGCATACAAAAAAATAACATATGCTTTTAAATAAAACTACCTGAAGCAAACAACTACGGGTAGCGTCCTTGCATCAAATCCATCGGCTCCCATGTGAATTCCTCCTTCCCATGATTAGACCACATCACTTTTACTAAGGGAACACTTTTACGGCGCAAGGCTCTTATCTCTTTATCAACGGTCCGCATCGGCTCCAGTCGCACAGATCTGTCAGACGCTACAGTGCCATCAGTTGTGGGGATGTATTGTTTGGGCCGCAACAGCTCCTTCTGAAGTGACGATACATGGAACACATCGTAAAGATTCTCTAGCTCGGGCGGTAGCTCCAGCCGATAGGCCAAAGGGCCAATCCTTTCAAAAATGACATAGGGCCCAACATACCGTGGGCTGAGCTTCTTCACTCCCCGCACCCGTGACACTCCATGCATCGGCCGGATTTTCAGGAACACTTTATCACCCACTTGAAATTCCACCATACGGTGTCTTGCGTTATAATACTTCGCCTGCCGACTTTGAGCCTCTAACATACGATCTCGTATCAACCTAACCACCACATCCGTATCATCTATATATTCAACACCCAAAGTCTTCGTGTCTTCATCTTGAACCCAAGACAAGGGGGTTCTACACCTCCTTCCATATAGGGCTTTATGGGGTGCCATGCCAATGCTAGCTTGATGGCTGTTGTTGTAGGAGAATTCCACCAAGGGCAAGAGTCTTTCTCACGGCTCTCCCCTATCTATCGCACACAACCTCAACAGATCCTCCAATGTTCGGATGGTCTGCTCAGAATGCCCGTCCGTCTGAGGATGAAATGCGATGCTGAAGGTAAGGCGCGAGCCCAAATACGGTTGTATCGCCTTCCACTCCTTGGAGGTAAAGCGACCATCACGGTCCGAAACTATCGTCTTAGGTACGCCGTGATACCGTACAAACTTCTCCACGAAAAGGCATACTAAGACATCCACATGAGCCTCCTTCTTCATAGGAATGAACCGGGAAACTTTCGTCAGGCGATCAACGATCAACCACACTGAATCATTTCCGGAGTGGGAGCGAGGTAGCCCATGTACGAAGTCCATAGAAATATCCTCGAACTTCCATACGGGGATTGGCAACGACTACAACAGGCCACCGGGGCTCCTGCACTCCTCCTTCAATCTTTGGCAGGCTTCACAATGCGTGACAAAGTATCAGACATCCTTCTTAATTCTTGGAAAACACATCGTCTTTCATAAGCCGGCGTACATCTTTGAAATTCCTGGGTGCACTGAATATTGAGAGCAATGTGCCTCTCTCAAGATATCCTCCCGGATTTTACCGCCTTTGGGAATGTAGAGCAGGCCGCGAAAGTAAACGAGGCCGTTCTTTAGTGTGTTCTCGGTTGTAGTGCCGTCTTCCATCAACTTGAGTGCTGGGGCCAGAGCCGTATCCAATCCTTGCTCCACTCGGATCCGGTCCCGGATATCACAAACTATGCTCATGCTGGACAAGTACTCCGAATATTCTGCCGAAGGAGCCTTAAATATCAATGTAATATCCATCTCCTCAATCATCCGCGCCAACTCCATGCTCATCAACCGAGACTCTGGGCTCAAGCCGGGTACTTTCCTGCTCAACGCATCTGCTACAGAGTTTGCTTTTCTGGGGTGGTAGTTCAAGGTGAACTCATAATCGCATAGGAACTCTAACCACCGCCATTGTCTTAGGTTCAACTCCTTCTAGGTATAAACATTCTTAAAGTTTTTATGGTCCGAGAAGATTTCGCAGTGGAAGCCATATTGATGATGCCTCCATACATTCAAGGCGAACACCACTGCTCGTAGATCCAAATCATGCACCAGGTAATTGATTTCATGCTTCTTCAATTGTCTTGAAGCATAAGCAATCACGTGCCCGTGCTGCATCAACACCGCTCCCAACCCCTAATAAGGCGTGTCCGTGTAAACTTGAAATCCTTCCTTCCCAGACGGCAGGACAAGGATGGGGCAGAGGTAAGTCTATCCTTCAATTCCTGGAATGCCGCTTCACATTGGGGTGTCCACTCAAACGACACACCTTTCTTTATCAAAGAAGTAAGCGGGAGGGCAATCTTGGAGAATCCTTTTACGAACTTGCGGTAGTATCCGCCAAGTCCAAGAAAACTCCTCACATAGGCCGCCGACTTCAAGGGCGACCACTCCATCACGGCACGCACCTTGGCCGGATACCCGACATGCTCTTCCTCCGTCTTAGAGTAGACTAAGATGTCGTCAATAAACACAATGACGAAGACATCTAGATAGGCCTCAAACACTTTATTCATCAAGCTCATGAAAGCTGATGGGGCATTTGTGAGCCCAAACGGCATCACCGTAAACTCATATAAGCCGTACCTTGAGCTGAAAGCCGTTTTCTGGATATCGTCCTCTTGTATTCTTAATTGATAATACCCTGAGCGCAAATCCAGCTTGGAGAACCAATGCGCTCCCCCCAGTTGATCGAACAACTCATCGATCCGAGGTAACAAATAGGTGTTCTGTACCGTCAGTTGGTTGAGCTCCCGATAGTCTATAAATAAATGCAGGGTTCCATCTTTCTTATTAACGAATAGAATAGGGGCTCCCCAAGGTCATGAGCTGGGGCGAACAAACCCTGATTCTACCTACTCCTGCAGTTGAACTCTAAACTCTGCGAGTTCTTTTGGGGCCATTCGATAAGGTGTCCTAGAAACAGGCTTAGCTACTGATACAAGCTTAATCTGAAAATCCACTTCTCTATGCGGGGGTAACCCTGGTAATTTCTCAGGAAATACCTCAGGGAAATCCCGTGCTACCCACTCATCCTTCACATCTACCCTCACCTCCTTATGTTAGAAACATACCATGTAGACTTCATCCCCTCTCATATGAGCTTTCAAGGTCTGGATTGAGGATAACAATAATCGTGGTGCGAAATTTATAACTTCGAAGATTACATCAGTATCTCCATGTCTCAAATAGATTTTCTTCTCGGCACAGTCAATTCTTGCATAGTGCCAATCCAGCCACACCATGCCCAGAATGAGGTCGAATTCTGGCATTCTCAAAATTGTGGCGGGGGTATCAAAGGTATTTCCCCCAATGGTTATCTCCAACTCACACTTCGCGGTTGCTGTCATATCAGATCCGTTTTGGTGGCGTACTCTTCAAGCAATACAAGTGAAATATTGCACTCCGTGTATGTCCTTGATGAAGTCTTCAGACACGAAAGAATGTGAAGCACCGGTGTCAAATAACGTATAAGCCGGTTTTCCGCCGACCATCACGGTGCCTAAGTGTCATTAATAATACTCAAGCTAAACGTCTAGTATATCTTAAGCCACTAGAGGATATTAATGGAAGCAAAATGGCTAATTCAAATCGTACCTACAATCATCTCCTAAGGATTCCGCTCTTGAGTCATATCCAAGGCAAACATCTGATCCCGAGCGAGTCCGGGGTTTCTTCCTCGTGGTCCACGTCCTCGACCACGCACATACCCTCGCTCCCGAGGGGCTGCTGGAGGGAAAGCAAGAGGCGCGTCTCCAAACAGTTGCGGACAGTAGCGTCGAATGTGGCCCAGTTGGTTGCATTCAAAGCACACCCTCTCCTACCTTCTGCCGTGTTGCTGAAATTGTTGAGGTGGAGGTAATGCTGGCGGTTGCGGAACCGGGCGCTCCTCTCTAAAATTCTGGGGGAAACGCCCGCCACCTCTCCGATATCCTCTTCTTCTTCTATTATCAAATCTCCTTCTGTTGCTGGGGCCGGCTTCCATCACGCCCTCCACTAGCCTCTTACCACTTCCCAAGTGGTCCGCTTCCAATCTATTTGCCATATCGATAATCTCTGCCAGACTAGAGTCCGCTATAAACAAAAGGGCTTGCCTTAGGGAATCTCGCAAGCCTTTGTAGAATCGTTTGGCATATCCTCTATCATCCAACTAATAGGAGTCATCGAATCTAGCCAAGTGCTGAAACTCCCGTTGGTAATCTGTCACCGACTTGGACCCTTGCTTTTGTTGCAAAAATATCTCTTCAAGATCATCCCGAGTAGCCGAGGGGTTGAAATGCTCTAAGAAGGCTTCAGAGAATTCACTCCAACTAATGTTCGTGTACACTCTTCCATGAAAAGTCGAGCCCATGAGGGACTTCTACCACTTTTTGTCGTGCAGCTCTAAGAGTGTCACCACAAGGGTCACAGCTATGTTGTTTGGGCATCTTATTCCTGCCAAAAACTCTTGTACAGTGTCGAGCAACTCTTCCGTACGCACCGCCGACTCTATCCCAATATAAGCGGGAGGGGAGAGAGCTCGGAAAATGCTTAACCAACTAGATCCAGGACCCTGTTGTTGTACAGGTGCCTGCTGAGATTGGGACTTAAAGGCGTCCAAAATAGCTGTGAGCGTCTGCCCCAGCTCTGATTGTTGGAATTGTGTAGGTACGGACGGGGCGGGGGTGCCCCTCACAAGCTCAGCATGTACTGGAATCTACACATAGGGTACAAACCTAAGGTTAGGTTGGCTAATCTAAGGCCAAAGATGGACGAACTTAGTGTGAATTACATATGGGCACACCACTGCTTCCGCTAAGTCAGTTTGTCCCCGAATTGACTAATCAAACGGGGGTGGCACCATTGTTAAGTGACTGTCTCCTTGGAGTATCGTAGTAAGCTGATACAATTTGTAAGACCCCCCTCCCGGAACACAAAACACGACACGAGAGAATTCTTATGCCCAGAAAAGCCACCTTGCAGTAGCACTAGCACTCGGGCCAGCCTGTACCACAAGACGCCTTTCCTGCCGGCTACAACGAATATCAACATATAAATGCCAAGCCAACCATAATAATATAAAGAAGTCAATCCACACTAAGCATAAGTCCATAAGTACAACAAAAGAAAAGCTAAACAAGCTTCTACATAATCAGAGTACGTAAATAAAATTGCCCCGAAGGGCTACAATAAAATCTCACTCACTCACATCTATAACCGACGGTAGCGACGGTACCATCCCCTCAGGCCCTGTCGTCCTGGCCTGGCTGTCCAGCTGCATGAACTGCTGCTCCACCTGCGGGGTTTCCTCCTAAAAAGGAAGACGTAGCAACTGTTAGTCATAAAGACTAAGTGGCTTCACATCCGCTCCCCCGGCGACTCCTCGGCACCGGGCGGAGAAAGGAACAGGTAATATATATATATAATAGTAATACAAGCAGGTGAAGTAAGTATACATGTCATAAGTAACAATAGAATTAGTGTATAAATGATCAACCTCTTATTCTACAATTCTACCATCTACAGCAGCAAGAGAGTATAATGTTATAATAGTAAGAAACTCGACTTATATGGATGCCCATACAAGCATATAAGTTTAGGGTCGTTCAGCAGTAAGTAACTCATCGTATAGGAGTGCCCATACAAACTTATACGATGAGGGTCTTGTGTATGTAATGATGTGCAATGCAATGTATGTAATGCTATGTATGGAATGCAATGACACACCCATGATCAAGCACATGCAATCGCTATGGCGACACAGACTCATAGTTCCCACTATTCGAGCAGGTAGCTAACCTATCAGGCGTCAACCGTCGTGGCCAAATGGTGACAGTAGAGCGGGCATCTCCACTACTAGGCTGGTCTCCACACTACCTGTCCTAGGACCCATACGCCTCAATGCTAAAACACAACAGCGGAGCTCACATGCGTACTACGGCCCAGCGGGTTCTCTTGGGTAAATGTGCACCAAGATCCTAGCCCTGAACTGGACTAAGGTATGACACGAAAGGAGCCCCGGAAATTAGCATGAGGACCAAGCCCAACCGTTCACTTGGCACAAAAGGAGCCTCGAGACAAGAACACCGAGGACCAAGCCCAACAGCCCAAGGTCTAACTGTCAACTCCCATCCGTGTGATGTTTGGCGAGCCCGTAGACCTGCCACACTATCCTTAACACAGGATTGCGACACCGCGTGTCGACTCACACCACATGAAATTCAACAATATCGTGGCATGGAAGGAGCCTTGGGACGTGAACACCGAGTACCAAGCCCAACCATCCATCAAATACGGAAGGAGCCTCGGGACGTGAACACTGAGGACCAAGCCCAACCGTCCAACTTTGCTCATCTCAACCTCATTCCAACTAGTGACGGTAAACACCGCACTTGTTAACTTCCACAATGCTACCCGTAGGGAGACGACTCTCTAAGCATTTGATTACTAATTCCCTTCTATCCATTCAACATACATCATGACCATAGTTAAATCATTTATATGCCCTTCCAAATGAATTCAACATGATATAGATAATGGGCATCAATGTGTATCTGCCAATTTATACCAGGCTCTTTCCTTAAATTAAGCTTGTCCAAGCCTTGTTATACGAATTCAGATTTATAACATCAACTTATCATATCAATATGATGATTATATCAAAAGAGTTCACCCAAATCTCGAGTTGGATCGCAACATTAAATTCCACCAAATCGAATTCCACATTACACAGCCCAGAATTTAGGTGCAGCATTAATCCGGGAAGCAACTTAGACCAAGGATTCCTGTGGCTACAGAAATCCGGCGAATGCAGGTAACCACTCGTTGGAAAGATAATTTCAAGGGCTACAACTTTCGTGTTTAGTCGAAAGCCCAGATCTGACCCCTCCTTGCTTGAAAATAGCCTAGAAAGTCGCTGCATGCAGAACAAAGATTCTGCACGCATCTTGAAGCAGAGTGAACGGCATCCGTTTGTCTTCCTCCTCAAGTAATTTTCCCCAAATCGCAATCAGCAGTTCCTCCACCCTTATTCTCCCTCTCGATTCCATTTCCTCTTCAAGAAGACACGCCCATCATCACTTTGAAGAGGGGGAGGTTGAAGATGACTAGTCATTAGAACAAAAGTTCTAGCAAGGCCTTTCCTAGAGAAATCACTATCTCCCATGTCAAGACTTTCATGAGTCGACATCTCACCTAGATATCTACAGATCTAGCACCAAGGGATAGGGGAGGAAGCTCACCTCATTTCCAGTAGTACCATCATTCACGGCCATGGATCTAGTCGTCCTCCTCCGTGGCATCATTTCCTCCTTGACAGCGATGGTGTTTATCCTCTTCCAAAGTTTGGCTGGCTCCAGCAAGCCTCTCCTCCTCCAGAGCTCCGACTCCGGCGATCAGCTTCTCTCCCGATGGTTTTGCGCGGGTAGCGGCTCGGTAACGATCGAAGTGACGGCTAGGGTTTAGTTTTCTTCTTATTTATATTAGCTCATTAGGGTTATGTCACTTTGCCATGTGTCAACCTCTGATTGGACCGCCCAAATTAGGTCTTATTTGAAATGACCGGTCTAAGGGATCGTCCAGCACAAATCTCGAAGTCCGGTTCAGTCTGCCTGTATGAGCCAACGAATTTTCCTAGGCGGAAAAACGCACAAGTCAAATTCGGCTGTAATCAACCTCCATTCTCGACGATCGGCGAGTATAGCCGGGTATTCTCGACGAATTCATCGGGTATAAACAATGATTCCCGACGAATTTCCCTCATTCAATTTATCGGAAATCCTGGCGTCGAGTGCGTTGAGTATCAGTCAGCGATACTCAACGATCGGTCATCATTCTCGACGATCGGTCGGTATACCCGGGCATTCTCGACGAATTCATCAGATATCGCTCAACCCATCACTCCATTCAACACACTTGATAACTTTTGCTAGTGCGCCCCGAGCCCGAGTCAAGTCTTTTGACTCAGAACTCATGCGAGGGGGCCTAGCGCAAATTGGGACGTTACAATCGCACCCCAGTCCATTCTCTTTCTGCAGATGAGTGTTACTAGAATCCTAAACTTTTCTTATGACAGATATTCGTGGGATCCTGTCTTGTATAACACTACTTAACTAATAATGTCTTATATAAGCTTCCCTTCATCATTCATCCATTTCCTTTTAACAGCCTTGGTGCCCCTTGGCAATCCACAAAACATCAATGCCCATGAGAAGTCTTCCTCTTCGAGATGATCTGCTTCTTTATAAGCTTGAAGCATCAAGAGCCGGGTGAGATTAGAGGCCTTCAATTAAACTAAAGTCTTACGAACCATGCTTTTGATGACGGTATGTTCATGCCTTAGCCTGACATTCTAGAATAACTCAAGAACATCCTTGTCCAAAATTTTGCAAGGGTGTTCTAGGATAAACGAGAGACTAGCTATCTCAAGCATCAAGATCACATTCCTGAATTCATCTGACGCAGAGGCAAAACCTATTCGAACCAATTATCCACCCCCTAGTAGACCACTGGTGCTTCAATGAGCCATGGAGAATTAGAGAATGAAACTGAAATGTCTGGACTGTACTGGCTGTTGGAACGGATCACTGTCACTGATGGATTGACGAGAATAGGCCAACGGAATCAACCCATTGAGTGAATCTGCTTCTTGAAATCGAAAAGCTTTGATGGAGTCACTTGCTCTGACCTAATCGAAGAAACTTGAGAAGGGCCACAAGATGGAGATGACGTAACCTGCACTGGAGCTGAATTGTCGGTAGGAGCAGTTCGGTAAATATCGCTGTTTTGGTTTTGACGAAATGTGTCACGGTTGCCCCGACACTTGATTATTTATATATATTTATAATTTTAAATTTGACCTATAAAGGCGCGTACCTGATATTCAGCGGCTCTTCAGATCCAATATAAAAAGATAAATTTTGACCTAAGCTAAATTCAACGAGTTTCACCGGATGCAAGGTCAGATTTGTCGAGTTTAGACGTGTATTTCTGATGAATCGTCGTGATTGACATCCGATATTCGATGAATTTCCCACGGGAAAATTTTCTTCCTTGATGAATTTCCTGAGAAACTTCCTGTCTTATTGTCCATCTTCACGAATCTTTTTTTATGCCTAGTTCCATTTTGAAGAAATAAAACTTGGCCTCATCCAGCGACTTCGTAAAAATGTCTACGACCTGCTTATCTGTCGGTACATAGCTGAGGGCAATATCTTTTTTCTCTACATGCTCCAAGATTAAGTCATATCACACTTCAATGTGCTTTATCTCTCTTTTAGAAACGGGATTATGCACGTTCGCTATTGTGCTGGATGATTCGCAATACATTTGAATCCCTTTGAACTTTAAGTTTTAGTCTTCGAGTTGATTCCTGATCCTTAGAAGGTGTGCACAACAACTACTGGCATAGATGCACTCTGACTCGACAATAGAGGTTGCCACACAAATCTGCTTCTTACTACTCCATGAAATAAGTCGTCTTTTGAGGAATTGGCACGTCCCGGAAGTGCTTTTCCTATCATCCTTGCTTCCTACAAAATCTACATCTAAAAACCCAATTAGCTCGACATCATTACTTATCTGGTACCATAAGCCAAGATTGGGTGTACCCTTAAGGTATCTTAAAATTCGCTTTGCAGCGACATAATGAGATTCTTTTGAGTTCACCTGAAATCTAGCACAGAAGCATGTTGAAAACATTATGTCAGGTCTACTGTCAGTGAGGTAGAGCTAGGATCTAATTATGCTTTTGTACTTGGTTTCATCAAAAGGTTTCCATTTCTCATCGTTGTCCAAAGACTGTTAAACACATTAGAGTCCTCATATAGGTTGCATTCTACATTCTGAATTTCTTAAGAAGCTCCATGGTGAACTTCGTCTGAGAGAAGAAAATTCCATCTTCAGATTGCTTCACCTGAAGTCCTAAGAAATACTTCTGCTCTCCCATACTACTCATTTAAAACTTCCCTTGCATAAGTTTGGAAAACGACTTGCAAAGGTTGTCTTCCGTAGAGCCAAATATAATTTCGCCATCATAGATTTGCACTAGCAGAATCTTTCCTTTTACTTCCATAAGAAATAATGTCTTGTCTATCTTTCCTCTTGTGAACTTGTTCTCAAGAAGAAAGCTAGACAATATCTCATACCAAGTTCGTGGAGCATGCTTTAAGATGTAGAGAGCTTTATTTAAAAAGTAAACATGTTCAGGGAAGGTGGAGTTGACAAAACCTGGGGGTTGTGCTACGTATACTTCCTCTTTCAGATTCCCATTGAGGAATGCTGACTTCACGTCCATTTGATAGAGCAACATACGCAAGAAAAAACTTGATCGCCTAGAGCTTGGACACTGGAGAAAAGGTATGGTCGAAGTGGATCCCTTCTTCTTGTCTATATCCTTGAGCCACTAGCCGGGCTTTATTTTTTTTGATTACGCCATTCTCGTCCAGCTTGTTTATGAAAACCCACTTGGTGTCGATCACATTCCGTGCCTTGGGTCTGGGCTCCAAATTCCAGACTTTACATCGTTCGAATAGGTTGAGCTCCTCTTGAATTACCATGATCCAAGTGGCATCCTTATTTGCTTCTTCAAACTTCTTCGGCTCAACCTGGGACAGAAAACAAAGATGTAATAACTCATTAGCTGTACCTCTTCTAATTCTAACTTCTTCGCCTAGCTCTACAATGATTTAATCAGCTATGTGATCTCTTAGGTGTCTGAACACTAGGTTTATTTCTCTCCCTCCAGCAGGTTCTACAACAACTGGTGCATCCTCTGTAGGTTGAAGTAATTCTTACTCTAAAAGTTCTTCATCCACCACGCCTGGATCGATGACCTTGACTGAGCTTGGAGCATCTTCTTTGACTGCTTCATCCAAGCTTAGTTCCTTAAACCTGATACCAGCATCTCCACCAA
Source organism: Platanthera zijinensis (assembly GCA_039513925.1). NCBI lineage: Eukaryota > Viridiplantae > Streptophyta > Magnoliopsida > Asparagales > Orchidaceae > Platanthera > Platanthera zijinensis. The sequence goes on along the minus strand of CM077078.1, from coordinate 168,930,822 downwards.
TGACACTAGATGAGCTGCTTTGGAATATGCTTGTCTCATCAAATACAACATTAATTGACTCTTCTACCACAAGGGTTTTCTTATCAAAATTCCTATATGCCTTACTATGGCTACTATATCCTACGAAATTACCTTCAAAACATTTATCACTAAACTTAGTGCGGTAATACTTCCCATTATTAAGTACGAAGCATTTACTTCCAAAGATTCTAAATTAAGACATTATCAGTTTTTTTCCCTTCAGTAGTTCATAGGGTGATGCAGGCTCACACGTTGTCACCGAAAAATTACGGATAAAACACGAATTTATCTCTACGTACTAATTATACATTTGCATACAACTTTCAACGCAGCACACACATTATTCAATTTTATAAATTAAATGCTAACGTATGGGTAGCCACACCATTTGAGATCGAATAAAGGCTATAGGCCGATATTCTTTCAGGCTAAAAGGACCCACCCGGTCCGATCGAGCGAATGTTGTACCAAAAGAGATCCACAAAAAATTACGGTTCGGAAAAGGTAGATCTCTCCAAACACAAAGAAAATGAGGTACGCCAATCCTCTCAAACTTAAATAAAATTAAGATGAACAACAATCAAATCGGAGAAAACCACGATAAATCCAACGCTATCAAGAGATCACGCTAAAGTAATTCCACCATAAGAAAATCTAGAGGGAAACACACAAAAGGTAGAAATTTTCGTTACCCAATCAGAATAGATTATTCTGATTTACTAACTCGGTTCGCTCTTCAACGGTTAGACCGGAGTCATGCCGGATGGAGATAAACTCATCCGCATTCCTTGATTCACGCCGTTGATAACGAACTAGGCCGATATCCACCAAGATGGTGGGCGGCTAGAGGGTGGCCGAACCTTGAGAGAAAGGTCTAGGTTTGCCCGAACTCCAAGAGGGGAGGAGACATTTGGGTTGCTCGGTTTTTTGAGAGAGGGTGGCCGGTTTGTTTGGAGAGGGAGGGCTTTGTGTGGGGGTCTTTAGTGGAGAAGAGGGGGAGGAAAGGGAGGCTGATATTTTGAGAGAAAGGAATAGTGGCCAACGGCTAAGTTGAGGGGAGAGAGCAAGAGAGAGAGAGGAATTCTTAAACAATAATTAGGTTTTGATTTTTCAATTCATTAAACTTATTATTCCTTAACATGAGATGGCCTTTTATAGGCTTACAACATAATATGGCTACATGTAGCCCAAATAGAAAATAAAACAATGTTCATAATTTTGAAACAACATAAAATGAAATTGCAACTAAAAATATCATAAAAATTCAAATAAATTTTAATAAGCCATCTTGGGCCGAGGGCGGAGATTGTAGTGTCTCTCCACAAGGTCACCACTACGCCACAAGTCTTCGGTCAGAGACGGAGAAGGATCTTTCGCAAGCATGACGTCATCATCTTCAACATGTTGGGGGTCGCAGTCTCCATCAATCCTCCCCTGTTCAAATGTACTCATCACCGATGAGTTGGCATGTATGTACCATTGTAGAAGAGCATCATTCAAAAGAGCCACCTCTGATTTAGGAAGCCAAGAGTCATTGGAGGTTGGAAGATCACGCCATCGTATCAAGTAGAGGTAAATATCACCACTTGGAGAGGAGAGCACTTCATCTTTGAGGATCCCGTCTGGCAAAAAGGTTGTCCCGGGGATCCTTGAAAAAGCATTAGTCAAAGAAGGAGAAAAAGTTTCTACATCAACATTTAATGTACCTCCAGTGGAGACCGATGGAGAGAGCGATTCAGAAACAAGCTCACCCCCCAGCCTATTAGAAAATGAAGTGGAACAAAATGGATAGTCAGCTAATTCAAGTGGTGGAGAAACATATCGCATTAAATACTAAACATTGAAAACAGGGGAAATTCCCCAATCAGTGGGTAACTCTAAAAGATATGCATTTTTTCCTAATTTCTTTAAAATTCAAAAAGGCCTAGCTCGCCGATTCGCCAACTTTTTTATGGTGCCCGGAGGCATCCGTTCAGGGATGAGACGCACCAAGAACAAATCGCCAATGTTAAAGTGAGACCCTCTTCTGGCGTTCTGGCACTAGCGGATTAAAGACCGGGCAGTCTGGCAGTTTGTCTCCAGCAGCTTGGTAGCCAGACTGTTGTAGTTTGGTGTCCGGGCGATCTGACGGTTTGTCTCAAGCGACTTGGAGACCAAGCGGTCTCCTATGGCGGCTTGTTCTGTCCTTCTGGTGGTTGCCGAGCAGTTAGCCTATTTGTCTAGCCGTGCGGCCTGTTCGGCTTGTTTCTATTAAACCTATAATTATTTAGTCCCAAATTTCTTATTTGTAATCTCTCCCATCTCCTCTATTCTATAAAAGGGAGGCGATACCTTTGTAATACTCATCTTTTTTGATAATAAAAATTTCTATTATTCCAATTTTCGGTTTCTACTTGTGTGTTCGCACATGGTATCAGAGGACTCGATCTTTTCCACTTGATTCAGTGCCTTTTTCTGACCGCGCAGTTTGCCCTTCTTCGTGCAGTCTTTTTGCGCGGCTTCTCTTCTCTTTGTCACTACCCCTTGTGTGTGCGGCCTCTCTTTTCTTCTATCCATGACCTATTTTCGTTGTTTCTCTGCTTCTTTTCTCCCTGCAATCTCCTTTGATTCGCGCCACCCATTTCTATTCGTGCAGTCTCTGCTCTATTCGCACGACCTGCTTGCCTTTCTCACAAACTCCTTCCAGTTCGCGCGGTCCTCTCTATCTCATGTTCGCGCAACCTTCTCTCTAGTCGTGCGACTTCTTTCCCTCTACTTTGCTCTGTTTCTTAGTCATGCCCTTTCATGCCGCTGGTGTGTTGACACCGTGACCGCTGCAGAATCTTTTTATTCTCCACTGCGGCCTTCATAGCCGCACGTCCTGCTTGCTGTTGTTCGTGCGGCTTGTTTTTTCTTCTCGCGCGGTTTCTTATCTGTTCCTAGTCCTCTGTGGCCTTCCGATCTTCACTTCCTGCTCATTGTTCGTACAACTTGTTGCTTCTTGGTCGTGGCCTTCCTTTTCACTAGTGTGTTGACACCGTCACCGCTGCAGAATCTTTTTTTGTCCGCTGCGGCCTTCAAAGCTGCACATCCTGCTTGTTGTTCGCACTGCTTGTTGTTTCTTCTCACGCGGCTTCTTGTCTGTTCTTTGTCCGCTGTGGCCTTTCTAGCCGCACTTCCTGCTCGCTATTCGCGCGGCTTGTTGCTTCTTCTCACGTGGCTTCTTGTCTTCCTTCCATACCTCTTTCCAATACCTCAATCACCACCTTCTCCTCGAAGGCATCCGTCACGTTGGTCACTTCATCAGGTAGCACCAATGTGGTTACTCAAGGAAAATGGCTTATAGACTCTGGTGCGACCAATCACATGACAGGAAATCCTCAGTGCTTTTCTCTCCTAGAAAAACATGATCGGTTGCCCCTGGTTCTCGTTGTCGACTCCTCTCCCTCCCCGGTCCATGGAATGGGAGTGGTTCATGTGACTCTGTCTCTTCACTTGGCGGACACTCTCTAAGTGCGCTGCAGTGCAGTTTGGTATTGGGACTATGCTTAGGCGCCTATTAAAGGGAGGTTTAGGGTTCTATCCTTGACTCAAAAAACCTACCTTGTATTTCCCAACTGTGGGCCCCAGGAGATTTGGTTGGGATGTTCTTTGCCATTCGACTGCAGTCGGCCAGGACTGGGATTTCCCCAATATTCCCGTTTGTAATTCAGAGCCTTGGGCCCCCGAACTAGTTTCTAACAGTGCCAAAGTTTTCGTGCAATTTATTATCAGTTAGCACTTTATTCAAGAAACTCTAGTGCTCCGTCACATTAACTCCAACTTCTTGTTATTTTCAGGATCCGAGCTCCCAACGGACGATTTTGCTCTGTCCGCCTTCGCCTCCTCCTTTACAGATCTTCTACAGTGGCACCTTCGCCTTGATAATCCTCCTCCACGGCTTCTTCGTCAACTTCTGCCCCACCTCCCTCCGCATAGTTCTTCTCTCTACTACGATGCCTATAAGCTTGGCAAGCATCATCGTTCTTCCTTCCCTCCGAAGCAAGTTCGTGGCTCTACCCATCTGTTTGATCTCATTCACTCGAATGTCTTGGGTCTTGCTCCTATCCTCACCGTTGGTCGTTGTAGTTCTTATTTTATAACCTTTATTGGTCGGGGTATTTCTTATCTATTTCTAACTCTTCTTCACCATTATTCAATCCAAAAATCTCAGTCAAAACTACGTGGGTTAAAGAAACTTGGTTACCAAATATTGTTCCTGTCATTGTGTCGGCATCTGGAGTGGAGGAGGTGAATACCTATTCTCTTAGTTCTGTAGAAGCAATCTTAATCGTGATTGTCATGAGATTCTTCAACTGTTATTCTTCAAATAACCTCAATATATCTAAGAATATCTGGTCAGAATGCTGGAACGACTCGAAGTCGATGTCGAATCCCATGTCGAATTTCATTGCAGTAAGAGAGCTTGCCGGAATCGCCATTGATAGCCTGCAAAACAACAAAAAGATCAAGTGCTTGGGGAATAGAAAGCACGGGATGGAGCTCGAATAAAACCTAGTTATAAGATTTTCAGAATATGAAGCGTCAAACTCCATCCTGCAAAATAAACAAAATTCTTCGATCTGAGGCCGAAGAAATATATTATTGATAAAAGAGTTCGTCGATCTCAGTCTGAAGAAGGGAAAACTTTTCATTGTTCTCAGGTCGACGAAAATTTTTTGAAGTAGTATCATCATTCTCCGATCGATGAATAAAACATCACACATAGCGAGTTTTTTGATCTCTGGTCGACGAATTATCTCAAGAAATTTCTCAATTCATCGATCTCCGTTCAATGAACTGTGGCAAATTCTTCGACTTCAGACAGAAATTAAATTAACGCTTCTCCATTGATCATACCTAGCTGATTCAGAAAGAACAGACAGTTCCTCTTATCCAAGGGTTTGGTGAAGATGTCTGCTCTTTGCAAATCAGTGTAGATGTAGACAAGATTAATTTTCTTTTTGTCAACACAATCTCTAATGAAATAATGCTTTATTTCTATATGCTTAGTTCTACTATGATGCACTGGATTCTGTGTAATAGAGATTGCACTTGTATTATAACAAAGTAGAGTTGAATTATTTAAGTTGAAACCATAATCTAGGAGTTGGTTTTGAATACACAGCATCTGTGAACAACAACTGCCAGATGCTATGTACTCAGCTTCTGTTGTTGATGTAGACACAGATGTTTGCTTTTTGCAAAAGTAGGACACAAGTCTAGAACCAAGGAACTAGCATGTCCCTGAGGTGCTTTCTCTGTCCACTTTACATCCAGCAAAGTCAGCATCTGAGTATCCAGTAAACTCAAACTCTAACTCAGTTGGATATCAGAGTACTAAATTTCGGAAACTCTTTATATATCTCAAAATTCTTTTTATGAAAATAAGGTGTGATTCTGTAGGGTTCCCCTTGAACCTAACACAAAGACAAGTAGCTAATATAATATCTGGATTACTTGCTGTGAGATATTACACGGACCCAACAATGACCCTATATAATTTCTGAGCTATAGGTTTTCCATGTTCATCAGAATCAATCACAACATTTGTAGCCATAGGTGTTTTCTTCGCTGAAGCATCAGCCAGCCCAAACCTTTTTATCAGCTCCTTAACATACATGGATTGGGATATAAAGATGATATTAGGGGACTGCTTCACTTGGAGACTAAGAAAGTAGGAGAGCTCACCCATGTTACTCATTTCAAACTTGGAATGCATAAGGTCAGAGAACCTTTTGCATAGTTTGGAATCAGTAAAATCAAATATAATATCATCTACATATATTTGTACTAACAAGATTTTATCATGATGATGCTTGATAAATAAAGTCCAATCTACTATACCTCTAAAAAATTTATGCTCTAAGAGAAAGCTTGCTAAGGTTTCATACCAAGCTTTTGGAGCTTGCTTTAGACCATAGAGAACTTTATGCAATTTGAAAACATAAGATGGATGAGATGAAGAGATAAAACCTGGTGGTTGTTCCACATAGACCTCTTCTTTAAGTTCACCATTTATAAATGCGCTTTCGACATCCATTTGGTATACTGTGAACTTCTTGTAGGCTGCATAAGCAAGAAATATCCTTACTGCTTCTAACCTTGCAACATTGGCAAATGTTTGGTCATGATCTATGCCTTCTTCTTGTCTGTATCATTGAGCAACTAATCCGGCTTTATTCCTTATGATAGTACCTTGACCATTTAGTTTGTTTCTAAATACCCATTTAGTTCCAATGACTTAGTAGTCTTTGGGTCTTCGAACTAAATCCCAAACTCTACATCTCCCAAACTGGTTGAGCTCCTTTTATATTGCATTGATCCTATGTGGATCTTGCTCAACATCTTTTATGGATTGGGGCTAAGTTTGAGATATAAAGCAGGCATGCATCATGTACTGGTGGAGTTGATGCCTTGTCTACACACTCACAGATATGTCTCCAATCACTTGTGATCTCTAAGTGTGACTATCTCAGTAGGAGGAGTTAGTTGAGCAACATCTTGGGGAGCTAATTCCTCTAGTGGAATTATAGCTAATGTTGGCTCTTCACTGAGTTCAGTGTCATCATCTTCAATTTCTTTAGCAACTTGTGGAAAAGGATGTTAACAGCCTCATTGGTGAGGGTCAACTCATCCAATTTCTCATACAAACTTGGTTCCTGCAAATTCTCATTGGTAGAAGCTATCTTCTCCTTGAAAAACATATAAGTCTCATCAAAGGAAATAAAAATAGACTCTTCCATTTTCATAGATGATTTATTATATACCCTATAAGCCTTGCTTACATGGCAATATCTAAGAAAGATTTAAATTTCAGCCTTGGCTTCGAACTTTCTAATGTATTTCTTGTTGTTGTTGTGAATGTAACAAATATAACCAAAGAATCAAAAATAATATTCTTTACGTTTATTCCCTTTGAGTAGTTCATAAGGGGTCTTGCCCTTAAGCTTACGAATCAAACTTCTATTCAGGACATAGTTTACTGTGCTCATAGCCTCTGCCCAAAAGGATAGAGGCATGTGAGCATCATCAATTAATGTGCCTGCAGCTTCAATGAGTGTTCGGTTTTTTCTTTTAGCTACCCCATTTTGTTGAGGAGTTCTAGGAGAAGAGAAGCAATACCTGATACCTTCCTTCTCACAAAATTCTTGCATGGGAGGAGACTCAAACTCAGTACCATGATCACTTCTGATCAATACAACTGGAGTAGAGTACTCAATCCTTATTCTCTTAAGAAAATCTATAAAAACATTGAAGTTAACTGACTTGTTTCTCAAGAATAACACCCAAGTGAACCTTGAGATGTCATCAATAATTACTAAGGTATAAGACTTCCCTCCTAGGCTCTGTACAACAATGGGTCCAAAAAGATCCATATGGTGTAATTACAGTATCCTTGGTGAATCACTCTTATTAAGTGACTTAAAACTAGTTTTAGTTTGCTTGCCTAATTGACAAGCCCTACAAAGGCTTTCCTTCTTGTAGGAGCAAGAAGGTAATCCTCTAACATGGTTGTCCCTAGAAAGTTTAGCAATGTTTTTCAGGTTTACATGACCTAATCTCCTATTCCAAAGATCATTATTATTGTTGGTTTGATTAAACGGGCAAATTTCAGTTTCAGCAGACCTAAAGTTAACTACATAGATATTTCCTACTCTAGTACCAGTTAACACTACTTGGTTATCTACAGAAGTAATAATGCAAGAAGTTTTGGTAAATGATACCTAAAACCTTTCATCACATAACTGACTTATGAATATAAGATTGTGCTTCAGTCCACTTACATAAGGAAACTTCGTGAAGGTGACTGCTCCAATTTTGACCTTTCCTTATCCTTCAGTCTGGCCACAATTGGAATCACCAAAAATTACTTTGGGTCCTAGCTTTGACTTATAGTTGATTAAGTTGTCCTTTTTTCTAATCATATACTTTGAACAGCCACTATCCAGATACCACTGTTGCTCTTTGGTGGGATAGTATTTCACCTACAATAAAATAGATTAGTTATTCTTGACCCAGGTCACCTTGGGTCCTTGTTTATTTACATAATTAAAAATGGAAATGTATGAGTATTCAGGTTGATTTTTATAACCTAGGGGGTGAAATTATCTAGGTGGAATTATCCACTGATTAAATGGATTTACATATTATCCTGATTGATTTAATGTTTATTCGAATTAAAGTTTCTGTTATTATGAACAGGGGTCGACAAATTCTGGTAAGTTTGTCGATCTGAGGTCAACGAATGTGGATGAGTTCGTCGAACTCCACTCAGAGAATGAAAATATTCATTTTCTGGGCCCCAATATTGTTGATCTCGGGTCGACGAACCATCTAATTTCGTCGATCGCAGTTCAAAGAATAATTATAATAAGAATTTGCATTCGGACTTCGTCGACTTGAGTTCGATGAACTATACACATTTCGTCGATTTGAGTTTGACGAAATCAGCTGAACAAAGTTATAGTTAAGATTTTTCTTACTCTTTCTCCTTTTCTTATTCTTTTGTTTTAATTCTATTTGTTTAACATTATTATCATCTACCTTTTCCTTGCCTTTTTCAGAGACAAATTTTACTGGTGTTATTAAAATGTTTTTCTTAATTAGTGGGGGTTAGCTTGATGATGAAACTAAGCCCAGATTGCCATTAAGCCTGGCATTCACTATGCTTGTGATGTCCATCAGCTTGATACTTCTCCTATTTATGGATTCTTCAAGTTTCCTAGCCTCAGCTAATTCAGTTTTTTACGATATAATCTGTTCATTAGCTAGAGTTATTTCATCATTTAATTTGATATTTTCAGAAATGAAATTATCTTGTTCTGATAGTTTTTCTCTAAGTTGTTTAATCTCTTTTTTAGAATTAATTAAAACAATGCATAAATATTTGAATTCAGTTCTAAAATTATCTTAATTGAAGTCAAAAGAAGACATTACCTTATCTTCCTCAGATTCAGAGTCTTCACCCTCTAACTTATCATCTTCTGCTTCTGAATAGCTGCCTGATGCATTAATGGCCATAAGACACACTTCTTTTGCCTTTGCTTCCTCTTCATCTTCACTGGAGCTGCAAGTTGAAGATTCATCTTCAGTTTCACTCAAGGTTTCATCCACAAAGCCTTTCTCCTTTCTCTTATGCTTGTTGGAGGAGGTCTTACCGTAGTGCTGCTTCCTGGTTTCTTTTTCTCTTCTTCTCCCCTTCTTTTGGTTCTCTGGACACTCTGAGATGAAGTTTCCAGGCTTCCTTCAACCAAAGCAGACAACTTCTTAAGTTGGAGTCTTGTCATACCTTGGCTTGTCTTCTTGCCTAGATGACTTTCTTCTGAAATCCCTATTGCCCATCTCGTAAAATATCTTGGCTAAGAGACGCAGAAATTCTTCACTGGCCGTTGGAGATTCTGATTCTTCAGATGCTTTGAATGCAATGTTCTGCTCCTTTCTTGCTGATGAGGGAGTCTTCTGCTCAGTAGCTTCTCTAGTCTTTATCAATTGTTCATAGGACTTGAGCTTTCCAAATAGAGATTCTGTTGAAATCTCATTCAGACTTCTGGCTTCCTTGATTAGCCAGATTCTAGAATCCCATGAGCTAGGGAAGCACATGAGGATTTTGTCATTGACTTCTGTAAGGGTGATTTCCTTGTCCAGAGTCTTCAGCTCATTGATGATTGAGCTTAGTCTATTGTACATGTCACTTACAGACTCTGACTCATCCTTCTTGAAGTTTTCATATTATGAGATGAGATTGGATCTCATATCCTTTCTCTCATCTGCTGAGCAAGTAACCATCTGGTTAACAGAATCCCAGATACCCTTGGCTGATGTGCACTTTGCCACCTTCTGGAAAATGTCATCAGACATTGTCTGAGCAAGAATATTCATGGCCTTGGAATCAACTATTTTGGCCTTATTTTGAGCATCTTTCCACTCAGGTGGTAGAACACCATGAGTGCTGGAACTAGCAGTAGTTGCAGCCACTGGAGTTGGTGGTCCTGTCAAAATAGAATTAAAATATCATCATCAATAGTGTTCATATATAACTTGATTCTTGCCTTCCAAATAGCAAACTTATTCAAGTTTCAGACTAGAGGTCTGGTGCTTGCATAATCTTTGTTCTGTGCCATGATATAACAAAAAAATATGGAGAAGAAAATCATATCTAGCAAGGATCTTTTGGTTCAAATGTTAGCTTGTAAAACCAAAGGAATACCCCTCTGATACCAATTGAAAAATAGGGGTTAGACCTGATTTACTCTAGAGGGGAGGATAGAGTAATTAAAACTTTTGCTTTTTTTAAATTTATCAGAGTAAAATAAGTGATACCAATAGTAATATAGAAAGGAAATGAAAATAGGCTAATCTAATATATCACAACACAACAAGAATAAGAAAAAAAATGATCAGACACAGACAACATAAGAATTTTATAGTGGTTCCCCAAACTGGGTACATCCACTCTTCTGCCACCCTGGTAGGAATCCACTATAAGGTTTTTGATCTGGTGACTTCCACCACAATATCTATTTCTAGGGAGATCTCACAACCCTTTAGGGTTTTGATCAGGTGCCCAAAAACCAAGAATAAACTTTTGAAGGGAGTTAATAAACCCTTTTACAGGAGGTGAGAGAGATGATGATGTCTTCTCTTTTCTCTATACATCAGAGAAGACTTGTGGATTTTTGTTGTCAAAGCTCCTTCTGAAATATAGAGATGGTTCAGAAACTTGGAGCCTTGCTAAGGGTGTTGGTCTTCAGCCTTGTCTTGAGAGATCCAGAAACTTCATAACTGATTCAAAGTTATTGTCCTTGAATGTTCCTGGAGGAGATTGTTGGAACACCCTATTACTATTTGGATCAGGATGACTATATTTCTATAGGGATTTTGTGTTGTGACCTCCTTGTTGTTATAAAGGTCACATAGGCTATTTAGAGTGATCTTCAGCTCGACGCGTAGTCGACTTCAGCTCGACGCAGAGTCGATCTCAGCTCGACGCAGAGTCGATCTCAGCTCGACGCAGAGTCGATCTCAGCTCGACGCAGAGTCGATCTCAGCTCGACGCAGAGTCGATCTCAGCTCGACGCGGAGTCGACCTCTGCTCGACGTTCCGTCGAACCCAGTTCTGCTTACAGAAAACACTCTCTGGCCGACGTGTGTCGTGCTCAGATCGACGTTTTACTATGAGCTCGACGCTTTCCATACTTCCGTTAGTTTTGAATAGGAATTCAAATTCCTTCTGTCAGACAATTAATGCTGAAGATTTATTGGCTGTTACAGCATATCTGGTGCATGGCTCAAGGAATTTTCTAAGGAATGTCTGCCTGACATTTCCTTTGAGGCATGGACATTTAAGAAAAGCATTTAATGCTGACTGCCAACGGCTATCAAAGAAAAAGGAAGAAGAAGACTCAGATATATTATTCATTCAGCTAGACAGAGAAAAAAAAAAGAACAACAATACAGGACTTTTGCTGCTCTCTCTCTGTGATATTGTTTTGAAAGCTCACTCACAGGAATTCTGATTGCTTCAGACACAACCATCCAACTTTCTTGGATCATTCCTTGCTGGAGCAAATCAGATCTTTGAAGACCTGTCACCCTTGTACAGAGCTCTCCTTCCTGAACTTCTTCTTGATCTCAGGGGGAGCTTTGACAACATCTACAGATCGACTTTGCTTCTCTCTACTTGTTGATAGAGAAGACAACATCACCCCTATTTTTTTCTTTTTCTTTCTGTACAGGGTTTTAACTCCCTTCAAAAGTTACCTTTGGTTTTGCTGAAACCTGGTCAAAATCAGCTCCTTTGGTTTGTGAGAACCTGGTCAAAAACTCTCTGGTGCTCAAGACACCTGATCAACTCATCTTGAAGTGGATTCCTATCAAGGGTGATAGAAGAGTGGACTACCCAGGATTTTGGGGAACCACTATAGCTCCTTGTGTCGTCTGGATTGCTTGTTTCTTTGTGTTTTGCTTTGTGCTGTGAATTTCTTTTTACTCTGATTATTTGCTATAGCACCATACACTAAGTAAATCTAAACTTTCTCTCCACTCAAGTTTTTATTTGCAAAACTATTTTAAATAACTCTATTCACCCCCCTCTAGAGTTAGGATTGATCTTATCCTGCACTTTCAATTGGTATCAGAGGGAGGTTGATCATTCATACAGGCTAACACCTGGATCAAAAGATCTCTGATAAGATCATTTCTCTCAAATGGGTTATTTCCTTTAGTTTTACTTATCTTTAAAACTCATGGCACAAAACAAGGACTTTGCTAGTACCAGACCTCCTATGTGCAATCTCTCTAAGTTTGCACTATGGAAAGCAAGGATTAAACTTTACATGAATTCATTTGATGAGGACATCTTTAATTCTGTGTTGACAGATTGTCCAAGGCCTCCCACAGAAACAAGTACATCAGTTGTTCCTCCTCCTTCAGGAACTGATGCTGACATAAAGAAGTGGAAGGCAGCAGATGCTAAAGCCATGAACATCTTGGCTCAAACCATGTCAGATGACATTTTCCAGAAAGTAGCTGAATGCAATACTGCCAAAGAGATCTGGGAAAAACTTTCAGAAATTGTATCAGGTTCTGCAGATGAAAGAAATGATAGGAGATCCTACCTCATCACCCAGTATGAGAACTTCAAAAGGCAGAGTCTGAGTCAGTTGCTGACATGTACAACAGACTGAGCCTAATCATCAGTGAGCTTAGATCACTAGAAAAGGACATATCTCTCACTGAGATAAATGACAAGATACTGACTTGTTTCCCTAGCTCTTGGGACTCAAGAATCTGGTCAATTAAAGATGGAGGGAATGTATGTGAGTTATCCACAGAAGCTCTTCTAGGAAAGCTCAAGAGTTATGAGCAATTCATGAAGAAGAGAGAAGAAGAGCAGAAGATATCCACACCAACTGAAAAGGTTGAGAAAACCATTGCCTTCAAGGCACAGGAAGAACAACATAAAGAAAAGGTGTTGGGAGATGAAGAGCTTATGAGCCTTCTTGTCAAAAGGTTCAATAAGCTGAATAAAAAGAACTTCAGAAGATGGTCATCCAAAGACAAAGACAAGCCAAGGTATGACAGATCTACTAATAAAGATGTTATCTGTTTTGGCTGCAGGAAACCAGGACACATTGTCCCCAACTGTCCAGAAAATCAAGATAAGGACAGAAGGGACAAGAAGGAAAGAAAAGATAAAAGGAAGGATAAGGAGTCAAGGAAGCACCATGACAAGCCTTCCTCCAGCAACAGCAAGCACACCAGGAAAGGATTTGTTGCTGAATCATGGAGTGACTCAGATGAGTCTGATTCATCATCCAGCTCTAGTGATGATGTGGATGATGCAGAAGAAAAAGGATTCTGCATGATGGCCATCAGTGCATCTCAAAAGAACACTGATTCAGAGCCTGATGCTGACTACATATCTGATCAGGAACTTACTGAGGATCAGGTAATAGATTCATTTGATTTTACTTCTGATGAATTTAAATCTGAGTTCAAATCTATGTGCATTGACTTGATTGAATCTCAAAAGTTGATTAAAACTCTCAGAGAACAATTAATTGAATGCAAATCCATTAACTCAGATAATCTTAGACTCTTAGAAGAGTTGAAGCAGTGTGGGGAGGAGATAGCTTCACTGAAAGGTGAGCTATCTAAGTCCAAACAATTTGAAGAAACCCTTAATGGGAGAAGTATCAAATTAATGGACATCACAAGTACAGTGAACTCAAGATTGAATGGTACTCTGGGCTTGGGTGCTTCATCCAGCCAACCCATAGTGCTGACAACTCCAATCAAATTTACCAGTGACAAAGGTAAAGGAGTCTTGATAGTGGCTAGGAAGAATGCTGACTTAACCAAGGAAACTGGACAAAAAATGTCGAACGAAGCTCGACGGACGTCGACCAGAGCTCGACGGAATCGCAAGAAAACGTCGAACTCAGATCGACGCCTTCTACCTTCTGAACAAAGCAAGACTTCGCCGTCGAATGGAGCTCGACGCACTCACCTGAGTCCGTCGACCGAAGCTCGACGTGCGTCGAGCCGAGTTCAGAGCAAAACTCAGTTCTCAAGGGTTAATTCAAAATTCAATTCCAGCTCCGCATCTCATCACTTTAACCCTTATGCTGAATGGATCATACCTCCTAGGAGATATCATCCTGTAGGCTATAAGAGTCAACCTGAGATGTCTTTTATTTCAGAATTTAGAGGATATCAAAAAGGGCCCAAGGTAAACTGGGTCAAAAACAAATGATTTGTTATATGTGCAGGTAAAGACCTATCCAAGTGAGAACCAGCAGTGGTACTTGGATAGTGGGTGCTCAAAGCACATGACTGGCAACAAGGAGAACCTTGTGTCCTTCAAAGCTAAACATGGACCCAAAGTAATCTTTGGAGATTCAAACTTTGGACAAACAAAAGGCTATGGCCAAGTCAAGATAGGGTCAATCACATTTAATAAAGTGGCCAATGTGGAAGGACTAAAGCACAACTTAATCAGCATCAGCCAGCTATGTGATGCTGGTTATCAAGTTTGGTTTACCAACTCAGCATGCAATATTGCATTAAACAACAACATTGTTTTAATGGTAATAGACAAGATAACATATACCTAGTTGATTTCAATTCATCTAAAGTAGATATATGTTTATTTAACTCCTTAGCAAACCTAATGAACTTTGGCATAAAAGACTAGGACATGTGAACCTTAGAACCATTGCTAAGTTATCCAAAGACAACCTTGTTAGAGGACTACCTTCTGGTCCCTACAAGAAGGAAGGACTTTGCAAGGCCTGTCAGTTAGGCAAGCAAACTAAAAACAGTTTCAAGTCACTTAATAAGAGTGACTCACCTAGAATTTTGTACTTATTGCACATGGACCTTTTTGGACCAATTAATGTACAAAGCCTAGGAGGGAAATCTTATGCTTTAGTAGTTGTAGATGACTTCTCAAGATTCACTTGGGTGTTCTTTCTGAGGAAGAAGTCTGATAACTTCAAGATTTTGACAGATTTTCTCAAAGGCATACAGATTGAGTTCAATACTCACATTGCCCTGATCAGAAGTGATCATGGGACAGAGTTTGATTCTCTTCTTATGCTAGAGTTCTGCCAGAAGGAAGGTATCAGGCACACTTTCTCAGCTCCAAGAACTCCTCAACAAAATGGGGTAGTTGAAAGGAAAAACAGAACCCTTATTGAATCTGCCACAACACTGTTGACAGATGCTCACCTCCCTCTAACCTTTTGGGCAGAGGCTGTGAACACCTCCAACTATGTTTTGAATAGAAGCCTGATACACAAACTAAAGGGTAAGACTCCCTATGAGTTACACAAAGGGAAGAAACCTAAAGTAAATTATTTCAAAAAATTTGGTTGCATTTGTTTCATTCACAATAATGACAAGAAATACCTAGCTAAATTTGAAGCCAAAGCTGATGAAGGAGTGTTTCTGGGATACTCCATGACTAGCAAGGCTTATAGGGTTTTTAACAAGTGCTCAAATAAAATTGAAGAATCCATGCATGTTACATTTGATGAAACTAACATGTCTTATAAGGAGAAGGAGACTTCTACCATAAACAATTTGCAGGAACATTCAATTTCAGAAAATCTGAAGCAGCTTACCATCACAAACAAAGGGTCATTACCTTCAACAATTCAGCAAGACACTGAACTCAGTGACAATGAAGAGGAATCTCAGGGTTTGGAAAGCTCAAATGGTCAACAAATTGAAGAACCAGTTGTTGTTCCATAAGAGGAAACAACAACACAGGTTGATGCACCATCAACACCCCTTGTTGATTTAGTAACAGCAAGAGATCACCCAATTTCACAAGTAATTGGAGATATCTCAGTAGGTGTGCAAACAAGGAATCAAGTTAATCAAAATATTATGCACACTTGCTTTCTCTCTCAAATTGAGCCTCAAACCATACAAGATGCAGAGCAAGATCCAAATTTGATCATTGCAATGCAAGAAGAGTTGAATCAATTTGAAAGGAATAAAGTTTGGGAATTAGTACCAAGACCAAGGAACCAGCAAATTGTTGGAACCAAATGGGTATTCAGGAACAAGTTGGATGATCAAGGAATAATTGTGAGAAACAAGGCAAGACTTGTTGCACAAGGATATTGCCAAGAAGAAGGAATTGATTATGACCAAACCTTTGCACCAGTTGCAAGGTTGGAGGCCATAAGAATCTTTCTTGCATATGCAGCTCACAAGAGATTCAAGGTATATCAGATGGATGTCAAGAGTGCTTTTCTCAATGGAGACATCAAGGAAGAGGTTTATGTAAAGCAACCTCCAGGTTTTATCTCTCCAACCTTTCCTGATCATGTTTTTAAACTGCATAAAGCTTTATATGGTCTCAAGCAAGCTCCTAGAGCATGGTATGAGACCTTAGCTTGTTTTTTGTTGGAAAATGATTTTAAAAGGGGTAGAGTAGACCAAACTCTCTTTGTTATAACCCATAGGTCCCATACCCTACTAGTACAAGTTTATGTAGACGATATCATATTTAGGTCTACTGATTCAAGCTTATGCAAAAAGTTCTCACAACTTATGCACTCAAAGTTTGAAATGAGTAGCATGGGTGAGCTTGCTTTCTTTCTAGGATTGCAAGTTAAACAATATGTGGATGGCATTTTCATTTCTCAAACCAAGTATGCAAGAGAACTGGTTAAGAAATTTGGAATGTCTGAAGCATCCTCTATGAAAACACCTATGCCTACAAATGTTGTTTTAGATGCTGATGAATCTGGAAAACCAGTTGATCAGACAAGCTATAGAGCAATCATTGACTCATTACTTTATCTAACAGCTACTAGACCAGATATAATGTTTGCCACATGCATTTGTGCTAGATTCCAAGTAAGCCCTAGAGAGTCCCACCTCACATTAGTTAAGAGGATTCTTAGGTATGTAAAAAGTTGTCCTAATCTAGGTCTCTGGTATCCACATGACTCAGGATTTGATCTAACTGGATTTTCAGATTCTGATTATGCTGCATGTAGAGTAGATAGGAAAAGCACCAGTGGAACTTGTCAATTCTTTGGTAATAGACTTGTCTCCTGGTTCTGTAAGAAACAAACCTCTGTGTCCACATCAACTGCTGAAGCTGAATACATGGCTGCAGGCAATTGTTGCTCACAGATTTTGTGGATTCAAAACCAGCTCCTAGACTATGGCTACAACTTAGAGATGTCTAAAATCTTTTGTGATAATACCAGTGCAATATCAATTGCTCAAAATCCAGTTCTCCATAGTAGGACCAAGCACATAGAGATCAGACATCACTTCTTAAGGGATAATGTAGAAAAGAAGAAAATTGCACTAGAATACATTTCCACTGAAATACAAAGAGGAGATATTTTCACCAAGCCCTTGGATGAAAAGAAGCACTTCTTCTTCCTCAATCAGTTGGGAATGCTAGATGGAGACAGCATAAATTAAAACTCCTATATTTTGAAACCCCTAATTAACAGGAATAGGAAAAATTTCATTTTAAAATTCCTCTGTCTGAGTGGTTTCTTTGAGCTCTGAACTAAGCTCGACGTTGCGTCGAACGGAGATCGACGGTCCGTCGCCCTCAAAAGCGTCGAACGTCGAACTCAACTTCTAGCGTCGAACTAAGTTCACAGCTCCCTGGCTTCTTGAGTTTCTCTCTCTCCGGTCGACGTCTTCGTTCAACGTCGATCTGAGCTCGATGTATAGCATCAGCCCAAGCGTCGAACGTCGACCTAAGCTGCACGCTGTTGAGTCGTTTCAGTTCTCCTAGAGCCTTAGAGCGTCGAACTGAGCTCGACGTTCTTTCCATTTCTGCGTCGAACCCTAAGTATAAAATCATTTTTTCTCCGTCGTTCGCAGTTACGCTTTCATATTTTCTGCTCAAGCTTTCTCCCTCCAAATCCTTTACTCTTGATCTTGGAAGGTATTTTTTTTGCAGGAAAATGGCAATCACTGCAGGTGCTTTGGCGGCCATGAAGTTCGATTCAGGCTTCGACATCGACTTCGACTCATTTGATGGATCACAACAGTACTTTCTGGATATTCTGGAACTTTTCAAGGAGCAGCACCTGGTCAACTTTATGACAACCAGGATCCCTCTTCCAGAGTCGGAAATCAAAGAATGGACTCTTACAGCAGTTAACTCAGATAACAATACATTGACTGGGCAAATTTCAGGGAATGAGGTAGCTATCTCACCTCAAATCATCTCAGAAGTCTTCAGTTTTGCTGCTGGAGATGATGGAATAGAACTCTCTGTGGAAGAGTATGCTTTGATGCTGGACAGGATGGGGCATGCTGCTGGTAACCCCTCTAAACTCCTAAAAGTTAACCTAGCTATTGAGTATAGGTTGTTAGCAGACATCACAGGCAAAGTAATCTGTGCAAAGAGGACTGCACATGATGCCATTATTAGGCATCAGTTTTGCCTTATGGCTGCAATCTTGGATAAGAAACATCCCAACTGGGGATTGATTGTTTTTGAATTGATTAAGAAGAAATTGGATAAGAACTCTGTCCACTTTGGAAGAGTTCTTGGGTTGATTCTAAACCACTGCTACCCCCAGCTGCTTGTGTCCTCAAAGAAGCACATCAATGCTTCCAAGAGGCTCACTTGTGCACTGATTGGCAAGTGGGACAGAAAAATTGTGAATCACAGGGCAGCAGCAGCAGCAATGAGGACTTCTGCAGACACCAGGACTGTAGAGGTCACTCTCCCTCAGTCCACTGGCCCAGAAGCAGGGATTTTGCCATCTCCCTCCCTTTCCCTCCCATCCACCTTCATCCCCTCAACCACAATCCTCTCATCCACTCAACCCATACCTTCATCCATCTCCACTATTGCATCCTCCCTTCCACCACACACAACTTTCCTCCCCATAAGCTTGGATTTCTAATCTCATGAGGACCTCTTCTCCTTTGACATTCATGAAGACTCCCTCATGGATGCCTCTACCTCATCTCCTCATGACTTCCTCCATTCTCAACTTTTTCAGAACTACTCCTTTCCTCCATCCATGAACCAGTTACCCCTCCCTTGTCTGCACCACCCACAACATCTTCTACATTTCCATTTTCTGCTACTCCCTCTACCTCTACTCAAGTCCCACTTGAGCAAGTAACTCTGCTGCCCTTGGCCAATCAGATTTTTGACCTTCTATCCCCTAGGCTCTCCTCCCACTTGGATGCCAAGCTGGCTCCTCTCCTCCTTTCCCTGAGAACTCTCTCTGCCTCTGTCTCCTCCCTCTCCTCTCATCTGGCATGCCCTTCTTCTGGGGGCCTAGAGTCAGCTGCCACTGATTCTAGGCAGGGGGAGATGTCTGCAGAAGAAGAGCTGCATCCTTCATCAGTTCAGTTTGTACAGACTTGTTCAGAGACAGTCTCAGCAGCAGAAGTTCAGATAGCATCTGAGGTTCCTCCTCAAAATTCAGAACAGCTTCAAGAAGACCTGTCTAGGGCTATTATCCCTTTTCAGAAGACCATGATCCCTGATGTAGTAGTGGTAGCAGTAGCTCCTGCTAGTGATGAAGTTGAAATAATAGTAGCTGCTGAAACTTCAGGTGAAGTAATTGAGACACCTGATGCAGTTGAGACCCATGTCTCCCAAGGCCCTCAGGAACCAGGCCTTCAGGAACCAGCCTCTTCAGTCTCTATGGCTCCTGAGGCTATTCCCTCTCCTGCAGTGGTACACTCCTCCTCCCCACTGACAGCAGATCTTCCTCCAGTCACCTCCTCAGCAGCTCCAGCCTCCATCACTTTTCCGATCTCCAAAAGAAAGTACATAGATCCCTATGATGAATCTCAGAGTTCAGAAGATGAGTTTGCTACTGATTCTGATGACTCCTCTGCAACCATTGCAAGGAAGAGGAAAGCAAGATCAAAAGCTTTGAAAAGAGTTCCAATGGCTAGAGCCACAGACCATGACATCCCCTACTACATCAAATATAACTGTGAAATTACAGAGCCATGGATGCAGTATTCTCAAATCAAAGAAAGGCAATGAAACAGAAGAGAAAATTCAATGAAGGACCCACCAAGCCTGTCCATCAGCCTCCACCTCCACCTCCTCTAGAGGCAGGTGCCGGTGCAAGTCTATCTTCTAATCCAGCCCCATCATCTCTACATGGAAATACCTATCAATCAAGAAGATCCCAAGGAGATAGTCAGCAAAGGGGAAATCAGCAAAGAGGACACAACAGAGGCAGGCAGTCCAGAGGAAGATCAGGTTCTCAACCTTATCAAAGGGGAAGATCCATTAATCCAACCTTTGGTCCCTATCCTTACAGACCTAGAGCTGACCTCACCCCAAGAACTACTCAAGAACTCTCCTCCAACAGATTTGAACCAGCAGTATCTTTTGAAGATCCCACCAAAACTCCAGCTTACTGGAAAGCTAGAATGACTGAGATGGCTGCTCTAAATGAGATTAACAAAGCTAGAGAAAGAGGTCTGGACACCTCTCACATCAGCACAATGTCAGACCAAAGGAGAGAGGAATTGGAGAAATATAATTCAAAGAAGTTCTTTGACTCAAACAGATATATGCAACTCCATCCTGCAGCTGTACCACCTAGTGCAAGAGATCAGAAATCCTTAGGTGCAGCTGATGATTACAGATTCAAGAAGGAGGCTTCAAATCCTAATAGAGAAATTATCTTCAAGAAAGGTGATCAAGACAAAGCCCCACAGGAAAAGTAAAGTAAGGTGTTTTAATTCTTTCTATCTGCTGGACACAGGACATTTAAACATTACTGCTGCTATATAGTGTTATATATATGCTGCTTTTTATTCTGTCATATGTCTGGTTGTATTATATTGTATTTGCTTTACTTCTCTTTGAATCCCTAAATTCATGTAAATAGTAATCCTAATCCAAATAGGGGGAGATTGTTGGAACACCCTATTACTATTTGGATCAGGATGACTATATTTCTATAGGGATTTTGTGTTGTGACCTCCTTGTTGTTATAAAGGTCACATAGGCTAGTTAGAGTGATCTTCAGCTCGACGCGTAGTCGACTTCAGCTCGACGCAGAGTCGATCTCAGCTCGACACAGAGTCGATCTCAGCTCGACGTAGAGTCGATCTCAGCTCGACGCAGAGTCGATCTCAGCTCGACGCAGAGTCGATCTCAGCTCGACGCAGAGTCGATCTCAGCTCGACGCGGAGTCGACCTCTGCTCGACGTTCCGTCGAACCCAGTTCTGCTTACAGAAAACACTCTCTGGCCGACGTGTGTCGTGCTCAGATCGACGTTTTACTGTGAGCTCGACGCTTTCCAGACTTCCGTCAGTTTTGAATAGGAATTCAAATTCCTTCTGTCAGACAATTAATGCTGAAGATTTATTGGCCATTACAGCATATCTGGTGCATGGCTCAAGGAATTTTCTAAGGAATGTCTGCCTGACATTTCCTTTGAGGCATGGACATTTAAGGAAAGCATTTAATGCTGACCGCCAACGGCTATCAAAGAAAAAGGAAGAAGAAGACTCAGATATATTATTCATTCAGCTAGACAGAGAAAAAAAAAGAACAACAATACAGGACTTCAACTGCTCTCTCTCTGTGATATTGTTTTGAAAGCTCACTCACAGGAATTCTGATTGCTTCAGACACAACCATCCAACTTTCTTGGATCATTCCTTGCTGGAGCAAATCAGATTTTGAAGACCTGTCACCCTTGTGCAGAGCTCTCCTTCCTGAACTTCTTCTTGATCTCAGGGGGAGCTTTGACAACATCTATAGATCCACTTTGCTTCTTTCTACTTGTTGATAGAGAAGACAACATCACCCCTTTTTTTTCTTTTTCTTTCTGTACAGGGTTTTAACTCCCTTCAAAAGTTACCTTTGGTTTTGCTGAAACCTGGTCAAAATCAGCTCCTTTGGTTTGTGAGAACCTGGTCAAAAACTCTCTGGTGCTCAAGACACCTGATCAACTCATCTTGAAGTGGATTCCTATCAAGGGTGATAGAAGAGTGGACTACCCAGGATTTTGGGGAACCACTATAGCTCCTTGTGTCGTCTGGATTGCTTGTTTCTTTGTGTTTTGCTTTGTGCTGTGAATTTCTTTTTACTCTGATTATTTGCTATAGCACCATACACTAAGTAAATCTAAACTTTCTCTCCACTCAAGTTTTTATTTGCAAAACTATTTTAAATAACTCTATTCACCCCCCCCCCCTCTAGAGTTAGGATTGATCTTATCCTGCACTTTCAGAGATGTTGAAGAAGATTCTTGATATTGATGGTTGTTCTTCTTCAGAAATAATAAGGGAGAAAACAGAATGTTTTATGTACACAGAGAAAGAGTTCTGTATGTTGTTGTTTTGTGTCTCTTCTTTGTATTCTCAGTACTATCTGGTCTGTGTATGATTGCATTGATTATTCTTATTACCTTCTGAAAATAGAAAATCTCTTTTATATTCTGCTATCAGAATTCTCCTTTGAAATTTGAATTCCAAGCATTAATTGTTGACTCATCTGGAGAATTAAATGGATGGAATATTTGCTTTAAATGAGTTTCCTCAATTGTCACATTAAAATAAGCAAGTAATTAACCCTGATGAAGACCATAAATAATGATGCCAATAACGACTATATTCAGGAGAATATAAGGAGTAATTACTCAGGAAATTACTGCTAAATAATATAATTAATATGGGACAGAAGTAAGGAAAACTTCTCATTCTTGCTCGGGACAGAAATCATCGACCTCAGAACAGAATTCGTCGACTGGAGTTCCATGTTCGTCGACCTGAGAATTCCTATTCGTCGACCCTAGCTCTGCGAACTGCATTCTGGAAATAACTTGCTAACTCTGAACTCTAAGTTCGTCGAGCTGAGAATCTATCTGAATAAGGAGATCATCAACCTGGTCTCGAATATCGTCGAGCATAACTCAGAGAAAGATTTCTTAGTTCGTCGATCTGAGATCGACGATCGTCGAGCTGTGTTTGAAGAATTTCAAACTGATAATTTTGAACTCTGAATTCTTCTAAGTCCTAGTCTACTGAGGTACTCTGTTGGCTGGTCCATAAAGTTTGAACCTAGAGACTAACCTAAACTCTAGGACTCACAGACTTGACCCTAGCTATACAATATGGGTCAAACTCATCCTAATTAGTGAACCTAACCCAAATCCAAACTAGGGATCCAACAAACTGGGTATTCTCCCCCTCATTTTCTGCATTGAATTGTCCAGTACATTTCCCATCACATGTTCAGTTGTATTAGTTGGAATGTATTCAGAGTAAGAGCCACTACCTCTTATAGTCCTTGCTGCAGGTTCTGAGGCCATAGAAACCTGAGAACTCATATCTCTTCTAGTCTCATCAAAAGAGTCACACAACTGAGGGTCATGAGGCTCTTCTTCTCTGCTCTCAGAAGAGCTGCTTCTAGTGCTTTCTTCAGTGATGATTACTGCTTTATTTTTATTCTTATTAGTTGTTTGTTGGTGTGGAAGCAACGCCCTGTCCCATCTATCAAACATCTTAGACTCTATTCTCCTCATATGATAGATCTTTGTTCCTTGCCTCATATTGAGGATACTTGGAACCGAAACATGCAAGCACATGGAAAAAATTCTTCCCAGGTTTTGATCTGGAACACATTCAACAATTCTATCAAACAGTACCTTTCCCCAGTCAGTACTTTTTGATAGAATTATCCTTTCCATTATCTCAAACATTTTCCTGGAGATCTTGTCATGGGATCCTGTTTTGTAGATCAGAGCTTTGTTGATAATATTTGTTAGAAACTTTCCTTTCAGATTGATTTCCTTTCTCAGAATAGAGCATGTGGTGTGCTTTGAAAGGCCACACCACTTGATGGTGGATTTCACATCTTCCTTATACAGTTCATCCTCTTCATCTAACACCCTTAACTTTGTCAGATTCAGGTCTTTGCTTAGCCTCTTGGAAGTGACCTTGATCTTGTGTCCACTGATAGATGTTTTGAAAGTATCAAGTGTCTACCTAAATCACCTAGCGGGGGGTGAATAGGTGATGTCTGTGTCTTTTCGCAGAAAAAAAATACTTGAAAAATTAAGTACACAAACACCGAGATTTTATAATGGTTTCCCGAGTTGGGTACGTCAACTTTCCTGCCTCTCCATCTACCACAAAGGGCTAGATTAAGCTACTTCACCAAACTCAGATTTCAACAAATCTTACAACTCCGAGCCGCAACTCCTATAAATCGGAGACAAACCTATTACCACTCGGAGAACAACCTCTCCTACACCTCGATCCACAACCAGATCTACGACTCGATCAACATATAGATCTACCACTCGATCCACAAACGGATCTATAACTCGGAGAAAATCTCCTACAAAAGTAAAGGAATATTACCAAGTAATAAAAATTTCAAGTCTTCACTCCGACATTCATCGATTATGTAGATCTTGAAGTTTTGGAGAACTCAGAAAATAGAAATCTTTGAAGGCCTTGAATCTTGAATCTTTAATCGACTAGATCTTAGGAATAGAGATCTTCAGAGAGTAACAAGCCATTCGTATGGGTTGATGAAGATTGAATCGTGCAATGTTCGCAGTTCTCGGCCGATCAGAGATGTCGCGTATCGTACCGAAGGCCGACGAGTAATTCTTTTGGAAAGATTCTCGATTTGAAAATGAAGAGTAATTAGCACGATTAGCAATAATGTGAAGATTAGAAATCTAACCTAAATATATATATATACATCTTTAATAGCAATGACTATAAAAGAATTTCCAAAAGAAAAACTTCCAAAAATTACTGTGCATGGCGGCCGCAACCCAAGCCTGGAAACAAAAAATTGTCTTAAAAATGACCTAAGTCATATTCGTCAAGTATCATCGAGTATTGCTAGTATACTCGCCGAATAGTCATTGATATACGACGAATTTGTCATAGAGAAATCCAGCTCAAGCTAGCAAGCAACTCAACGCCAAAGCTAAAATCATACTCAATGAATTCGTCGAGTATCAGCTAGTGTACTCTACAAATTTGATGAGTATAGGATATCAGACTCGACGCTCTCGATGCCAAGATGCACTCGACACACTTGACGCAATCGACGCACTCGATGCCATCAACCCAGCAATATTTGACGAACTTGCCTTAAGAAAATCAGGAGAAGTAGTGTTGAGATGTGTGAGAACCCGCCCACCCATATCGCATCTCAAAACCCAGGTATTAAGATGAAGGGTGGCGGGGTACATAAACACGGAGGAGCGGGCGCTGCGAGCGATGTGGGACTAATCCCAACCACAAGACCGCGGGGATATTCCGCCACAGGGGGCCCACCGGGGTCAACACCCAGACCAGGAACGCGATGGGGAAAGTCACGGGGTCGGTCCCACACACACGTGTCCTGCTGGAAAATTACTCCAACACACCCCCGCAGCAGGACAATCTCCCTCTGATAACATGTGAGAACCCACCCACCGATATCACATCTCAAAACCCAGGTATTGAGATGAAGGGTGGCGAGGTACATAAACACGGAGGAGCGGGCACTGCGAGCGATGTGGGACGAATCCCAACCAAAGGACCGCGGGGATATTCCGCCACAGGGGGCCCACCGGGGTCAACACCCAGACCAGGAACACGATGGGGAAAGTCACGGGGTCGGTCCCACACACACGTGTCCTGCTGGAAAATTACTCCAACAAGAAGATTTGATTAATTCGGCGTGTATCGTCATGTATATTCGATGAATTCGGCGAGTATCGTTAGATACATTCGACGAATTCGATGAGTATACTTGATGATACTCGATTAAACTTTCTTAACTATTTTTCCAATCTTTCCAGATATTTCACCACAAGTATATAAGATGAATTCGACGAGTGATAGTAAGTACATATGATGAATTCGACGAATATCAATGATACTCATCGAATTCGACGAATATCCCTTATGATACTCGACTAATTTTACTTCGGTAAAATTCTGTTCTATTGAATTTGAGATCTTCTTCCTTGAAACTCCTCATGTACTTGGAATAGACGTACACTCCAATAGATATATTATATGTGAGTCAACACATTGGCCTACACAATGAAGGATTACAATGTACAGTCCCGTGTTTACTGACCCACTGTAACCTCACATTGGTGTGCATTTAGCAATGCAAACCTGCAAGTAAATAACTAAAATACACTATCAAATACAATCAAAAATCATCTTAGCTTAACTGTACCCTTCTTCAAATCAGGGTTATTGTGGATACAATTCCAACAATCTCCACCTATTTGAAGAAGTAAGAATTCTATAAGGTAAGGTGAATTGCACATAACAAAAATAATTATTAAGCATAAAATTAACAAGATAAGTAAATTAAAGAAAATTAAAATACATCGCACATTCCAGCCAAGACATATAAATCATATATATATATATATAAGAGTTTAAAGTTCGTTTTTAGGGCAACCACAATCACATCAAAAAAACATAAACATCAGGCCTTCCTACCTTGATCAATCTGTCGCTGCCTAACAAAATAAGCCCTTGGCTTAGGATAAGACTTTGGAGGGGCTAGAGGAGCAAACTCATCATTCTTGTGATTTTTGAAATGTATTCTTCTCTTGGAAGAGGCCAATTCATACTTATGCAATTCATCTTGATCGTAATGGTTCCATCTATTCCCATTTCCAAGATCAACTAGGGTGAAGGTGTCTAGAATAATTCCTTTAGAAGTAGGACTCCACACTTCATAAATTTCTCTATCTTTGGCAGGTAGTTCCCTGACTGGGTCTGATCTTACAGTATACTGGATTTCACCATACTTTCTTCTCTTGTAGACTGGAGCAAGAGGAATATCTTTAACGACTTGAACATCAGCAGCAGCAGCAGTAGTAGTGTCCTAAAAGAATTCCTTTGTGTCTGTCCAATGTTGAGAGCAATCCTCAGCAGGATGAACTTCAACATGAGCGGGCACAACAGGTACTTGAGAGCTAAACATCTGACCATGCATCCATATAAAGTTGTTATAGCAGTAGTCATTTGTCTTTTTGAAATTTTCTACCATAGAAGCTTAAACTGCAACAACCTTAGCTTTCATAGCCTCCTCCCCCTTTCTGACATCATCAATGACAACATTAGAATAAGCAGGAATAGTACTGTCAAAGTGAGCCTTCGATCGGTTGTGGGTATCAATCATTCTCTTTGCGTTCATATCAACATTATTAAGAACTTCTGAAGTAAACTAGAGCCCTTGCATTTTAAGAGTGATAGCTTTTCCACCCTTAACAAACATCGAATCCATCTTGGCATCAAGCTTGTCAATCAGCACTAAAAGTGAGAGTAAGATCTATCTCAACTCTAGAGGGGGGGTGAATAGAGTTTATTAAAATTAATTTCACAGTTTTGAAATAATCAGCACATATAAAATTCAATTTATAGTATAGTGTAGAGTGCTAGTAAAGAGTTAAAAACAAAGAAGTAAATAGCACAGCACACAGCAAATCAATCACACAAAGAAGCCAGAAGACACAAGGAAATATAGTGGTTCCCCAAAAACCTGGGTACATCCACTCTTCTACCACCCTTGGTAGGAATCCACTCAGGATGAGTTGATCAGGTGTCCTGACACCAATGAACTTTTGATAAGGTGCTCAAAAACCAAAATTGGATTTTTTGATAAGGTGTCTTGCCACCACTGAGTTTTGACAAGGCTCTCAGAACCAGACAGAATTTTTGAAGGGAGTTCAAGAACCCTTTTACAGCAGAAAAAGGAAAGATAAAGAGGTGAAGTTGTCTTCTCTGTTCTCAAATCAATTGAGAGAAGACTAGTGGATCTTTTGTTGTCAAAGCTCCCCCTGAGATGTAGACAGGTTCAGGAATAGAAGCTTTGCTCTAGGGTGATAGGTCTTCAGAAGTTTAGATCTCCAGCAAAAGATTGTTTCAGCAAAAAGGCTGAAAGATGAGGTGTCTGGAGTTCTTGAGATGAAGTTGTGATCACTTTTCTGTAAGCAAAAAGATTGTTATTCTGATTCTTTAGAATTGATCACTTGTTATCTGTCATAGCTTAATTCTTGTTGTTGTGCTCTCTGTGTATTCTGTTGTATATTCTATCTGACTAAGGATAAAAAGGAAGATCTGATTCTCTGAAAAATTCTTGTCAAAGATAGCCGTTGGCAGTCATAAATGTCTTCCAAAAAAAGTCTTGTCTTCTAGAGGAAGGTCCAATAAAACATTCCCTGAATAATTCCTTGAAACTTGCTCCAGAATAAAGACAAACGGCTGGCAGATCTCCTTGACATTAATGCTGAGAGAATTTCAAAAACATTCCAAAGACTGGCAGCATTTGAATCCTTAGAATCGTTGATCTCTCAGAAAAATCATCGATCTGAGCTCTACGATCGTCGAACTGAGCTCAGAGATGGAAACAGATCAAATAGATAGAAAACGTCGAACTGAGCTCGAAGATCGTCGAACCGAGCTCAGCGACCTGAAGAATAGCTGAAGAGTGATCGTCGACCTGAGCTAGAAGATCGTCGACAGGAGTTCGATGAATAAGAAAAACTGGCTGAAGGCAAATCGTCGATCTGAGCTCGAAGATCGTCGACCGGAGTTCGACGATTTATCGAAGTTGAGCTCATAGAGCGTCGAACCGAGTTCGACATTTCGTCGATCATTGCTCGACGAAAATTGCCTTAGACTTGGCTCTATATCCTTGATCTTGGAATGGTCCTGGGGGCAGCTTCAAACCTAAGTTCTAAGCCCTAGACTCATTCTAATGTTGACCTTTACAACTATACAACTAGGTCAACCTGGTTTCCTAAGACAAACATAGTGATCCTTACCCAAATTAGTAATAGAGTGTTCCAAAAATCTCCCCCTATTTGGGTTAGGATTACTATTTACAGACAGAATTTGGAAATAAATAAGCATACATTCAAAACAGAAGCTAAATCAACAATGCAGTAGGAAAGATATAGCAGCAATGCAGATCACAGATAAAAAGTCAGCAAATATCCAGAGGAGGATGATTGTTCAGCTTACATAATTCACTTCTTCTCAGTTCCCTTTTTAAACATAATTTCTCTGTTGGGATTGAGGGCTTCTTTCTTGGATCTTCTATCATCATCTACACCTAAGAAAGTTTGAGATCTGGGCCTTGGAACTACAGCCTCAGGGTGCAGCTTCATATAATCTTCTGGATTAAAGAATTTTCTTGATGCATATCTCTCCAGTTCTTTCTTTCTCTGATCTGATAGAGTTGTTATGTTGGAAGTGTCCTTGCCTTGCTCTCTGGCCTTTTTAATTTGATCAAGAGCAGCCAACTCTTTCATTCTAGCTGTCTAGGACAAGGGGTTGTTCTCAGGATCCTCAAATAGAACAGGAGGTTCATATCTGTTGATGGATTCAGAATCAGTAGGAGGAGTCCTGGAGACAACTGTATCTTTTAGCTTATAAGGGAAAGGACCTGATGTAGAATCAGTATGGCCTTGTCCTTCCCTTTGTTGAAATCTGTGCCCTCTCTGGCTTCCTTTATATTGACCCCTTCTAGAATGATATCCCCTTTGATGTTGCCCCCTTTGATAGTATCTCTGATAAGACTGGTAGGAGCTTTGTCTAGAAGCTGGAGCTTGAGAGGCTGAGCCTGAACCAGAATCTGGAGGAGGAGGAGGAGGCTAATACTGAGAAGATCCTTTTTCATACTTATCCAGCTTCCTTCTCTTCTTCATAGCCTTTAATTGGTTCTTGGAATACTGCATCCAAGGATTATATATGGGGCAGTCATGCAGAATATAGTAGGGAATGTCATTAGAATCCTTTGCCTGAGCTGGGGGGACTGTCATCATGGCCTTGCTTCTGGCCTTCCTCTTCTTGGCAATAGTATTTGCAGAGTCATCTGATTCAGTTTGAAATTGATCACTCTCTGAACTTTGAGGTCTGTCATACAAATCATCAATGTTTTTTATGTATTTCTCTTGTAACTTCAACTGATCAGGAGTCAGGGCAGGAGCAGCAGCAGCTGCTGAAATTTGAGCAGAAGGAACTTTTGAAGCAGAAACAACATCAGGAGATGGAGTAGAAGCAGCAGCAGCAATAGGAGCAGAAATAACAACAGGTGCAGGTTCTTCCAGGTAAGAAGCAAGTTCTTCAGCAGCAGATGTATCTTCAATTACAGGAACCATTTCAGTATCTTCAGTAACAGCAGCAGCAGCTTCATCAACAAGAGGCACAATGGCCTTAGTAGCAGCATCAGAGATGGAAACATAAACATCCACAGCCTTCCAGGAATTTACATATGCTTCGATTTGGCTGGGATCACAGACAGAAATAGGCACAATGGCCTTAGACAAGTCTTCAGTATGTGGAACTGGCAAAGATCTGAAGTAAACTGTATCAAACTCAGAGAGCAGGCTCTGGAGGTCCATTGCAAAAGCAGGAACAGGAGCAAGAGCTGGAGCAGACTCAGGCACATCCACTACTTCAGAAGGCATCTCCCCCTGCCTTGATTCAGGGAGAACTGAATCAAGGCACCCAGAAGAGGTAATTGCCTGAGAGGGAATGAAGGAGGAGAGCTTGGAAGACAGCTCCTTGACATGGGTCAGGAGTGGAGCCAGAGTGGTCTCCAGTAATGAGGTTAGCTTAGGAGCCAGCAGCTCATATAACCTGTCTGCCAGGGCTGATAGATCTACATGCTTAAGAGGGGCTTGAGCAGAGATAGGAGAGAAGGTTGTTGGAAGGATGTTGGCTGGAGCTGGTGGCATGGAGAATGTGGAGATAGGAGGTGTGGGAATGGATGGCTCTGAGAGTGGAATGGAGGAGATTGAAGATGTTGAGGTGGAGATAGGTGAGGCAAGAGAAGGTGTGAAGGATGGTTGGGAGAGAATTTCTTGCAGCATTTGTTGGAATGAGGAGGTAGAGGGAGGCTCAGGAGGAGTGGAAGGTGAATCATCCATAAAGGAATCATCTACAAGGGAAAATGATGGTGAGGTGAAGATTGGATAAGAGAAAAGAGGATGGAATTCCTCTGAGGTAGATGTTGGAGGGGGTGAAACTGGTGAAGAAATGGTAATGGGGGAAGATATGGCTATGGTGGTGATTAGAGGTGACGATGAAATGGCTGGGGTAGAGACAGCTGGAGGAGGAGGAGAAGCAGACAACACTTCTACTGGGGCAGAGACCAGAGGTGGAGTGACTGAGGCAGTCCTGGTGCCTGAAGTCAGTGGTGCAGCAGCTCTGGTAGGGTTTACAATCTGCCTGTCCCATTTGCTGAAAAGGGCACAGGAGAGCCTCTTGGATGCATTAATGAACATCCCAGAAGAGGTTAGCAGCTCAGGGCATCTGGAATGCAGATAGACCCCTAGAATTCTCCCAAAACTGATAGCAGTCTTATTCAGCTTCTTCTTAATCAGGTTGAAGAAAATTGATCCCCAGTCTAGATGTTTCTTATCAAGCAGAGCTCCCATTAGACAAAATTGATATCTTGATATGGTATCATGGGCTGAGTGCTTGGCCAGAAGCACTTTCCCAAATACATCAGCCAATAATTGAAATTCTATCGACAGATTTTTCTTCAGCAGTTTGTTAGGGTTCACAGCATTGTGACCCATTCTATCAAGCATGGAGTCATATTCCTCTCCAGATAACTCTATGGAATCTTCTCCAGAACTAAGATGAAAAACTTCAGTTAAAAGAGCCGGGGACAATTCTACCTGAGTCCCTTTATGAAGCCGACGACAGAGTTCTCATTCTCATCTGTCGCTGTATAACACCATTCTTTTATTTCTTCTGATGCGATCTTCATTCTGGTAGTCATTATTTGGGATAGCTGCTATTCTTTGAATAGATTGAGAATGTCTTTGAAGCGCTGATCGCTTCCATCAAATGAGTTCATGTTGATATCAAACCCGGTGTCGAATTTTATTTTAGAAATCGCAGCACTAGAGCCAGCCATTTGTACCTGCAACAAAGAACCAAACACGACCAAGCGTAGAAGATTTGGAGGGAAAAAGAAGAAAGTTGCAGAGAGTATGAAAGCGCAAAATATGAACGACAGCTAAAGAAATGATTTTATATTAGGGTTCGACGGCGAAACGGAAAATCGTGGAGCTCGGTTCGACAAAACGTCGATCTCAGCTCGACGATTTGGGCTATAGAAGGAATCTGAAGAGACTTCAATATCGTTGATCTCCGTTCGACGATGTTGAAAAGCGTCGAGCTCCGCTCGACGACCTCTGAACAGAAAGAGAGAAAACCTGGAGCTAACGGAGGCGCTGAACTCAGATCGACGATTTCGGAAACGTCGATCTCTGGTCGATGTTTTGTAGAAAAACGTCGATCTACGTTCGACGATTTCTGGGAAAGCGTCGAGCGCAGTTCAGAGACAAAGCCTATTCTACAGACACAAAAAGAACTGAATTTTTTTTAGCCTAGTCTTGGTGTGTTTTAACTTTTCAAAAATCTTGTAAATTAGTTTAGGCTTCCTCCATCTAACATGCCTAACTGATTTAGGAAGAAACTGTGTTCTTTTCATCCAAAGGCTTGGTGAAAATATCTCCCTTTGCAAATCAGTAGGGATATATTGAAGTTCAATTTTATTTTTCTCTACATTATCCCTTAGAAAATGATGCCTAATCTCTATGTGTTTTGTCCTACTATGGAGGACTGGATTTTGTGCTATAGAGATAGCACTAGTATTATCACAAAAATTTTTTTGACTTCTCTATGTTGTAGCCATAGTCTATGAGCTGATTTTGTATCCACAATATTTGTGAACAACAACTGCCTGTAGCCATATATTCAGCTTCAGTAGTTGAGGTTGACACAAATGTTTGCTTCTTACAAAACCAGGAGACAAGTCTTGTCACCAAGGAACTGACAAGTTCCACTGGTGCTTTTCCTGTCTACTCTGCATCCAGCATAATCAGCATCTGAGAATCCAGTTAAGTCAAATGCTGAGTCTTTTGGATACCAGAGTCCTAGATTTGGACAACTTTTTACATACCTAAGAATCCTCTTCACTAAATTTAAGTGTGATTCTCTAGGGCTCACTTGGAATCTAGCACATATGCATGTAGCAAACATTATATCTGGTCTACTAGCTGTAAGGTACAGTAGAGAGCCAATCATTGCTCTATATGTTGTCTGATCAACTGGTTTCCCATGTTCATCAGCATCCAATACAGCATTGGTAGGCATGGGTTTTTCATACAAGATGCCTCAGACATACCAAATCTCTTAACCAATTCTTTAGCATACTTGGTTTGGGAAATAAATATGCCCTCAGCATGCTGTTTTACTTGCAATCCTAAGAAGAAGGAGAGCGAGCTTACCCATGCATCATTTAAATTTGGAATGCATCAGGTTTGAAAACCTTCTGCAAAAGTTTGAATCAGTAGATCCAAATATGATATCATCTACATAAATTTGTACAAGTAGGGTATGGGACTTATGGGTTCTAATAAAAAGAGTTTGGTCTACTCTCCCCCTAACAAAATCATTTTCCAGAAGAAAGCATGCTAGGGTCTAATACCATGCTCTAGGAGCTTGCTTGAGACCATATAATGCTTTATGCAATTTAAAAACATAATCAGGGTGAGTTAGAGAGATAAAACCTGGAGGTTGTCTAACATAGACTTCCTCTTTGATGTCCCCATTGAGAAATGCACTCTTCACATCTATCTGGTAGACCTTGAATCCCTTGTGAGCAGCATAAGCTAGGAATATTCTAATGGCCTCTAACCTTGCAACTGGTGCAAAGGTCTGGTCATAGTCTATTCCTTCTTGTTGAGAATATCCTTTAGCAACTAGCCTTGCCTTGTTTCTGACAATAACTCCTTGATCATCCAGCTTGTTTCTGAACACCCACTTTATTCCAACAATGGAGTGATCCTTTGGCTTAGGCACTAGTTCCCAAACTTTATTCCTTTCAAATTGATGCAACTCCTCTTGCATTGCAATGATCCAGTGTGGATCTTGCTCTACATCTTGAATGGATTGAGGCTCAACTTGAGATAGGAAGCTGGTGTGCATTAGGTTTTGGTTGACCTGATTTCTGGTTTGCACACCAGCTGAGATGTCTCCAATTACTTGTGAAATTGGATGATCTCTTGTTGTTACTAAATCAACAGGGGGTGTTGATTGTTCACCAACCTGTGTTGTTGTTTCCTCTTGTGGAATAACAACTGGCTCTTCAGGATGATTTTCTTCAAAAGGTTTAACTTCTTCTTCATCATCACTGCTCTCATCCTTTTATTGAGAGGTTGTTCCTTCTTCTTTAACCTGTAATCTGTCCATACTTTCTGAAATAGAGTGTACCTGCAAAGGTTCTATGGTAGAAGTAGACTTCTCCTTATAACACATATTAGTCTCATCAAAAGTAACATGAATAGATTTTTCAATTTTACAGGAAGATTTATTATATACCCTATAGGCCTTGCTGATCATGGAGTATCCCAGAAACACTCCTTCATCAGCTTTAGCTTGGAATTTTGCTAGATAATTCTTGTCATTATTATGAATATAACAAGTACACCCAAAAATTTTAAAATAATCTATTTTAGGTTTCTTCCCTTTGAGCAATTCATAGGGAGTCTTGCCCTTTAGTTTATGTATCAGGCTTCTGTTTAGCACATAGTTGGAGGTGTTCACTGCCTCAGCCCAAAATGATAGAGGTAGGTGAGCATCTGTCAACAATGTAGTAGTAGATTCAATTAGGGTTCTATTTTTCCTTTCAGCTACCCCATTTTGTTGAGGAGTTCTAGGAGCTGAGAAAGTGTGCCTGATCCCTTCACTTTGACAGAACTCTTGCATAAGAAGAGAATCAAACTCTGTCCCATGATCACTTCTGATCAGGGCAATGTTAGTGTTGATCTCAATCTGTATACATTTGAGAAACTCTGTCAAACACTTAAAGTTATCTGACTTCTTCCTCAGAAAGAATACCCATGTGAATCTTGAGAAGTCATCTACAATCACTAAAGTATAGGACTTCCCTCCTAGGCTTTGTACTGATATGGGTCCAAAATGATCCATGTGCAACAAATATAGAATCCTAGGTGAATCACTCTTATTAAGTGACTTAAAGCTATTTTTAGTTTGCTTGCCTAATTGACAAGCCTTGCAAAGTCCTTCCTTCTTGTAGGGGCCAGAAGGTAGTCCTCTAACAAGGTTGTCCTTGGATAGCCTAGCAATGGTTCTAAGGTTTATATGTCCTAATCTCTTATGCCATAAAACATTTGGCTTAGATATGGAATTGAATAAATAGATATCTACTTTAGATGAAAGAAAATATACTAAGTAAATGTTACCTGTCCTTTTACCTGTTAACACAGTTGTGTTATCCTCTGACTTGATCTTGCACAGGGATTTGTTGAAAGTCACCTTGTATCCTTCATCACATAGCTGACTGATACTTATCAGATTGTGCTGCAGTCCTTCTACATATGCCACCTTCTTGAAAGTGACTGAGCCTATCTGATCAGCACCATATCCTTTGGTTTGGCCAAAATTTGAATCACCAAAAATCACTTTGGGTCCAAGTTTGGTTATGAAGGATGATAGGTTCTCCCTGTTCCCTATCATGTGCTTTGAGCACCCACATCCAGATACCATTGTTGGTTAGATACTGGATAGGTCTTCACCTGCACATGAACAGCTTATTTGTTTTTGACCCAGTTAACCTTGGGCCTAGGTTGATATCCTTTGAATTCAGAAATGAAAGACATCTCAGGTTGACTCTTATAGCCTTCAGGATGGTATCTCCTAGGAGGTACTATCCATTCAGTATAGGGGTTAAAGCCTTGGGATGTGGGACTTCTGGGATTTAAACTAGATGTACCATTGAAGGATTGTTCACAGACCTGATCTCTATTTGGCGATCGTCGAGCTAAGGTCGATGATCTTGGGTCAGATCGTCGATCTCTGTTCGAAGATCGATTATTCTGGAGCTCAGAGTTTGGATATCGTCAAGCTGAGGTCGACGATCTTGGATTAGATCGTTGAGCTCTGTTCGACGATCGTCGAGCTCTGCTCGACACAATCTGTTGAACTGTAATTTTCTTTGGCAGATCTGCATTCTTCCTAGCTACCTCTACTACTCCCTTCCCTTTGTTAGAGACAAATTTGATTGGAGTTGTTAATATTGTAGGTTGGCTGGATGAAGCACCCAAGCCCAGTATACTATTAAGTCTAGAGTTCACTGTGCTTGTAATGTCCATCAGTCTGATACTTCTCCCATTTAGGGATTCTTCAAACTTTTTGGCTTTTGTTAGTTCACTTTTCAGTGAAGCTATCTCTTCCCTACAGCATTCCAACTCCTCAGAGAGTTTGAGGTTCTCTGATTTTATAGTGCTATACTCAGATAGTTGTTTTCTGAGGGAAGTGATTTCCTTCTCAGACTCCAACAGATCTAGGCATAGTACCTTAAACTCATGTTTAAAATCCTCAGAACTGAAATCAAATGAATTGATTACCTGATCTTCTTCTAGTTGAGCTTCTGAATCTGATTCTGACTCTTCTGCTTCTGAGTCTGTTTGAGAGGCATTGATAGCCATCATGCAGAATTCCTTTTCATCATCATCATCTTCATCATCATTGGAACTGGATGAAGTTTTAGAATCCTCTTCTGTCTCACTCCATGTCTCAGCAACAAAACCCTTCCTTGTATGTTTGTTCTTGCTGAAGGAGGGTTTGTCTGAGCTGTTCTTTCTGAAGTCTTTTTCCTTTCTTCTTTCGCTTCTATCTTTCTTGTCCTTGTTCTTATTTTCTGGACAGTCAGGCACAATATGGCCTGGTTTCCTGCAACCAAAACATATGATTTCTTTATTGTTATTTTATTTATCATACCTTGGTTTATCATGACCCTTGTATGATCTCTTTCTGAAGTCTATTCTGGCCATCTTGTAGAATCTTTTGGCCAGTAGACTTAGGAGCTCATCATTTCCTATAGCTTTATCTTCAGGCTCCTCTTCTGCAGCTTTGAAGGCTATGGTCTTTTCTTTCTTTGTGACTAGAGAAGTAGCCTTTTGTTCATCTTCTCTATTTTTAATGAGCAGCTCATAGGATTTGAGCTTGCCCAGGAGAGCTTCAGTGGTAATCTCATTTAGACTTCTGGCATCTTTGATTGGCCAGATTCTTGAATCCCAAGTGTTGGGGAAGCACATTAAGATTTTGTCATTCAGCTCAGTCAATGAGATTTCTTTATCCAAAGTCTTTAACTCATTGACAATCAGACTTAGTCTATTGTACATGTCAGCCACTGATTCAGCTTCTCCCTTTTTGAAGTTCTCATATTGGCTTATCAGATGGGATCTCCTGTCTTTCTTTCATCAGCAGACCCTGAGACAATTTCAGAGAGCTTGTCCCAAATTCCTTTGGCTGAGTTGCAGTCAGCTACCTTCTGAAATATCTCATCAGACATTGTCTGAGCTAAGATGTTCATGGCCTTTGCATCTGCAGTTTTCCATTTCTTTATGTCTGCATTTGTTCCTGAGGGAGGTGGAACAGTACTTGTGCTTGTGGTCTCTGGAGGTGTTGGGCACACTGTCAAAACAGAATTAAATATAATCCTCATCAATAGAATTCATATAAAGTTTAATCCTTGCCTTCCAGAGTGCAAACTTGGAAAGGTTGCACACTGGAGGTCTGGTGCTTGCATAATCTTTGTTTTGTGCCATGTCTATTTAAATAGATAAATATAGTGAAAATAACCCTCTTAAGAGATTGATCTTATCAAGGATCTTTTGGTTCAGGTGTTAGCCTGTATGAGCAACCAACCTGCCTCTGATACCAATTGAAAGTGAGAGTAAGATCTATCTCAACTCTAGAGGGGGGGGGGGGGGGTGAATAGAGCTAATTTAAATTAATTTCACAGTTTTGAAATAATCAACACATATAAAATTCAATTTATAGTATAGTGTAGAGTGCTAATAAAGAGTTAAAAACAAAGAAGTAAATAGCACAGCACACAGCAAATCAATCACACAAACAAGCCAGAAGACACAAGGAAATATAGTGGTTCCCCAAAAACCTGGGTACATCCACTCTTCTACCACCCTTGGTAGGAATCCACTTAGGATGAGTTGATCAGGTGTCCTGACACCAATGAGCTTTTGATAAGGTGCTCAAAAACCAAAACTGGATTTTTTGATAAGGTGTCTTGCCACCACTGAGTTTTGACAAGGATCTCAGAACCAGACAGAACTTTTGAAGGGAGTTCAAGAACCCTTTTACAGCAGAAAAAGAAAAGATAAAGAGGTGAAGTCGTCTTCTCTGTTCTCAAATCAAATGAGAGAAGACTAGTGGATCTTTTGTTGTCAAACCTCCCCCTGAGATGTAGACAGGTTCAGGAATAGAAGCTTTGCTCTAGGGTGATAGGTCTTCAGAAGTTTAGATCTCCAGCAAAAGATTGTTTCAGCAAAAAGGCTGAAAGATAAGGTGTCTGGAGTTCTTGAGATGAAGCTGTGATCACTTTTCTGTAAGCAAAAAAGATTGTTATTCTGATTCTTCAGAATTGATCACTTGTTATCTGTCACAGCTTAATTCTTGTTGTTGTGCTCTCTGTGTATTCTGTTGTATATTCTATCTGACTAAGGATAAAAAGGAAGATCTGATTCTCTGAAAAATTCTTGTCAAAGATAGCCGTTGGCAGTCATAAATGTCTTCCATAAATAGTCTTGTCTTCTAGAGGAAGGTCCAATAAAACATTCCCTGAATAATTCCTTGAAACTTGCTCTAGAATAAAGAAAAACGGCTGGCAGATCTCCTTGAAATAAATGCTGAGAGAATTTCAAAAACATTCCAAAGACTGGCAGCATTTGAATCCTTAGAATCGTTGATCTCTCAGAAAAATTGTCGATCTGAGCTCTACGATCGTCGAACTGAGCTCAGAGATGGAAACAGATCAAACAGACAGAAAACGTCGAACTGAGCTCGAAGATCGTCGAACCGAGCTCAGCGACCTGAAGAATAGCTGAAGAGTGATCGTCGACCTGAGCTAGAAGATCGTCGACAGGAGTTCGACGACTAAGCAAAACTGGCTGAAGGCAAATCGTCGATCTGAGCTCGAAGATCATCGACCGGAGTTCGACGATTTATCGAAGTTGAGCTCAGAGAGCATCGAATCGAGTTCGACATTTCGTCGACCGGAGCTCGACGAAAATTGCCTTAGACTTGGTTCTATAACCTTGATCTTGGAATGGTCCTGGGGGCAGCTTCAAACCTAAGTTATAAGCCCTAGACTCATTCTAATGTTAACCTTTACAACTATACAACTAGGTCAACCTGGTTTCCTATGACAAACATAGTGATCCTTACCCAAATTAGTAATAGGGTGTTCCAACAAGCACTTTAAATTTTGTAAGGTTATTTTTAACATCTTGCTCAATTTCCTTGACCTTGTCCAGAACCTTCTGCATGCAGCCTTCAAATTGTTCTTGCTGCCTTGCTGACAAAACCTCTATTGTCTTCAAAATGGAACTTTCAGTGTACAACCTCGAACTCCCAGGCGAGTGGGAGAAGCCGAGCGAGAGGACTCCAGGCGAGAGGTGCCAGAGAAGAGGCACCAGGCGAGAGGTGCCAGGGGACAGGGTAAGGAGTAAGGTTCACCGCACCAAGCGAGACGGCCTAAGGGGAGCAAGGCTTTCGATAGGAGAATGCCGAGACGGGAAGCTTTTCCGGCGATTGGTCAGCTCCCCGCGCGAGAAGGCTCCAGGAGTGGAGCTCTCGCCCGGGGTCGCCCTCTCACCATGCGAGGGGACCTTATGCGAGAGGACCTTATGGAGGAGCACTCGCCAAGTGCCACTTTGGTTCAAGGCTGATTCAGGTAGGGCTGGGTCCACTTTTTGGGCCCCAGGGAGGTTTTACCCTTTTTACCTCGGGTGGTCTGCATTTAGCCCTTGCGGACAGCGGAGTTTGGTTGTTGGCAGACCTAGCCAGGGGTATTCTGGTAATTTCCGGGCGGTGTAAATTGGTTATTTGCAGTCCCAGTTCAGAGGCCTATAAATAGACCGGTAAGGTGCCTTAGAAGGGCAAGCTTTCTTGACTCCTTCCACTTCTTCTAAGGCACCTAGCTCAGCATTGGCTAGGGAGGGGAAGAGCTTTAGTCTCTTATGGGTACGAGGTGGGACCTCCTCGCTGGAGCCTTCGGTCTAGTTCTTCGCCTCGAGGGTGATCCCAAGGGAGTAAGCGTGAGCTGCCCCAGTAGTTCCGAGCTTTAGGGGGAATCGACCTTGGTTGTTCCAACATTTTTGGTGCGGTGAGTGTGGAGCAGCAGCTTGTGCGGAAGAACGAAGGGTTACCTCATGGCGGGAGATGCAGGAGGAGAAGACGAGGGGTCCCCAAGCCAGGGGGGTTACGACGAGAGGGCGGAGTTCATGTCGTCTATCGGAGGGATCATGGACATGCTGAAGCAGCTCACACAGAGAGGGGAGTGCGAGACCCCCCCCCCCCCGCCCCAGGTGCCGGACCACGCGCTCCGCGAGGGGGTCGAGCCGGCACGGATAGGTGAGGACGCACCCGGGAGGCGACCGGGAAATGAAGTGGCGGCGGAAGGAAGCCGGCGAGAGGTGGAAGGAAGGGAACTCTTCCCCAGCCCGGCGAGTACCGTCGCGCCCGTGGGGCTAGTCGCGCGAGTAGACCTTGCAAGACCACCGGCGAGAGGATCCCCCTTCTGCGAGTAAGTCCTCTCGGCACCCGTTCCGGAAGGGTTCTGCGAGCCGGAGATGACCTACTACGTGGGGAAGGATGATCCCCTCCAATACCTGCAATGGTTTGAAGATGCGGTCTCCATCAGACCTATGACCGACGCCTTCAAGTGCCGCCTCTTCGCCATCACTTTGAAGGATAAGGCCAGGGACAAGTTCCATCAACTCCCGGCGGGTTCTATTTATTGCTTCGAAGACCTGAGCAGGAGCTTCCAGCTGCGCTTCTCGACCTCGAAGAAGAGGAAGAGGAACCCGGAGTCCATCTTTTTGATCAAGCAGAAGACGGACGAATATTTGGCTCAGTATGTGGATCGGTTCCAGGAGGAGATCTTAGACATCCAGGAGGTGCCCGGTTTCGCCCTCTAGATGGCCTTCACCATGGGGTTGAGGGAAGGCTTCTTCAAGATGAGCCTAACCCGGAAGGCGTCATTGTCCTTTGAGGGATTGATGGAGAAGGCAGCAAAGGAGATAGCCATGGAGGCAACAAACCCGACATTTGCAAGGAAGTTAGCAAGGCTGACGGAGGGGGAGCAGAGAGAGTCAGGAGGAACAAGGCAGCAAGAGGGAAGGAGAAGGGAGGAGCCAAGGGGACCCGTGCACCTGGAGTTGGGCTGGAGGCAACCGGGAGGCCCAGTTCAAGGACCCGGAAGGGGTCCTCCGCAGGGGGGGAGGAACTTTTATCCGGGACCAGGGAGGTTTCATCCGCTAGGGTGGGGGCATGGCCCAAGGCCGCTCCCACCTCCGCCTCAGCAAGCTATGGCCATTGGCCGAGGGAGAGGAAGAGGAAGAGAGTGTGGGAGAGCGATTGGGGGGAGGAGGAGGAACCCCCAAGATGGGAGATATGGGGGAGGAGTTCTACCATATTGCGACTTCCATGAGGAAGAGGGCCATGCGACGGCCACGTGCCCAGAGTTCTTAGAGTTGAAGAGGGGCAGAGGAGAAGACCAACGACCACCAGTGCAGATAGTGGAGATGCTAGGAGCCGCGGAGGAGGATCGATGTGTGGATCGGTCGGACACAGGAGATCGAGGAGGGATCGGAGTGATTCATGGGGGGGTGGGGATCGAGGCCACCCGTAAGGCCAGTCTTCACACAATGTATCGTCGGAGCATTTCCTCGACGTCGCAAGCCCCACCCCCGGATGAGAAAATCACCTTTTCTAGAAGGGACCTACTAGATCATGAGGACCCTTTCTGCGACGCGCTGGTAATCCG
This sequence comes from Platanthera zijinensis, assembly GCA_039513925.1. Taxonomy (NCBI): domain Eukaryota; kingdom Viridiplantae; phylum Streptophyta; class Magnoliopsida; order Asparagales; family Orchidaceae; genus Platanthera; species Platanthera zijinensis. Next base: position 168,888,907 of record CM077078.1, on the reverse strand, counting down.
GACCGCCTTTGAGAACTTCACGGTGTCCCGAATTTTGGTGGACAACGGGAGTTCCGTCAACGTGATCTTCAAGAAGGCATTCAATGAGATGAGGGTGGAGGCCCGAAGGGTGTTGGCGGCGGATGAGCCATTATTTGGATTCTCGGGGGAGAGGAAAGAGGTCGAGGGAGGAGTAGAACTTCAGGTGACGCTGGGGGGGTTGTCCAGGAACTGTCGTTTCGTGATAGTGGATGCTCCCAACAGCTATAATGCGATCTTCGGGCGCCCCTTGATCAGCGCCTTTAAGTGTGTACCATCCTCGTTCCATCAGTTCTTGAAGCTTAATTCGGGAGGAACCCAGGTCAGGGTGAGGGGGGATCCGAAGGAGGCTCGGGAATGCTACGTGACGGCGGTCAACACCATCTCATGGAAGGGGGATACAGAGGAGCATGAAAAAAGGATGGAACGGGAGGAGTCGGAGAGAGAAGGAAGAAGGGACATAGGCATTGCGGTGGAGCCAGCAATGGCAAGAGAGCAGGTGGCTGGAGGAGAGGAGCTGGTGAGAGAAGAAGCACGGGTGGAGGGAAGCCTTGTGGCAGGAGAGCAGGTGGCTGTAGGAGAGGAGTTGGAGAGAAAAGAAGGAGGGGACAGAGGCATTGCGGTGGAGCCAGCAATGGCGGGAGAGCAAGTGGCTGGGGAGCGGGAGCGTCGGGGGAATGAAGGAAGTATTGGGGAAAAGAAGAGAAAGAGGGCATCACCAGAGGGGGACCTTGGAAGATAGAGTGGGAGGGCCCAGGAGAGGGTAGCTGCCGTGTAAGGTCTTGGAGTTGAGTACAGGGAAAAGGACCTGGAAGAGGATCTGAGGGAGCCAGAGGAAGAAGAACCTTCAAGGTTGAGGGCGGCTGTGGAAGTTCTAGAAGTGGAGATCTTCACAAAGGACAGAAGGAGGGAAAAGATAAAGATCAGCAGAGAGCTCACTCCCAAAGACCAGGAAGAGATCTGGAGGTACGTGCAAGAGAACATCGACGTCTTCGCCTAGAGCGCAGCGGACATGCCAGGGATCGACGCGGACGTGGCGTGCCACTGTCTCAACCTTGATCCTAAGGTCCGCCCCATCCAACAGAAAAAGAGGGCCATCGCTTCCAAGATGGCTAGACCTATCCGAGAAGAGGTGGAGAAGCTGCTCCAAGCAGGATTCATATCTGCCAACAGGTATCCGGGGTGGGTGAGTAATGTTGTAATGGTGAAAAAGGGTGAGGGGAAATAGAGGATGTGTATTAATTTCTCTCTTTTAAATAAAGCCTGCCCTAAGGATTGTTACCCCCTGCCTCGAATCGACGCGCTGGTTGACTCAGCCGTCGGCTTCTCACTGATGAGCTTTTTAGATGCTTTTTCAGGATACCATCAGATTCGCATGCACCCTCCGGATGTCAAGGACGTCACCTTCATCACGGAGGATGGGTGCTTAAGTTATAACATGATGCCCTTCGGGCTAAAGAATGCGGGAGCAACATATCAAAGGATGATGGATCAGATTTTTCGAGAGCAGAAGGGGCAGAACCTCGAGGTCTATGTGGATGACCTGATGGTTAAGAGTCGGGACCTCGTGTCCCATGTCTTGGACCTGCAGGAGACGTTTACAACTGTAAGGAAGTATAAAATGAGGCTTAACCCTCTGAAATGTGTGTTCGGGGCAAGCAGGGGAAAGTTTTTTGGACATCTCCTTACTCCCGCAGGGGTGGAACCCAATCCGAACAAGGTAAAAGCGATACTAGAGCTGAAATCTCCTCGGAATGCCAAGGAGGTTCAGCGTCTTACTGGCAAGCTAGCAGGGCTGAGCAGGTTCCTCTCTAGGGCAGGAGAGAGATGCTCCTCTTTCTTCCGAACTCTGAGGGGAGGAAGGGAGTTCGAATGGACATTGGAATGTGAAAAGGCCTTTGAGGCTCTGAAGCAGCAGCTTACCCAGACGCCGCTACTTCAAGGGCCGAGGGAAGGGGAGAGTTTGTTCCTCTATTTTGGGGTAGGGACGGCGGCGGTTAGCTCGGTCCTCGTCCGAGAGGAGGGAAAGAGGCAATTCCCTATTTATTATGTAAGCAGGGTCCTCATAAGGGCAAAGCTGAAGTATCCCATCCTAGAAAAGCTGGCCTTCGCTCTCGTCATGTCGGCCCGGAAGCTTAGGCCATTCTTCCAAGCCCATGCAATTCAGGTCGTGATGGACCACCCCCTTCGCTGCATCCTCGAGGGGGTCGAGCACTCGGGAAGATTGGCCAAGTGGTCGATAGAACTCAGCGAATTCGAACTCTCCTACATCCCTCGAAAGGCTATTAAGGCGCAGGTAGTGGCAGATTTCTTGGCGGACTATATGGTAGAGGCCGGGGAGGCGGAGGTATCTCCCGTGGCGGCTTGGGAGATGTTGGTTGATGGAGCTTCTGGTAAGAATTCTTTTGGGGGAGGAGTCATCTTGACAAGTCCCGAGGGGACTAGGATCGAGCAAGCCTTGAAGATACGCTTCACCCTCACAAACAATCAAGCCGAGTAAGAAGCAATCATCGCCGGGCTTCGGCTTGCTAGGGAATTGGGCATACAGGATATCAAGGTCTTCACAGACTCCTTGGTGGTGGCAAGACACATCAACGAAGAATTCGAGGTGAGGGAACCGACCCTCCAGTTGTACCTGGTAAAGATAAAGGGTATCGTTGGGCAGTTTCATAGCTTCTCCATCCAGCACGTTCCTCGGGAAGAGAGTGCTAAGGCAGACTCGCTCGCAAAGCATGGTCCTCAGGCCGGAGGGACTATGACCGAACTCTTCAGGCCTTCCATAGAAGAAGGGGAGATAATGGAGGTCGACCAGGAGGTGTCTTGGATGGACCCTTTTGTGACCTTCTTGGCGTCGGGACGTCTACCCGAGGGGGATCTCGAGAGGAAGCGTATTAGGTATAAGTCAGCTTATTATCTATTGAAGGAAGGAGTACTTTACCGAAAAACATTGTCCAGATTGCTAGCCCGGTGTGTATCCGAGAAGGAAGCATCAAAGGTATTGGAGGAGGTCCATTCGCGGGAATGCGAAAGCAACTTAGGGCGTTTGACTTTGGAAGGGAGGGTACTAAGGCAAGGCTATTTTTGGCAAACCCTCCGAAAAGATGCGGAGGAGCTTGCTAAGAAGTGTAGGAAGTGTCAGGAGTTTGCTCCCTTGCAGCTCCTCCGAGCACAGAGGCTGCGAACGATCACCTCTCCATGGCCCTTCGCCATATGGGGACTGGACCTAGTGGCGCTGTTCCCTCAAGCTAGCGGTCAGAGGAAGTTCCTACTGGTCATGGTGGATTACTTTTCGAAATGGCTGGAGGTGAAGGCTTTGGAAAAGGTGACATCGCAAGTAGTCAAGAACTTTGTGTGGGGAGAGATTATTTGCCGGCACGGGCTCCCTTTGGCCATAGTCACTGATAATGGGCCACAATTCTCCAGCAGGGAGTTTGTGGACTTTTGTGTGCAGCTTGGCATAGACCTTCGGTTTGCCTCAGTTCATCACCCTCGAAGCAACGGTTAGGTGGAAGTAGCAAATAAGATTACTGTGAATCTCTTAAAAAAGAAAGTGGAGAACTTGAGGGGGAGCTGGGTGGAACAACTCCCCTTCGTCCTGTGGGCTCTGCGAACTACTCCGAACACGGCCAACGGAGCAACACCTTTTAAGCTCTCCCATGGCTCAGAGGCCGTCATACCTATAGAGTTTGAGGTTGAATCTCCCAGGGTAACGACAGTAAAGGAGGGAGATGAAAGGTTGCAGGATGACAACGGAGAGGAGCAGAGGCTTTCACTCGACCTCGTGGAGGAGCTCCGGGAGCTAGCATCAATCCGAAAGGAGGAGGTCAAGCGCCGGATGTCCAGGTACTTTGATAAGCACATCCGGGTCAAGCAATTTCAAATGGGGGACTTGGTCGTCAAGAAGGTGGAAGCCGCGGGTAGGGGGGCCTCGGTAGGAAAGCTCAACCCTAATTGGGAGGGTCCCTTCATTGTAAAAGAAGTTTTGAAGTTAGGAGGGTATCACCTCCAGGATGTGGACGGGGTACCCGTGGATCGCGCCCGCAGCGGTGACGATCTGAAGCGTTTCTATCCATAATGCTAATTTTCCTTTGAATATGCTTGAATATAACTTTAATGATCTTACTTTTTGAATATGTCGCGATTTCCTAGCACAATGCGCCTCAGGGTGTCCTTCTTGAAAGACAGCGGTCGGGAGAAAGAGGAGAGGAGACCCCGAGCAGACCCGCTGACCAGGCTCTCATCGAGCTGGCAGGACTGTAGGCTCACTCGGTGGTTGGAGGAGAAAGAGGAGAGAAGACCCCGAGCAGACCCGCTGACCAGGCTCTCATCAAGCTGGCAGGGCTGTAGGCTCACTCGGTGGTTTGAGGAGAGAGAGGAGAGGAGACCCCGAGCAGACCCGCTGACCAGGCTCTCATCAAGCTGGCAGGGCTGTAGGCTCACTCGGTGGTTGGAGGAGAGAGAGGAGAGGAGACCCCGAGCAGACCCGCTGACCAGGCTCTCATCAAGCTGGCAGGGCTGTAGGCTCACTCGGTGGTTGGAGGAGAAAGAGGAGAGGAGACCCCAGGCAAACCTGCTGACCAGGCACTCATCAAGCTGGCAGGGCTAAAGGCTCACTCAGTGGTTAGAGGAGAGAGAGGAGAGGAGACCCTGAGCAGACCCGCTGACCAGGCTCTCATCAAGCTGGCAGGGCTGTAGGCTCACTCGGTGGTTTGAGGAGAGAGAGGAGAGGAGACCCCGAGCAGACCTGCTGACCAGGCTCTCATCAAGCTGGCAGGGTTGTAGGCTCACTCGGTTGTTGGAGGAGAGAGAGAGGAGACCCCGAGCAGACCCGCTGACTAGGCTCTCATCAAGCTTGCAGGGTTGTAGGCTCACTCGGTGGTTGGAGGAGAAAGAGGAGAGGAGACCCCGAGCAGACCCGCTTACCAGGCTCTCATCAAGCTGGCAGGGCTGTAAGCTCACTCGGTGGTTGGAGGAGAGAGAGGAGAGGAGACCCCGAGCAGACCCGCTGACCAGGCTCTCATCAAGCTGGCAGGGTTGTAGGCTCACTCGGTGGTTGGAGGAGAAAGAGGAGAGGAGACACCGAGCAGACCCGCTGACCAGGCTCTCATCAAGCTGGCAGGGTTGTAGGCTCACTCAGTGGTTGGAGGAGAAAAAGGAGAGGAGACCCCGAGCAGACCCGCTAACCAGGCTCTCGTCAAGCTGGCAGGGTTGTAGGCTCACTCGGTGGTTGGAGGAGAGAGAGGAGAGGAGACCCCGAGCAGACCCGCTGACCAGGCTCTCATCAAGCTGGCAGGGCTGTAGGCTCACTCGGTGGTTGGAGGAGAGAGAGGAGAGGAGACCCCGAGCAGACCCGCTGACCAGGCTCTCATCAAACTGGCAGGGCTGTAGGCTCACTCGGTGGTCGGAGGAGAGAGAGGAGAAGAGACCCCGAGCAGACCCGCTGACCAGGCTCTCATCAAGCTGGCAGGGCTGTAGGATCACTCGGTGGTTGGAAACAATGACAAAAGGTGGATCAAGCCCCTTCTGTGGAGTGGTTACCTCCTCCCTCACGCCCGCTTACCTTCTAACTCTACCAGGCTATAGTTTTTTGTAATCAAGCACTTGTTTCCATTGCGGTACTGGATAGGGGAATAAAAACTGTAGTTCGAGAGCATAAAGGCCTTACTACTGTAACCGGGGTTGGGTGTTTTCCGGAGGCAGGTAACTGAGGTCCTGACATAGAAGCTGATTAATCAGGGAAACACAAGGGGGGGGGGAATACTTCCAGATGACTTCCTACAAAAAAAAAAAGAGAGCGGGGGGGGGGGGGGGGAATAATTGACCCCCCAGGTCCACTCGTGCCGAGATGAGCCGGTAGGCTGCGCGAGAGGAAGGAGAGGGTGTCCCCACGCTCGCGAAAGTGGCAGAGACTAGCCAGCTCGCCCCCTGGGCCAGGTTCGCTGGTAACAGTTGGCGAGGGGAAAGACAACCCCCTCTCGCCGCCGAGGATCCCGAGGATCTCGCGAGCTATCCAAGCGAGAGAAAAAGAAAAAAAAGCGGGAGAAAAAGAAAAAAAAAGGAGGAAGAAAAGAAAAAAGGCTAGCTTCAGGCGCGAGCAAAAATATATATATACACGTGAATCATATTCATGTCTTAATACAGGACATTCCCAATTCGGGAGGAATTGTAATCATAGCAAAAAAGGAAAAGGAAAAGGTTATTGTGCTCAAGGGCCCTAGTCCTTCTCGCCCGCCGAAGACTCCTCGTCCTCGCCATAAATCTTGGGCACGAGGTCCCGGGCGGTGATGTCCTCGCAGTCATCTTTAACCACGCCCATCTCTTGCATCATCTTCAGGATGAGCTCGACGGTCCGTATGTTGGCATCCCGGAAAAAGTCCTCGACCTCGTCGTGCGTATAATGCGCGGGAGGAGGAGTGTCCCTCAAGAGAGAGGTAGAGGCCTTTTTGAGCTGGGTCTTCTCAGTTTTCAGTTCCTTCACCTCCGTCTCCAGCTCCTCGACTCGCGAACGCAGTCTTTCAGCCGTCTCGGCATCCTGCAAAAAGAACGAACTGTTAAATCTAGCGGGAGAGTGCTTGAGAAGGCCGGCCCAGTATCAACTCACCACTCCGCCACTGGCCTTGGCGAGAAGGTTCTCGGCCACCTCCAGTCGCTTAGTGAGATCCCCAGACTTCTCGCGCTCGGCAGCGAGTTGGGTGTTTATCTCATTCTAGCTTCGAGTGTTGTAAATGAGGCGGCGCGAGAGTCTATGAGAAAGCTCGAGGGCACGCAACTGCGAGTGGGCCGTCCTGAAGATGAGATCTCGCGTGGAGGCCACGTCGAGCGCGTCAGGGGCGAGACCCCCATAGAGGCCAAAGCCCAAGGAGAACGCATGGGCAGAAGACTCCACTTGCTCTCTCCAGGAGGGGAGGAGGGTAGAGATGGATACCCGATGTGCCCCCTTATCCCAGATGAGCGAAGGCTCATTGGCACCGTCGGGGAAAGATGGGCCCACATTAAAGTTTAGGTGGACGGATGGAGCGGGATACTGGAGAGGAGCCTCCCCGCGAGTAGGGGACCGAAGAGGTTGGTGAGAAGAGCTCGTGGGCGGTGCGAGAGGGGCCGCGTCTTCAGGAAGCGAGATGGCCCTGTGCGGAGAGGTCAAGGGAGGCGAGTGGGGAGTTTCAGATCCCAGAGATATGGGGCTCAAGGACCCCGGCGTCGCCGCGGAGTCCGCAGGGACCTTGCCCTTCCCGGAAGAGAAGGAGACTACCTTCTTCAACTTCATCCTTAGCTTCTTTGAGGGGCTGAGGCGAGAGGGGGCCGAGTCTTCAACCGCCCTCTTTCGAAGAGGAGGGGCCAACGAATCTTTGGCCGCCTCGGCTGCCATAGTAGCGAGAGCCATGTCTTTAGACGGCTTGATATTACTTCTGTAGGGGGGGTGCACCGGCACGTTTCGCTCTCCTGGGAGAGGCGAGACAGAGTCAGGGAAAAGGTTCAGCGAGAGGAAGGTCCTGAAGGCAAGAAAAAGATGAGGGGGTCGAGCATACATTCTCGAAGGAGCACGGGGAGCAGCGAGGCGAGCCCCCGTCTCAAAAACCTAACCTCGAAGTTCTTCCCAGCGAGGTACTCGCAAAGAAGCTTGTCCGTGCCGCCGACCTGTGGAGTCACATAGAACATTTCCGCAGGCGATACGGGCGCGAGAGGGATGCCGCCCAGGTTCCCGCGGATGAAGACGAAGCGGGTTATCCAGTGATGATTCTTGTTTGGTGTCTCGCAGACTTTCAGATTCAACCCGGTGAAAAAGAAGACCCCGTCCTGATTGGCGTGGTAGACGAACATCTTCCGGAAGACGGTGAGACTGAATTCTATTCTCTCTCGCAGCATGTAGCACGCGAACGCAACGATAACTGAGATCGTGTTGGGGTTTAACTGGGCAGGTACGACGCCGAAGTACTTGAGAACTTGCTTCACCTCGGGCAAGAGGGGGAGCCGGAGCCCCGCCTCGAAGTGCGAGATGGGGAAGGCGAGCTCGCCCGGGTAGAATGTATTCACGCTCTCGCCAACCTTGGGAGGGCGTAACTCTAGCCCTCCGGCAAAAAATCGCTCCGGAAGGCCTCGTATTCATTGGCAGAGAGGCGACCGGGAGGGAAATCGTGGTCGGAGAATCTCTTCCCACAGCGGCTACGGCCTTCACCATCCTCTGGCCTCCTTTTTCCCATGAGTGTGCGAGACAAAGGGGAAGTTGGCGAGTGGAGAACCAGCGAGAGGACACGAAGGATAGTAAAGAGGAAGGGTGAGGGGGCTGGAGCGCGAGGCGAGCTGGGGAAGGCGGGGGAGCCGCGAGCAGAAGTCTAGGAAAACATGTTTCCAGTCGATACAGCGGGGGTATTTATATCCTTTGTAATAAGGAGGATAAGCGGATAGAGGACTACGCCGGGGAAGGGCAGGGGTCGGCCGACCCTCCTCCCTCCAAGCCTCGGGCGGCGGAACCCTAAGTGGGCTATCAGCCTAAGAAGGCGGTGAAAAGATGGATGCAGTGAAATAAAAGTAAGCATAAAAGAAGATATTAACGCGGTGGCACCATTTAAACAGGCAAGTCACCAAAGTAACAAATTTAATCCTGCATAAAGACAGGTGGCAAGTTCGAAGAGCGCACGATTGGCTCTATATAAACAATAATTTCGTTACAGAGGCAAGGCAAGCGAAAGAGCGAGAAGCGAGAGGCGAGAGGTGAGAGGCGAAGCTCTCGTCAATTCTTATCCAACCTCGATCGTCCTCCCCCGCAGCTTCTCACGTAGGGAGGACGACTGGGGAGGTGGAAGGCGCGAGCTGCCTCAACACCACTACGGGCGAGGTGGAGCTATTGGTCGACATCATCTAAGATTGCCTGAGGGTTCGTCTGGTCCACCTCAATGTCGGCGTCTATCTCCGAAGACAGGCGAGCGCATTCCACCTCTAGCAAGTCGATCCGGTGGTCTGCGGCTTGCTTCCCTTTTTCCAGCACTTGAATGATGCGCGCGTGCTTCCGCAGCATCTCGGCCACCTTACGCTTCATCTATATAGGGTCCGTGGGGTCGCCCAAGTAGTCATCGATCTCATCTATAGGAGGAGGAAGCGAGGGGGCCAGCTGCCGGGAGTAATCGTCGACCACTGAGTCGGCAGCCAGTGAGTCCTCGACAGGGGTTCCACTCGCACCTATGGAGGAGCCAAAGAGATAAAGGGGCAAGGAAAAAGCAGGCGGCAAGAAGAAGAGAGCAGGTGTCAGGAGTAGGGCCTCTTACCGAAACGGCGGGTGGAGCCCGATGTGGTATAAAGATCATCCCTCCTTGTCACGGGGGTGGAGGAGGGAGTGGAGGCTTGGGGCGAGAGAGGCCGGGAATAAAAGCTCTGAAAGGTTGATACGAATGGTCTCAGAACAATGAGTAGGCGCCGAGATTTTCTGGGAAAAGGTAGCAAGTAAAAAGCATGTGGTGCAAAGAGATCATAGCAGGTTTGAAAGACTCACCTCTTTTCCTTTGAGACTAGCTGGAGTGGGAGGTACATAGCCCCCCGGAAAGGGGAGAGAAGGTTCTCCTGCCGAGAGGGGAGGCTCTGGAACCTTTGCCTTGTTTGGGAGAGAGGTGGATGGCGGCAGCGAAGGATAATCGCGTGCGGGGATCTTGTTCAGACCCGCCGCCATCGCCTTGTTCCGTTGGCGCACGGCCGCGATGCGATCCCGAAAACTTTGACTGAGAGACATATAGGAAGATACGGGAAGAGGATGGCCCCTTGCGGGGAGGCGATTTCTGTATTTATAGATTAGGCAAGGGGCCCACCCGAAGATTCCCCCTAATAAATTTGTCGTACTACCGTGAGCCTCGGTTGAACTATCTTTCCGAGCTTGTAAACAACCTCGAAAAGAACGGGGATTGTGTACAACCTCGGACTCCCAGGCGAGCGGGAGAAGCCGAACGAGAGGGCTCCAGGCGAGAGGTTCCAGAGAAGAGGCACCAGGCGAGAGGTGCCAGGGGACAGGGTAAGGAGTGAGGTTCACCGCACCAAGCGAGACGGCCTAAGGGGAGCATGGCTTTCGATAGGCTAATGCCGAGACTGGAAGCTTTTCCGGCGAGTGGCCAGCTCCCCGCGCGAGAAGGCTCCATGAGTGGAGCTCTCGCCCAGGGTCGCCCTCTCTCCATATGAGGGGACCTTATGCGAGAGGACCTTATGGAGGAGCACTCGCCAAGTGCCACTTTGGTTCAAGGCCGATTCAGGTAGGGCTGGGTCCACTTTTTGGCCCCAGGGAAGTTTTACCCTTTTTACCCCGGGTGGTCTGCATTTAGCCCTTGCGGACAGCAGAGTTTGGCTGTTGGCAGACCTAGCCAGGGGTATTCTGGTAATTTCAGGGCGGTGTAAATTGGTTATTTGCAGTCCCAGTTCAGAGCCCTATAAATAGACCGGTAAGGTGCCTTAGAAGGGCAAGCTTTCTTGACTCCTTCCACTTCTTCTAAGGCACCTAGCTCAGAATTGGCTAGGGAGGGGAAGAGCTTTAGTCTCTTCCGGGTACGAGGTGGGGCCTCCTCGCTGGAGCCTCCGGTCTAGTTCTTCGCCTCGAGGGTGATCCCAAGGGAGTGAGCGTGAGCTTCCCCAGTAGTTCCGAGCTTTAGGGGGAATCGACCGTATTGGTTCCAACAATCAGCACTAAAGGTGGCAATATATTTAGAAGGAATATTTAGGAGAGAGGGCAGATCTTAACTGGGAGACTCATAGATTGGAGATAATCTAGCTTTAGAAACCAGCATCAGCTCTTCAACAGCTAGGATAGGAGGATTCTCCTCTACATCTCCTTCCTCATCAGAAAATCTACTACCTTCTCTAAAATAACTGGAGGGGTACCTGTCACTTAGGCAACTCTTTTCTCAAGGTTTCGGATAAACCTATCAACCTGAGTAGCAACCGATATCGAGGACTGAGTAACCTCCCCCTCAGAAGCTGAAGCAGGAGTAATTTGTGGGAGAGGGACAATCATTTTGTCCACTAACACCTCCTCAGAAACATCGTTAGCATTATCAGCAGCTTTGGGCTCATCAGTAACAACCAAAACCTAATCAGTATCTATCTCATAGTCTTCCACAGTCAAACCATCATCAACAACAACATCATCCTCTACCTCAGAAGGATCTGACACAACAGGAGTTGCTGGAACACCTTGCACTATAATATCAACAGCTGGAGCATTTAGCACTGACTCAAAAGAAACACTCAATGGCACTCTTTGAGTGGCCACTTATTTATCAGCTGGCTCCCCCTCCATTCCTGCACTTAATCTACATGGAATCTCACTTGGGGGTGGAGAAGGAATCTTATCCTCAGGAACTTGATCTTCCTCCTCCACAGGCAAAGCTAGGGCTCCCCCTTGCCTAAGGATCCTCCCATCCCACCTTGAGAAGATAGTTGAGTAAATCTTCCCCAAATGATGGATATGCACATGTTTGGTCATATCAAACTTTTCACCGTCCATTTGATTTAGGTATAAGCTTATAATCCTCCCAAAGTTGGGTGTGTGGTGACTATCCTTGATTTTCTCAAAAAGAATCGCACCCCTATCCATTCTCTTTCTGCAGATGATTGTTACTAGAATCTTGAACATTTTTGATGATAGATAGTCGTTTGATCCTATCTTGCATAACACAACTTTACTAATACTGTCTGATATTAGCTTCCCTTCATCGTTCATCCATTTCCTTTTAACAGTCTTGGTGCCCCTTGACAATCCACAAAATAGCAATTCCCATGAGAAGTCTTCCTCTTCGAGGCGATCTGCTTCTTTAAAGGCTGGAAGCATCAAGAGCCGGGTGAGATTAGAGGCCTTCACTTTAACTAAAGTCTTACGAACCTTGCTTTTGATGATGACATCTTCATGTCGTATCTTGGCATTCTAGAAGAACTCAAGAACATCCTTGTCCAATATTTTGTAAGGGTGTTCTAGGATAAACGAGAGACTGACTGTCTCAAGCATCAAGATCACATTGCTTAATTCATCTAACGTAGAGGCAAAACCTGTTCGAACCAATTTTCCACCACCTAGAAGACCACTAGTGCTTCAAGGAGCAATAGAGAATCAGAGAATGAAACTAACATATCCCGACTGTACTGGCTGATGGAACGGATCGCTGCCACTGACGGATTGGCAAGAACAGGCCATCAAAATCAACCCATTGAGTGAATTTTCTTTTGGAAATCGGAAAGCTTTGATGGAATCACTTGCTATGACCTAATCGAAGAAACTTGAGCAGGGCCACGAGATGGAGATGACGTAACTTGCGCTGGAGCCGAATTGTCGGGAGGAGCAGTTTGGTAAATATCGTTGTTTTGGTTTCGATGAAATGTGCCACGGTTGCCCCGACTCTTGATTATTTATATATATATAATTTTAAATTTGACCTATAAAGGCGCGTACCTGATATTCAGCGGCTCTTCAGATCTAATATAAAAAGATAAATTTTTACCTAAGCTAAATTCAACGAGTTCACCGAATGCACGGTCGGATTCGTTGAGTTTAGATGTGTATTTCTGACCAATCGCCGAAATTGACATCCGATATTTAATGAATTTCCCATGGGAAAATTTTCTTCCTTGATGAATTTCTCAAGAAACTTCCTGTCTTTTTGTCCATCTTCACGAATCTTTGTTTAATATGCCTAGTTCCGTTTTGAAGAACTAAGACTTGGCCTCATCTAGCAGCTTCGCAAAAATGTCTGCGACCTGCTTATCCGTCGGTACATAGCAAAGGGATATATCTTTTTTCTCCACATGCTTCCGGATTAATTCATATCGCACTTCAATGTGCTTTGTCCGGCTGTGAGAAACTGGATTATGAGCGTTCGCTATTGCGCTGGATGATTCGCAATACATTGAAATCTCTTTGAACTTTAGGTTTTACTGTTCGAGTTGATTCCTAATCCATAGAAGCTGTGCACAACAACTATCGGCATAGATGCACTCTGACTCGGTAGTAGAGGTTGCCACACAATTCTGCTTCTTACTACTCCATGAAATAAGTCGTCTATTGAGGAATTGGCACGTCCCGAAAGTGCTTTTCCTATCATCCTTGCTTCCTACAAAATCTGCATCTAAATACCCAATTATCTCGACATCATTACTTCTCCGGTATAATAAGACAAGATTGGGTGTACCCTTAAGGTATCTTAAAATTCGCTTTACAGCGACATAATGAGATTCTTTTGAGTTCACCTGAAATCTAACGTCGATGCTTGTTGAAAACATTATGTCGGGTCTACTGCCAGTGAGGTAGAGCTTCAATCCAACTATACTTTTGTACTTGGTTTCATCAAAAGGTTTCCCTTTCTCATCATTCTCCAGAGACTGTTGAACACATTGGAGTCCTCATAGAGGTTGCTTTCTCAATTCTAAATTTCTTAAGAAGCACCTTGGTGAACTTCGTCTGAGAGAAGAAAATTCCATATTCAGATTGCTTCATCTGAAGTCCTAAGAAATACTTCTGCTCTCTCATACTACTCATTTCAAACTTCCCTTGCATAAGTTTGGAAAACTTCTTGCAAAAGTTGTCTTCCGTAGAGCCAAATATAATGTCGCCGACATAGATTTGCACAAGTAGAATCTTGCCTTTTACTTCCATAAGAAATTATGTCTTATCTATCTTTCATCTTGTGAACTTATTCTCAAAAAGAAAGCTAGACAATGTCTCATACCAAGCTCGTAGAGCTTGCTTTAAGCTGTAGAGAGCTTTATTTAAAAAGTAAACATGTTCATGGAAGGTGGAGTTGACAAAACCTGGGGGTTGTGCTACGTAAACTTCCTCTTTCAGATTCCCGTTGAGGAATGCTGACTTCACGTCCATTTGATAGACCGTGAAGCCTTTGAGAGCAACATACGTAAGAAACAACCTGATCGCCTCGAGCTTGGCCACTAGAGAAAAGGTATGGTCGAAGTAGATCCCTTCTTCTTGTCTATATCCTTGAGCAACCAGCCGGGCTTTGTTCTTTTTAATTACGCCATTCTCTTCCAACTTGTTTATGAAAACCCACTTGGTGCCGATCACATTTTGTGCTTGGGTCTGGGCGCCAAATTTTAGAATTTGCATCGTTCGAATAGGTTGAGCTCCTGTTGCATTGCCTTAATCCAAGTGGCATCCTTATTTGCTTCTTCAAACTTCTTCGGCTCAACCTGGGTCAGAAAACTAAGATGTAATAACTCATTAGCTGTATCTATTCTGATTCTAACTCCGTCGCCTAACTCTAAAATGATTTGATCAGCTGTGTGATCTCTTAGGTATCTTAACACTCGATTTATTTCTCTCCCTCCAATAGGTTCTACAATATCTGGTGCATCCTCTGTAGGTTGAAGCAATTATTACTGTAGAAGTTCTTTATCCACAAGGCTTGGATCGGTGACCTTGATTGAGCTTGGAGCATCTTCTTTAACTGCTTCATCCAAGCTTTGTTCCTTGAACCTGATACCCGCATCTGCACCAATGACACTAGTTGAGCTATTTTGGAGCATGCTTTTCTCAGCAAATAAAACATTAATAGACTCTTCTACAACCAGGGTTTTATTGTCAAAAATCCTATATGTCTTACTATGACTACTATATCCTACGAAAATTCCTTCAGAACATTTGTCACTAAACTTAGTGCGTTAATACTTTCTATTATTAAGTACAAAGCATTTACTTCCAAAGATTCTAAAGTAAGACATAGTCTGTTTTTGCCCTTCAGTAGTTCATAGGGTGATGCAGGCTTGCACGTCACCGAAAAATTACGGATAAAACACGAATTTCTCTCTACGTCCCGATTATACATTTGCACACAACTTTCAACACAGCACACACGTTATTCAATTTTTTCAATTAAATGCTAATGTATGGGTAGCCACACCATTTGAGATTGAACAAAGGCTATAGGTCGATATTCTTTCAGGCTAAAAGGACCCACCCGGTCCGATCGAGCGAATGTTGTACAAAAAGAGATCCACCATAAATTACGGTTCGGAAAAGGTAGATCTCTCCAAACACAAAGAAAACGAGGTACGCCAATCCTCCATTCAATAAAAAGGAGGCCATACCTTTGTAATACTCTTTTTTTGGATAATAAAAATATCTGTTATTCCAATTTTCGGTTTCTACTTGTCTGTTCGCACATGGTATCAGAGGACTCGATCTTTTCCACTTGATTCAGTGCCTTCTTCTGACCGTGCGGTTTGCCCTTCTTTATGCAGTCTGTTCACACGGCTTCTCTTCTCTTTGTCACTGCCCCTTGTGTGCGCGACCTCTCTTTTCTTCTATCCACGACATGTTTTTCGCGGTTTCCCTGCTCATTTTCTCCTCGCGATCTCCTTTGATTTGCGCGACCCGTTTCTGTTCGTGCGGTCTCTGCTCTGTTCGCACGACCTGCTTGCCTTTCTCACGAACTCCTTCCAGTTCATGCGGTCCTCTCTATCTCATGTTCGCGCAGCCTTCTCTCTGGTCGTGCGACTTCTTTCCCTCTGCTTTGCTCTGCTTCTTGGTCCTGGCCTTCCTTGCTGCTGGTGTGTTGACACCGTGACCGCTGCAGAATCTTTTCATTGTCCGCTGCGAACATCCTAGCCGCACGTCCTGCTTGTTGTTCACATGGCTTGTTGTTTCTTCTCGCGCGGTTTCTTATCTGTTCTTAGTCCTCTGCGGCTTTTCTAGCTGCACTTCCGGCTCACTGTTCGTGCGGCTTGTTTCTTCTTGGTCGTGGCCTAACTTACCGCTGGTGTGTTGAGACCATGACCGCTATAGAATTGATGGAGACGACGGCCCTCAATAGGTTGAAGACGAGGACGGTGTGCTTACGGAAGATATTTCTCCGTCTCCATGTAGTGACGTTCGACGTCGTGAATACTATGTGGCGCGTCGCCCAAATATCCGCCCGCGGCGCAAGGCTATATTTAAATAATTAATAATAATTATTACTAAAATTATTATTAATTATTTATGCATTTTGGTTCTATTTTATTTAATTTTCATAATATGTGGCATGGTTATGTTTTGAACCATGATTATTTGTATTTTAATTTTGGGCTGCATGTAGTCTTTTCCCTTGTTGTTTGATGTAAGCCTATATATAGGAATGGATATTTTCATTTTGAGGTATTGATTGATGAAATAAAAATTGAAATCCTAATTGTCTCCCTCTTGAGATCTCTCTCCCTTCTCCCCTTGGCCGCATTTCTCCTTCCCCTCCTCTCTCTTAGCCGCCGGCCTCTTCCCAACTCCTCCTCCCTATTCTCTTCCCCTCCTCCTCGTCTTGCTAAGAAAACCGCCCCCATATCCCCTCCTCCATTCCGGCCACCATCCCAACATGCCGCCAACCTCTTCTTCCCTCCTCACCAAGTTTGGCCACCCCAATCCCTTACCCGCCAACCTCCACCAACCCGAGCAACCTCCATCCCTCCTCTCAAAATTCGGCCACCTTCATCATCTCCTACAATTCCCCTTGTGGATCTCCAACACCGACGTGAAGCGATATTGGCGAGCGAGATTCTCATCTCCTTCCGGCGCAACTCCGGTGGAGCCGTTGGAGAACGATCCAAGTCGAGATTAATCGGAATCACCCATTCCGATTGTGTAACGAAATACTTGCACTCTTGTGAGATTCTTTTCTTTAGAAATATTAAAGTGGTGGTTTTTATCCGTAGCGTTAACTATTGAAATATTCGTATTTCATCGTGGTTAATTTTATCTTGCTTTGTTATTCTTTTAATTGTTATTTTTCATTCAAGAGGTTTGGCGAACCTTCGCATTCTTTTCGTTGGGAGAGATCTACCCATTCAGAATCGATGTTTTTCGGTAGATCTCTTTTGGTACAACGCCGCTCGGTCGGACCCAATATTGGTCCTTTTAGCTCGATTGAACATTGGCCTTATAGCCCTTGTTGGATCCGAACCGGTTTGGCTACCCGTATGCTAGCATAATATTGATAGATTTAATTGCGTGGTGTCGCGTAGAGCGGTTGTGCGAGTGTAGGGATTGGATCGAAGAGGGGTGTGGCGTTAGATCGTAGTTCTATTCAGTGTGAAACGTGCAAGCCTACATCAATTTGGTATCAGAGGGAGGTTATTGTCGATTTCCTAATCGGCACCATCCTTCTATTTTTAGGTAGGCTAAAGAAAAATATAAATTTCAAATTTCAAAATTTCAAATTTCAAATTTCAAATTTCGAAATTTAAAATTCAAATTTAAAATTTAAAATTTCAAATTTCAAAATTCAAAATTCAAAATTCAAATTTAAAATTTAAAATTTTCAAATTTAAAATTTCAAAATTTAAAATTCAAATTTCGAATTTAAAATTTTAATTTTCAAATTTCAAAATTCAAAATTCAAATTTCAAATTTCAAAATTTCAAATTTAAAAATTTCAAATTCCAAAATTTCAAATTTCCAATTTAAAATTTCAAAATTTCTCCAATTTTAAAAGAATAAAATTCTAGAATTTATCCCTCTTATTTTTAATAAGAATTACCAACAAAAAAAAATTAATGGTCTGCCAATACCCGACCAAATTTTATTTTCAGCAATAAAAAATCAGAAAAAAATTAAATAATAATCTTCATATTTTATTCAGCAAGAAAATCTATTTTGTATTAATATTACCATTGTGCTTAAGCGGGAACAATTCCGACAAACTTATTTTAATTCGGTCAGAGGCATTTCTCATTGTATGTGCACAAATTCTGGATCGAGTTTTCTCTACGGTTATCATACTATGGCCTACGACGTCAATGTTTTCCGAGAACAATCATTAGGTTCCACTAGGAGCGTTAGAAAACCATTCCATTTCCCGGTAATGGATGAGATTAAGGCGTTGATTGGCCAACTAAAGGCTAATCAAGTTGCTCCGACCTATGACGGTCTAGGAGGACCGCAAGTGTTTCTATGTTGGGTAGAAAATATGGAGCATTATTTTGAGCAATATCGTATTGTGGATCCCCACAGGATTCCCGTTGCGAGACTGCAATTATTTGGTCGAGCCCATACCTTCTGGCTCAACGAGGAAAGACGTTTAGGAATGCCCTCTGTCGACCCACGTATAGGTTGGCAAATTATGAAAAATTACATAACGGATGAGTATTACCCTACCTACTATCGTTCCAAGTTTCCTGATTGTAGGAATGACTATAAGCCTTACGCTAGATACTTGCCCCGCAAAGATCTGATTATCTCAAGCACGAGTACACCTACCTATGAGAAGAAAGAGAAACTTAGGACCTTTATCCCTAGGTCGTTAGACGTAAGTGCTAGGAATGCCATGAGCCCATGGGGTGAGAGAGTTCCTATTAGCATGATTGAGTCTGAGGTTGTGATTACGAATGTGCTTGTCACTAAGGACGAGGCTATTATCACTGACGATGGTAGTGACATTAAGGAGACTGGTTACCCTAGTGACCTAGATGACGACTTCTTCCCCGAAGAGTCATCTCCATTTCCCTCCGACGATATGTCCGTGTTGTCTACCTTGATTGACATGGAATTCTCTGTTGAGCCTAAGTCGGGTGATAAACTGAATGAGTCGGAAGATTTAAATTTTGATGCGAGCTTACCCAGTCGTGTGTCAGGTGACGATCTGTTAGGACTTGAGCTTGATATTTCAAGCCGGAGACATATCAAAGTGCCCGTCCCTAAGATTTTTACTGCTAATGATGTCCTGACCGATGCGTTGGAAGATTGTCTTAGTGAGGGAGTCATAAATCTTGAAGACTTATTGAAATGAAGCCGGATGAGCATTCCCTGATGATAATTCCGTTGCCTGAATTTGAATGTGATCATAACTCTCTCCTGATCGTAGTATTACCGACTTTTTCTCCTAACTCGTTGACTCGACGAGAAGACTATTTAGGACACGAGTGTGGTACGTCTAATTATAGTAGTCTTACGGCACGCCCTGAGTTTACTCTGCTAGTACCACCAGAGGTGGTCCCCTTAGTGCCGCCTGATCTCATAGTATTGGTGCCGGTCTACGACCCTATCACTGAGTCTGAATCACATGATATACATAACGTATTGGAAGACATATCGGATGAGTTTTCCGTAAGGACGAATCCACTGTTTGAATTTTCTTATGATTTTAATAGCTTGCAGTAGCACGATATTTCTTGGACGTCAAATCCGAGTTTTAAGGTTTCGAATTGGACTTCTAGTGATACCTTGGCTATGGTTCCCTATGATGTGATGTCCCCTCGACACACTTATTTGCCAAGCCTGAACGCTCGCATTTATCCCCCGCCATTTGATGACCCTTTTTTCCACTCGTTAGTGACCACGGTTAGGCCATATGAGTTGTATCGCTCGCACCTGTTTCCACACCCGGGAGCGTTCAGCTCTACTAGTATTTATGATGAGCGGTTTCCCTTGGCATATCTTCATGCCAAGCGTGATTATAATAATTATAAAAGTAGAACTGCGACGCCCACCTCTATGAAAATCATCTTTGATTTTAAAGCTCCCATCCCTCCGGACTTAACTCCTTTATTCTCTGAATTTGGGGTGTGTCACATAGCGCATGGGTTCACACCACATGGTAGCAAGTTATCTAGGCTCATTTTAATTGAATTAATCACTCTTGTGGCATCTCATTACTTACATTCTAGTTTGACGACGAAACTCACTCCATATTATGCTCGTTATGATCCCCTCTTATATAAGCACACTAGTAAAGCACTAGCCAATCCAATTACTTCGTATCATATTCATGCTAGCTTACATAAAAGTGTTTCTCACTATAAGAGTGACGATTTAGTTTTGGTGTGTCTCGTCCCTGAACGGATGCCTTCGGGCACTTTCGAAACTTGGCGAGTTGGTAAGCTGAACCCTCTTTGGTTATTAATGACATTAGGAGAATACACATTTCATTTGAAATTATCCACTGATTGGGGTTTTCCCCTTATTTTCGATGTTTTTAATTTAACTCTATATGATTCTCCGCCACTTGAATTTTCTGCCTGTCAGTGTGGGTCCACTATGTTCTCTTTGGGTATGGGTTGTGAGATTTTACTTGGATTGTCTTCCTCATTGGTCTTCTCTGGAGGTACGTTGGTTGTGGACGCTGAATTTTGTTTTCCTTTATTGACTAATGTTCTTCCAAGGTTCCGTAGGAACATATTTATGCTTGAAAGGATACTCCAGGTAGTTGTGCTCTCCTCTCAAAGTGGTGTTGTTTGCCGCCCCGAGGTTCTATTGGATGATGCTTTCCCACTCCTGTACTTTCAGGCCAACTCATCAGTGATGAGTATTTTCAAGCGGGGGAGGATTGATGGAGACGACGGCCCTCAATAGGTTGAAGACGAGGACGGTGCGCTTACGGAAGATATTTCTCCGTCTCCAAGTAGTGACGTGCGACGCCGTGAATACTATGTGGCACGTCGCCCAAATATCCGCCCGCGGCGCAAGCCTATATTTAAATAATTAATAATAATTATTACTAAAATTATTATTAATTATTTATGCATTTTTGTTCTATTTTATTTAAGCATTTTATTTAATTTTCATAATATGTGGCATGGTTATGTTTTGAACCATGATTATTTGTATTTTAATTTTGGGCTGCATGTAGTCTTTTCCCTTGTTGTTTGATGTAAGCCTATATATAGGAATGGATATTTTCATTTTGAGGTATTGATTGATGAAATAAAAATTGAAATCCTAATTGTCTCCCTCTTGAGATCTCTCTCCCTTCTCCCCTTGGCCGCATTTCTCCTTCCCCTCCTCTCTCTTAGCCACCGGCCTCTTCCCAACTCCTCCTCCCTATTCTCTTCCCCTCCTCCTCGTCTTGTTAAGAAAACTGCCCCCATATCCCCTCCTCCATTCCGGCCACCATCCCAACAAGCCACCAACCTCTTCCTCCCTCCTCACCAAGTTTGGCCACACCAATCCCTTACCCGCCAACCTCCACCAACCCGAGCAACCTCCATCCCTCCTCTCAAAATCCGGCCACCTTCATCATCTCCTATAATTCCCCTTGTGGATCTCCAACACCGACGTGAAGCGATATTGGCGAGCGAGATTCTCATCTCCTTCCGGCGCAACTCCGGCGGAGCCGTTGGAGAACGATCCAAGTCGAGATTAATCGGAATCACCCATTCCGATTGTGTAACGAAATACTTGCACTCTTGTGAGATTCTTTTCTTTAGAAATATTAAAGTGGTGGTTTTAATCCGTAGCGTTAACTATTGAAATATTCGTATTTCATCGTGGTTAATTTTATCTTGCTTTGTTATTCTTTTTATTGTTATTTTTCATTCAAGAGGTTTGGCGAACCTACGCATTCTTTTCGTTGGGAGAGATCTACCCATTCAGAATCGATGTTTTCGGTAGATCTCTTTTGGTACAACGCCGCTCGGTCGGACCCAATATTGGTCCTTTTAGCTCGATTGAACATTGGCCTTATAGCTCTTGTTGGATCCGAACCGGTTTGGCTACCCGTATGCTAGCATAATATTGATAGATTTAATTGCGTGGTGTCGCGTAGAGCGGTTGTGCGAGTGTAGGGATTGGATCGAAGAGGGGTGTGGCGTTAGATCGTAGTTCTATTCAGTGTGAAACGTGCAAGCCTACATCAATTTGGTATTAGAGGGAGGTTATTGTCGATTTCCTAATCGGCACCATCCTTCTATTTTTAGGTAGGCTAAAGAAAAATATAAATTTCAAATTTCAAAATTTCAAATTTCAAATTTCAAATTTCGAAATTTAAAATTCAAATTTAAAATTTAAAATTTCAAATTTCAAAATTCAAAATTCTAAATTCAAATTTAAAATTTAAAATTTTCAAATTTAAAATTTCAAAATTTAAAATTCAAATTTCGAATTTAAAATTTTAATTTTCAAATTTCAAAATTCAAATTTCAAATTTCAAATTTCAAACTTCAAAATTTCAAATTTAAAAATTTCAAACT
The DNA here is from genome assembly GCA_039513925.1 of Platanthera zijinensis. Lineage (NCBI taxonomy): Eukaryota > Viridiplantae > Streptophyta > Magnoliopsida > Asparagales > Orchidaceae > Platanthera > Platanthera zijinensis. Next base: position 168,866,983 of record CM077078.1, on the reverse strand, counting down.
CCAAAGTTTCAAATTTCCAATTTAAAATTTCAAAATTTCTCCAATTTTAAAAGAATAAAATTCTAGAATTTATCCCTCTTATTTTTAATAAGAATTACCAACAAAAAAAAATTAATGGTCTGCCAATACCCGACCAAATTTTTTTTTCAGCAATAAAAAATCAGAAAAAAATTAAATAATAATCTTCATATTTTATTCAGCAAGAAAATCTATTTTGTATTAATATTACCATTGTGCTTAAGCGGGAACAATTCCAACAAACTTATTTTAATTCGGTGAGAGGCATTTCTCATTGTATGTGCACAAATTCTGGATCGAGTTTTCTCTACGGTTATCATACTATGGCCTACGACGTCAATGTTTTCCGAGAACAATCATTAGGTTCCACTAGGAGCGTTAGAAAACCATTCCATTTCCCGGTAATGGATGAGATTAAGGCGTTGATTGGCCAACTAAAGGCTAATCAAGTTGCTCCGACCTATGACGGACTAGGAGGACCGCAAGTGTTTCTATGTTGGGTAGAAAATATGGAGCGTTATTTTGAGCAATATCGTATTGTGGATCCCCACAGGATTCCCTTGTTGTTTGATGTAAGCCTATATATAAGCATGGATATTTTCATTTTGAGGTATTGATTGATGAAATAAAAATTGAAATCCTAATTGTCTCCCTCTTGAGATCTCTCTCCCTTCTCCCCTTGGCCGCATTTCTGCTTCCCCTCCTCTCTCTTGGCCGCCGACCTCTTCCCATCTCTTCCTCCCTATTCTCTTCCCCTCCTCCTTGTCTTGTTAAGAAAACCACCCCCATATCCCCTCCTCCATTCCGGACACCATCCCAACAAGCCTCCAACCTCTTCCTCCCTCCTCACCAAGTTCGGCCACCCCCATCCCTTAGCCGCCAACCTCCACCAACCCTAGTAACCTCCATCTCTCCTCTCAAAATCCGGCCACCTTCATCATCTCCTACAATTCCCCATGTGGATCTCCAATACCGACGTGAAGCGATATTGGCGAGCGAGATTCTCATCTCCTTCCGGCGCAACTCCGGCGGAGCCGTTGGAGAACGATCCAAGTCGAGATTTATCGGAATCACCCATTCCGGTTGGGTAACGAAATACTTCCACTCTTGTGAGATTCTTTTCTTTAGAAATATTCAAGTGGTGGTTTTATCCGTAGCGTTAACTATTGAAATATTCGGATTTCATCGTGGTTAATTTTATCTTGCTTTGTAATTCTTTTTATTGTTATTTTTCATTCAAGAGGTTTGGAGAACATTCGCAATCTTTTCGTTGGGAGAGATCTACCCATTCCGAATCGAAGTTTTTCGGTAGATCTCTTTTGGTACAACGCCGCTCGGTCGGGCCCAATATTGGTCCTTTTAGCTCGATCGAACATTGGCCTTTATAGCCCGTGTTGGATCCAAACCGGTTTGGCTACCCGTATGCTAGCATAATATTGATAGATTTAATTGCGTGGTGTCACGTAGAGCTGTTGTGCGAGTGTAGGGATTGGATCGAAGAGTGGTGTGGCATTAGATCGTAGTTCTATTCGGTGTGAAACGTGCAAGCCTACATCAAGAATCTTTTTTTGACAGCTGCGGCCTTCCTAGCCGCACGTCCTGCTTATTATTAGCGTGGCTTGTTGTTTATTCTCGTGCGGCTTCTTGTTTGTTCTTTGTCCGCTGTGACCTTCCTAGCCACACTTCCTGCTCGCTGTTCGTACGGCTTGTTGCTTCTTCTCGCGCGGCTTCTTGTCTTACTTCCATGGATCTTTCCAGTACCTCAATCACCACCTCCTCCTCGAAGCCGTCCGCCGCGGTGGTCACTTCATCAAGTAGTGCCCACGTGGTTACTAAAGGCAAATGGCTGATAGACTCTGGTGCGTTTAATCACATGACAGGCAATCCTTAGTGCTTTTCTCTCCTAAAAAAACATGATCGGTTTCCCCTGGTTCTCATTGCCGATGCCTCTCCCTCCCCTGTCCATTGAATGGGAGTGGTTCATTTCACTCCGTCTCTTTGCTTGGAGGACACTCTCTAAGTGCGTTGCAGCGCAGTTGGGTATTGGGACTATGCTTAAGCGCCTGATAAAGGGAGGTCGGTGGTTCTATCCTTGAATCCAACAACCTACCTGGTATTTCCCCACCGTGGGCCCAATGAGATTTGGTTGGGATGTTCTTTGCTATTCAACTGCAGTTGTCCAGGACTGGGATTTCTCCAATATTCTCGTTTGTAATTCGGAGCCTTGGGCCTCCGACCTGGTTTCTAATAGTGTCAAAGTTTCCGTGCAATTTATTATTAGTTACCTCTTTATGGAAGCAATTCCAGTGCTTCGTCACATTCACTCTAACTTCTTATTCTTTTCAGGATCCGATCTCCTAACGGACGATTGCTACTGGGGCTGAGAGCGACGGCCTGTACTTCCTCGATAATATTTCTGTTCTGTCTGCCTTCTCCTCCTCCTCTACAGATCTACAATATCACCTCCTCCTTGGTCATCCTCCTCCATGGCTTCTTCGTCAACTTCTGCCCACTTCCCTCCGCACAGTTCTCCTCTCTACTACGATGCCTGTCAGCTTGGCAAGCATCACCATTCCTCCTTCCCTCCGAAGCAAGGTCGTGCCTCTACCCATCCGTTTGATCTCATTCACTTTGATGTCTGGGGTCCTGCTCCTATCCACACCATTGGTCGGGGTATTTCTTATTTTGTAACCTTTATTGATGACTTTTCTAGATGTACTTGGGTGTATCTCTTACGAGATCGCTCTGAATTATTCAATATATGGACATCCTTTTATCATTTTATTCAAAATCAGTTTGGTCTTTCAATTCAACTCCTTCACTCGGATAACACTAAAAAGTATATTAGTCAAGATTTTTCATCTTTCTATATGCAACATGGGATTGTCCATCAAACTAGTTGTGTTTGTACTCCCACAACAAAATGGAGTGGCGGAATGCAAAAACCGTCACCTCCTTGATGTCGCTCGCACTCTGATGATGCAGTTGCAGGACACTCGCTCCTATTGGGGTAATGCGGTTCTCATTTCCTGCTATCTCATCAATCGCATTCCCTCTACGGTTCTCCACATTCAAACCCCATTCTCCATTCTCTATCCAAGCAAGTAACCTTTTCCTCTCCCTCTACGTATCTTTGGGTGCACAACCTTTGTGCATGCTCCCTCCGCCACCCGGACAAACTCTCCCCTCGCTCCACCAAATGTGTCTTTCTAGGGTACTCTACCACCCAGAAGGGTTATTGTTGTTTTGAATCCATTCTCCTCAAGAAGTTCGTCTCCGCCGACGTTACATTCTTTGAGAATGCTCCATATTTCTCTGACGACTCCTCTCCTCTTCCTGAGGCTTCTAATTATCCTATTGTTCCCTCCAACCCATCGACCCCTACAGAAGTTTCCCACCTCCACCGTCTCCATCATCCCCTCCTCTCTCCTTTCTTTTGGTATATCCCTCTTCTCTGCCGCCGTCGCTCTCTACTCCCGGGCAAGCTCTCTCTGCCACGGACGCTCCGGATACTGAGGAACCCACTGACATGGATCTTCCCATTTCTCTTCACAAAGGGTTTTAGGCATGTACCCAGCACTCACTTATTGTTGTTGTTGTTTCCTATGATTGTCTTACCCCTTCTCGCAGGGCTTTTGCACTTGCTATCTCTACCACTGCCATCCCCATTCCTAATAAGAGGCCCTTATTTTTCCTCATTGGAAGGGTTTCATGGATGAGGAAATTGCAACGCTCACTAAACGGGGTACGTGGAACCTTTTTCCTCCTCCCTTCGGCACAGATGTTGATGGTTATCAAAGGGTCAATGTGGTGAAGTTTAGTATAGACGGCAGTGTGGATCATTACAAGGCCTTCCTTGTTGCCAAAGTCTTTACCCAGACTTATGGTGTTGACTATTTTGACACCTTCTCTCCAGTTGCTCGTCTCAGCACTATCAGGGTCCTCCTCTCTGTAGCTGTCAATAGGGATTGGCAAATTTCCTAACTGGCTGTCAAGAATGCCTTTCTATATGGGGATCTTCAGGAGGATGTCTACATGGAGCAACCACCAGGGTATGTTGCTCAGGGGGAGACACAGGTATGCAGGCTAAAGAAGGCTATCTATGGCCTAAAGCAAAGCCCTCGGGCTTGGTTTGACAAGTTTAGCAGGATTGTGGCTGCCGTGAGCATTATGAGAAGTTCTGCGGATCACTCTTTATTCATTCTCAAAACCTCCCTGGGTCTGGAAGTTCTTGCGGTTTATGTGGATGATATTCTTCTCACTAGAGATGACCATGCTGGGTTAACCTTGACAAAGAAGTATCTTCGTCAACACCTGGTCACAAAGGATATGAGATCTCCAAAATACTTTCTGGGGATAGAGATCTCTCGGAAGACAAATTCCTTAGTCCTCTCCCAACGCAAGTATGCTCTTGATTTGCTAAAAGAGGCAGGTTTGACTGAGGCTAAACCTGCCCGATGCCCCATGGCGACTGGAGAAGATAAAACCTGGAAAGATGAATCTCCTCCTCTTTCAGATGTTACGAGGTACAGACGTCTGGTTGGTAAACTAATATATCTCACAGTGACGAGACCCGACATCTCCTATACTGTAGGCAAGGTTAACCAGTTCATGCAAGCTCTAAGGGAGTGCCATCTACAGTCTGCCCTGAGGATATTGGAGTATGTTTAATCAGCGCCTGGGAATGGACTACTCTTTCAGAAGAATGGTCATTTGAGGGTTGAAGCGTTCTTAGATTCGAGCTATGCTGATGACAAAGGAGACCGCAAGTTAACATCGGGCTTTTGCACCTTTATGGGGGGAACCTTGTGAGCTGGAAGAGCAAGAAATAGTCTGTAGTCTCTAGGTCTAGTGCGAAAGCAAAATATCGAAGTATGGCGTCGACCACATGTTAGTTGAACTGGTTACGGGCTCTCATGCTTTACCTAAGAGAGGTCTACAACCATCCTCTACCTATGTTTTGTGATAACAAGGCAGCTATATACATATCCAAAAATCCGATCTTCCATGAGAGAACAAAGCACATTGAAGTTGACTGCAATTATATTCGGGAAGAGATTTTGAAGAAAAAAATTTGTACTCCGTTCGTCACCTCCGATAAAGTGTTGGCTGATATTTTCACCAAGCCGTTGTCTGCCTCCTTTCTTCACATTTACGACAAGCTGGGCATGATCGATATATATGCTCCATATTGAGGAGGAGTGTTATTATATGGAGACCGGGCGGTCTGGCGGTCTGGCGGTCTGGCACTAGCGGATTAGAGACCGGGTAGTCTGGCGGTTTGTTTCCAACGGCTTAGTAGCTAGACTATTGCTGTTTGTTGTCCGGGCGATCTGACGGTTTGTCTCAGGCGACTTGGAGACCGGACGGTCTCCTATGACGGCTTGTTCTCTCCTTCTGGTGGTTGCCGGGCAATTAGCCTATTCGTCTAACCGCGAGGCCTATTCTGCTTGTTTCTATTAAAACTATAATTATTTAGTCCCACATTGCTTATTTATAATCTCTCCCATCTCCTCCATTCTATAAAAGGGAGTCCATACCTTTGTAATACTCATCTTTTTAGATAATAAAAATTTTTGTTATTCCAATTTTCGGTTTCTACTTGTCTGTTCGCACAGCTCTCTTATGTAAGTTAGCATGAGATTGATAAGATGCATATTGTGCGGTTAGTGCTTCATTAATGTGCTTATGTAAATCGTGAACATGAGAGACAAATTCTTGTGCAAATAAACTTAACTTATAAGATGGAGGTAACCAATTTAAGTCAAGGGGCACTGGTGCCTTATATCGATGCACGATTTCATTAGGTGATAAACCTGTGGACCTATTTTTCAAATTATTGTACGCTAACTAAGCTTGGGAAAGAATTAGATGCCACGTAGCCTTGTGCTCACCCACAAGACATCGATGTAAACTACTCAAACTTCTGTTTACCACTTCCGTTTGTCCATCCGTCTGTGGATGGTAGGCCGAAGAAAACATGAGTTTGGTGCCCATAATCTTCTAAAGGGTCTTCCAAAAATAACAAGTATAATTAACATCCCTATCAGTTACTATTGCCTTGAGAATGCCTTGAGGTGCAATGAATTCCTTAAAATATAATTTAGCAATATGTGACGCAACATCGGTCTTATTTCAAGCGATAAAATAAGCCATTTTTGAAAATCGATCTACTACCACCAAACTGGAATCATGACGTCTAAACGTGACAGGTAGGCCTAGTATAAAATCCATACTAACATCTTCCCATAGAATGGAGGGAAATGGAAGAGGGGTGTTAAGTACCGCATTCGTTTTATTACCCTTATCTAATTGGCACGTGCGAAAACTTCCCAAAATTTTATGAACTGTTGAATTAAGGCATGTCCAAAGAAACTTGTCTTCCACTAACACAATGGTGTTGTTACGACCAAAATGACCGCCTAAACCTCCCTATCATAATTAGAATAATTTAATTTCGTCCCTACGAGCTTCTCACAAAAATACCCAATAGGACGACCCTCCTCACTTAATACACCGCCAATATCAACTCTAGACGCATCACAGGATAATTCAAAAACCATATTAAAATTTGGCAATCGCAAAAGAGGGGCTTCCGACATTCATGATTTAATTATTTCAAACGCTCTAGTGTCCGATTTGGTCCTTGTGAAATCACCCTTCTTCATGCACTCTGTGATCGGTACCATGATACTACTAAAATATCGAATAAATCGGCGATAAAAAGTAGCTAGTTCCTCAGATGGAACATTGAATGAGCAATTTTTAAGATTAACAAATAATTGTTCCTTTCGCAATGTTGTAAGTACTATCCTCAAGTGCGACTCATGATTATTCGGAGAGGCGCTAAAGACTAATATATCATAAAAAAACTACGAATTTTCCTAGGAAAGGCTTGAACACAAGAGTCATCAACCTCAAACTTGTACTCGAGCCATTAGTGAGCCCTTCCCCGAGCACCAACCACTCATAAAGTCCGTCTTTTGACTTGAAAGCCATCTTCCACTCGTCTCCCTCACTAATCCTTATTTGATGGCAACCACTCTTAAGATCCAATTTAGAAAAATTCATGGCCCCTGCTAACATGTCCAATAAGTCATCCAAGCGAGAGATGGGAAACCTGTATTTAACAGTTATTTTATTAATGGCCCTATAATCCCCACACATTCTCCAAGAACTGTCTTTCTTAGGGACCAATAAGCGGGTACGACATAAGGACACTTGCTATGACGGATGAACCCCTTACTTAGCAAATCCTAAATTAATTTTTGCAATTCAAGGTGCGTGGAGGGGTTAAGTCGATAATGGTGAAGGTTGGGCAAAGAGGAACCCAGGAAAAAATCAATCGCGTGTTGAATTTCTCTCACGGGGGGTAACAACTCAAATGGTAAATCATCTGGGTAGACATCCTTAAACTCTTCTAAAGGTTTCTTCAGTGATAGTGGTAAGTTCTCAAAGGGAGAACTATCTTCCTTGACTTGTAAACATACTAACGCATATATGACACCGTCCATAATAGTATCATGCTCAAACTCCTTCTTACAAATCAAGCTTAACGTTTTCTTCTCTACAGGCACAATCGTGTCTTTAGAAGAGACCGATGGATATTTAGGTGGGGTGGGTTTAAAGATAATTGTCTTGCAATTAAATTTGAACTCATATGTGTTGGCTCGCCCTAAATGAGTAACATCATGGTCATAAATCCATAGGCGTCCTAGTAATACATGACAGGCATCCATGTGGATGACGTCACACCAAACCTTTTCAGAGTAAACCTTAATGGTAAGGGGAACCAAACAACACTTCAAAACCGAGAGGGATGTCTTAATTACCCAAACAACCTTATAGGGGTGAGGGTGCGGCTCACTGGTTAATAACATTGGGGACACCGCCTATTCAGAAATCACATTCATACAGCTTCCACTATCAATGATAAACTTACACCACTTCTCTCCACTCTTAAAATTTAAAGAAAAAATATTTGTCCTATTCCAATCTTCCGACGCACGTGGTGTAGCCAAAATACATCTCATCGCCATCAGGTTAATGTCATCCTCCATATTGCTAGGCACTCCTTCTGATTCAGACTCTTCACCGTCCTTATACACGAGCTCGGTGGACTCAGACAATATATCTAAAAGGGCACTCTCTCATGGGCACTAGCATAATGATCCAAAATACCGCAAGCAAAACATGTAGCATTTGTTTTACTGATCCTACCAATGGGCGCTCTCTCACCCGTAGGGTTTTTAATATTCCTAGTCGTAATGACAACAGAGTTTGAGTCAGTGGACTGGAACTTAACCTTATCCTTATAGGTGGATGTGGGGGGTGCTCCAAAGATGGAATTTCCCTTTTGAAACGAGCGAGTCTTAGACTTGAGAACATTATGCTTCTCAATATCCAATGCGGCATTGAAAGCGGTATTTAGGTCGGTGTGACCATATCGCAGAAGTTTACCATGAATGTCAGTGTTTAACCCCTTACGGAACCTAGAGAGGGTGATCTATGGCATCTCCCTAACATCACACCTTACCATCATGTCCTTGAGAAGGATCATGTACTCAGAGACCGACCTATTCCCTTGTTTAAGGGTAGCTAAATCATCAAACATCTGCGTTCGATGGTATGCAGAGATGTACTGGTCTGTCAGCATGACCTTCATGCATGCCCAACCAATGGGTGGTAAGCCGTTCATAGCACCAAGACGACGTTCCTCATCCTACATGAAAATCTTGTCTCTACCTAACATTTTAATCCTAGCAACTCGCACCTTATTAACGTTAGTCAACTTATACCATTCCAAGTAGCACTCTATCTCCATAAACCAGTCTAAGAAGACTTGGGGTTCACCAAATCCATCATATGATGTGGGTTTGTCTCGGACCGCCCTAGTAATATCAAACTCAAAAAGTGCCTGGTTATTGTGAAATGGTGCACGCTGTTCATGATCATTATAATTATTGTTGTTATGGTTATTCCCTTCATCACGTTGGTTAGCAACATGATTACGGGGAGCTGCTTGATATAATAACAATTCATGAAGCATCTCCCTAATCTCCGTCAACAGATTAGTGAGCTCCTAGCGGAGTTCATCAATCGCTACAAGAACATGATCCATATCCCACTCGTCTGCCATATGGGAGGAAGATGGGGAATACCTTGTGCCTAATCTTGTGCGCATGCAAATAGCAATGATTCTCACCAAATAAAATTTAAGAAAGACAGATTTCTTCCTGCTTAATAACTAGGGTAGTAATTATTTTTTTTGATTTTCTTAATGAAAATAATAGGGAGATTATTAAAAAAGTTTTTTTTGATTTTTTTGCAGAAACATAAATGTTTTAGGCCGCTATTTGCAGACCAAAATTTTTTTTTGTTATTTTGCTAATGAAATGTGCAAGGCAAGTGCGTGTCGACGTCCTAAGGAAAGGGGGAGGGTAAAAATTAGGAAATTTACACAAACCTCCCTATGATACCAAATTGATGTAGACTCACACGTTGTCACCGAAAAAATATGGATGAAACACGAATTTCTCTCTACGTCCCGATTATACGTACGCACACAACTTTCAATGCAACACACACGTTATTCAATTTTATCAATTAACTTCTAACGTATGGGTAGCCACACCATAGTAGATCAAACAAAAGCTATAAGACAATAATATTTATGGCTAAAAGGACCCACCCAGTCCGATCGAGCTAATGGTTTTCCAAAAGAGATTCACCAAAAATTACGGTACGGAAAAGGTAGATCACTCCCAACAAAAAGAAAACAAGGTTCGCCAATCCTCTCAAACTTAAAAGAAATTATGATAAACAACAATCAATCGGAGAAAACCACGATAAATCTAATGCTATCAAGAGATCACGCTAAAGTAATTCCACCACAAGAAAATCTAGATGGAAACACACAAAAGGTAGAAATTTTCGTTACCCAATCAGAATAGATGATTCCAATTTACTAAATTAGTTCACTCTTCAACGGTTCCGTCGGAGTCACGCCACATGGGGAGAAATTCTTCCGCCTTCCTCGATTCATGCCATTGAGAATGAACTAGGCCGAGATCCACTAAGAGGGTGGCCGAACCTTGAGAGAAAGGTCTAGGTTTGGTCAACTCCGAGAGGGGAGGAGTCCTTTGGGTTGCTCAGATTTAAGAGAGAGAGTGGGGGCCAGTTCATTTGGAGAGGGAGGTCTTTGTGTGGTGGTGTTGAGGGGAGAAGAGGGGGAGGTAAGGGAGGGCGAAATTTTGAGAGAGAGGAAAGGTGGCCGACGGCTAGGGTGAGGGGAAAGAGCAAGAGAGAGGAATTCTTAAACAAAAATTAGGTTTTGAATTTCAATTAATTCAACTTATTATTCCTCAACATGAGATGGCTTTTTATAGGCTTACAACATAATCTGGCCACATGTAGCCCAAATAGAAAATAAAACAAAGTTCATATTTTTGAAACAACATAAAATGAAATTGCAACTAAAAATATCATAGAAATTCAAATTAATTTTAATAAGCCGTCTTGCACCGAGGGTGGAGATTATAGTGTCGCTCCACAAGGTCACCATAGCACCGCAAGTCTTTGGTTGGAGATGGAGAAGGATCTTTCGCAAGCTTGACGTCATCATCTTCAACATGTTGGGGGGCCGCCGTCTCCATCATAGGGGGTCATACAGTGGTTCTTGTTGATTAGAGCTCTGTTTTGCATGTAGCAAGCTTTGTTTACTGCTTCAGCCCAGAAGTACTCTAGAAGTGAAGCATCATTCAACATAGTTATACATGCTTCAATTAGGGTTCTATTCCTTCTCTCAGCAACTCCATTTTGTTGTGGAGTATGCGGAGAGAAAAACTCATGAAAGATACCTTGACTTCCACAAAATTCTGTCATGGCATCAAAATCAAATTCTGTTCCGTGATCACTTCTGATTTTGACAACTGAATAGTTCAATTTATTCTGAATATGTCGAACAAAATTACTGAATATTTCGAAGGTGTCTGACTTGAGTTTCAGAAAGAACACCCAAGTAAAATGACAGTAGTCATCAACAAATACAATTGTATATACTTTACCTCCTAAACTGTGAATTGGCATGGGACCAAATAAGTCCATATGAAGTAGATACAAACTTCTCGAAGAATCTTTTCAGCAATACCCTTGAATGTAGCCGTTGTCTGGTTACCCATTTGGCATGAGTGACATTGACTTTCTTTAAGGCACTTAATGCTGGTGGCATCACACACTAAGTTGTGAGAATATTACATATTTATTGTTTTGAAATTAATATGTGCTAATCTCATATGCTATTGGTCACAAAGAGACACACGACATTTAGCGAAAAAGCACACTGGTGTAGAATTGTCTAAATATAGAAAATTTTTTTAAAAAATATTTCCGAGTGCATGTTAAGATCGTCTACAAATTAGCAGATGACATTATCAAACACTTGTCCTTGTAGATCTCAATGATATAGACTTTGTCACATAGTTAACTTATGCTTATTCGATTATGCTGTAATCCTTCAACATAAGCCACGCCTGTGAAAGAAACTATGTCGTTGGAAATCATACTGTAGCCTTTAGTAGTTCCCCTGTCTGACCCTCCATAGATGACTTTTGGTCCATCTTTGACTGGGGTATAATCAAGCAATAGGCTTCTTGTCCCGGTCATATGCCGAGAGCATCCACTGTCCAAATACCATATTGGAGTTTTGTTGACCTTTGGACTTACCTTCAACCATAAATAATTTTACCTTAAGAACCCAAAAATATTTGGGTCCTTGGTTCCTTCTCAGCTTACCACTACTAGGAACATTAACCTCGTGAGTGGTTGGTCTCGCACGATTAACTCATGGAGTTTCAAAATTTGCAGGGTTTAACCAACAATCTGCGCCAAAATGACCAATTTTGCCGCAGCACAAACAGTCAAACCTATTGTACCTTATCTTGTACTCCTGCTTTACACTTTGAATATGAGGTCTAGCAGGGGAAACATACTTGGAGGTGGAAGCCTCCTGATTGCAACAAATACAGGGCTTCTCCATCTCCTTTACCTTAGGTACAAAATTCTTGGCTTTTGGTGCCTTCTTATAGTTATGTCCATGAACATATGGACCATAATTCTTAAGTTGAATCTCTTCATAAGGTGTTTTGGAAAGACTCGCAACATAGTCTCAGGGATGGGTCCATCCCTAATATCGCTTCTTGGGCTACTTAAGTAGGCCTAGCACAATGATTGTACGATGACTCAAGGTCAAACTTGTTCGTCGTGAAGATTACCTTCTTAAAAGTGTGTTGACCTAATGGTTCCTTACCCTTTTCTTTGGTACTGGATTTCCTTGCAGCCTTACCTTTACCAGCTATGTGGTTATGACCACTACCCTTCTTAGGAGCTGAAAACTCATAGATGAGAGGAAGAATAGTCCCCTATATGGAGTAACTTTCCACAAGTTTTATCTCCACCAAGAGCTTTTTCTCTAGCTCATCTAAGAATTTCTCTTATAGACTTAATGTCTCAGCAGAGCTTTTCAATTCCTCTTTCAAGGAGTGGACTTAATCTTTGAGAGGAAGTAATTCGACAGTTTCCTCCTTCAGACTTGTTTCTACTGCCTTATGTAGGCAATCTATTTTGCTTGCTTTTTGACTACCTTTCGGCAATTTGTCAAAAGCTTTCAAAAGGTTCTCATGCTGAGCAATCAAGTCAGCTTTATCTTCCTCCGAAGAGTAGTCTTCATGACCATTAGTTGACGTTTCTGACTAATAGAGTATCAGGTGCGAGTTTACCTTCACGTGATACTTGGAGTCGCCAACATCCTCGTCCGATCGAGCCATAAGCATGAAGTAAGCTTCCTCATTTTTTGAACTTGACTCAATAGAGTTGCTGTCACTAAGAGTCTTGGACTTCTTGGCAACGAAGCTTTTCTCTTCTTTACTCTTGCCCTTGAAGGTCTCTTCTCCTCTCTCTTGGATCCTTTCTTCTTCTTGTAGGGACAGTCCGCAATCATGTATCTTAGCTTATTACAATTGTTCCAAATAACATCAGAGGAAAACTATTTACTTGGTTTAGATTTATACCTATCCTCCTTGTTATAGCTTTTCTTGGAGTGATCACCATCATGACATGATCTTCTGAAGTCAGTGGAGGATGATTAATTCTTCATCTGTCTCCTCTTGTTGAGCATTTTCTTGAACTGCATAGAGATGAGGGAGAACTCCCCATCATATAGCTTAGAGCCTGATGTGCTTGGCTTAGAGTCTTCTCGGGTGTCTAGAGCATGTGTCCTTATTTGTGACACGGCTTTAGACTTCTTCAAACCTTCAGCCTTCAGGGCAACTGACTTCTCTTTACTTGAAGTCCTACTGCTTTTGTAACATCTCATTTCCGTCTAGACCCCTAGGAGTCGGTTGGTCGTGACAGAACCCTAGGAAGCCCAAAAATTAAAATAAATCGACCGAGATTTCGGGTCACGGGTTGGTCACGCCCGTGACCGACCTGTCACGCCCGTGACCTTTGTGTCACGCCCGTGACTTAGGGCGTGACTCCTTCGACGATCGTCGATCTTAGGGAGACGATTGTCGGGCGCAGAATTTTCAACCCGGCCCTGTCACGCCCGTGACCATGGGCGTGACCCCCTTCGATGATCGTCGATCTCAGCGCGACGATCGCCGAGCGCGAAATTTGCCCCATGACCCTATCACGCCCGTGACCTTTGTATCACGCCCGTGACCTAGGGCGTGACCACCCTTCGACGATTGCCGACCTCAAATCGACGATCGTCAAACCCAGAATTTGCAGCTCGGGCCTGTCACGCCCGTGACACAAGTGTCACGCCTATGACCTAGGGCGTGACCATCCTTCAACGATCGTCGACCGCAGTCCGACGGTCGTCGACCCAGAATTGGCCACACGGGCCTGTCACGCCCGTGACCCAGGTGTCACGCCCGTGACTACCCTTCGACGATCGTTGATCTCAGTTCGACGATCGTCGATCCCAGAATTGGCTATCCGGGCCTGTCACGCCCGTGACCTATGTGTCACGCCCGTGACCAAGGCCGAAACGTCAGCCAGACTGAAAATTTCGGTAACCGACGTCGTAATCAATTCTGATTATGGGAAGTTACACCAGGAGTATTTATGTGCCGTTTTCCTTCTGTAATTATATAATAAAAGGAGGAAGGTTGGTCCAATAGGAAATCGCCTTCTGGCAAACATCTCTTCGTTTCCAGCAATTCAATTCCCTGCATCATAACCGAAACGTTGTTAAGAGAAATATTAATGGCCACCAACATTAGACCTTTCCCATCCCTCCTTTTTACTGCTTTAAAAAGGCCCCTTAGGCTCAAGGATGAAGTTTCCCAGCCCTTACCTGAAGTTTCGAGCCTCCTACTGTGCTGTAGAAGAATTCCGACGACGCCACCACCGCGCCATGACAGTCCAACGTCCATCTCACCGTAAAACCATGAATAAGGTCCTCCTCTACCTCTTCTTCCATGGATAGATCTAGAAATCATCTGGAGAGATATCGGGCTCAAAAGGGCTGGATCTGGTGAGCGTTTCCATGCTTTTCCGAAATTTGCATGGTGGCGGGTTCGCCGGAAACCGCCTCTCCGGCGGCCGTGCCGCCGCCCGCCGGTAGCCCTCACCTCAACAGAGGTGGTGGTGGTGGTGGCCGGCCAGGGAGATGGCTGGATGGCCGGGAAATAGCTTTGGAAAAGCTACAGGAAACTAAGTTTTCAAACTTGTGGTTTCGGGCTGTTGAAGAAGATGAACAGTGCCAGGAAATTAGATTCTATTTTTGGAGCAATTTCTGAATGAAAATATCTGTCACTTTAAATAACTTGGGAAAAATATCTAGAGGCTCCTACAGGAAAAATGGCCAACACCAGTATTGTAGCTCTTTGAGTCTAGGAAATTTTAAAATTTGTTTCAAGCATTTTGGACCACCGGATAGACCCCAACACTCAATTTAGTGAGATCTATCCATAGGGCTGGCTTAACCTTAGAAAAATTCCCCACTCCAATCCAGTCATCAAAATGACTTGAAATTTGGGGTGTGGCCTAATATTACCTACGTCTAGGTGCTATCCAAAAATGAGAATTTTTGGAGAATGTTTTTCTATAGTTTTTAGAAAAATTCAATAATCCTAGCTTAATTTAATTAGATGGCTAAATAATTTCCAAACCCTCTCAAATTTTGCTGAGTAGTCCCTGGCTTCACCATAAGGTTCCGTATAATTTTTCATCTCATTTGGAGATGGTTTGGATTAAAAATGAACAAACCTAAGTTTTGCCCTAATAAGGGGTCTTTGGTTAAAGGTGCACTTTTGAGATTTGAGTGGTCAGATCACCTCAACAGAGGCTGAGATTTTTACCACTGGCTAGTAATATTCTCTACACCCCCTCTTAGAGTTTGAGGTGGATCGGGGTAAGTTTGCCCTAAGAACCAAGGCCAAACCCTAAGGATGGATCTTGGTGGCTTGTGAAGGTCAAGGGGTCAAATGACCTTGGATTGACTCGAAATTTGGTGAAGAGGACTATACGGCCATTGTAGTTCTCTGGATGAAATCTTAGTAGGTTTGGAGACTGTTGGGATACTTAAAAACCTAACCCTAGTTTAGGGTGCAAAACTTGTAGAGATAGGAAATGACATTAAATCACATTGGAAAGTGATGAGAATTGGGTAGAGTGAAGTATAGGGATGATACAAGCTCTGGATATTTTACTATGAATTTTAAGATCATTATTTTGCATACTTCATTAACGATGTAGTAGCTTGTATGATTTGCTTAGAAAATTTATTATGGAATACATACTTCCTGGAAATTGATGAAATTTAGGCAGAGAACGTTTATTATGATTTTAAATCTCTGTGAATTTTTATGTGATTTTTGGAAGTTTAATTTTAAGGCTTGCTTCATTAAGTATGTTTTACCTTGAATATTTGATTAAATCTATAGTGCTGTCTAGCAAGCTGGTAAAATTGTGATTCATTGCACAAAGATCTTTTCTATATCATACTACTGATTAGTAATTTTTCTATAATTTTCCAATGAGTAATTTCAGTTCTTCCTTCTTTACGTAGGATTAACGTGATTATACTGGATAAATTAATTAGAGGCTAAATACTTTCTGTAAAATTTTGAAAATTTGTATTTGAGGTTTACTTACTGTTATTTAATGATCATGATTTTTGGGTGGCCATTACTTAGGAGAATCATGTAGTTCATGTTTAAAATGACCCATGGCCCATCCTTTAGGAAAATTAAATAAATATCAGATTCATTAGGAAAGTTATACGTTTCTGGATTTAGACAAATTACGATATGGTACACCTCCAGTAAATATTATAAGAGATTTGGAAGACAATTTCGAGTAGCTCCCCTTGTGTACCTCATACAGCTTAGGATGGTCTGCATATAGTAAAACCACGAAAACTGCAGAAGCGGAGCTAGAGTGGGTAATGAACTTGGAGATGGAATTTTTGGTAGTTTGCTTGTTTGGACAGGATGAGTTAAATCAAGTTCATTATTGGAAGTTAGGATGGGTAAGGGGTGAGATTGACTAGCGATAGGTAGTGTTCGGGTTCGATGGAAGACCGTCCTCCCCGAGAAGAGGAAGAGTCAAGTCACCCTAGGAATAGCCCACCGTAATGCGAGAAGGGAATGTGTTAAGGGAACCAATCAAGTATAATAAGTGCCTTGGAAAGGGAGTTTTTGGGATTCACCCCATCATAGCTCCTAGTACCGCTGCGAGCCCTTCACCGGGTAACCCTCGGGAAGTCCAAGGTTAACCTTAAATCTTTGGAATAAAATGATCAAGAGTAACCCTAATAATAGTTGTACCTCACACCTAAGCTTGTACACTTAAGAAGAAGAAATGGAATGGAATGGGTAGAGTAGGTCCGTGGTCTAAGGGCCTACTAGTAGTGATGGTGGTTGGTTTGTGATTGGGAAGTCCAGGGAGCGGGATGCTCGGGGACTTGGTATATGCTTGGTAGCCTAGAGAGATGGAGGCTCGGTAATATGAGAACTTGTACAAATGTAATTGTCATGGTTGCATGTGCATATAAGTGGTGGGTCATCGGTACTAGGCGATCGATCACACCGACAGCGGTACGTTGACTGGGCGAAAAGCCTGGTGTGTACAGCCAGCACAAGTACGCGGATACTTTAGGTTGTGTTCTTCTAGGGGCGTACAGAAGGGCTAGGCCTGGTAGTGTGGTTACCCGCCTAGGAGTGGGGGGCCCGACTCACTGTCTCCGTTTGCCACAACGGAGGTTCCTGGGGGTGAAGCTAGCCTCCCAAACAGGGGGAACTAAAGGTCTGTGCGCATAGAATCGGTGGGTGTGTTGCACTTGCTTGTGCATTTCATAGCATAATTGTGCGTCATAGTATAAACATGCCACCTAACGTATAAAATGGTATGGGACGTTTTATATGATAGGCCCTGCAAAACGACCCCTTGGTCTATAGGGGTAATCCCTATAAATCAATGGTTATATTTCTTGTGCTTTTACTTTTGCTACTCCTTGTTGTTTGATAACTGACACCCCAACGTATAAGTGATATGGGACACTCTATACGATGGGAGCCCTGCAAAAGATCCCTTGGCTTATGCGCTTCCGCGCATAAGTTAAGGTTACATTTCTTACTTTCTGTTTCTATCTTATTTACTATAGAATTGCTAGCATAGGTCCACTATCACCTATTTATTTGACTTACTCTCCACCTTCATGTCCTTTCCTTTCTTCCTCTCCGCTCGGTACTTAGGAGCTGTGGTGGTAGGGGTAGGGGATGATAGGGCTTAGTCTTTATGACTAACGGTTTTTGAACCACAACATTTTAGGTGTACCATATGGAAGGGTCACCGCTATTGCAGTTCCTGACAGAGTTGGCCCCGCGACCGTGTTACCATTATCACCAGCCGGGACATACACGGGTCAAATGCCCCTTGATGGGTGGGACCCACATGCTCAGCAGCCAGGAGGCCGAAGACATAGACGCAGACGTGGATCGCGAGGCGGCGACGGCAGGCCGAAAAGGAAGAAGCACCCAGAGATGCAGCAACAGCAGAGTACAGAGTCGGTGGAGATGGGCCAGTCCAGCTTGGGTGCTCTCGGTTCAGTGACGGTTACGGTGACACTTAGTTTTAGTTTTGGTTTGGCTTCCGCGAGTGACTTGTAGTGAGGATTACATGTATTGGGCACAAGCCCTCCTTTTGTACTCTGATTTTTATTACTATTGTAGACTCTCCCTTCGTGGAGATTTATTTATATACATGTGATTATTGTGGACTTGCTTTTACTTTATTAAGCTACCATTCTGCGATCGAAAAGGGCCGGCAGAATTTGCGTTTTGTAGTGGCGACCTTCCCGTGAGTCGGTGCCACCGCAAAGCGGCAGTTCTGGGCTAAGACCCTGGTGGTTGAAAAAGAAAAAAAAGGGGGGTCTTACAAGTGGTATCAGAGGAGACCTCAATCGGAAAAGTAGCAGTCCACTAACCCTGGGTCACCCCCGCTCGAGTTTATTTTGGGGACAAACTAAGCAGTGGAAGTAGTGGTGTGTCCATAAGGGAAATCACATGTGAAAGTCCACTTCGTCGTTAATTGAAATCCTTCTTTGTAGCTTGTGGCCTACCCTGCCCCTAGTATGGAAGACCTCCAGCTTCGAAGATCTCATCTTATCATCCTCTAACCAATGATTTAGACTCAACCAACTAGGACTCGTGACTAGCCAGTACAACCTAAGTATGCCCTAGTTCAAAATAGACCTTGGGTATGAATTTGGTTAAGGTAAAGAGGTACCCAAAGAGAATAAAGGAGGAGTTTAGCACGAGAATGACTACCTAAGACGAAAACTCAGGTGTCCTTACTATCCCAATCAACGATTATTCGGATAGGTAGACTACTTTAAGGAGAATTGAGACTAATAGTACATTAGCAGAATGGTAAAAGACAAGTAGTCTTAATCCTCAATACCGGTAACAAAATTACCTAGAGGCAACCACCGAGACAAACACTGAGGGTCGGATAGGAATTCAAGTTCGGAAGATACCCATGTGAGATTGGGAACATTTTGACCCGGATAAAGTTGTCGAAAATGTGACTCAGAGAGTTTAAAGTATGGAGTATATTAACGAGTTTCAGGGTGGACCCCCAAGTCGAAGATTGATGCCATAGGGATTGTGCACCCAACTAGGATGGATGTAACAGGGTAATATCAAAGATACTTAGCCCAAGATATGTAGGGGCTTATCTTTTGTTTATTGGGGGCTAAACTTTTGTTTATTGGGCAAATTAGTATTGGCATTGGGTTCCCTTGGACCTAGTTTAGGGAAAGTGGCTTAACAAACATAGTGAGATGGAAGTCGATATAATTCGACGTTATTCGGGAAAACATAAGATTTTGTAAAAAAAAATGTTTGGAATGATGACCCATAGCATTACCAAGACAATGACATAGTAATAAGACGGAATAATTACGAGAATTAACTATTATCACGTGAAATTAGGTGACGGGTAACAAGATACGGGATATCTGAGAAGGTAAAGATTTAATCACTGGGTTGTATCATCAGAAGGATGATGTATCTCAGAACATGTACCCCCGGAGGGGAAATTTGAGGACATCGCGATGGGTTTTATTCACGGACTTCCCCGATCACGGACGGGAAACGACTCGACTTGAGTCATCGTCGATCGGTTGACGAAGGTGGACAGATTCATTCCGATCAAGAAAGATGAGTTCAAGTGGGGGGACCGAGTGTTTTTGAAGATCCGGCCCGTGCATGGAGTTTCACAGGTGCGTGGTCGGAGGTAGAAGTTCAGCCCTAGGTATATGGGCCCTTACAGGATCCTTCAGCGGATCGGGCCCTAGCTTACAGGCTGGAGTTGCCACCAGAGCTGGCAGCTCTGTACGACGTATTCCACGTTTCTTCACTTAGGAGGGCTTTATTGCGACCGGAACAGCAGATTTTGACCACAGATGGACCGGTAGCCTCCAACTAGTCAGTTCACTTGGAGCCGATTCGGATTAATGGTAGAGGAGTACGGACCTTGCGTCGGAAGAAGGTTCCGTTAGTCAAGGTTCTACAAGCATGGGCAGGAGGAGCATACATGGGAGCCACAGGACTCGATGCGACAAAGGTATCCAGAACTTTTCGGTCGGGTAAACCTCACAAACCCCTCTGGACAATCAATCTGCGTTCCTATTTTAAACCAATAAGACCGAAAATTTCAAGAATAGGGGCTAATCCTTTGTATTGGGGTGTATACCTTGACAATTGGACGAATGGGTATTAACAATCAAAACTGCACACTGCAAACGTAATACAGAGATGTAGATCTTTCAACTTTCATGGGATATTACAAGCTTCCTTTTCCCGATTAGAGTCTCGTAGGCTTAACCTTGATTTCGGGGACGAAATCGTTGTTTTGTTTATTGGGATTTGTAACATCCCATTTTCGGCTAGACCCCTAGGAGTCGGTTGGTCGTGACAGAACCCTAGGAAGCCCAAAAATTGAAATAAATCGACCGAGATTTCGGGTCACGGGTTGGTCACGCCCGTGACCGACCTGTCACGCCCGTGACCTTTGTGTCACGCTCGTGACCTAGGGCGTGACTCCTTCGACGATCGTCGATCCCAGGGAGACGATTGTCGAGCGTAGAATTTTCAACCCGGCCCTGTCACGCCCGTGACCCAGGTGTCACGCCCGTGACAAAGGGCGTGACCCCCTTCCGCGATCGTCGATCTCAGCGCGACGATCGCCGAGCGCGGAATTTGCCTCATGACCCTGTCACGCCCGTGACCTTTGTATCACGCCCGTGACCTAGGGCGTGACCACCCTTCGACGATTGTCGACCTCAAATCGACGATCGTCAAACCCAGAATTTGCAGCTCGGTCCTGTCACGCCCGTGACCCAAGTGTCACGCCCATGACCTAGGGCGTGACCATCCTTCAACGATCGTCGACCGTAGTCCGACGCTCGTCGACCCAGAATTGGCCACACGGGCCTGTCACGCCCGTGACCCAGGTGTCACGCCTGTGACCACCTTTCGACGATCGTTGATCTCAGTTCGACGATCGTCGATCCTAGAATTGGCTATCCGGGCCTGTCACGCCCGTGACCTATATGTCACGCCCGTGACCAAGGCCGAAACGTCAGGCAGACTGAAAATTTCGGTAACCGACGTCGTAATCAATTCTGATTTTGGGAAGTTACACCAGGAGTATTTATGGGCCGTTTTCCTTCTGTAATTATATAATAAAAGGAGGAAGGTTGGTCCAATAGGAAATCGCCACCTGGCAAACATCTCTTTGTTTACAGCAATTCAATTCCCTGCATCATAACCGAAACGTTGTTAAGAGAAATATTAATGGCCACAAGCGTTAGACCTTTCCCCTCCCTCCTTTTTACTGCTTTAAAAAGGACCCTTAGGCTCAAGGATGAAGTTTCCCAGCCCTTACCTGAAGTTTCGAGCTTCCTACTGTGCTGTAGAAGAATTCCAACGACTCCACCACCGCGCCATGACAGTCCAACGTCCATCTCGCCGTCAAACCATGAATAAGGTCCTCCTCTACCTCTTCTTCCATGGATAGATCTAGAAATCATCAGGAGAGATATCGGGCTCAAAAGGGCTGGATCTGGTGAGCGTTTCCATGCTTTTCCGAAATTTGCATGGTGGCGGGTTCGCCGGAAACCGCCTCTCCGGCGGCCGTGCCGCCGCCCGCCGGTAGCCCTCACCTCAACAGAGGTGGTGGTGGTGGTGGCCGGCCAGGGAGATGGCTGGATGGCGGGAAATAGCTTTGGAAAAGCTACAGGAAACTAAGTTTTCAAACTTGTGGTTTCGGGCTGTTGAAGAAGATGAACAGTGCCAGGAAATTAGATTCTATTTTTGGAGCAATTTCTGAATGAAAATATCTGTCACTTTAAATAACTTGGGAAAAATATCTAGAGCTCCTACAGGAAAAATGGCCAACACCAGTATTGTAGCTCTTTGAGTCTAGGAAATTTTAAAATTTGTTTCAAGCATTTTGGACCACCGGATAGACCCCAACACTCAATTTAGTGAGATCTATCCATAGGGCTGGCTTAACCTTAGAAAAATTCCCCACTCCAATCCAGTCATCAAAATGACTTGAAATTTGGGGTGTGGCCTAATATTACCTACATCTAGGTGCTATCCAAAAATGAGAATTTTTGGAGAATGTTTTTCTATAGTTTTTAGAAAAATTCAATAATCCTAGCTTAATTTAATTAGATGGCTAAATAATTTCCAAACCCTCTCAAATTTGCTGAGTAGTCCCTGGGTTCACCATAAGGTTCCGTATAATTTTTCATCTCATCTGGAGATGGTTTGGATTAAAAATGAACAAACCTAAGTTTTGCCCTAATAAGGGGTCTTTGGTTAAAGGTGCACTTTTGAGATTTGAGTGGTCAGATCACCTCAACAGAGGCTGAGATTTTACCACTGGCTAGTAATATTCTCTACACCCCCTCTTAGAGTTTGAGGTGGATCAGGGTAAGTTTGCCCTAAGAACCAAGGCCAAACCCTAAGGATGGATCTTGGTGGCTTGTGAAGGTCAAGGTCAAATGACCTTGGATTGACTCGAAATTTGGTGAAGAGGACTATACGGCCATTGTAGTTCTCTGGATGAAATCTTAGTAGGTTTGGAGACTGTTGGGATACTTAAAACCTAACCCTAGTTTAGGGTGCAAAACTTGTAGAGATAGGAAATGACATTAAATCACATTGGAAAGTGATGAGATTTGGGTAGAGTGAAGTATAAGGATGGTACAAGCTCTGGATATTTTATTATGAATTTTAAGATCATTATTTTGCATACTTCATTAGCGATGTAGTAGCTTGTATGATTTGCTTAGAAAATTTATTATGGAATACATACTTCCTGGAAATTGATGAAATTTAGGCAGAGAACGTTTATTATGATTTTAAATCTCTGTGAATTTTTATGGGATTTTTGGAAGTTTAATTTTAAGGCTTGCTTCATTAAGTATGTTTTACCTTGAATATTTGATTAAATCTATAGTGTTGTCTAGCAAGCTGGTAAAATTGCGATTCATTGCACAAAGATCTTTTCTATATCATACTACTGATTAGTAATTTTTCTATAATTTTCCGATGAGTAATTTCAGTACTTCCTTCTTTACGTAGGATTAACGTGATTATACTGGATAAATTAATTAGAGGCTAAATACTTTCTGTAAAATTTTGAAAATTTGTATTTGAGGTTATCTTGCTGTTATTTAATGATCATGATTTTTGGGTAGCCATTACTTAGGAGAATCATGTAGTTCATGTTTAAAATAATCCATGGCCCATCCTTTGGGAAAATTAAATAAATATCAGATTCATTAGGAAAGTTATACGTTTCTGGATTTAGACAAATTACGATATGGTAGACCTCCAGTAAATATTATAGGAGATTTGGAAGACAATTTGGAGTACCTCCCCTTGTGTACCTCATACAGCTTAGGATGGTCTGCATATAGTAAAACCACGAAAACTGCAGAAGCGGAGCTAGAGTCGGTAATGAACTTGGAGATGGAATTTTTGGTAGTTTGCTGGTTTGGACAGGATGAGTTAATTCAAAGTCATTATTGGAAGTTAGGATGGGTAAGGGGTGAGATTGACTAGCGATAGGTAGTGTTCGGGTTCGACGGAAGACCGTCCTCACCGAGAAGAGGAAGAGTCAAGTCACCCTTGGAATACCCCACCGTAATGCGAGATGGGAATGGGTTAAGGGAACCAATCAAGTATAATAAGTGCCTTGGAAAGTGAGTTTTTGGGATTCACCCCATCATAGCTCCTAGTACCGCTGCGAGCCCTTCACCGGGTAACCCTCGGGAAGTTCAAGGTTAACCTTAAATCTTAGGAATAAAATGATCAAGAGTAACCCTAATAATAGTTGTACTCACACCTACACTTGTACACTTAGGAAGAAGAAATGGCATGGAATGGGTAGAGTAGGTCCGTGGTCTAAGGGACTACTAGTAGTTATGGTGGTTGGTTTGTGATTGGGAAGTCCAGGGAGCGGGATGCTTGGGGACTTGGTATATGCTTTGTAGCCTAGAGAGCTGGAGGCTCGGTAATATGAGAACTTGTACAAATGTAATTGTCATGGTTACATGTGCATATAAGTGGTGGGTCATCGGTACTAGGCGATCGATCACACCGACAGCGATACGTTGACTCGGCGAGAAGCCTGGTGTGTACAGCCAGCACAAGTACGCGGATACTCTAGGTTGTGTTCTTCTAAGGGCATACGGAAGGGCTAGGCCTGGTAGTGTGGTTACCCGCCTAGGAGTGGGGGGCCCGACTCACTGTCTCCGTTTGCCACAACAGAGGTTCCTGGGGGTGAAGCTAGCCTCCCGAACAGGGGGAACTAAAGGTCTGTGCGCATAGAGTCGGTGGGTGTGTTGCACTTGCTTGTGCATTTCATAGCATAATTGTGTGTCATAGCATAAACATGCCACCTAACGTATAAAATGGTATGGGACGTTTTATACGATAGGCCCTGCAAAACGACCCCTTGGTTTATAGGGGTAATCCCTATAAATCAATGGTTATATTTCTTGTGCTTTTACTTTTGCTACTCCTTGTTGTTTGATAACCGACACCCCAACGTATAAGTGGTATGGGACACTCTATACGATGGGAGCCCTGCAAAAGATCCCTTGGCTTATGCGCTTCCGCGCATAAGTTAAGGTTACATTTCTTACTTTCTGTTTCTATCTTATTTACTATAGAATTGCTAGCATAGGTCCACTGTCACCTGTTTATTTGACTTACTCTCCACCTTCATGTCCTTTCCTTTCTTCCTCTCCGCTCGGTACTTAGGAGCCGTGGTGGGAGGGGTAGGGGATGATAGGGCTTAGTCTTTATGACTAACGGTTTTCGAACCATAATATTTTAGGTGTACCATATGGAAGGGTCACCGCTATTGCAGTTCCTGACAGAGTTGGTCCCGCGGCCGTGTTATCATTGTCACCAGCCAGGACATACATGGGTCAAATGCCCCTTGATGGGTGGGACCCCACAAGCTCAGTAGCCAGGAGGCCGAAGACGTAGACGCAGACGTGGATCGCGAGGCGGCAACGGCAGGCCGAAAAGGAAGAAGCACCCAGAGATGCAGCAACAGCAGAGTACAGAGTCGGTGGAGATGGGCCAGTCCAGCTTGGGTGCTCTCGGTTCAGTGACGGTTACGGTGACGCTTAGTTTTAGTTTTGGTTTGGCTTCCGCGAGTGACTTGTAGTGAGGATTACATGTACTGGGCACAAGCCCTCCTTTTGTACTCTGATTTTTATTACTATTGTGGACTCTCCCTTCGTGGAGATTTATTTATATACATGTGATTATTGTGGACTTGCTTTTACTTTATTAAGCTACCATTCTGCGATCGAAAAGGGCCGGCAGAATTGTTGTTTTGTAGTGGCAACCTTCCCGTGAGTCGGTGCCACCGCAAAGCGGCAGTTCTGGGCTAAGACCCCGGTGGTTGAAAAAGAAAAAAAAGGGGGTCTTACAGCTTTGCTCCTCCTCCTTTTCGGTGTTCATTTAAAGCTCGTTGGAGATCAGCTTTCCAGACAGGTTCTGAGAGTCAATCTCAGGCAGCTTCCAAAACTCCCTAATGGCTACCACTTTAGTGTCCCAGTCCTTTGTCAAGGATCTGAGGAATTTGTCGTTCAATTCACAATTAGTGAAGGTGCGGCTGTAGTTTCTAAGATCATTGACAATCTTGAAGAATTTCTCGAAACTGTCTACAATGGTGTCATTTGGTCCCTGCTTGAATGCTTCGTACTCTTGATTCAGCAACGATCTGCGATCATCTCTAACTTCTTCTGTTCCTTCCATCAGAACTATAAGGTAGTCCCACATCCCCTTGGAAGATTTGCACTGGAATAAATTTTGTTACATCGAATCGTCCACTGCACTGGCTATAATGTTCTTTGCCTTTTTGTCCAAGGAGACCAAGGCAATTTCGTCTTTAGTAAAATTCATCATCTTCTTGGGGATCATGATAGTTGGGTTCAAAGCTAAGGCTTGTGTAGGTATATTCGGTCCTTCTTCCACAATCTGAAATATTCTCGGATATGCTGCTTCCATGAAGAACCTGACTCATTCTTTACACATGAGGAAGTTCTTTTTGGTGCACACTGTTAACTTCATAGAAGACATGTCCTTGCTTCTATCCATGGATACTAAGCGGAATCTCTTGATGCTAGATCTGGGATCTTGTTCAAGGTGTTAACCTTATATCAAACAAAACGCCCCTCTGATACATATTGAAAGTATTTAACGTCTACCTAAATCACCAAGAGGGGGGTGAATTGGTTATGTCCGTGTCTTTTTGTAGAATAAAAATACTTGAAAAATTAAGATCACAAACACCGAGATTTTATAGTGGTTCCTCGAGTTGGGTACGTCAAATTTCCCGCCTCGCATATCTACCACAAAGGGCTAGATTCAGCTACTTTACCAAACTCAGATTTCAACAAATCTTACACCTCGGATGTAACATCACATTTTCGGCTAGACCCCTAGGAGTCGGTTGGTCGTGACAGAACCCTGTGAAGCCCAAAAATTGAAATAAATTGATCGAGGTTTCGGGTCAACGGGTTGGTCACGCCCGTGACCGACCCGTCACGCCCGTGACTTTGGGCGTGACTACTTCGACGATCGTCGATCTCCGCGAGACGATCGTCGAACTTGCTGCCCGGGCATGTCACGCCCGTGACCAAGGTGTCACGCCCGTGACCTAGGGCGTGACTCCTTCGACGATCGTCGATCTCCGTGAGACGATCGTCGAACTTGCAGCCCGGGCATGTCACGCCCGTGACCAAGGTGTCACGCCCGTGACCTAGGTCGTTACCCCTTCGACGATCGTCGATCTCCGTGAGACGATCGTCGATCTGGCAGCCCGGACATGTCACGCCCGTGACCAAAGTGTCACGCCCGTGACCAGGGGCGTGACTCCTTCGACGATCGTCGATCCCCGTAAAACGATCGTCGAAATTGAACTCGGGCCTGTCACGCCCGTGACCTAAGTGTCACGCCTGTGACCTAGGGCGTGACCAGCCTTCGACGACCGTCGATCTCAGTTCGACGATCGTCGACCTCAAAATTGCCGTTCGGGCCAATCACGCCCGTGACCTAGGTGTCACGCCCATGACCTAGGGCGTGACCATCCTTCGACGACCGTCGATCTCAGTTCGACGATCGTCGACCCCAAAATTGTCACCCGCGCCTGTCACGCCCGTGACCTATGTGTCACTCCCGTGACATTGGCCGAAACGACGGTTCAGGCCCGAAATTATTCTAACATGCGTGGAAATAAATGCTGGTGTGGGAAGTTACACCAAGAGTAATTACGGGCCGTTTTTCCTTCTATAATTATATAATAAAGGAGGAAGTGTTGGTCCAATAGGAAACCGCCAACTGGACACACCTATTCATCTTCCACCGTTTCTTATCCCTTCAATGTAACCGAAAGGCTATTAAGAGGAGCCTTCATGGCCATTAAGGCTTTACCCTTTCACCTCCCCACTTTCTGACTTATAAAAGCCCACCTGGAGCAAGAGGAGAAGTTTACACGCTCAAGCAAACGGATCAGATCTTTGTTCTTGCTGTAGGAGAGGTTCGGCTACGCCACCACGGCGCCATGGCACCCCGTAGTTCTTCTCGCCTCCAAACTGCGAATAAGGTCCTCCTCTGATTCTTCTCTTTCATGGGTAGATCTTAGGATTCTTAGAAAGGAAGTTCGCGCTCAACGGAGCCGGACCCATCTCTCATTTTCATGGAAAAACCATGAAAAGTGTATTCTTGAGTTCGCCGGAAACCGCCACCTCCGGCGGCCAAACCACCTCCGACCGATAGCCATCGCCTCAACGGAGGAGGTGGTGGTGGTGGCTGGCCAGGGAAGTGACCGGACGGCCGTAATCCGTCGCCGGCCGTCCGGTCACTTCCCTGGCCAGCCACCACCACCACCTCCTCCGTTGAGGCGATGGCTATCGGTCGGTGGTGGTTTGGCTGCCGGAGGTGGCGATTTCCGGCGAACTCAAGAATACACTTTTCACGGTTTTTCCATGAAAACGAGAGATGGGTCCGGCTCCGTTGAGCGCGAACTTCCTTTCTAAGAATCCTAAGATCTACCCATGAAAGAGAAGAAGTAGAGGAGGACCTTATTCGCGGTTTGGAGTCGAGAAGAACGACGGGGTGCCATGGCGTCGTGGTGGCGTAGTCGAACCTCTCCTACAGCAAGAACAAAGATCTGATCCGTTTGCTTGAGCGTGTAAACTTCTCCTCTTGCTCCAAGTGGGCTTTTATAAGTCAGAAAGTGGGGAGGTGAAAGGGTAAAGCCTTAATGGCCATGAAGGCTCCTCTTAATAGCCTTTCGGTTACAGTGAAGGGATAAGAAACGGTGGAAGATGAACAGGTGTGTCCAGTTGGCGGTTTCCTATTGGACCAACACTTCCTCCTTTATTATATAATTATAGAAGGAAAAATGCCCCGTAATTACTCCTGGTGTAACTTCCCACACCAGCATTTATTTCCAAGCATGTTAGAATAATTTCGGGCCTGAACCGTCGTTTCGGCAAATATCACGGGCGTGACACATAGGTCACGGGCGTGACAGGCGCGGGTGACAATTTTGGGGTTGACGATCGTCGAACTGAGATCGACGGTCGTCGAAGGATGGTCACGCCCTAGATCACGGGCGTGACACCTAGGTCATGGGCGTGACAGGCCCGAACGGCAATTTTGAGGTCGACGATCGTCGAACTGAGATCGACGGTCGTCGAAGGCTGGTCACGCCCTAGGTCACGGGCGTGACACATAGGTCACGGGCATGACAGGCCCGAGTTCAATTTCGACGATCGTTTTACGGGGATCGACGATCGTCGAAGGAGTCACGCCCCTGGTCACGGGCGTGACACTTTGGTCACGGGCGTGACATGCCCGGGCTGCCAGATCGACGATCGTCTCACGGAGATCGACGATCGTCGAAGGGGTCACGCCCTAGGTCACGGGCGTGACACCTTGGTCACGGGCGTGACATGCCCGGGCTGCAAGTTCGACGATCGTCTCACGGAGATCGACGATCGTCGAAGGAGTCACGCCCTAGGTCACGGGCGTGACACCTTGGTCACGGGCGTGACATGCCCGGCAGCAAGTTCGACGATCGTCTCGTGGAGATCGACGATCGTCGAAGTAGTCACGCCCAAAGTCACGGGCGTGACGGGTCGGTCACGGGCGTGACCAACCCGTGACCCGAAACCTCGATCGATTTATTTCAATTTTTGGGCTTCACAGGGTTCTGTCACGACCAACCGACTCCTAGGGGTCTAGCCGGAAATGGGATGTTACAAATCCCAATAAACAAAACAAAAAATTCGTCCCCGAAATTGAGGTTGAGCCTACAGGGATTTCTATCGGATTAAATTAAACTTGTAACATCCCATACGATCTTTATATCGGGTTTAGGCGACTATTCGTTTGATAAACGAAGACAATCTCCCCAATAAACAAATGATTAGCCCCTACCTTTCTGATTGAGTGCGCATGCCTAGGTCCTGAATTTCCTTATCTAGTCTTAACTGTCCAAAACAAGAAGGCAATCTATAGTATACCGAGAGGTGGTGAGATGTACCTGACTGAACAACTCTGGGTATCTTTTCCTCATCAGATCCTGCGGTTCCCAGGTGTGCTCCTCCTGACCGTGGTTTCTCTACAGAACCTTGACTAAGGGGATCTTTTTGTAGCGCAAGATCCGTACTCCTTTGTCGTCGATCCGGGCCGGCTCCAAGTGAACAGATCGGTCTGAAGCTACCGGCCCTTCGGTGGTCAAAATCTGCTGCTCCAGGCGTAGTAGAGCCCTTCTCAGTGAAGAAATATGGAAGACGTCGTGTAGAGCTGCCAGCTCTGGTGGCAACTCTAGCCTATAGGCTAGGGGTCCGATCCGCTCCAGGATCCGGTAAGGGCCCATATACCTAGGCCTGAGCTTCTTCCTCCGACCGCGCACCCGTGAGACTCCGTGTATGGGCCGGATCATCAAGAACACTCGATCTCCTACCCGAAACTCCACCTGATGATGCCGGGCATCATAGTATTTAGCCTGTCTGCTCTGCGCCTCCAACATCCTATCTCTGATCAGTCTCACCTGAGCCTCGGTGTCTTCAACAAAATCCGATCCCAACACCTTCGGATCCTCGTCTTGAACACAAGAAAGCGGGGTCCTACATTTTCTTCCATACAAGGCTTCATAAGGCGCCATCCTGATGTTGGACTGGTAGCTATTGTTATAGGATAACTCGACCAACGGTAACATCTTCTCCCACGGCTCCCCTCGGTCAAGTATACACAGTCGTAGTAAATCCTCCAAGGTCCGGTTGGTGCGCTCTATCTGCCCGTCCGTCTGAGGGTGGAAGGCCGTGCTAAAAGTCAACCGGGTGCCCAAATATGCCTGCACTGACCGCCACTCCCTGGATGTAAACCGTCCATCGCGGTCCGACACTATCGTCCGGGGCACGCCATGATATCGGATATACTGCTCCACGAACTTCCGTACCAGCACTCCCACCGAGTCATCCTTCCTGATCGGTATAAAGCAGGCCACCTTCGTCAACCGATCAACAATCACCCAGATCGAGTCGTTCCCCGTCCGAGACCGGGGAAGACCATGTATAAAATCCATAGCTATATCGTCGAACTTCCACTCCGGCACCGGGAGTGGCTGCAGCAATCCTGCGGGGTTCCTGCACTCCGCCTTCACCAACTGACACGCCTCGCAATTGGTCACGTAGTACGTAATGTCCTTCTTCATGCCCGGCCAAAACATCGTCTTCTTCAGATCAGCGGTCATCTTTGTGATCCCCGGGTGCACAGAGTACCGGCTGCAATGCGCCTCCATCATAATATCCTCTCGGATCTGGCCACCTGCGGGTATATATACTCTGCCTCTGAAATGTAGCAATCCATCTCTCAGGGAATAATCTCCTGTCGAACCTTCCTCCAAAGCTCGGAACATCGGCTCTGCCCACGCATCTGTCCTCTGTCCGTCCCGAATGCGATCCCGAATATCATCTATGGCCACTATCGATGCCAGATACTCCCTAAACAGAACTGGGTCATCCTCGGAGACTAGGGATATCTGCATATCTCTGAATGACCGGACTAGCACCATGGACATAACCTGGGGCCCAGCTTCGGAAGTGGCAGCTCGCCGGCTCAACGCGTCTGCCACCACGTTTGCCTTCCCTGGATGGTAGTGCATCTCATACTGATAATCTGCTAAGAACTCCACCCAGCGCCTCTGCCTGATATTCAGCTCCTTCTGCGTGTCCATGTATTTCAGGTTCTTGTGGTCGGAGTAGATGTCGCAGTGGACTCCGTAAAGATAATGGCGCCAGACCTTCAGAGCAAAAACGACCGCTCCCATCTCAAGGTCGTGCACTGGGTAGTTCTTCTCATGGGTCTTCAGCTGGCGGGAGGCATATGCTATGACGTGTCCATTCTGCATCAGCACTGCTCCCATCCCCTGGTATGATGCGTCGGTATACACCTGGAATCCTTCCTTTCCAGATGGAAGGGCCAGAATAGGGGCTGAGATGAGTCGGTCCTTCAGTTCCTGGAAAGCCGATTGGCACTGCAGGATCCAAACGAAAGGTGCCTCCTTCTTCGTTAAAGATGTGAGGGGGAGGGCAATCTGAGAGAACCCCTCCACGAACTTCCGGTAGTAACCGGCAAGTCCCAAGAAACTGCATACATCGGTGGCTGTCTCCAACTGTGGCCAATCGCGAACTGCCCGAATCTTTACCGGATCCACTGACAACCCGGCTCCGCTGATAATATGGCCCAGGAAGGCCACCTCCTTCAACCAAAACTGACACTTGCTGAATTTTGCATAAAGGCGATGCTCCCGCAACCTTTCCAAAGTCAGTGCTAGATGCCGAGTGTGCTCCTCCTCCGTCCTAGAGTAGATCAGGATGTCGTCTATGAATACTATGATGAACACATCCAAGTAGGCCTCGAAGACCCGGTTCATGAGACTCATGAACGCCGACGGAGCATTCGTGAGCCCAAAGGGCATCACGGTGAACTCATACAGGCCATATCTGCTACTGAAGGCCGTCTTCGGGATATCCTCCTCCTGGATCTGTTGCTGGTAGTATCCTGACCTCAAGTCCAGCTTCGAGAAATAATGGGCCCCCTCCAACTGGTCGAACAATTCGTTTATCCGAGGGAGCGGATAGGTATTCCGGACGGTCAGCCTGTTTAGTGCTCGATAATCGATGCACAGACGGAGTGTCCCATCCTTCTTCTTCACGAATACGACCGGTGCTCCCCATGGCGAGGAACTCGGTCTAACAATTCCTGCCTCAAACCAATTCCTGCAACTGAGTCTGAAACTCTGCCAACTCCTTTGGGGCCATCCGATAAGGGGCCCTAGATGCCGGCTTGGCCCCGGCACAAGCTGTATCTGAAAGTCCTGCTCTCGGTGTGGAGGTAGTCCTGGCAGTTTCTCTGGAAAGATGTCAGCGAAATCTCGCACCACCGGGATGTCTGTCACCGACTCCTTAACTTCCGTCTTCTCAAATAGAATCTGATAGACCTCCTCTCCCTGCAGATGGCCTTAACGGCCTGTACCGAAGATAAGAGTATACGAGAGACAGGTCTTATACCTTCGATGGTAATGAAAGAGTCCCCGTGTCTCACGGTGATCCTCTTCGCCTGGCAGTCAATCTGGGCATGGTTCCAGTGCAGCCATACCATGCCCAGGATCAGGTCGTAGTCTGTCAGCTTCAAAATCGTCGCTGGAGCCTCGAATGCCTTTCCACCAATTTCTGCCTCCATATTGCAGTGATCCGTGGTAAGGAGCTCAGATCCATCCGACAGTCGCACCCTCATCCTCGAGCCTGTGAACCGCTCCACGCCTTCAGTCCTTCTACGAACGTCTCCGACACAAAGGAGTGGGTAGCTCCAGTATCGAACAGCGTGCGGGTCGGCTTGCCGCTGATGAAGACTATACCTGGGGTGATTAGATATCTTAGGGTTCAATAGTCAGCTTTACTTTCCTTGCTAATCTATCTAGTGCGATTCAAAGTTCGACCATTGAAAGGGAAATTCTATGAAAATAAAGAAGCATTGCGGCGTACCTGCGATGACCTGCTCCGGATTCCGAGGCTGTGCAAGGTCCAAAGCATATACCTGCTCTCTTCCCTGTCTACGATCTCCCTCCTGGTATCCACGACCGCGGCCGCGTCCTCGGCCTCCGTGATGCTGAGCTAGTGGGCCGCCCTGTGGTGCTGGAGGTGGATCCCCCCTCATGGGGCAATTCCTCTGAATGTGCCCAATCTGATGACAAAGGAAGCACTCCGGTGGGGGATACGCCATTCCCCCGGGTCTCGGCATCTCCTGCATCCGAAGAGGTGGAGGGGCCAATATCACCTGTTCCCTCGACTCCTGCCTCACGTCCTGACGAGGCTGGTCCTCTGTCCTCCTCCCCTCTGGTATAGCACCTCGCCGCTGGTCATTTCTACCTCTCCGTCCCTGATCCTCTGCTGACCGTTTCCGGCCCCGGGTGGCGTGCCAATCTGCCTCAATCCTTTTTGCCATCTCCAAAATCCGGGAGATGGGCCCATCAGATACAAACAACAGAGCCTCCCTCAAGTACTCACGCAGGCCCTTATAAAACCTCCTGATATACCCTGCTTCGTCCAGCTGGTAGGAATCTGCGTATCGGGCCAGATGGTCGATCTCTCGATGGTACTCCACCACGGTCCGGGTGCCCTGCTTCAGCTGTAAGAACCGCTCCTTCAAATCATCCCTGGCCGACTGCGGAATGAAATGCTCCAGCAGTGCGGCCCTGAACTCCTCCCAGGTAACCTCCGCAACCTCCCTGTCGGCAAATGTCGTGTCCAACAGCGTCTTCCACCACCACTTTGTATGGGACTCCAGGCAAGAGACAACCAGAGCCACCCTCTCCTTCAGGGACACCGTATCCCGGTCAGCATCTCGTACATGATATCTAGCCACTCTTCCGTCCGAACCGTTGACTCAGTCCCCAAATAGGACGGGGGAGAAAGACCCCGGAAGATGCTCAGCCAATTGGCCCCCGGATTTGGCTGCGGGGCCGGAACCTGCTGGGCCCTGAAGGCCTCCAGGATGGCAGTCAGAGTCTGTCCCATGTCTGACTGAAGGAAAGGAGTGGGGACCGGTGGGGGTGGTGCAACACCCTGAGCCTACTGAACTCCGCCTTGTGGCGTAGGCTGTGCTGGAGGCTGCGTAACAAAAACACATGCTGAGAAAATGTTCAAATATTACATAAAGGTGGACAATTTATATGTGATCCCCATATGGGCACACCACTACTTCCGCTGCTTAGTTTGTCCCCAAACTAAACTCGAGCGGGGGTGACCCAGGGTTAGTGGACTGCTACCTTTTCAGATCGATGTTTTGCTCTGATACCACTTGTAAGATCCCCCTTTTGATGAGCGAACTCGACAGTTAAGTTGGGCCGTACGGGGACTTCCCAGGAGGTCACCCATCCCAGTACTACTCTCGCCCAAGCACGCTTAACTATGGAGTTCTTTCAACCTTCATCACCAATTGAGCTGCAAGCTTAACTTGGGATTTTTGAGGAATTTAATTAAATGCCAAATAAATTATGAAAATTTCCATTTTCTGGATTTAGGTCATTTATGTCATGGTAAGTCTCCAGTAAATAATTTAGGGCATTTGGACGAGTATTGGATCATTGCATAACCGGTTCGACATGTAGTCTAGGTCGGTCTGCATATAGCAATTGTGAATTGCAATAGGACATGATCTGAGGAAGGCATTAGAGTTAATCATAATGTCTAGGTGGGCAATTGTGGGTGAGATCACAATAAGAAGGTATAAAGAGTAGTGAGAAGTGGTGATAGCTAGAGTTAAGAGGTGCTCGGGTTTCGGCGAAAGATCGCCTTTTCCCGAAGAGAGGAAGGTTAAAAATCACCCTAGGATAGTCTATCATAATATGAGAAGGGAATCGGGTTATGGGAGATCAACCAATAACAATAAGTGCCTTGCGAAAGTGAACTTCGGGTCGTAATGCCGCCGTCTTGGTTCCTAGTGCCCCTTGAGAGCCTTCACGGGGAATACCGGGGGCAGTCCTGGGCTAACGTAAACTGTAATAACAAACCGACAAGAGTAACTTAGTAACTAGGGCTGCACTTTTCACAAACACTGTTGGCACAGGAAGCTTGATGAGAGCTTCGGCTCGGTTGGTTTGGAGACGGACGTTTTGGTCCGGGGAGCTTCGGCTCGGTTGGTTTGGAGACGGACGTTTTGGTCCGGGGAGCTTCGGCTCGGTTGGTTTGGAGACGGACATTTTGGTCCGGGGAGCTTTGGCTCGGTTTTTGTGTGTTTACGATTAAACTTGCATGTGCATAAAATAGGAAAAGTTAAGGTGGTGGGTTTTTCGATATCGGGGAGTTCGATTGCACCGACACCGATATCGTTGACTCGGCGGGGTGATTAGCACTTCGCGAACAGAAGTCCGGTGCGCCAGCCGGCAAGAGTACGCAGGCGTCCGCTTAGTGCACCAAGCATTGAGGCATACGATAGGTCAGACCAGTGGTGCTTTTACTGGTTTTGAGGTGGGCGAGGCCCAACCCACCACTTCCGTCCGCCACCACGGAGGTATCCTGGGAGGTAACGGCTCCGAAAGGGGGAATTAAAGGTCTGTGTGCACAGAGTCGGGTGTGTGAGTTGCACTTGCATGTTTCATCATACCCACTTGCATGTCATAGCATAATCGATTCATTTAACCCTGACACCGAAAGTATAAGTGGTATGGGACGCTTATACATTAGGATCTGCAAAACGACCCCTTGGTCTATAAGCTTGTGTGGGCAAGTTTATAAATCAATGGTTAATCTCAATATATAAACATATGTTGTTGTTTGATAACCGACACCCCAACGTATAGGTGGTATGGGACACTCTATACGATGGGAGCCTTGCAGAAGATCCCTTGGCTTATGCGTTTCACACATAAGTTAAGGTTACTTTTCTTACTTTCTGTTTCTGTCATACTATTATAGAATTGCTAGATTAGTTCCGCTGCCATCTGTTTCTTGATTAATCTCTACCTTCATGTCCTTCCCTTTCTTCCTCTCCGCTCGGTACCTAGGAGCCATGGGGGAAGGGGTAGGGGATGATAGGGCTTAGTCTTTATGACTAACGGTTTTCGAACCGCATCATTTAGGGGATCGTGGAGCCCAGCATGGAGGAGCAGCCCCAGAGATCGGTGCGCCTGGAGATGGGGCAGTCTAGCTCCGGAGTTCATACATCCGGGACCATGAGTCTCGACCCTGAGTAGTTCCTGTTTTCGCTTCCGCATGAGAGACTTGTAGTGAGGACATTTTGTACCGGGCATGAGCCCACATTTATAGTACTCTGATGTTTTCTGTGGACACCCCCTTCGTGGAGATTTATTTCTATATATGTGATTTATTATTGTGGACTACATTGCTCTTACTTCTATTATTGTGCTACCTTTCTGTGATCAAATTGGCCGGCAGAATCGGCGCCTTATGGTGATGACCCTTCAGGACGTGAAGGTGTCACCGCAAAGCGGCGATTCTGGGCCTAAGACCCCGGTTGTTGAAAAAGAAAAAAAAGGGGGGTCTTACATCGGATCCGCAACTCCTACAAATTGGAGACAAACCTCCTACCACTCAGAGAACAACCTCTCTTACACCTCAATCCACAACCAGATATACGACTCGATCCACAATTAGATCTACCACTTGATCCACAAACGGATCTACAACTCGGAGAAAAATCTCCTACAAAAGTAAAGGAATATTACAAAGTAATTAAGATTACAAGTCTTCACTCCGACGTTCTTCGATTATGTAGATCTTGAAATTTTATTGAACTCGGAAAATAGAAATCTTTGAAGACCTTGAATCTTGAATCTTCAATCGACTAGATCTGTAGGAATTGAGATCTTTAGAGAGTAGCAATCCAGTCATATGGGTCAATGAAGATTGAATCGTGCAGCATTCGCAGTTGTCGGCCGATCGGAGATGTCGCGTATCGTATAGAAGGCCGACCAGTCGTTCTATTGGAAAGATTCTCGATTTGAAAATGAAGAGTAATTAGCATGAATAGAAATAATGGGAAGATTAGAATCTACCGTAAATATATAAAGACATCTTTTATAGTAACGGCTATAAAAGAATTTCTAAAAGAAAAACATCCGAAAATTACTGTGCATGGCCGTCGCAACCCGAGCCTGGAAAAAAATTGTCGGAAAATGACCTAAGTCATATTCGTCAAGTATCATCGAGTATCGCTAGTATACTCACCGAATAGTCATTGATATACCACGAATTTGACTTAGAGAAATCCAGCTCAAGCTAGCACGCCACTCAACGCTAAAGCTGAAATCATATTCGACAAATTTGTCGAGTATCAGCTAGTATAATTGACGAATTTGATGAGTATAGGTTAGTAGACTCGATGTTATCGATGCCAAGATGCACTCAACACACTCTACGCCATCGACGCACTCGACTCCATCGACGCACTCTACTCACTTGACGTCATCGCCCAAATGATATTCGACGAACTTGTCTTAAGAAAATCAAGAGAAGTAGCGTCGAGATGATTCAACGAATTTGGCGAGTGTCGTCATTTATGTTCGACGAATTAAACGAGTATCGTTAGATATATTCGATGAATTCGACAAGTATACTTGATGATACTCGACGAATTTTACTTAACTGTTTTTCTAATCTTTCCAGATATTTCACCACAAGTATATAAGATTAATTCGACGAGTGATAGCAAGTACATACGATGAGTTCAATGAATATCAAAGTTACTCGACAAATTAGACGAATATCCCTTACGATACTCGACGATTTTTACTTGGGTAAAATTCTGTTCTATTGAATTTGAGATCTTCTTCTTCCTTGAACTTCTTAATTTACTTCGAATAGTACACTCCAATAGAGAGATTACACGTGAGTATACACATTGGCCTACACAATGAAGGATTACATTGTATAGTCATGTGTTTACTGACCCACTATAACCTGACATTGATGTGTACTTAGCAATGTAAACCTGCAAGTATATAACTAAAAATACACTTTCAAATACAGTCACAATTCATCTTAGCTTAACTGGTCCCTTCTTCAAATCAGGGCTATTCTGGATACAATACCCTACATGTCTTGATTTTGTTGGAGGATGAGCGATTGTCATTCTAATAGAGTTCCAGAACATCTCACTTACATATTGAACTTGGCTCCGACAGGAAAAATTCTAGGTCGGCGACCTGCAGTAAGTGGAGAACTAGCTGAACTTCTTTTGGTGCATCCCTGAATCCATTTCTTACTATTTCAGAACCCTCAAAAAGGAAATCTGTTCCTTTTGGTGCCATTGAACCTTTGAATTTCTATAGTTTGCTCGAGATATCTTCGCAGGAAGGCAAAAAGTCAAAGAGGGCTAGGATTTATGTGTTTTATTTTAAGCACACAATCTTCTATTTATACTTATCCCTATTCGAGAATGTGGAAAGGCGCGTACCTGTCATGATTAACACGTGTAGATCAACGACTTAGATTAATCCCAGAAGATAGTCATAATCAAAACTACCTGAGTAAATTTGTTGAGTGGACTCGACACACTCGATGCCTGAAGTTGTCTCAGCGCACTCAATGCTTGGACACTTAGTCTCAGTGCACTCGACACTTGGACACTTAGTCTTAGTGAATTCGATGCCTGGATAGTTAGTCCATATCTTCCTTGATATACTATATGGGTCAATTTTGCCTGAAGCACATATGCATGAAAAGACAATGAAGCTATACTAAGTTCAACATGCCCACCTCAAAATTGATGGTGTCGAACTTGGCTTCAGCAAGTTGCTTAGTGAAAATATCAACCACTTGTCTGTCTGTTGGGACAAACTCAAGACTGATGTATTCCCTTTACACATGCTCTCTAATGAAATGATATCTAATCTCTATGTGCTTTGTCCTGCTATGAGATATAATATTCCTAGCAATAGAGATTGCACAAGAAGAATCACAAAACAAAAAAGTTTTACTTAGCTGGAGATTATAGTCTTAGAGCTGATGTTGAATCTATAGCAACTGTACATAGTAGATTCTAGCTAAAATATATTCTAATTCAGTAGTGGTGATGACAACATTAGTTTTCTTCTTGATACTCCAAGATATAAGTCTTCTCCCTAGAAATTAAAAGGTTCCTGATGTTATTTTCCTATCTTCTTTATAACCTACAAAATTTGCATCTGAATACCCAACTAGTTCAAAATAATTATTCCTATGGTACCATAGAACAATATCAGGTTTGCCCTTGAGATATCATAAAATTCGTTTTCAGTAGAATGCTGAGACTCTTTAAGGCTAGCCTGGTATCTAGCACAAACACTTGTAGCACACATAATGTCAGGACAACTTGCAGTCAGGTGGAGGAGGAAGCTAATTATGCCTCTATATAAGGTTTCATCAATAGGTTTCCCAGTATTATCCTTCTCTATTGGCACACTTGACCCCATAGAAGTTTTTATTATGGAGGCACTCTCCATTCTAACTTCTTGATTTTCTCCTTGGTGAACTTAGATTGAGAGATGAATAGACCATCCTTTGTCTTTCTAACTTGGAGGCCCAAGAAGCACTTTAGTTCACCCATACTGCTTATCTCAAACTTCCCTTGCATAAGTTTAGCAAACTTCTTGCAGAGGCCATCACTAGTAGACCCAACAATTATGCCATCTACATAAATTTTGACTAGAATGATCTTACCCTTGACTTTCCAAAGGATTAATGTCTTGTCTATCTTTCCCCTTGAGAATTTATTCTCAATAAGAAAGCTAGACACGGTTCATACCATGCCCTAGGGGCTTATTTAAACCCATGCAAAGCTTTTCTTAGCTTAAACACATAATCATGAAAGTTAGAATTTAGAAAACCCAAGGGTTGCTCAACATAGTCCTCCTCTTTTAGCTTACCATTTAGGAAAGATGACTTAACATTCATTTGGTAGACCTTAAATCCTTTATGTGCAGCATATGTAAGGAACAGTCATATTGCCTCCAGTCTAGCAACTGGTGCAAAGATTTGATCAAAGTCAATACCTTCCTCTTTTATATATCCCTTGGAAACCAGTCTAGTTTTTTTGATGATAACATCATTCTCATTAAGTTTATTCTTATAAATCCACTTGGTTCCAATGATGTTTTGTCCATGTGGTTTGGGAACCAGCTTCCATATCTTACATCTCTTGAATTGGTTCAGTTCTTCTTTCATAGCCACAATCCAAAAAGGATCTATGTTGCCATCTTCAAACTTATTTGGTTCAATTTGAGATATAAAGCTTGAATACATACCACTGTTGAGGCTTCTACTCCTTGTAGTAATACCTTAGCTTGCATCTCATATGATTTAATCTTTGGGATGATCTCTCAAATGCCTGATAGTTGTTGGTATTATGACTTAAGCCACTTGAACTTCAATTGGTGGATCCTGCTGGTATTAATCTATGTCCTGTGCATTTGGACCTTCTCTAGGAATGAAAACACCATTATCTTCCTCTTGGACAGAGGGAGGAGTGCGATAGATTGTTAGCTTGTCCATCTTTAATTCTACACCTACAGATCTAGAGGAGCATAGCCCTTGGTAACTCCTCTATCTGAACTTCCAAAGATAACTTTAGGTCAATTACTCACTGGAGTATAATCCTTAAGATGGCTCCTTATTCCATTCATATGTCTAGAACAACCACTGTCAAAATACCATATTGGCATTTGATGGGTACTTGGATTGCCCTACAATCATAGATTAGTTTACCTTATGACCCAAAAAGGTTTGGGTCCTTAGTTTATGTTAGCTTGAAAATGAATATGTCTACCTACAGCAACCCTGACAGGAAGACTCACCTTTGCCCTTGACACACTTGGATTGTGCAACCAGTCTATAGCAAAATTGAAAGTGTAAAGTTTTCAACCTAAATCACCTAGAGGGGGGTGAATAGGTGAATCATGCGTCTATTTGCGGAATAAAAATTTTAGCGATCTAGCACAAGAAATCAAGCAATCACAGAAAAACAAGAAGATTTATAGTGGTTCCCCAATCTTGGGTACGTCCACTTTACCTCACTGATCTAGCAAATCACTAAACTCGGCTACTCCACTATCTCGGATTTAAAATAATCCTATGCCTCGGAACTACGTTCCTACAAAATCGATCCAAATGGATCTACACTCTGAAGATAATACTTCCTACAAACTCGGAAAACAATGCTCCTACACTCAGAGAATAATCTCCTACAAGATAACAACAAGATTTGAAAATACAAACAAGAATTTCTCTCAGATCTGGAAATATTCAACCCTAGGTCTTCTTCTTGAAATTTGCGGCTCTTTCAGAAACTGTTGAAGAAGACTTGACGATCTGACCTGAGAAAGCTTTGACCTACTCGATCAAGGAGAAGATGATGATCCCTTGAACAACAAGTCTTCTTGGATCGAAAGCAGAAAAGATCGATCTACTTGATGAGTGGCGGCGGCGGCTAACGAATGTGTTCTTTTGGAAAAAGAAAACCGATCATGAAATTTAGAAATGTACGGATTTCTGCTCCTTGTTATTGTTAGGGTTTGGTCTTAAAGAAAAGACTTTATATAGGATTACCCTTAACGACTAGAAAATATATTAATGACAACACGTGGACCAATCACGTCAAGTCATTTGAAAATCCGGCAGATCTGGACTTAACATTAATTTTTCTGAAAAATTAACTTACAGTTCTCGAGAAGTGCCTTTGGTTCTCGAGAACTAGAGACTGAGTTCTCGAGAGCTATCAGGACTTCTCGAGAACTATACTGCTTAGAATAATTCTGGACTTCTCGAGAACAAAAGGGCTGAGTTCTCGAGAACTAATTGACTTCTCGAGAACTATGGAGACTTCTCGAAAACTAACACTTAGAGAGATTTTCTGAGGCAACTTTGACTATTCGAGAAAAAGGGCTGGCAGTTCTCGAGAACTTAAGCCAAGCTTCTCGAGAACAAGATAGACTTCTCGAGAACTAAAGTTGAGGCATCCCGAGAATTGGCCAAGACTTTTTGATAACTAAGAAGACTTCTCGAGAACTAGAAAGACTTCTCGAGAACTCTGACTTAGAAAAATTCTTGAACCTGTCTAGATTTCTCGAGAACCAAAGGCTGGGACTTCTCGAGAACCTTGAGGACTTCTCAAGAACTAAGAGGCTAAGCTTCTCGAGAAATCTAATCACTTATGGAGAACAAAGAGGTAAGCTTCTCGAGAACTCTAAGGACTTCTCGAGAAGTGGACTTAGAGAATTTTTTGAACTTTAGAAAAAAATCTTTCTCTTCTCTCCAAGAGTCCAATCTTCATTCCATGATCCTAGGTTTGAATATGAAGTGTATCCAAATAGAGAGGCTACACATGAGTCAACACCTTGGGTCACACAGTGAGGGATTACACTGTATGGTCCTGTGTTCATGACCCATTGTATACTGACATTGCTCTACACTTAGCAATGGTAATATGCAAACACATAGCTAAAATAAGGATATCAAATACA
This sequence comes from Platanthera zijinensis, assembly GCA_039513925.1. Lineage (NCBI taxonomy): Eukaryota > Viridiplantae > Streptophyta > Magnoliopsida > Asparagales > Orchidaceae > Platanthera > Platanthera zijinensis. The sequence goes on along the minus strand of CM077078.1, from coordinate 168,824,326 downwards.
ACTTAATTCATCTTAGTTCAAGGGTGACTTCATGCAAATCTGGGTTATTGTGGATGCAATACCCAAAAATCTCCCCCTATTTGTAGAAGTATGAACCCTCTACACTAAGGTGAATTATGACAATTAAGAAAGGACTGGAAATGAAAAACTAAATCTAAATGCAATTACAGATTAATTGAAGACATAATTAGGCAAAACTAGAGATTGTTTATATGTAATATTTTAGATTTCTAATAACAAACCATTTCATCCAAATTCTCAAAAACAAAACAACAAGAGTTCATTCTTTGTTTTGATATTGTCTGTCCTGCTTTTCTTGCTATCTCCTCTAGTAGTTGAAGGGTTTAGGGTAGTATTTAGGAGGCTTAGGAGGAGCTTTGGGATTATTCCTGCCAAATTCTCTATCATATATCCTTCTCTTGGTAAGGTACTTCTCATATAACTCCCACTCAGATGAGCTGTAGTGGATATTTCTATTCTCATTGTAGTCCATCACCAATTTAAGAGTCTCAAGAATTAAGCTTTTGGAAGTGGGGCTCCAAACTTCTGCAAACTCCTTTGATTTCCTTTTCTCTGTATCTGGCTGGGGAACAGACTTGCTTGCAGAAGGACCTTCACCATACTTTCTCTTCTTAGAGGTGTGAATCTCTGGTAAATTCTTAGGAATAATGTCATCCCAAACCTGGTCATAGGATGCAGGAGGAAGATCTTGATCTTCTGGCCTGGGAGAGAAGGTAGGCATCTAAGGTTGAGGCATCTGGGTGGATTGACCTTCAGCAAGGGGGTTCAGATGATGTGGAATCACATTTGGATCAGCAAGAAAGTCAGGGAATATCTGATTGTGCATCTAGACTGCAGTGTCATAAGTGTGGAATTTCACTGATTGGAGTTGTTCTAAAACATTCTTATTTATCCCAGTCAACTTTTCATTCCAGAGAGATTTTGCATCTACAGCAAGATTTTCCACTTGTTCTTTCACTAAGCTCTCCCCCTTTCTGATTTATACACTAAGATTTTCTATGGTGTCTTCTTTGAAAGTTCAAACTTCCTCACAGATCTTCTTGATATGCTTTTGAGCTTTCTTTTCCAATTGAATTTGATTATTTGCTAGAGTGACAGACTGGTCCATGACCTGACCAATACTGGTAATGGTGTCGTCAATGGCTTTGCCACCAATTCTGAATAGATCTTTAAGAGAATCTGTATTGTGTTGGATCTCTGCAAATCCTCTACTCATTTCCTTTTCTAGAGAGGTGACCTGATCTTTGACTGACTGGAGGGATTCATCAAAATATTGCCTTTGGGCAGCCAGCATACCTTCAATCTTAGAAAAAATGTCTGAACTTACATTTTCAGCAGCAGTAACAGCAGCAATAAAAGCAGCAGCAGGAGTGGTACTAGATGTATTAATCTGAGGTGGAGGAGGAGCTTTCCATGGAGGAATTTCTTCTATAACCACAGAGCTCTGGGCTCTTATAGTGTTAGACACTATATCAACCTCCTAATCAACAAATCTTGGGAGGGAGAAATCAAGATTCCTGAAAGGGGCTTCCACCTCTTCAGGTTCTGCCTCATCCTCTTCAGTGAGAAGGATGGTCTCTGGAGGAGTAGATGCTTTCTTTGGAGAGGGAGAAGAAGTTGGAGTAGCTTGAGTTGAGGGAGGAGGAGATGGTTCTTTTGATGGTTCTGCAGGTGTTTCTTTGTGAAGGGGATTAAGCGGTTCATCTGACATTAGTTCTTCAATCATGCTGTTAATGGCTGCACTTGTGTCCTTGAGGGTGTCCTATCCTAGAACATCTGATAGGGAGGGATCTAGAGAATCTGCCACAGGGCTCCTGATTAAAGATCTCACTGGGCTTCTAAGGGGACTTCTACTAGCTGATCTGGCTGGAGATGAGGGAGAAGGTCGGACAGAAGGAACAGAGGCTACAGGCTCCCCCTTAGTTGATGCACCAGAAGGTTTAGCAACATGATGAAAGGAGGGAGATGGGGTCCTAACCTCAAATGCAGAAGCTGTAAGTTCCTTAGCTAACTGCTTGGAGTTCTTTAGCTTGAGTTCCCATCTATGAATGGAGGCCAATGAAATCTTCTTTAAGTGGTGACTTCATGCAAATCTGGGTTATTGTGGATGCAATACCCAACAAAAAATGAACCACTTTTCCACATCTTCAACACACATGAATATCATATCTCCTTTTCTAAATAGCCTTTGGAGTAAGCAAGCTTTTTGTCTATTCATAGGGGAGTGCATAAGCCTTCTTCCTATTTCTTTCAGCAAGAATATGATTGAAGGTGAGTCTGCCAATAGATGTACTTGGTTTACTCTGAGTTACACCAACAGATGTCTTCTTTGTAGTTGACGTGTTGTTGATGGCATCAGATACAGCCAAGTCATGCTTACTTACTGACTAACCCTTAGTCAAGGTTTTTGTTGAAGGAACTTGAAAATAGGCCACTGCCTTATCCTTGAGAGTGGGGGCTGGAGCACCAAAAAGAAATGATACATAATGATCCATTTGGATTTCCTTATGGGTAGCCTTCAGTGCACTTAATACCAATACCTTTCTCCTTGCATTGTAAGATACACTTGTATTATTACAAGAAGAGTTTCCATTCATCCAGTGACCATACATGCTATCCTGGTCATACCTATTACAAGGGAGGAATACCTTCTAAAAAGTTGTCTGAGGCACAACAGGAGCCTTTCCTTTCCCTTTGGAATAAGAAGCTCTATTATTCCACTTTGAAAGATTTTGATTCAAGAGCCTAAATACCTAGAGGGGGGTGAATAGTTTCTAATCTTTTTGTGTCTTTTTGATTTTAAGGCAAACAGAAGTTTGTAACTACTTGTAGTACAGAATAGTTCTATCTACAGAAATTAAATACAACACAGCAAACACCAGATCTGTAGTGGTTCCCCAAGATATGGGTACATCCACTTTCCCCTTCGCCTATCCAATAGATAACTGGATTCAGCCTAACTTCCTTCCACTATCTCGGATCCACAGATCTTACAAACTAAGAACCCAAAATGGTTCCTACACCTCAGACTTTATACAAGTCATACCTCAGATTCTTCCCTGAATCCTACCTCAGGCCTCAGCCCTACCTCAGCCTTTATAATAAGGCTTACAACTCAGACTTTCCACAAGTCCTACCTCAGGCACACTGCCCTACCTCAGCCTTTATAATTTTAGGCTTACAATCCCAGATCTAACAATAGATCCTACAACAGTTTGTGAGTAATAAGTTTCAGAAAGCTTCACCATCTAGATTCCTCTGTTGATGTTGTCTTCTTGATCAGTTCTTGTATTAACTGATTCTTATGATCCAACCTAACTTAGCTTTTTAAAGCTTCTTGATTAGGACAAATAAGGTGGATCTACTCTTCAAGTTGAAGTTGATCTTCAGTCAGGTTCTTCCTTAGATTCAGATTTAACTCTGAATCTTTCTTGCAGACAGGCCTTGATCTGTCAGAATTCTTCTTAATGATCCAGAGATCTTTTCACATTGATGATAATGAATCATTTCCGATCCGGCTCTTATATAAAGCTTTCTCCATAGTTACCGGCTAATCCGATTCATAACGGACTTCTAACAGTTCTGACAGTGGTGTCAGATCGGTTAGTTATGACAGCTATCAAGTCACAAGTCACATCACTAGGTTCTTCAATGTCTGTCTAACTTAGCATACAACACTCAGCAGACTGCTTTATATGTGTCGACACATATAGGCTAAGTGTCAACACAAGTCTTCAAGGTGTCGACACAAATACTCCAAGTGTCGACACAGTCATACTTCTACTTCTCGACACTGCTTTTTGTTGTATGTGTCGACACAAGTCCTGTGTGTCGACACAACAACTTCTTGTATCGACATTTCTATTACAGACTGATTACGTTGAGTGTTTGTCAAATGGCGTTGAGTGTGTGTCGACACAAGTCCTGTGTGTCGACACAATTACTTCTAAACTCGACACAGCCTCTTGAGAGTTTTTGTGTCGACACAAGTCTTGTGTGTCGACATAATTGCTTCAGCTGTCAACATAGCTTCTGATTGTCGACTCATTCTCTGTTTTAAGTGTCGATACAATTCTTTTTTAAGTTGTCGACATAATTCTGGATGTCGACACAACTGTTTGTTTAGGTGTCGACATAGCTTTGAGTGTCGATACATTTTGCCAGTGTGTCGACACAGCTTTCCTGAGTGTCGACATAGCAGCTTGGTGTCGACACAAGTTCCCTGAGTGTCAACACAATTTGCTTGTGTGTCGACACAGCTCGCCTGAGTGTCGACACTAGTTTCCTGAGTGTCGACACAGTTTCTTCACAAGTGTCGACACTTGTACTTAGAAAATTTTCCTTCAAATTTTTAAAGCCTGCACAATGAAACTCAAACTTCTATCAAATACACATTGATGCATATCATTAACCAAGTTGTGGCTTCTCCAAATCTCGTACACATTTTCCAATGTACCCAACAATCTCCCCCTATTTGGAGAAGTCATAACCCTTCGTCAAAGATATACATCTCTTTAGATAAAACAAAATTTTAATAGAAGTAAAAACATTTCAGAGCAGTTAATTACATAATCTTTGTAAACAACACACACTTAATACTAAACAAGATTTCATTGATAAGAAAAACTTTGGTTTACATAAATTTCTTATAGAACAAAAGGAAAAGTAATACATTATTCTATTACAAGAACCTAGAAATCATATTACTGACTAGGTTCCTTAATAACTACCCCTTTGCCAGACTTGATTTTAGCCCGCATAGAAGGTTCAGCATCTTCAGCTAGCTTTTTCCCTTTGAGAGCTTTCTTCTTCAATTCTTCAGCCTTGATCTTTTGTCTTTCAAAATAGTGAAAAGGTTTGGGGAAGTACTTGGTTGGCTCTTGAGCATTGGCAGGTAGCTTCCTAGCCTTAGCACTTCTTCTATGCTGTAGAATTGCTTCTTGTCCAGCTTGATATTTATTCTATTCTTGCTCAGAATACCACTTACCCCTGTCATGGGTTTTATCCTTAATAGCATTCCAGGTAGTAAGTATGATATTTATAGAAGTTGGGCTTCATTGCTCAAAATATGGCTTCAGCTCAGCCTGCTCTCTGAATCTCTTCTTAGAGAGTTGAGCTTCCTTCTGAGCTTCCAATGCAGCTTCTGACATTTCAACCTTTTCAACAATTACATTTTGTACCTCTTGTGGAGGACTATACATTTTCAGTACTTCTTCTTGAACCATCTCAAAATCAGCTGGGGGTAGATCACCTGAGCAACATAGGCTGATCTCCTTCAAAATAATTAGGTTGAATCCCAAACTCAGCTACATTAGCATCATCACACAGAGGAGGATATCCCAGAGTGGCTCTGATGCTATTAGTAGTCCATTTAGCATGGTCAGAGCTAGCTTTGACTAGTAATCTCTCCCCCTTTATGACTTCTCTTGCAATATGATCTCTTAAATCTTCCTTCTAGAATCTGACTTGATCAGCTAGATATTCAGTTCCCTCTTTAAAATAAGCTCTAATTTTGTCGGGAAGGTTTGTATTTTCTCCTGAGATTCTTGGAATGTGGCTTTGAGAGCAGTTATATCATCCTGGATTTGCTTGGAGATTTCAGCCTTCATAGTAGTGCTAGAATCAGTGAGCTTTGTCAATATTGCATGATGTGAATCCTTAAGATTTTCATTCATTCTAATCTGATTCTCTAGGACATATCCCTGCTTTACTTCAATCTCATCTACTTTTGCTTGCATATCTCTTTGTTGCTTGTCCAGGACCACCACAGCATTACCTCCTTTATGGAAGCAATCTGTCATCTCCTTCTTATTTTGATTTACTTCAAATCTTATGGATTTGATGTCCTGGGCCAACTGAAACTGTAACTCCTTATGAGTTTCATCTACATATTTTTCTATAGTCTGCCTTTGATTATCTAATTTTATCTGCATCTATACCAGTAAAGAACTGAAGTCCACAGTTGATGTAGATGGTGCTGTTCCCATTTGCAAAGCTTTCTTATATCTAGAACTTTTCTACCTTTACACAGACAACTTTCTTTTCTTAGCTATTGTGGCTTCTTCATCTTCAGAAGATTCAGATGTACTTTCAATATCAACAGTGTCCTTTTCAGCTGGGGTAACCTTGGATAACTCCCCCTCAGTCCTTAGAATTTCCTTTTCTTTTTCAATTTCCTCCCCCTCAGTCCTATCAATAAGAGGATCAGGAAACAATTTTTCAATTGTAAATTCCTGCTGTATCTATTCAGATGGAATAAGATTAGTTTTTTTAAAAAAAACTAACGAAAAGACTAATACCACTTGAAAGACATCTTTTGTTGTGTAAACAAAAGTGTCCCTTTGAACAATTTTTGAGGAGAATACTATAATTCATCACTAGTCTGTGGAGAAGAAACTTACTGGCTCATGTTGAGCATCATTTTTATCAGTTACTTCAGCTACAAAGTTGATTTCAGATAAAACATCCATTATTGTGTCTACAGCTAAGTCACTTTCCAAGACAGCATCATCAATACCTCCCCCTTGGGCAGGCAACTCAGTTTCTTTTTCTCAGTTTTCTCCCCCTGGAGTAGATTGAATTTGTTGCTCTTGGGGCTCACAGTCCTTAGCTTAAGCTTGAACATCTTGTTGTTGCTGGTCTTCATCAGAACTGAAGACCACTTCCTCCTCAGAATCATTGGAGGAGTCAGCCTGTACCGCCACCTTCTTTTTCTTCTTGTCATTGTTAGTTTGCTCCTTAGGAGAAGGGACTTCCTTAGTTAGAACTCTGTCCCACCTTGATAGTATCCTTACATCCATTTTTCTCATATGATTTTTCTTGGAGCTATTTGCTTGTTTCAGTATATCTGGAACTACTGAAGTTATGCATAGGATGAGGATCCTTCCCAGGTTAGGTTTCTTTGTTTCTTCTTGTAGTTTATCAAACACTACTGCTGCCCAATCAGTGTTTATCTTGAATATTATTCTCACCATCAGATTGAAAATATGGGCAGAAATCCGATCATGTCCTCCTATTTTTCAGATAATCACCTTGCCCACCACTTCTGAAAAAAATTTTCCTTGGGAATTCATCCCTTTTCTATTGATGGATGAACTAATCTTAATACTGGGATTCAGTCCACACCAGCTTAATGCTTCTGTTATTTGGGATGGAGTAATTTTGTCTGTATCCTTAATCAATGGCAGATGTAGTGCTTTCCTGATTGATTTCAAAGTGAGCTTCACTGGGGTACCTTGAATAGAAGCCTTGAATTTTTTTCCATTAGTATCCAATGAAGCAGTTGGGTTGAAATCCAAGACTTCCGTCTTCCAAATTTTGGTCGGTTCTGAGACCGAATATTCTAGTCCATTTTCAGAAATTAGGGCAATGACTCCCTGAATTTCCTCAGAAGCAGTTGTGAAACCTTCGCGAACTAGTTTGTAAACTTCATTAACCTTGTCTTCTTGGTGTGGCGCCATTGATGTAAGTACTAAAGGAGAAGAGAAGAGAGGTTCTATGTCGACAGAAGGTGTAGAGTCAGAAATTCTGATAGTGTAGTCGACCAGATTTTGGATTCACCTATTTATAGTACTTGAGTCAAGGGCAGATCAAAAGTCGGGCTTAAGTTGACAAATCTATTTATTTGTCGGCATACTTGAGTCTGTGTCGACATACTTGCGTCTGTGTCGACACTGATAACTTACGTCTCGACAGAGTTGTGTCGACGTTGACTTTTTGTGTCGACATAAATATCCTCACAACTTATTGTCTCGACAAGTTTGTGTCGACACTTATTCTCCTATCGACACAGATACTGTTTCTGTGTCGACACATCCTTTTTTGTGTCGACATAACATACTGAGTGTGTCGACATAACTTGCTTGTGTTGACAAAAACATTGTACTTCGACAAATTTCAAGAGAAATTTGGTGCTTACTGATGCTACTCATGGAAACTTTTGTTAACCTATTCTAGGTTCAACATACCTAATTCAATTTTGAAATTATTGAATTTAGTTTCATCCAGTGGTTTTGTGAAAATATCAGCTATTTGATTATCTGTTTTTACAAACTCTAGACTTATATTTCCCTTTTCATCATGTTCTCTGATAAAATATAACTTTATTTCAATATGCTTAGTCCTACTGTGTGACACAGGATTCTTAGCAATATAAATAGCACTTGTAGAATCACAAAATAATTGTATTCTACTTACCTGGATGTCATAATCTTCTAGTTGATGCTTCATCCACATCAATTGTGCACAGCAGCTACCTGCAACTATATACTCTTATTCAGCTATTGATATAGCTACACTGGTTTGCTTCTTGCTGCTCCATGACACCAGCCTCCCACCAAGGAACTGACAGGTTCCTGTGGTACTTTTTCGGTCTTCCTTGCATCCAACAAAATCTGTATCTGAGAAACTTGTTAATAGAAAATCTCTATTCTTAGGGTACCAAAGGCCTAGATTAGGTGTGCCCTTAAGATATCTCAAAATTCTTTTAGTTGTAGTATAATGTGATTCCTTAGGGGATGCTTGATACCTAGCACAGACACATGTTGCATACATGATGTCAGGTCTACTAGCAGTCAAGTATAATATGGAGCCAATTATCCCTCTATACAAAGACTCATCAACAGGTTTCCCTGCTTAATCTTTACATATAGGCATACTTGTTCCAATTAGAGTTTCATTGTAGAAGCTGAGTCCAAACTATACTTCTTAATCAACACCTTGGTGAACTTAGACTGGGATATGGACAACCCACTCTTAGTCTGTATAACTTTAAGTCCCAAGAAGAACTTAAGCTCACCCATACTGCTCATCTCAAACTTGTCTTGCATAAGTTTGGCAAACTTCCTACAAAGGCTGTTTTCAGTAGAACCAAAGATAATGTCATCCACATATATCTGGACTAGTATTATCTTGCCTTTTGATTGCCTATAGAATAAAGTTTTGTCTATCTTAAATCTAGAGAATTTATTCTCAAAGAGGAAGGCAGACAAGGTTTAATACCAAACCCTTGGAGCTTGTTTCAAACCGTATAGAGCTTTCCTAAGCCTATACACATAATCTGGAATGTGAGAGTCTACAAAACCTGGGGGTTGTTCTACATAGACTTCTTCTTTTAAATCATCATTCAAAAATGCTGATTTCACATCCATTTGATATACTTTGAACCCTTGATATGCAACATAGGCCAAGAACAGCCTTATTGCCTCTAGCCTTGCCACTGGAGCAAAGGTTTGATTAAAATCAATACCTTCCTCTTTCCTATAGCCTTTTGCTACCAGTCTAGCCTTGTTCTTGACTATTGTGTCATTCTCATCAAGCCTGTTCCTGTAGATCCACTGAGTTACTATTATGTTGTGATCCTTAGGTTTTGGCACCAGTTCCCAAACCTTACACCTTTTGAACTGACTGAGCTCTTCTTGCATTGCATCAATCCAGTTTGTGTCTTGCATGGCCTCTTCAATCTTCCTAGGTTCTATCTGAGACAGGAAGCTAGAACATAAAAATTTGTTCATTCTCCTGCTCCTTGTTAGAACACCTTGACTTGCATCACCAATGATCTGGTGAGCTAGATGATCCTTCAGGTGTCTCCTTGCTGGAGGAATTCTGTTACCATTATGGCTATCTCCAGTTTCCTCATCTTGAAGCTCCACATTTTCTTCTTCACCTTGATGGACTTGATCTCCCCTAGATAGATGGCATCTTTATCCTCATCCAGTTTAGAAGGAACATCTTCATTGATGGCCAGCTTGTCCAGCTTATCTGTTAGATCTGTAGGACTAACTGAAGAGCTAGACAATTCACTGTTAATAAACATTGACTCATCAAATACAACATGCACAGATTCTTCTATAACTTGAGTAGTCAAGTTGTAGATCTTTTATGCTCTACTATGGTTGATGTACCCAATAAATATCCCTTATAGGGATTGGCAGTAACTTAGTTTGGTAGTGTTTACCATTGACTAGTACAAAACACCTACTACCAAAGATTCTGAAATAAGATATATTTGGTATTCTGCCTTTTAAAATCTGGTAGGGAGTCATCTTGTGTTTCTTGTTGATGGAGGCCCTATTGAGCACATGACATGCAGTATTTACTACCTCATCCCAGAAGTATTCAGGGAGAGTAGTGTCATTCAGTAGAGTTCTACTGGCTTCAATTAGAGTCCTATTCTTTCTTTCAGCAACACCATTTTGCTGAGGAGTTCTAGGTGAAGAGAATTCCTGATGAATCCCAAGTTCTTCACAGAATTTTGTCATACATTCATACTGTAATTCAGTTCCATGGTAACTTCTAATTTTGACCACTGAGCTGTTGTATTCATTCTGTATTTGTCTGACAAAAGTCTTGAAAATAGTTGGTGTTTCAGATTTCTTCCTCAAGAAGAAAACCCATTGAAATCTTGAATAGTCATCCACAACAATAAGTGTGTATGCTTTCCTACCAAGACTATGAACTGGTATAGGACCAAACAATTTCATATGAATGAGATACAAACATCTCTTTTAATCTTTAATGTCAAGTGACTGAAAAGAGTGTAACGACCCCATCCGTTACATGACGTATAGTAGAAGGTCCGGCCGGGGCCCCACACTATATGCCACAAACAGACGGTGAGGTCACAGGATAATACCAAACCATACACGAATCCTAACTCAGAGCATTCTAGCGGAAGCTTTAAGTTGTAAATTGGAACTCTAACCAGGAATGTCCAATATATATAAGCCACAGTTATATATACAACCACGGAATGTACAACAAAGGTTTGGCCTTAAGGCCTTACAATTCCTCTTTCCATCAACATGGATTACAAACCTCGGCGCGCAGGCCCACCATACATGAGGAAAAGCAAAACAAACAAAACCATTTGCTCAGCCTTCAAGGGCTAGCCGCAGCAGCAGCAGCAACAGTAGTAGGGCTTCAGCCCTTCATTTACCACTTGGCTCTCCAGCACCTGCATAGGGACAAACCACCCAAACGGTGGCAAACAAGGCAACGGTCAGCATTCAGCAGACCCAATTATAACAATCCTACCCCTTGCTCGGGGCAGTCGCATTCTTTCCCTGCACAGTATGGTATCAACAATAGAAACTATGTGCGCGCAGGCACATTCAAGCCATCACAACCGTCGGCCACACGGCCCGACAGTCCGTGCACTCAGGGCACATTTTTGGTGTACCGGAATACCAGGGTCAACACCACCGTCTACACGGTATTTCAGCATTCTAGTCTTTTCGGCGCGCGGGCCTAAGAATATCATTAGGCGCTCCAACAAAACCCATAACCAGGCTTCCGAGTCGGACGGACCTAACGCAGGTACGGATCAGCCACCCCCCGTTGCTCAAGTCGCCGTGCCACCTCGAATACGGAAGTATCCATGGCAATTTATAGGCGCGGGTCGGTTTCACCTTTCCCGTTCGACCATCTGCCTTTTCATCGAGTTGCAGCCCAATGGCTCAACCGCACACAAAGTTGCAACGCACAGCCACAAGAGTTGCATCCAACCCTCTTCATTTCCTGGACCTCATCCAGTACTTCCTGCTGCACCAAGCAACAGGTAGGCACAAGGCAAAACAAGACATAATCACGGAGTCTTCTCCGATATGCAAACAAGCATCACCAATCCAGACCAACATGTCCAGATGGGCTTCACACAGCATGCCTAGATCCGTACTCCAATTCCGGACTCTAATAAGGGGGACTTCACATATCTACCCCAAGGGACACCACAACCCACCGCCCACTCGCGGGGAAGGGTTTTCCCTATGCAATGCAGAAAAGAAGGACTTCACATGTCCAAGAAGGGAGATCGTTACCCTTGTCGATCTCTTGGGAGCCATCGAAAACTAGCCGGTGAGAAAGAACCGCAGCAGCTTTGCCTTCACAACGCTGGCCTCGGATCACGAATCGGACCACGGGAGCTCCACCGGTGGCTTGATCTCCTCCTCCTTCTTCTTCCTCCTCTCTCTTTCTCTTTTCACTAACAAAATGAAGAATGATTTCTTCATCAAGCCTTTGCTGATTAAATCCATCCAGGAATCACCTGAGCCCTTGGATCCAAAGAGAGAAAATAAACGGCCACGATTTTCCCAAAATCCTATTTTTTTGGCTGACACGGCCTGTGACACGCCCGTGTCACAGGCCGTGTACCCTTAAGCGGCACACGCGGTACTCGTACCGACTGAACTTTACCAGAACACGGGCATCGACACGCCCGTGTCAAACCTGACATGCCGTGTCAGTCATGAGACACGCCCGTGTCACCCCTGCCTCATCGAGCTCCAAACTCAACCAGCAGTACATGGGTAGGCACACGACATCGGACACGCTCGTGTCCAATCTGACACGGCCGTGTTCAAGGCTTGGTTCCAGGCCGTGTAATCTTCTGACTCAGAACGCCTATTATTTGAGTGACACGCCCTGGGACACGCCCGTGTCCCAGGCCGTGTACCCCGACACGCCCTGGGACACGCTTGTGTCCCAGGCCGTGTAAACCAACCTGCACCGCAATTCCATATTTGAGATTTTTGGGGTGTTACAATCCTCCCCCCTTAACAAAATTTCGTCCCGAAATTTGCACGGTAAGGAAACAAGGAAAAACAATGCTATAACTTGATAACTCTGTTATAACACAAGGTACACGGTCTAAAGTTTATACAAACAGTTCGGGAAATTCAGCTCGCATGGTCTGCTCTCGCTCCCATGTTAGCTCTTCACGGCCACAATTGTCCCATCGGACTTTGACCATCCCGAACACTTTGTTCCGCAACTGTTTCTCGGCTCGATCCTCGATCCGAATGGGTCGAACCCTCGTCATTAGCCCATACTCAACCGGTACCCGATCATTCTCCACCACTTGAGCTGGATCCTTGACAGCCTTACGAAGTACTAAGATGTGAAATACATCATGCAATCCACCCAAGTCTGCTGAAAGTTCTAGTCGATAAGCAGCTTCCCCAACTCGCTCCACCACCTCAAATGGACCAAGATACCTCAGACTTAACTCTTTCAAATGCTGAATCCTGGACACGCTTTTGAAAGGTTTGATCTTCAAATATACCCAATCACCCACCGCGAACTCCACGTTCCGATGTTTGGCATTGTAGTACTTTGCTTGACGATCTTGGGCTATCAATAGCCTCTCCCGAATAGAGCGTATGAGCGAGGTAGCTTCTTCGACTTCCTTTTTCCCACTCAGCTTAGATTCGCCTGCTTCTGCCCAAGCTAACGGTGTACGGCATTTACGACCATATAAAGCCTCAAATGGTGCCATACCGATGCTCGCTTGGTAGCTATTATTATAGGCAAATTCGACAAGAAATATATAATCTTCCCATCTCTTACCAAAGTCTAGGGCGCACATGCGGAGCATGTCCTCCATCGTCCTGTTGGTTCGTTCAGTCTGGCCATCCGTTTGGGGATGAAAGGCCGTACTAAACGCTAATTTTGTACCCAACATTTGATGAACTAGCCACCAATCATTCGATGTGAATCGCCTATCACGGTCACTAACGATGCTCCGAGGAACACCGTGCAGTCGAACAACCTGCTCCATATAAAGCTTGGCCAAGGTTTCCACTGAATCGTCTCTTCTATTTGGAAGGAAGTGCGCCACTTTTGTCAACCGGTCCACAATCACCCAGATTGAATCATGACCGCGTTGAGATCTCGGCAATCCGTGCACGAAATCCATCGAAATGTCATCGAACTTCCACTCCGGAATAGGTAACGACTTTAGGAAATCGCCAGGCTTCTGGCATTCTGCTTTCACCAATGCACAGGTATTGCATTCCGCCACATAATGTGCTACATCTTTCTTTAATCCGGGCCACCAGAACAGCTTCTTCAGATCTCTGTACATCTTTGTGCTCCCTGGGTGAACTGAGTACTTTGCAAAGTGAGCTTCGTACATCAACTCTTCCCTCAGTTTACCCATACTCGGGACGCACGCTCGACCATTTCTTCGTAACAAACCGTTATCCCAAGAGAATTGGTCATCCGGCCCATCTTTTGCATAGCGCTGGAGACTTTCATCAAGCTCTGTTGCTCGCCGAACTCTGTCCGTAAGGTCATATTGCACCTCCGTCCAGTTAAAGCATGCATCGGTCGACGAACCCTTGTCAACACAAGATATCTCCAAGGCTTCCAATTCCTGGATTAAACGCTGATCATGCCTCTGCAACCAGCTTGCCCGTACCGGAGTCTTCCGACTCAAAGCATCAGCGACCACATTTCCCTTCCCGGGAGTATAGTGAATCTCGAAGGTGTAGTCCCCAAGGAACTCCATCCATCTTCGTTGTTGCATATTCAGATCCTTCTGATCCAACAAGTACTTTAGGCTTTTGTGATTTGTATAGATATCCACTTTAAAGCCATAAAGGTAGTGCCGCCACAACTTGAGCGCAAAGATTACCGCCGCCAACTCCAAATCATGGACGGGGTAATTCCGCTCATGCACTTTCAACTGGCCCGAGCCATAAGCAATCACTTTCCCAAACTGCAGAAGGACGCAGCCTAAGCCGCTCCCGGAAGCATCACTATAGATCTCATACCCATCTGTACCACATGGATATGTCAACACAGGCGCCGTGGTCAAACGACTCTTCAAGTCTTCAAAAGCACGTGCGCACTCCGGCGTCCAGATGAACTTTTGATCTTTTCTCGTCAGTGTGGTCAGAGGTAAAGCAATCCGTGAGAAGTTTTCCACAAACCGTCTATAGTAGCCCGCAAGTCCAAGGAAGCTCCTGACCTCGGCCACTGAAGACATCAATGGCCAATCTCGAATGACACTTATCTTCAACGGATGCACCGCGATACCTTCTCCACTTACAACATGGCCTAAAAAGGCTACTGAAGAGAGCCAGAACTCACACTTTAAGAACTTGGCATAAAGCTTATTCCTCCGCAGGGTATGCAAGACCAACCGCAAATGGTTTGCATGATCCTCTTCCGACTGAGAGTATACTAAGATATCATCGATAAACACAATAACGAACAAATCCAAGTACTCTCGGAACGTTCGATGCATTAGGTCCATAAATACCGAAGGCGCATTACATAGGCCAAACGACATTACCGTTAACTCATAATGACCGTAGCGTGTTCCAAACGCCGTCTTGGGAATGTCACCTTCCCGAATTCTCAGCTGATAATATCCCGATTTTAAATACAACTTGGAATAGACCGTTGATCCTGCCAGCTGATCAAATAGGTCATCAATCCGCGGAAACAGATATTTGTTTTTCTCCGTCAGCTTATTCAATTCGCGGTAGTCAATACATAACCGCAAACTACCGTCTTTCTTTTTCACAAATAGAACAGGCGCGCTCCAAGGTGACATACTTGGGCGTATGTATCCCTGCTCCAACAACTCTTGCAATTGGACTTTCAACTCAGTCATCTCTTTTGGCGCGACGCGATATGGTGAGCGGGCCACAGGTTTCGCACCTGGCACCAACTCAATAGAGAAGTCAATCTCCCGCTGGGGTGGTAACCCAAGAAGATCTTTAGGAAACACATCGGCAAACTCTGACACAACCAGTACTTCACCGACACTGGCCTTTGGCTCAACAGCCTGAATTAGCGTGAAGAATAACTCCGCGCCCTTCCGAACAGCATTGATGACTTGGAGCGCAGACAACAGAGTCCCGCCAACTCCTCGCATACCAGCGAACTTTGTCACAAATCCGGTATTCTGGCCCAATGTAATCTCCTTGGAGTTGCAATCAATAAAGGCACGCTGCTCCGAGAGCTAGTCCATGCCAAAGATCACATCAAACTCCAATAACGGTAGCACAGCTGCACTCAGACCGAAATCCCGACTTCCTATTTGAACATCCACATCGCAAGCCCTATCCGCAAGCATCACACAGCCATTCGGCAATAGCACCCTTGTACTATCAATCGTCACATGACTCGGCACCCCAATTCGAGATACGAAATCCTCAGACAGGAAAGAATGCGAAGCACCCGTATCAAACAGGGCTCTCGCTAAATTATTCCGAATCAGGACAAAGCCTGCAGCACACACATCATGCACAAGCTATACATAACCAAAAGCAATAGCACTTAAGCAAGTAAGCTATATCAACTCGTACCTGTGACGACGTCACTTTGCTTAATCGCTTCCTGTTGGCCAAGCTGATAGATTCGGGGTTGTGCCTGGGACGCAGAGGAATCAACCGCCGCTTTGCCCTTCTCAGCATAAGACGCACCCGTCTTCTTTTCCCCTTTGGGCTGAACAACCCGACAGTCACGGGCTATATGCCCCACCCGGCCACAGTTATAGTATGTACGAGAATCCGGCCTCGATGTCGCCCCCGACACAATGGTCGTAGTCACTTGCCCAGACGGCTTGGACCTCTTGCCCCCTTTCTTCTGGTAGAACGATTTGCTAGGGCGAGGTGCTTGAACCTCTGGATTTGACACAACCAAGCCCTTGTTCTCTTGCACCCGCCGCATGTCCTTCTCTAGCGCACAAGCAGTATCAACCAACGCCTGAAACCCTTGGTTCACTAAACTCGAAAGCAGGAATCTCAACTCATCCCGCAATCCTTCATAGAACCGATTCGTTTTCCTTTGGTCATCCGCGAAGTTTGTTCCCGCATACCACCCCAACCTGGTAAACTCATGCAAGTAGATATCCACGCTATCTTCTCCTTGCTTTAACCGTTGGAACTCATTTTCCATAGCAATGCGTTGCGCCGCTGGGACATGCTTCGCCAGAAAGATTCGAGAGAACTCCTCAATCGATACTTGCGTTAATTGCCTGCCCTCCAAATGGTGTACCTCAACCTCGTCCCACCACAATCGCGCCTCTCCTTCAAGCATGAAGGTGGCCAAGGTGACCTTTAGAGTTTCCTCCGCCCTGATCGCTGTCATTATCCACTTGACACGCGATAACCAATCCTCTGCCTGCGTTGGGGATCCCATTCCCGTAAACGTAGGCGGACTGAAGATCATGAATTGCTTCAACTGTCGATCAGCTGCTCGGGGATCTACAGCCTCAACCGGCTCGGGTCGTACAACAACACGAACTGGTTCTACTGCCGGCTGCGCTTGCCCGGTCGGCTGAATCATGGCAAATAGAGCCTCAGCAACTAAGCAAATAGTTTCCGCAGATGGAGGAGGTGTTGGCACCTCAGCTGGTGCCGCACTCTCATCAGAGCGCTGGGGCTCAGATTGCCCAGCACCACTACGCGTCACCTATAGGTGGACAAGACACACATTAGCGATCGCATGCAAGCAAAACAACACAAAAAGGAACGCGCAGATTCCTCAAACAAGATTTTGTACATTCCTTAGTGGACATTCCAGAGTTCATTAGCGTTACAGCAGGGCGCTTAAACACGCGCTCGCCACCCCATAAAAGAATGCGACCACGAATTCGAAAGAGGAAGACCGAACGAAGCTGATACCAAAATGTAACGACCCCATCCGTTACATGACGTATAGTAGAAGATCCGGCCGGGGCCCCACACTATATGCCACAAACAGACGGTGAGGTCACAGGATAATACCAAACCATACACGAATCCTAACTCAGAGCATTCTAGCGGAAGCTTTAAGTTGTAAATTGGAACTCTAACCAGGAATGTCCAATATATATAAGCCACAGTTATATATACAACCACAGAATGTACAACAAAGGTTTGGCCTTAAGGCCTTACAATTCCTCTTTCCATCAACATGGATTACAAACCTCGGCGCGCAGGCCGGCCATACATGAGGAAAAACAAAACAAACAAAACCATTTGCTCAGCCTTCAAGGGCTAGCCGGAGCAGCAGCAGCAACAGCAGTAGGGCTTCAGCCCTTCATTTACCACTTGGCTCTCCAGCACCTGCATAGGGACAAACCACCCAAACGGTGGCAAACAAGGCAACGGTCAGCATTCAGCTGGCCCAATTATAACAATCCTACCCCTTGCTCGGGGCAGTCGCATTCTTTCCCTGCACAGCATGGTATCAACAATAGCAACTATGTGCGCGCAGGCACATTCAAGCCATCACAACCGTCGGCCACATGGCCCGACAGTCCGTGCACTCAGGGCACATTCTTGGTGTACCGGAATACCAGGGTCAACACCACCGTCTACACGGTATTTGAGCATTCTAGTCTTTTCAGCGCGCGGGCCTAAGACTTTCATTAGGCGCTCCAACAAAACCCATAACCAGGCTTCTGCGTCGGACGGACCTAACGCAGGTACGGATCAGCCACCCCCTTATTGCTCAAGTCGCCGTGTCACCTCGAATACGGAAGTATCCATGGCAATTTATAGGCGCGGGTCGGTTTCACCTTTCTTGTTCGGCAATCTGCCTTTTCATCGAGTTGTAGCCCAATGGCTCAACCGCACACAAAGTGGCAACGCACAGCCATAAGAGTTGCATCCAACCCTCTTCATTTCCTGGACTTCATCCAGTACTTCCTGCTGCACTAAGCAACAGGTAGGCACAAGGCAACACAAGCCATAATCACGGAGTCTTCTCTGATATGCAAACAAGCATCACTAATCCAGACCAACAAGTCCAGATGGGCTTCACACAGCATGCCTAGATCCATACTCCAATTCCGGACTCTAACAAGGGGGACTTCACATATCTACCCCAAGGGACACCACAACCCACCGCCCACTCGCGGGGAAGGGTTTTCCCTATACAATGCAGAAAAGAAGGACTTCACATGTCCAATAAGGGAGATCGTTACCCTTGTCGATCTCTTGGGAGCCATCGAAAACTAGCCGGTGAGAAAGAACCGCAGCAGCTTTGCCTTCACAACGCTGGCCTCGGATCACGAATCGGACCACGGGAGCTCCACCGGTGGCTTGATCTCGTCCTCCTTCTTCTTCCTCCTCTCTCTTTCTCTCTTCACTAACCAAATGAAGAATGATTTCTTCATCAAGCCTTTGCTGATTAAATCTAGCCAGGAATCACCTGAGCCGTTGGATCCAATGAGAGAAAATAAACGGCCACGATTTTCCCAAAATCCTATTTTTTTGGCTGGCACGGCCTGTGACACGCCCGTGTCACAGGCCGTGTACCCTTAAGCGGCACACGCGGTACTCGTTCCGACTGAACTTTACCAGAACACGGGAATCGACACGCCCGTGTCGAACCAGACACGCCCGTATCAGTCATGAGACACGCCCGTGTCACCCCTGCCTCATCAAGCTCCAAACTCAACCAGCAGTACACGGGTAGGCACACGGCATCGGACACGCCCGTGTCCAATCTGACACGGCCGTGTTCAAGGCTTGGTTCCAGGCCATGTAATCTTCTGACTCAGAACGCCTATTATTTGAGTGACACGCCCTGGGACACGCCCGTGTCCCAGGCCGTGTACCCCCGACACGCCCAGGGACATGCCCGTGTCCCAGGCCGTGTAAACCAACCTGCACCTCAATTCCATATTTGAGATTTTTGGGGTGTTACAAAGAGGACTTAGTCTGCTTGACTTTTTGGCAAGCTGAGCACACACCCTCTTTTATGCACTAAACTTGAGGACCATTCCTCACTAATCCCATGCTGAACAGTACTCCAACTGACTTATAGTTAAGATGAGCTAGCCTCCTATGCCATTTGACACATAGAGAAGCTTTCTCTTCTGCAAACAAACAAATAGGTGAGTTGTTAGACTCATATTCTAGGTTAAGGCAATACACATTTCCTTTCCTAGTGCAAGTCAAAATGATCTCTTAATCACTTGATCTTTTTATTAGGCACTCCCCTTTGTGGAAAGAAATATCATAACCTAGATCACTAAGTTGACTTATGCTAATAAGGTTATGTTTTAAACCCTTTACATAAGCCACTTTAGTGATAGTAATTGAATCACAAGAGATGTTACCAATTCCTTTTATGATTCCCTTTTCTGATCCACCAAAGATAACTTTTGGTTCATTCTTTATGGGCACATAGTCCCTCAATATTCTCCTTGTTCCAGTAATATGTCTAAAACAACCACTATCCAAGTACCATATAGGGGCATGGTCACTTAGATTTACCTACAACAAATAATGAATCACTTACCCTTAGAACCCAACTTGCCAGTGGGTCCTAGGTACTTGTTAGTTTGAAACCCTGTGACTGATCTAACAGTAATCCTACTTTTGGTTTTAACACTTAAGTTTAACCAGCAATCCATAGCAAAGTGGCCCACCTTGCCACAACACCAACACAAAAAACCTATTATACCTATTCTTAGGTACATGCATTCTTACTTTGTTGTTAGTAGGCTTATTAAGTGTTGGTGCTGGAACAGCATTCTTCAAGAATTCCTCTTGAATATGATGAGCATTCCTATAGATTGGTCTATTGCCATTAGCACCCTTGCTCATGAAATTTTCATGCTCACAGTGACCATGTGTCATGTCATGATCATACCTGTTAGTAGGATTCACTACCTTTTTAAAGAAAATAGGGGGATTAAAAGCTTCAGGATGAACTGTGACTTTACCTTTTCTATGAGAATTGGTAGCCCTAGTTCTTCCCTTGAAGCCAAGACTAGTCTTTCCTTTTTGTGAAACAAAATTATCTATCAAAGGTAAGACTGATTTTGGCTTGGAGAATTTTGCCACTAGCTCTCTCTCTTGCTGAAGTTTTCCCTCCAGTTTCTTGATATGATTCTCTTTGAATGAGATTGTGGCCATCTGAATAACTGTAATGTTTTTCAATTTGGCAACCTCTTTTAGTTTTTGATCCAGCAGTTTTGTTGAATCTGATGCAGCCAGTTTCAGAGACTCAATCTCCTTGGCCCGCTCTTTAACAAGAAACTTGATCTTCTTTAGAGCATGCAACAACCCACCATACTCATTTATGAGTTGGTGAACATCCCCCTAAGACTCAGATCAATCCATTTCTTTTGAAGAAGATGCTTCTGATTCTGATCCAGTAAAGTAATCTGAGACTAGGGGTGAATTGTTTACCTTACTTGGTCCAAACTAATCCTGGCACTTATCTTCTTCTGATTGAGCCATCAGCCCTTTACAGAGATGTTCTTCTACTCTATTTATGGAGTCCAATATCTATAGGAATTCTAGTTCCCTATAATCCTCTTCTGTTGAGAAGAGTCCAACATATGCTTCTGTCTCTTCTTCAGATTCTGAAGATGAAGAGTCTGTCCAAATCTTCTCCTTTTGAGCCACTAGAGACTTCTCCTTCTTGCCTTTGACCAAGTGCTTATTCTTGTCCTTTGACTCCTTTCTTTTATCAGGACAGTCAGTTATGACATTCCCAGACCTATTGCAGCAATAACACACAATCTTAGAATTAGATTATTTACCAGTTTTAGAAGCATACCTGTCCTCCTTAGGTGTTTTCTTCATCCTGTAGTATTCATCCTTTGAAAAGGATGTAGATGAAGGCCTGGTTCTCCAATTCTTTTTCTTCATAAACCTTTGAAATTGTCTAGTGAAGGCAGCAAAGTCTTCATCAGATGTGTGACTATCTGATGTACTTGATTCAAGAACTTCTTCTTCTGCTTCAGTACTCATTCTAGGTTGAGAAGGAGATTTTCTCCTACCCTTCCTTGAGCCCTCAGCCTTGAAGTCTACTGTCTTTTCTTTATGTTCAGATCTGCTGCCCTTCTCTTCCTCTTTCCTAGCAGTAAGATGCATTTCATATGAAAGAAGTTTTCCAAAAAGTATAGGTGGTGGTGTGTCAGCCAGTTTGGCCACTTCCCTGATGACACATATCTTAGTGTCCCAATCCTTTGTTAGGGACCTAAGAAACTTGTCATTCATTTCATAAGTATTGAAGACTCTTCCATATGTCATCAGTTCATTCAATATTCTGAAAAACTTTATATAGCATTCAGCTATGCTGTCAGTTTTATTCTGTCTAAAGCTCTCATACTCCTGATTCAGCATAGACTTTCTGTCCTCTCTGACTTCTTCTGTGCACTCCATATAGACAATCATTGTATCCCACATTTCTTTGGATGTTTTACAGTGTAACATCCCAATGTTACTTCTAGACCCCTTAGCTTAGATTGGGTTAGGCATGGGGTGGGTGTTAGGGTAATAATCTAGGTTTGACCCTAGATAGTGGGTTGTAGACATGTGGGGCCCACCATGGGACCAAAGTCAAACTAGCCTAAATAGGAACCCTAGCCACACCATGACCCCACCATGATGACCTAACCCTAAATACAATCTAAGTGGACCCTAAGGTAGGCCATGGGGTCAACCAGTTGACCTATGTGGAATCAAGTCAACACTTTTGACCTAATTAGTAAAAATGGTGCCCTAGCCCAATTCACTGGGTTGGGTCCACCCAAATCAACACAAACTCATTAGGTGGGCCTAAGTGACCCTATACCCCCTATGGAAGAGAAAAATAGGGACATGCAATAGTAATTTTGGGAAAAACACCTAGGAGAGAGAAAAAGAGGAAGAATAGGAGAGAGAAAGTGTTAAGAATTGGTTTGGGCCACTTGGGCTCATCCCACCAACCCATAATGGGTTGGCTGACCATACAGGTGTATTAGGAGGGGTGTGGGGACCCACCATGCAGCCTTGGGTCAAGCCCAAGCCCAACCCGAGCCCAATCTAACCCATTCCACTCATGTGAGCCAAACACCCCTCTCTCCACTCACCAACTCAGCTCTACCCTAGAACCCGACCCATTAGGGGTTAATTAACCCAGCAGGAGCAGTGGGACCCCCTCCCAAACACCCAGCCGGCTCAACCACCCCAACCGAGCCCACCTTGGTGAAATCTCCCCCCTCCCTTGGTGAAATCGCCTCCCCCTCTTAACTCAGCCCAAACCGAGCCTATCCCTCTCATTCCCATTTCATTCCTGCCCCAGAGAGAGAGAGAGAAAGAGAGGGACCGCTGCTGCCATGGCCAACAGAGGAGGAGCTCGCCGGAATTTGCATGCCATGGGAAACCGCCGCCACCCTCAACCAAAACCGCCGCCGATGGTCCGTATCCCTTCCCCTCCAAGTGTACTAGATTCCTAGATCCACTAGGCTAGACGTCGAGCTCAAACGAGCTCGACAACAGGAATCAAAAATCTCAATTTTCTGTAAAATGGTGTTTTCTGGAGCCCTTTTCGCTTGGTTGCGCCGCCGCCGTCCGCCGCTCTCCGCCGCCCAGCCGCCGGCCAGCTCAAGCCCCGACCACCGTGAGGACGGGGAAGGACTTGGCCGGAGGTCCCGCCGCCAGCGATGGCCGGGAACCGCCCCGCAAAAACCACCCTGCG
Organism: Platanthera zijinensis; assembly: GCA_039513925.1. Classification (NCBI taxonomy): domain Eukaryota; kingdom Viridiplantae; phylum Streptophyta; class Magnoliopsida; order Asparagales; family Orchidaceae; genus Platanthera; species Platanthera zijinensis. The sequence goes on along the minus strand of CM077078.1, from coordinate 168,801,106 downwards.
TCGGGTGGCCATGCATGCTTGCATGAAGAAGAAGCCCAGATACCGTCCGATCTGCCTTCAAGATTCGTGCGGCTTGATTAATCCTTATTAATAAATTCTGTTTTTATTATATGTATGAATAGTGAGTTTCTGTCACAATATAACAGTCATCTTGCATGTCATTTTAGGGTACCTAGAGACCTCACCATAGGTCGAGCCCTGAATAAAAAATGTAGGTGGGTGTGTTAACTTTAATATGCCACCCTAAAGATAGGTTTTGGTCCAGTAGTTTGTCCTGTAGGGCTGTTTTACTAGGACTACTCCTAAGGTAGGACAGAAATTGAATTAATTCCCTAGCCCAAACTCTTGGTCCAAATGGGCTGAAATTTGGGCTAGGTTAATAATTTAGCTTTATCTAAGCCCTCCCCAAAAATCAGAATTTTTGGGGATCATTTTGCTATAGTTTTTACAAAAATACCCAAAAGTAAATTAATGTGATTTTTGGAGTTCTCCAACTCCAATAGGCCCCAAATTTTGGTGGCACCCTCTTATGGGTATATTTGACCCATGGTTAAAATTTGGGATAAATTGATGCACTGCATGATGAGGAATCTCACTTGCATGTTTGAGAAATAAGATTTGGCTTGGGCTGCAAATAGCAATTTTGCAGAATTCTAAATGGCTGCCCAAGCCAAACCAGAAGTCCCCTTGACCTGAGATTTTGGTCAGGGGTATAATTAGGGCATGTTTAGGCCTTTCCCAAAAATGGGCTTGATTGGAAAATAAAACATGGGGAAATTACCAAAATACCCCTAGGGCTTAACTAAGTGATTCTTGGAGTTAGCTAACTCCAAATGGCCCCAAATTTTAGTGGCATGTCCTTAGGGACATTATTGGTGTCTGGTAGAAATTTCAAAACAATTGGATCACTGCATGTGTGCATGTGTTGGCTAATTATAACCTTGGGGTGCATTTAGCAAGAAATGATATTTTGTGTATTTAGCCTAGTTGAGGCATCCAAAAATTGTGGAATTTATTCCAGGGATTAATTAGAGTAAAGTTCACCCCTAGAATTTATTATGGAAATTATTGGGATCAAAAATCCTATTCTTTGGTATTTCCAAAATAAAGGCCTTTTGGGAAAATAAATTGTAGGGATAGGTTTTGATCAAGGAAAGATCGCCAAAATCAGTCAAGTCAAAAATGAAGCTTTTATTTGACTTAAGAAAATTCTATACCTCTGTTTGACAACTGTTAGAGTAAAATTCATTGAAATGACTATTTTACACTTTTTGTAATCGTTCATGAATTGGTATAATTACATGTTGGAAAAATTGTGGAAATAATCCTAGAGTTGCATAATTGTTACATTAGTCTTGTAGAATTATATCAGAATTTTTGGGTGCACTGTTAATTATTGATTAGCATAATGGCATTTTTGGTAAATAATTAAGAATGGATTTTGATAGACCATTACACTGTAGAAGTTAATGAAACTCTGCCATTAGTCATAAAGTAGTAATATAAATGCTCAGTAATTTTCCTGGAATTTTGGTGTATATATTTCTTGTGCTTCATTTGGAAAATGATAAATAGGTAGAATTTGTATTAATTATGGGAAAAATAGAAATATAAAAAGGGAAATTATGAAATCTTGTAGACAGTAATATTTCACTCATATGCAACTCAGGAAAATTCACTTAGATCAGAAGATTTTAATTGATAATACTTCTTGTGTAAAATGACCTAGGGAATAATTTAAAAGATTTAATTAAAGGCCTTAATGACTTGGGAAAATTATGAAAATCAACACACTCATTTCATTAGTCCATACCACCCTAGGATAAATATTTGGGGTCAGTTTGACCAAGAATTTAGAAGTTCGATTTCAGGGTGGTGTTAGGTCATGGGGTACGCTTAGTAAAAGTAGGCTGGACTATAGGCCGCCAGGGGATGAATCAACAACTGAGTTAGAGTCTAAGTTCAGAAGTATAACCCTGGATGGCAGTGGCATTCTAGAGGCGAGAGTAACAGTGCAACATTAGACTTGCCTAGGAAGAGTTGACGGAAGACCGTCACTCCTTAATCCATACCTTAAGTCACTAGGTCACTCTATGTAACAGGAGAGAGAATAAGGGATTCGGGGTAGGCAACAACTAAAGTAAATATCCTTGAGAAAGGGAGCTTTGGGTTTCAGCCCATCGTAGCTCATAGTGCCCCTGAGAGCCCTTCACCGGGAATACCTTGGGCAGTCCTGGGATTAACCTTAAGACTCTAAGTATGATAATCTGTAGACAAGAGTAGTCTAATAGGTTAAGTGAACTGGACATGTGCTCACTCGTGCCGGGTTGGAGGGACTTGGAGTCTTTTGACTACTTGCTCACCCGTGCAGAGTTGGAGAAAGGGATTGGTTTATATACACTCACCCAGGCAGGGTTGGAGTTTTTGTAGCACATACTCACCCGTGACGGGTTGGAGAGATTTGGGGACTGGATAGTCCATCGAGCTGGAGGCTCAATATACTATACTTGCATGTGCATGTAATAGTGGCGGGCCATGCGGTACTGGCCGGTCGTCACACCGACGGCAGTACGGTGGACCTGGCGGGTGCGAGGGTTAGAAGGACCTGTAGGATGTTTATACTGGAGTCTGGAGGACTTTTCCTAATAACGCGCACCCGACCCAACAAGACTGACGGGTCGTCAGAAAAGTGGTACGCAGAGACTCTAGAGTGCACTGGCGGTGTACAGAGGCGTACAAGAGAGGTCTAGGCTTGGTAGTGTGTATACCCGCCTAGAAGGCGGAGACGCCCGCTCCGCTGCTGCCGTAGCCACAACGGTAGTACCTGAGAGTGATGCTAGCTCTCGAAAAGTGGGAACTAAAGGTGTGTGATCACGGAGTCGAGTGTGTGTGTTGCACTGCATGTTTATATCATACTCACCATATAGTTGCATAACATTAACCTTCATAATAACTTAAGACACCTAATGTATAAGTGGTATGGGACGCTTATACATTAGGACCTGCTATACGATCCCTTAGCCTATAAGCTTGAGTGGGCATGTTTATAGGTTGAGGTTACGTTACTTTCTTCTATATATATATACTTGTGATACCTAACACCCCATTGTATAAATGGTATGGGACATTTTATACAATTGGAGCCCTGCAGAAGACCCCTTGCTTATGCGTACCCGCATAAGTGAAGGTTACTTTCCATTATTTACTTGATTACATATTCTGCTTAGTTTCCTGTCACCTGCTTCGCCTTTGCCACCCTTTGTTGTCCTCCACTTCGTCCTCCCGCACGGTGCCTAGGAGTTGCAGGAGGAGGTGTTGAGGATACGACTTAGTCTTTTTGACTAATGGTCGTTGACCTTACTATTTTAGGAGCTCGAGGAGGTGGACCAGCACGTCGAGGAGGCAGGACTTGAGGGGCAGATACCAGCTACTACTACCGGAGCACGTCTACAGGTGTGATGTGAGAGAGTTTTAGCTTTTCCGCTGCTGTATGTGAGAGTGAGAGTGATCATGATGTACTGGGCATAAGCCCTATTTACTTATATTTGTTGTACTCATTGCGGACTGATATTTCATTCTCTTTTGATATATATATGTGCTGTGGCTGTGGACTTCTTCTGCGTTTACTCTGTTATTATTCATTTATTCTCATATTGGCCGACAGCTTATGATCATACTAGCCGGCAGAATCGGCGTCTTGCGGTGACGACTAACCCGTGCGTTAGTGTCACCGTAAGGCGGCGGTTCTGGGCATAAGATCCGGGTTAGCCTCGGGATGAGGAGACAGGAACTTACAAACTGGTATCACTTGAACACACGATCATATGAGAATACAGTCCACCACACTGGAACACCCCGCGCGAGCATTAGTTTGCGGACAAACTATGCAGCGGAAGCAATGATGTGCCCATGTGTAAAAGCCACATAAAACAGTCCATTAAACAATGAGTTAGGCCAATTTTAACATTATCTTACCTTTATGCAGCCTCCACAGGATGCGGTTCCTCCCCCTCCGACTGCCATTCCGTTCATGCAGACAGAGATGGGGCAAACGCTGACGGCGATCCTGGACGCATTCAGAGATCAGCAAGCCCCGGTACAGCTACCCAACCCAGGGTCGAACTGGCTGAGTGCGTTTAAAAGTCTTTCTCCGCCATTGTAAAAGCCACATAAAACAGTCCATTAAACAATGAGTTAGGCCAATTTTGACATTATCTTACCTTTATGCAGCCTCCACAGGATGCGGTTCCTCCCCCTCCGGCTGCCATTCCGTTCATGCAGACAGAGATGGGGCAAACGCTGACGGCGATCCTGGACGCATTCAGAGATCAGCAAGCCCCGGTACAGCTACCCAACCCAGGGTCGAACTGGCTGAGTGCATTTAAAAGTCTGTCTCCGCCATTGTATCGCGGGACAGAAGATGCTGTGAAGACAGAGGAGTGGTTGGAGACCATCCAGGAGCTGCTAGCTGGCATCAGCTGCCCCGTCAGACAAGCAGTTCCTCTTGCCACCTCGGCACTTGATGCTCATGCAAAGAGGTGGTGGAAGTCGGTGCGAGACTCTACATTCGCCGACAGGGAGCTGATGGACATATCTTGGGAGGAGTTCAGTGACGTATTCTTGGAGCACTTTGTATCCTCCACAGACCGAGATGCTTTGGAGGCGAGGTTTCTGAACCTCCAGCAGGGGAGCCGATCAGTCATCGAGTATCAGAGAGAGTTCTCCCACCTGGCTAGGTTTGCAGGCTTCCATGACTGGGACGACCAGAAGTATGCGAAGAGATTCTATCACGGACTCCGCGATTCTATGAGGCAGCCCTTGCTGTTCATTGCTCACGGTACCATGGCGCAGATCATCGAGATGGCAAAGAAGCTGGAGGCTGACCAGCTGATGGTGCAAGGCAGAGGGAAGAGATCGCTGGATGGGCAGTCTTTTGGGGAAAGCAGCAGATCATCTCAGAGAGGCAAGACTATTGGATACAGGAGAGGTGGGGGACGTCGTCGTCCCAACTACAGGCAGGATCAGGGGCCCCCTCCACCATTGGCTCCCCCACCTATACAGACTCCCGGGCCGATGAGACAGGATGATCGAGGTCAGAGGCAGATCACCTGCTATGGTTGCGGCCAACCTGGGCACATCAGGACGCAGTGCCCGCTTCAGGTCCACCCTCTTCCTCCTCCTCCACCTCCAATGGCCCCTCCAGTTCACCAAGGCCGAGGACGAGGCCGAGGCCGAGGCCGAGGGCGAGGCCGAGGACATCACGACCGAGGCCGAGACCGGGAGCAGGTATACGCGCTGGATCTCACGGAGCAGAGGGACCCAGAGGAGGTGATTACAGGTACTTAAAAATTTTGTAGGATTTATAAATTGTAAATTTTAAGAGTACCTTGGACATTAAAAGTAATACTATTCTTTGAACTCAAACGAACCCAGGCATAGTGATGATTAGCGGCAAGCCCGCTCATACCCTCTTCGACACGGGTGCGTCACACTCCTTCGTGTCGGACTCGTTTATTGAAGGATTAGAAGGAGTGGAGAAGTTTTCTGGTTTGGAAAAGAGAGTGCGACTCCCTGATGGTACGGAACTTCGAACCACAGACTGCTGCAATATGGATGTCGAGATAGGAGGCAAAGCGTTCGAAGCTCCGGCAACAGTTTTGAGGCTACCGGATTTTGATCTGATCCTAGGCATGAACTGGCTTCATTGGAACTACGCGCAGATAGATTGCCCCTCGAAGAGGATCACACTCAGACACGGAGACTCCTACGTCACCATTGAAGGTATCCGTTCCATCCCCCGCCTTTCTTTATCTTCAGTACAGGCTGTCAAGGCCTATGAACAGGGGGAAGAGGTATACCTCATTTGCTTCGAGATGGCAGTAGTAGAGAGTTCCCTAGCCGATATTCCAGTGGCACGAGATTATGCTGATGTCTTTCCGGAGAAGTTACCTGGACTACCACCATCACGGGACTTGGACTTCAGGATTCAGTTGGTGCCAGGGGCAAGACCAGTGTCCCGGGCACCCTATAGGATGGCACCTAGAGAATTGGCAGAGTTCAGGACACAGTTACAGGAACTGGTGGAATCGGGTTTTGTATGACCGAGTTCTTCGCCTTGGGGAGCACCCGTTCTATTTGTGAAGATGAAGGACGGTTCGCTGAGACTATGTATAGATTACAGAGAACTGAACCGGTTGACGGTTCGAAATACATATCCACTGCCACGGATAGATGAGCTCTTCGATCAGCTTCAAGGAGCTTGCTGGTTTTCAAAATTAGATTTGCGCTCGGGTTATTATCAGCTCCGCATCAGAGAAGAAGATATACCGAAGACGGCTTTCAGCTCACGCTACGGGCTATATGAATTCACGGTGATGCCGTTTGGGCTCACGAATGCCCCCTCGGCGTTCATGACACTCATGAACCGTGTATTCGAGCCGTATCTAGATCGGTTTGTCATAGTTTTTATTGATGATATTTTGATTTACTCACGGTCTCGAGAGGGGCATGCAGAGCACCTAGCGCTGGTATTGCAGAAGTTAAGAGAATTCCAGATGTATGCGAAGTTCTCTAAGTGCCAGTTCTGGCTTCAGGAAGTGGATTTCCTAGGACACATGATCAGTGGAGCTGGATTAGCAGTGGATCCAGCTAAGATAGAGGCGGTGCGGGATTGGCCACGGCCAAAGACAGCGTCGGACATCTGTAGCTTCTTGGGCCTAGCAGGTTATTATCGCAAGTTCGTGGAGGGGTTCTCGAGGATAGCCCTCCCCCTCACGTCCTTGACGAAAAAGGATGCAACATTTGACTGGACAGAGCAGTGTGAATCAGCATTTCAAGAGCTCAAGGACCGGCTCACTTCATCCCCCATCCTTGCACTTCCCTCTGGGAGCGAAGGATTCAAGATATATACAGATGCCTCCTATCAGGGGATGGGTGCAGTTTTGATGCAGCATGGACATGTTATCGCTTATGCTTCGCGACAGCTGAAGAAGCATGAGCATAACTATCCAGTACATGATCTCGAGCTCGGGGCCGTAGTCTTTGCCCTCAAGACATGGAGACATTACCTCTACAAGATTCATTGTGATATATACTCCGACCATAAGAATCTCAAGTACATCGACACGCAGAAGGTTCTGAACCTGCGACATAGGAGGTGGCTTGAGTTCCTCTGCGATTACGACTATAAGATGCACTATCACCCGGGGAAGGCGAATACTGTAGCAGATGCTTTGAGCAGGAGAGCCGGCACTTCTGGACCGGAGCCCCGGGTGATGTCTATGGAGCTGCTACGCATGATGGAGGATATGCACATTACCATGGTTTCGGAGGCCGAGCCAGTGATCTATCGAGAGTACCTGGACTCTTTGGTCAGCGATGATGATATACAGAAGCGTATTCTTACACATCAGAGATTGGATACTGATCTAGAGCCTATTTTTGGCACTTTGGAAGGAGGCAAGTATGAGGACTACACGCTGGAGGACGATCTTCTTCGATTTCGTGGTCGGGTGTACATTCCAGCAGGAGGTGGGATCCGGGATGACATCCTCAGAGAGGCACACTACTCCAGATATTCAGTGCATCCCGGCATCACCAAGATGTGGGCTGACTTACGACGGACCATGTTCTGGCCAGGAATGAAGAGGGAGATCATATATCTTGTGACACACTACGAGACTTGCAAGCGAGTGAAGGCCGAGTGCAAGAGCCCAGGCGGTGTATTACAGCCACTGCCAGTCCCAGAATGGAAGTTCGAGGATATTTCCATGGATTTTGTACACGGACTCCCTCGCTCCCATTCTGGGCACGATTTTGTCTGGATCATTGTGGACAGGTTGACCAAGGTATCACGGTTTATCCCGGTCAGAAAAGATGCCCCAGTTGCTGTGTTGGTGAGGTTGTTTGTAGAGCAGTTCATCCGGTATCACGGAGTACCCAGGTCTATTGTTTCAGATAGAGACGGTCGCTTCACCTCCAGGGAATGGAGGGCAGTGCATGCTTACTTGGGGTCCAGGCTTTCTTTTAGCACTGCCTTCCACCCGCAGACCGACGGTCAGACAGAGCGGACGATACGGACTATGGAGGACCTGCTCAGGTTATGTATTCTGGATACAGGGAAGCCCTGGGAGAGGCTACTGCCACTGATCGAATTCTCATACAACAACAGCCACCAGGCCAGCATTGGGATGGCTCCTTACGAGGCACTTTATGGGAGGAAATGCCGGACTCCGTTGTCTTGGGTTCAGGATGTGGATACTCGAGCCCTCGGGTCAGATTTTGTGGAAGATACGGAGGCCCAAATTCGCTTGATCAGGGATCGGCTTTTGGAGGCTCAGAGCAGACAGGCAAAATATTATGATGCACGACACCGGAAGGTGGAGTTCCAGGTTGGGGACAGAGTTTTTCTTAAAATTCGACCGGTACACGGTGTTTCTCGGATACGGAGACACAAGAAGCTCAGCCCCCGGTACATGGGACCCTACTTGATTTTGGAGCGTGTGGGCCCCTTGGCTTACCGACTGCAGCTACCTCCGGAGCTGAGCAGCCTACATGATGTTTTCCATGTCTCTTCCTTGCGAAGAGCTCTTCTTTGACCTGAGCAGCATATCACTACTGCAGCTGGACCGGTAGAGCCTGACCGTTCAGTTAGATTGGAGCCGATCCGGATCGACGATTCAGCCGTCCGAGTGTTGAGGAAAAAGAAGGTTCCGCTCGTGAAGGTGTTGTGGTCCAACCATGGAAAGGAGGAGCACACCTGGGAACCTAGGGATCTAATGCTGGAGCGCCATCCGGAGCTATTTTCATCAGGTACCTTTTATGTTATCTTTTAAAAGTCCCTTTAAGTTTCTACAAATAGAACCCGTAGACCCGAACTTAAATTTCGGGGACGAAATTATTCTTTTGTTTATAGGATTTGTAACATCCCAATGTTACTTCTAGACCCCTTAGCTTAGATTGGGTTAGGCATGGGGTGGGTGTTAGGGTAATAAGCTAGGTTTGACCCTAGATAGTGGGTTGTAGCCATGTGGGGCCCACCATGGGACCAAAGTCAAACTAGCCTAAACAGGAACACTAGCCACACCATGACCCCACCATGATGCCCTAACCCTAAATACAATCTAAGTGGACCCTAAGGTAGGCCATGGGGTCAACCAGTTGACCTATGTGGAATCAAGTCAACACTTTTGACCTAATTAGTAAAAATGGTTCCCTAGCCCAATTCACTGGGTTGGGTCCACCCAAATCAACCCAAACTCATTAGGTGGGCCTAAAGTGACCCTATACCCCATATGGAAGAGAAAAATAGGGACATGCAATAGTAATTTTGGGAAAACACCTAGGAGAGAGAAAAAGAGGAAGAATAGGAGAGAGAAAGTGTTAAGAATTGGTTTGGGCCACTTGGGCTCATCCCACCAACCCATAATGGGTTGGCTGACCATACAGGTGTATTAGGAGGTGTGGGGACCCACCATGCAGCCTTGGGTCAAGCCCAAGCCCAACCCGAGCCCAATCTAACCCATTCCACTCTTGTGAGCCAAACACCCCTCTCTCCACTCACCAACTCAGCTCTACCCTAGAACCTGACCCATTAGGGGTTAATTAACCCAGCAGGAGCAGTGGGAACCCCTCCCAAACACCCAGCCAGCTCAACCACCCCCAACCGAGCCCACCTTGGTTAAATCGCCCCCCTCCCTTAGTGAAATCGCCTCCCCCTCTTAACTCAGCCCAAACCGAGCCTATCCCTCTCATTCCCATTTCATTCCTGCCCCAGAGAGAGAGAGAGAGAAAGAGAGGGACCGCTGCTGCCATGGCCAAAAGAGGAGGAGCTCGCCGGAATTTGCATGCCATGGGAAACCGCCGCCACCCTCAACCACAACCGCCGCCGATGGTCCGTATCCCTTCCCCTCCAAGTGTACTAGATTCCTAGATCCACTAGGCTAGACGTCGAGCTCAAACGAGCTCGACAACAGGAATCAAAAATCTCTATTTTCTGTAAAAATGGCGTTTTCTGGAGCCCTTTCGGCTTGGTTGCGCCGCCGCCATCCGCCGCTCTCCGCCGCCCAGCCGCCGGCCAGCTCAAGCCCCGACCACCGTGAGGCCGGGGAAGGACTTGGCTGGAGGTCCCGCCGCCGGCGATGGCCGGAAACCGCCCCGCAAAACCACCCTGCGTCGGGTGGCCATGCATGCTTGCATGAAGAAGAAGCCCAGATGCCGTCCGATCTGCCTTTAAGATTCGTGCGGCTTGATTAATCCTTATTAATAAATTCTGTTTTTATTATATGTATGAATAGTGAGTTTCTGTCACAATATAACAGTCATCTTGCATGTCAATTTTAGGGTACCTAGAGACCTCACCATAGGTCGAGCCCTGAATATAAAATGTAGGTGGGTGTGTTAAATTTAATATGCAACCCTAAAGATAGGTTTTGGTCCAGTAGTTTGTCCTGTAGGGCTGTTTTACTAGGACTACTCCTAAGGTAGGACAGAAATTGAATTAATTCCCTAGCCCAAACCCTTGGTCCAAATGGGCTGAAATTTGGGATAGGTTAATAATTTAGGTTTATCTAAGCCCTCCCAAAAAATCAAAATTTTTGGGGAATATTTTGCTATAGTTTTTACAAAAATACCCAAAAGTAAATTAATGTGATTTTTGGAGTTCTCCAACTCCAATAGGCCCCATATTTTGGTGGCACCCTCTTATGGGTATATTTGACCCATGGTTAAAATGTGGGCTAAATTGATGCACTGCATGATGAGGAATCTCACTTGCATGTTTGAGAAATAAGATTTGGCTTGGGCTGCAAATAGCAATTTTGCAGAATTCTAAATGGCTGCCCAAGCCAAACCAGATTTCCCCTTGACCTGAGATTTTGGTCAGGGGTATAATTAGGGCATGTTTAGGCCTTGCCCAAAAATGGGCTTGATTGGAAAATAAAACATGGGAAAATTACCAAAATACCCCTAGGGCTTAACTAAGTGATTCTTGGAGTTAGCTAACTCCAAATGGCCCCAAATTTTGGTGGCATGTCCTTAGGGACATTATTGGTGTCTGGTAGAAATTCCAGAACAATTGGATCACTGTATGTTGGGTTAACCCATGTGCATGTGTTGGCTAATTATAACCTTGGGGTGCATTTAGCAAGAAATGATATTTTGTGTATTTAGCCTAGTTGAGGCATCCAAAAATTGTGGAATTTATTCCAGGGATTAATTAGAGTAAAGTTCACCCCTAGAATTTATTATGGAAATTTTTGGGATCAAAAATCCTATTATTTGGTATTTCCAAAATAAAGGCCTTTTGGGAAAATAAATTGTAGGGATAGGTTTTGATCAAGGAAAGATCCCCAAAATCAGTCAAGTCAAAAATGAAGCTTTTATTTGACTTAAGAAAATTCTATACCTCTGTTTGACAACTGTTAGAGTAAAATTCATTGAAATGACTATTTTACCCTTTTTGTAATCGTTCATGAATTGGTATAATTACATGTTGGAAAAATTATGGAAATAATCCTAGAGTTGCATAATTGTTACATTAGTCTTGTAGAATTATATCAGAATTTTTGGGTACACTGTTAATTGTTGATTAGCATAATGGCATTTTTGGTAAATAATTAAGAATGGATTTTGATAGACCATTACACTGTAGAAGTTAATGAAACTCTGCCATTAGTCATAAAGTAGTAATATAAATGCTCAGTAATTTTCCTTGATTTTTGGTGTATATATTTCTTGTGCTTCATTTGGAAAATGATAAATAGGTAGAATTTGTATTAATTATGGGAAAAATAGAAATATAAAAAGGGAAATTATGAAATCTTGTAGACAGTAATATTTCACTCATATGCAACTCAGGAAAATTCACTTAGATCAGAAGATTTTAATTGATAATACTTCTTGTGTGAAATGACCTAGGGAATAATTTAAAAGATTTAATTAAAGGCCTTAATGACCTAGGAAAATTATGAAAATCAACACACTCATTTCATTAGTCCATACCACCCTAGGATAAATATTTGGGGTCAGTTGGACCAAGAATTTAGAAGTTCGATTTCAGGGTGGTGTTAGGTCATGGGGTGCGCTTAGTAAAAGTAGGCTGGACTATAGGCCGCCAGGGGATGAATCAACAACTGAGTTAGAGTCTAAGTTCGGAAGTATAACCCTGGATGGCAGTGGCATTCTAGAGGCGAGAGTAACAGTGCAACATTAGACTTGCCTAGGAAGAGTTGACGGAAGACCGTCACTCCTTAATCCATACCTTAAGTCACTAGGTCACTCTATGTAACAGGAGAGAGAATAAGGGATTCGGGGTAGGCAACAACTAAAGTAAATATCCTTGAGAAAGGGAGCTTTGGGTTTCAGCCCATCGTAGCTCCTAGTGCCCCTGAGAGCCCTTCACCGGGAATACCTTGGGCAGTCCTGGGATTAACCTTAAGACTCTAAGTATGATAATCTGTAGACAAGAGTAGTCTAATAGGTTAAGTGAACTGGACATGTGCTCACTCGTGCCGGGTTGGAGGGACTTGGAGTCTTTTGACTACTTGCTCACCCGTGCAGAGTTGGAGAAAGGGATTGGTTTATATACACTCACCCAGGCAGGGTTGGAGTTTTTGTAGCACATACTCACCCGTGACGGGTTGGAGAGATTTGGGGACTGGATAGTCCATCGAGCTGGAGGCTCTATATACTATACTTGCATGTGCATGTACTAGTGGCGGGCCATGCGGTACTGGCCGGTCGTCACACCGACGGCAGTACGGTGGACCAGGCGGGTGCGAGGGTTAGAAGGACCAGTAGGATGTTTATACTGGAGTCTGGAGGACTTTTCCTAATAATGCGCACCCGACCCAACAAGACTGACGGGTCGTCAGCAAAGTGGTACGCAGAGACTCTAGAGTGCACTGGCGGTGTACAGAGGCGTACAAGAGAGGTCTAGGCCTGGTAGTGTGTATGCCCGCCTAGAAGGCGGAGACGCCCGCTCCGCTGCTGCCGTAGCCACAACGGTAGTACCTGAGAGTGATGCTAGCTCTCGAAAAGTGGGAACTAAAGGTCTGTGATCACGGAGTCGAGTGTGTGTGTTGCACTACATGTTCGTATCATACCCACCATATAGTTGCATAACATTAACCTTCATAACAACTTAAGACACCTAATGTATAAGTGGTATGGGACGCTTATACATTAGGACCTGCTATACGATCCCTTAGCCTATAAGCTTGAGTGGGCATGTTTATAGGTTGAGGTTACGTTACTTTCTTCTATATATATATACTTGTGACACCTGACACCCCATTGTATAAATGGTATGGGACATTTTATACAATGGGAGCCCTGCAGAAGACCCCTTGCTTATGCGTACCCGCATAAGTGAAGGTTACTTTCCATTATTTACTTGATTACATATTCTGCTTAGTTTCCTGTCACCTGCTTCGCCTTTGCCACCCTTTGTTGTCCTCCACTTCGTCCTCCCGCACGGTGCCTAGGAGTTGCAGGAGGAGGTGTTGAGGATACGACTTAGTCTTTTTGACTAATGGTCGTTGACCTTACTATTTTAGGAGCTCGAGGAGGTGGACCAGCACGTCGAGGAGGCAGGACTTGAGGGGAAGATACCAGCTACTACTACCGGAGCACGTCTACAGGTGTGATGTGAGAGAGTTTTAGCTTTTCCGCTGCTGTATGTGAGAGTGAGAGTGATCATGATGTACCGGGCATAAGCCCTATTTACTTATATTTGTTGTACTCATTGCGGACTGATATTTCATTCTCTTTTGATATATATATGTGCTGTGGCTGTGGACTTCTTCTGCGTTTACTCTGTTATTATGCATTTATTCTCATATTGGCCGACAGGTTATGATCGTACTAGCCGGCAGAATCGGCGTCTTGCGGTGACGACTAACCCGTGCGTTAGTGTCACCGTAAGGCGGCGGTTCTGGGCATAAGATCCGGGTTAGCCTCGGGATGAGGAGACGGGAACTTATATACAGTGCACAAGATTTTGGAATATTGCATCATCTATGGCACTTACAATTATATTCTGAGCTCTTTTATCTAATGTAGCAAAGATGATCTCATCCTTAGTCATCTCTGAATAACTCTTAGGAGATTGAATGTTTGCATCAAAAACTGAAACATTCATTGGGATGAAGGTGCCTTCCTGTACTGTGATATAAATTTTTGGATCAGATGCTTCCATAAATAACCTGACCCTTTCTTTCCAAATGCCAAAAAGATTCTTTCCTGCATATGGGCAATTTCATAGATCCAAACTCCTTTTGATTTTCACTTGAACGCATTCTTGTTGTCTGTTTTTAGCCTTAGTGAAATCCTCTGACTGTTAGGTAAACTTTTGAGGAACCTCCCTCTGATACCACTTGAAAGACTTTGATTCAAGAGCCTAAACACCTAGATGGGGGGGGTGAATATGTTCTAATCTTTTTGTGTCTTTTTGATTTTATGGAAAACAGAAGTTTATAACTATTAATAACACAGAATAATTCTATCTACAGAAATTAAATGCATGCAACACAGCAAACACCAGATCTATAGTGGTTCCCTAAGATATGGGTACATCCACTTTCCCCCTTCGCCTATCCAGTAGATAACTTGATTCAGCCTAACTTCCTTCCACTGGATCGGATACGCAGATCTTACAAACTCAGAACCCAAAATAGTTCCTACACCTCAGACTTTACATAAGTCCTACCTCAGATTCTTCCCTGAATCCTACCTCAGACATCAGCCCTACCTCAGACTTTATAATTAGGCTTACAACACAGACTTTCCACAAGTCCTACCTCAAGCACACTGCCCTACCTCAGCCTTTATAATTTTAGGCTTACAATCTCAGATCTAATAATAGATTCTACAAGAGTTTTTGAGTAATAAGTTTCAGAAAACTTTACCAGCTATATTCATCTGTTGATGTTGTCTTCTTGATAAGTTCTTGTATAAACTGATTCTTCTGATCCAATCCAACTTAGCTTTTCAAAGCTTCTTGATTAAGACAAATAAGGTGGATCTACTCTTCAAGTTGAAGTTAATCTTCGGTCAGCTTCTTCCTTAGATTCAGATTGAACTCTGAATCTTTCTTGCAGACAGGCCTTGATCTGTCAGAATTCTTCTTTATGATCCAAAGATCTTTTCACGTTGATGATAATGAATCGTTTTCAATCTAGCTCTTATATAGAACTTGCTCCATGGTTACCGGCTGATCCGGTTCATAACGGACTTCTGACGGTTCTAACTGTGGTGTCAGACCGGTTAGTTATGACAACTATCAAGTCAGCAGTCACATCACCAGGTTCTTCAATATCTGTCCAACTCAGCATACAGCACTCAGCAGACTGCTTTACATGTGTCGACACATATAGGTTAAGTGTCGACACAAGTCTTCAAGGTGTTGATACAAATACTCCAACTGTCAATATAGTCATACTTCTACTTCTCGACACTGCTTTTTGTTGTATGTGTCGACACAAGTCCTGTGTGTCGACACAGCAGCTTCTTGTCTCGACATTTCTGTTGCAGACAGATGACATTGAGTGTTTGTCAAATGGCGTTGAGTGTGTGTCGACACAAGTCCTATGTGTTGACACAATTACTTCTAAACTCGACACAGACTCTTGAGAGTTGGTGTGTCGACACAAGTCGTGTGTGTCGACACAATTGCTTAAGGTTTCGACATAGCTCCTGAGTGTCGACTCATCCTCTATTTTAAGTGTCGACACAACTGCTTGTTTAGGTGTCGATATAGCTTTGAGTGTCTACACAACTTCTTTATAAGTGTCGACACATTTTGCCAGTGTGTTGACACAACTTTCCTGAGTGTCGACATAGCAGCTGGGTGTCGACACAACTTCCCTGAGTGTCGACACAATTTGCCTGTGGGACGACACAGCTCGCCTGAGTTTCGACACAAGTTTCCTGAGTCGACACAGTTTCTTCACATGTATCGACACTTGTACATAGAAAATTTTCCTTCAAATTTTTAAAGCCTGCACAATGAAACTCAAACTTCTATCAAATACACATTGATGCATATCATTGACTAAGTTGTGGCTTCTCCAAATCTAATACTCATTTTCCAATGTACCCAACACACTTGAACCCCAAACCTCTCTTATCCTTTTGAGAGGTGAAGGAGTCAATCAGTGGAAAACCTTTTTTGGGCTTAGAAAATTCAACCACTAGCTTCCTTTCCTTGAGGAGCTTCTCTTTAAGATCCTTAAAGATCTTTTTCTTCTGGCTAATGGTGCCAATTTGGATAATTGAGACTGTCTTCAGCTGGCTGACTTATCTCCTCATTTGGGCTAGCAAAGGTGCTGACAAAGACTACAGGGGATCGGCTTGCTGAAGAGAGGCAATCTCCTCAGCTTGTCTCTTGACAAGCCTCTTTCTATTTTTTAGTGCATCTAGAAGAACACTATACTTGTCAATCAACTGATTTATATTAACATCAGATTCTGATCCTTCATCCTCACTATTGGAAGTGGATGCCTCAGAGTCTGAGCCAGTCTCATCGGCAGAGGGATAGTTAAGAAGAGAGTGTACCTCATAAAGAATAGAATTTTCCTTATTGTCTTCAGTTAGGGCCATGAGGCTGAACTCATCATCCTATTCAAAGTCACTATCAACAGAGGACAGTGGAGCTCTTATGGTAGTTGTGGCAGCTGGATGATTAGCCTCTTATTCAACAAAAAAGAGACCCAAGTAGGCATCTTCTTCCTCTAATTCTGAAGACTCAGAATTACTATCTGACAGGCTGATTTTCTTCTTGGTCGAGAAGCTCTATTTAGCCTTCTTATCCTTGTTATGCTTCTTGTCTTCAGACTTGTTGTTCTCCTTCCCCTTGATTAAACAGTCAGCAATGACATGTCCACTTCTATTGTAACAGTAGCCAACAATATTAGTCTTAATATATTTGTTATGCTTAGAGTCATACCTTTCCCTAGAGGGGTCTTTTCTGGACTTGTCCTTGTTGGAATAAGGCTTTCTTGAAGTGGATCTTAAAGAACTCTTGTTCTTCCATTGTCTTCTCATACTTAGCATTTTATTAAACTATTTTGAGAACAAGGTCAGTTTTCCATCAGACATTTCATTGCTTGAGGAGATGGGATCTTAACTCTCATACATTGCAGCTCTCCTTGATGGAGAAGGTGTCTCTTCCTTGCTCCTTCTTGTGTCTTCAGCTCTGAAACCGCAACCTTTTCATTGTTGAGATTTCTGGCAAAATCTTCTCTTGCCCTTCTAGAGTTCAGCTGTCTCTCATGAGACAGCAGCTTCCTAAGAAGATTTTGAGGCAATATGTTGGCCAAGTTACAAACCTCTCTAATGGCACAAATCTTGATATCACATTCCTTGTTTAGGGATCTCAAGAACTTGTTATTTAGCTCATACTTTGTGAACTGTCTGCGATAGGTGATAAGACTATTCACAATCATGAAGAACTTTTCATAGCATTCAACTATGAAATCTTTCTAGCCTTACTTGAAGGCCTCATATTGCTTATTTAGGAGGGATTTTCTTTCACCCCTCACCTTCTCTGTCCCTTCCATATATACTATAAGAGAATCCCATATCTCTTTAGCATTCTTATAGTGGACCAAGTTATAGAATGTGCAGTCATCTATGGCACTGACAATGATATTTTGAGACCTTTTATACATGGTTTCCAGAATGACTTCATCCTTGGTCATCTAAGTGTACTTCTTTGGAGTCTAGACATTGACATCTATGACAGAGACCTTCATGGGAATGTATGGTCTCTCTTGAACTATTATGAATATCCTTGGGTCTGAGGCTTCCATAAATAGACTCACCCTTTCTTTCCAAATCTCATTGTATTTCCTATAAATAGGAAGCTTCATGGAGCTCAACACCTTATGGTTCTCACCTGAAACCATGAAGATAATCTTTTGCTACTCTTGGAGACATATTCAGATTATTAAGTCCTTTTTGAACAACCTCCCTCTAATACAACCTAAAAGTCTTTGTTCAAGAATAGTTACACACTTAGAGGGGGGGGGGTGTGAATAGGTTTTCAAGTCTTTTTGAACAACTTTTTAATTTGGTTGAGTTGTGAGTTAGATTATAATGTTTTCTTTCAAGAACCACAACAACACACCGAATTTTATAGTGGTTCCCTTATCTAGGGCACATCACCTATCTAGTAGTGAGCAAGATTCTCCTAACACCTCCTTTATCTCGGCTCCTTTAGCTTACACCTCAGATCCCACAAGATCCTACACCTCAAAATGAAACACACTCCTACAAATCAGAGTATAATAACTCCTACCACATTCTAGATAGCCCTACACTCAGAGATATCAAATCTCCTACCTCAGGCAAGACAGCCCTACACTCTTAGATATAAAATCTCCTACCTCAGATCTACACAGTGATCCTACCTCAGAGACATAGCTCCTACACTCAGCCTTTATAGTATATGTTTACAAATCAGGTCAACAGATGATCTTATATAATTATTAATGGTTTGATGATGATTTACTCCAGAGAAATATTTCTCTAAGCGTCCTTCTAGAACAGAGATAACCCTGCCCTATCTTCTTCACATCAACAAGAATATTAATCTTGAGTTTTTCTGCTTGTCCCGAGAAGACACCTTCAGAGCTCTTTTTCTTCAAGATATTGATGTAACAATGTTCTATGTAGTGGCATTGAAGATAAAAAAAACTTATGAATGCTCTGCTTCTTCTCCTCTTACAAAAAAATAATTTTTGTTCTTATTATAAAAGTCTTAGATGATTTAGTTCTTGATCCCGTCAAAAAACAAGCTCCTTTCTGTATTAAAAAAACTTTTGTAAATCTGAGTGTCATGGATTTTCTGACTTTTTGGAGCAGGAAGACTGTCGTGAGAAAAATCTTCCTTTTATTTCTATATAAAAGTCTTCTTTTTATTTCCCGTAGACTAACAGCTCTTTTCTAAGCATGATCAAGACAAAAATGGGAAACTGTAAAGTACCTTTAGTTTTAATTACTGTACAGAAGGCATTCAATGCAATTTGTCTTCTAGCGCACAAGTCTCGTAATATTTTAATTATGAATGGCATAATCATGACATATTATAGGTGGACTTAGTTATTTTCAATCAAACTATATAGGCGTTCAGTGTAGTCAAGTGACTCAACAGAAATACTTAGTAGAAATTTTGTTTCCTGAGGCGTTGAGTGAACCTTCATCATTCAATGCATCTTACTTAGACAGCTTAACTGATAAGGCATTGAGTGAGCCTTCATCACTCATCACTTTTAGACTTGGCAGAATTCTCCTGTATGAAGGCATTGGGTGTAGCTCCTTTACTCAACGCTTCTTGACTCTTCTGAATTCTTAATGAGGTATTGAGTGATTCGTCTTCACTCAACGCTTTTGTACTTAAGCAGATTTCCTTTTGAGTAGGCATTGAGTGAATTTCCTTCACTCAACGCTTTTGGACTTAGCCAGATTTAAGTCCAGTAACACTGAGGCTTTAATGCTTGAACTTCTTTCAATGCATTTAGACCTTTGGCATTGAGTGAAGTGTGTTCACTCAACACTTCTTGACTTAGCCTGTTTTCTGCTTTTCTAGCATCTTGTCTTGAGTCCAACTATCATTGTTACCCTGACATCTTGCCTAATCAATGAATAGAAGATAACCTACATAAAATGAAATTTGAACATATATCAGATACAATCATGTATATACCATTGACCTGCGGGCCTTCTTCAAATCTAGGATATTGTGATCAATGGACCCAACAGATGCCCTCTATGCCATAGTATACATGGACTCTACTACTAGGTATATAGAATTGAGGCGTACGTGAGGCATAGTTTAGGTAGTGTGCATACTAACCTAGAAGTGGATGAGCCTGTTCCTCTGCCACTGTCTGACCATGACAGTTGGTGCATGAGTGGTTTGCTATCCTCAAATATTTGGACTAAAGGTCTATGTTGACATAGCAATTCTGAGTGCATGAGTTAGCATGGGTGAGTCATCATATCACATTTATTGCATTGCATTCATTACATTGCATTGCACCGTATAAGATCCTCATCATATAAATTTGTATGAACACTTTTATATTATGAGTTAATTTATGCTGTACCCGATCCTTAACTTTTAAATTTATATGGGACGTTTTATAAGTTCAGTTCAATTATATATTTGTGATATTATACTGCTAGTCTTTCTGATCTTACTCACATATTGTTACTACTTATTCTTACTGTACCTACTTATTGAACTGTTATTATATTAACTACTAGATTAATAATACCATCTTATCTCTTGCTTGTTATATTACAGATTATATTGTGCCCCACTTTCTTTCCTTCTACCCGGTGCCTAAGAGTCGTCAGGGAGAGAGAATATGAAGCCACTTAGTTTTATGACTAACAATTGTTATACACAGTTTTTAGGAGGACACCCCATAAGTTGAGCAGCAGCAGCACCCCGTGTAGGAGGGCAGCAAGGCTAGGGAGACAAGGCCTAATGCTACGTAGACTTATCTACCCTTAGTGACAGATATGAGCGAGCATTTTATTGTAGCCGTTTGGGCGATTTTGTACTCTGATATTTGTAGTAGCTTATGTGTAGCTTCCTGACTATTAATTATTCATAGACTTTTATCTATTGTGGACCATGACTTCTGTGTTTTTCTTTTATTGATAGGTTGGCAATATGATATTGGAAATTAGCCGACATAATAGGCATCTTGTGTGACATGTTAGCCCGTGTGTTGACGCTTCCATATGGCGGCTGTTTTGGGCATAAGGCTCCCCTTGGCCATGTCTTGTGTTTCGGGAGGGGGGTTTTATAAAAGAAGTGATTGTGCACTGCTCTTATTTTGACAACCCTACCAAATGAGTGGAGTATGCTGTTTATATGGTTGCATCACAAGTTGGACTCGGGTGCTTCTTGATGTAAGAAGGTAAGGTGATTGCGTATAGAAATAGACAACTGAAGGTTCACGAAAGGAATTACCCTACGCATGACTTTGAGTTTGTAGTTATTATTTATGCTATAAAGTTATGGAGATATATATTATACGGGGTGTAATGTAAGATTTATACGGATCACACAAGTCTTAAATATGTTTTCACTCAAAAGAAGCTGAATTTGTGCCAGCGCAGATGGTTAGAGTATGTCATAGACTATGAGGTTGATTTTATTTATCATCCAGGCAAGGATAATGTTATGGTCGATGCCTTGAGCAGAAAAGCCAAACATGTCTTTTGTCTTTCCGTATAATATTTGGAGGATAAGATCTTATTGATGAACATAATTGTCAGGAGTAGCGTCTTGCCGACTAGCTTGGAAGTTGGAGAGCCTTCATGGATTTCACTTACGTGGTTACATCAGAAAGATGATCCAGATTTGCAGCATATTTAGAGTAGAGCTAAAATGGGAGAACTACAAAAATTCTCTTTAGATGGTGATAGTACCTTAAAGTACCGTGGTAGATATTATATTCCCACTATTGAGGATATTTAAGCAAAGATTTGTGATGAAGCACATGGTTCTAGTATTGCCTATCATCCTGGTTTTACGAGGATGTGCAAAGATCTAAAGAAGATTGTTTGGTGGTCAGGTATGAAGAATGATATAATAAAGTTCATATAAGAATTTTATACCTGTCAGCATATTAAGGCAGATAATCAGAGGCTCGGAGGTAAGTTGACACCATTGGTTATTCCAAGCTGAAATGTGAGAGTATTTCTATAGATTTCATTACTGATTTGCCGAGGTCTCCCCGAGTCCATGATGCTGTGTGGGTTATTGTCGAAAGATTGACAAAGTGTGCTCACTTTGTGTCTTTCAAGATTTACTATTCCATGGAGAAAATTGTTGGTGTTACATTGTGATCTGGAAGTGATTAAGCATGTAGTCTCACTGCCAGCGCAGTATGAGCCTATCAGGGTCGAACGTAATAGCGTTTGGAGAATTTGGAAGATTTGATTATGTTGGTCTTACTCATGTGATGAGTGAAGCACCAAGCACTGGCATGAGATGAGTGAAGTACTGAACTAAACTAGGCGTTGAGTGTATCAACTCTACTCAGCCAGGCATTGAGTGCGTCGAGACCACTCGACGCTTTTGTCGAGTCAAGTGTTGATTGGTCGAGTTAGTGTTGAGAGTGTTGAGACCAATCGACGATTCGTCAAGTCAATTGTTTTTTCGTCGAATGATGGTGTTGAGTACTTTGAGACCACTCGACCCCTTCATCGAGTCAAATGTTGACTTGTCAAATCAGGTGTTGAGAACGTCAAGACCATTCGACGCCTTCGTTAAGTTAAATATTGAATTGTCAAAATAGTCGTTTAGTGCGTTGAGTTTGTTCAATGGTTCGTCGAGTCAAGTGTTAATTCGACGGGTCTGGCGTTGAGTGAACTCAACGATTCGTTGAGTCAAGTGTTGTTTCGTCGAATATCGACGTGAATACTTGATGGATTCTTGTTAATCCAGTTTATTTCCTCTAAGTCTGGTTTGGCTTGGGTCTGCGATTAATTATTGGTTTGGTACTTAGTATATAAACGTTATGTACAATAAACTGAACATGAGAAGAGATGATACATTTTGACCTAACCGCGAGTCGGCTTCTTCTTCCTCCTCGTAGAACGATTCCGCTAAGGCCGTGAAAGCCGATCTAGATACCGATCATCCGACGTCCTTGTAAGTCTCCGAAAACTATTTCCAAGGCATCTTATTTAATGTAGCTGCCTCTTTTGGAGCAGACCAAGCAGTCTATGAAGACACAGTGTTTTCTTCAAACCTAGATCTTGTGTGACAAGATTCTAAGGGTTCCCCCATTCGTGTGGATCACTTGTAGAGGTGTGGATACTTTTCTACGCTCGGAACTCAAGCCAATTCCTTTCGTTGGACTTCATCGGAGAACCTTGGTTGAGTATTGACTCAATCACTCTAAGGTAAAATTTTATTTATAACACTTTACTTCTTAATCAATGTTAGTCGCTAGATCCGAATTATTTTCGATTTCCTTATTCCATTTCCACTGTGCACAAGTGCTGTGACGTATAGCAAAACTCAACAGTGGTATCAGATCTAGGTTCTTGCAGTGATGATTGTTTCATAAGTTGCTAAATTTATTGTGTGTAGATCTAGAAATTTTAGAAGTGTTTTAAATACCCAAATCTATTCTTGGAACCCTGCCAAAAACGTTTGTGATTTCGTATTGATATCTTTATTACTCCTTAACAGTAACCGTCCCTCTTGTTGGTTTATAAAACCAAGTGTATGTAAGATTTTGGATCTCACATAGAGAGATGAGCTTGTCTAATGTGTAAGTGGAGTTGGTGTTGCTCATGTCCAGTGTAAGTAAATCTGAAGATTTAGAAGGGTTCTAGATGTTCATATTTAGCCCAGTTTGTCAAGTGTTGATGATTTTATTGTGCACATCTAGGATGCATTTAAATTATGGTTGTTGTAAGTTTTATTTGGTGGATGTGCACATTGGTTAATTGTTAACCATAATTAAGTGTTAATCAATTATCTCAAAAATCCATTATGTAATATTAAGTATTCAGATGCCTTCCGATGGATGACACTCTTCCTGCCTCGATCGATGAAGTGTGGGATTGCCAAAGCAAGGTGCATTAATCTATCTTGGTAAGGGGGCGAGTGGATAGTTGTGATATCCCACTGTCTACATTGGGTCAAACTTAACTGGGTGACCTCAATGGTGGAGTGCCCAGAGGCATAGGGTTCGACGGCACAATATGATGCATGCAAATAAGGATTTGTTCACCAACCATACAAGAGTTGTATAGTGATGCAATCGACAAGCATTTCCTGCCTAAATAAATACATTGTGAGAGAAAAGCCAAAGTTTACTCATAGTGTTGGTGAAATATAGATCTTGTCCACTAAGGGATTAACTCGCATAAACTATCTGAATTGATATCGAGGGTTATCAGTTTGACAAAAATAGTGGTAGTGTTTAAATTAAAGTCCTAATTGAAATGAAAAATATATTTTGAAATGTTGTACTAATTTTACTTTGCTAAATTCTTATAGAATTTCCTTGGCAAGTGGATCTCATTCCACCCTGTCCCTCAGAGCCATCCTTGATATGGAGAAACTGAGTGGGACAAACTATTTAGACTGGTACAGAAACTTGAGAATTGTTCTCAGGAAAGAGAGTAAGCTCTACGTTTTGGAAGAGGAATCCCCTGAAGATCAAGCTGGGAATGCGTCCCATTCTAACAAAGATTCTTATAAGAAACATCAAGATGAATCCTTGGATGTTGAATGCCTCATGCGGGCAACCATGAACTCTGAGCTTTAGAAGCAACATGAGAACATGAGTTATAAATAAATTGACGAGCATCTCAAGAAAATCTTTCAAGTGCATGCTCGGAAAGAGAGGTTTGACGTCACCAAGGCATTGTTTCATTGTATGATGGGAGCTCGAGACCTAGTAGGGACTCATGTACTCAAGATGATTGGGTATATAGAGAACCTTGAGAGGCAAGGCTTTCCTCTGGGCCAAGAGTTGGCTACAAACCTGATCCTGCAATCGTTGCCGAACAATTATGAGCAGTTCGTCTTGAACTATAATATGAATGAAATAGACAAGACAATGCCTGAGCTCCTAGGCATGCTGAGAACTGCTGAAATCAATATGCAGAAGGTCAAGCTTGCTAGCCCCATACTGATGGTGTATGATGGTAAGCGCAAGGCCGAGGGATTATAGAAGATGAAGGTAGGACCTAAGTCATCTCTTGATCCCAAGTCTTCAGAACTGAAAAAGAAAGGCTTGGTGAAAGAAAGGAAATGGCACCACTATGGCAAGGCTGTTAATTGGACGAGGAACTGTCCTTATATTGAGGGTCTACAGAAAATGAAGGGAGGAATGACTTTCGCTTCAAGTATCTATATTATAGAGATAAACTTTTCTGATACTCCATCTTTGGTATTGGATACCAGATGTTGTTCTCATATTTTTATAAATGTGCAGGAACTGGGAAGGAAAAGATTATGAAGTAAAAGAGAGGTGGACCTGCGTGTTGGCAATGGAGCAAGAGTTGCTGCTGTCACCATAGGAGTTTACGGTCTTTCTTTGCCCAACGGGCTTGTAATAGAACTGGATAATTGTTATTATGTTCCTTCCTTTACTAGAAACATTATATCTATTTGATGTTTGGACATGATTTGTTTTTCTTTTATTATTAAGAACAATTGTAGTTCTTTATTTAAGAAAGATGTTTGTTATGGTATAGCCTAAATTTTTAAAGGTTTATATGTTTTGAACTTAGACCATCAGATCTATAATATATAAAATACTAAATATGAATGACTCAAAACCTACGTACTTTTGGCATTGTCATTTGGGCCATATAAGTGAGAAATGCATATCCAAGCTCCGTAAAGATGGACTACTGTACTCATTTGATTATGAATTATTTGAGAGATATGAGCCTTGCTTATTAGGCAAGATGACTAAGGTCCCTTTCACTAGTTTTAATGAGAGGGATGATGATCTCTTCGGTATAGTATATAGTGATGTATGCGGACCCATGAGTTCTATGGCTAGAGATGGGTACTTCTATTTTGTTTTATTTACTGATGACTTAAGTAGATACATATACGTGTATCTTATGAAGTGCAAATACGAAACCTTTGAAAAGTTTAAAGAGATTAAGAATGAAGTAGAGAACAAGCTCGGTAAGAGGGTTAAAGCACTCCAATCTGATCGAGGTTGCGAATTTCTGAGTCATGAGTTTTGTGATCATCCGAAAGAGTGTGGTATTGTATCATAGCTCACTCCACCCAAAATGTCATGGCATAATGGTGTGTCTGAGCTGAGGAATCATACTTTGTTAGACATGGTACGGTTGATGATGAGTCATGCAGATCTGCCTGTTTTCTTTTGGGGTTTGGCTCTAAAATTTGCTGCTTTTACAGTAAATCGTGCTCCAACGAAAGCGATTATAAAGAAACTATATGAGATATGGACTGGGATGTGTCCTAGTAGGCCATTCATTAATATTTGGGGTTGTGAGGCATACATGAGACGTACAATTCCTTACAAGCTGGAATCCAAGTCAGATAAATGTTATCTTGTGGGGTATCCTAAGGACACTAACAGGTATTATTTCTACCTAACGTCCGAGGGCAAAGTGTTTGTCGTAAGGACTAGTGTCTTTCTTGAGAAAGAGTTCTTAAGTATAAACACTATCAGGGAAGAACTTGAAGAAGTTCAAGAACCACAAACCGGGAATGAACTGGAATTGGAACCTGAGCTAAGAATACAAGTTATTGTAGCTTGAGAGCCTACTCAAGAAACACAAGTTCCATATAGATCTGGTAGACCAATATTTGAGCCTGAGAGATATGGATTTCTCGTGACTCAAATAGGTAATGTGTTGCTTATGGACCATGATGATGATCTTGAAACCTACCAAGCGGCTTTGTTTGGACTAGACTCCAAGAAGTGGCTTGAGGCCATGAAATCTGAAATGGACGATATGTATGAAAACCATGTTTGGACCTTGGTGGAACCACCTGAAGGGGTATGACCCATAGGGTTACAAGTGGGTCTTCAAGATGAAGACCGACATGGATGGGAATGTACAGATATTCATAGGATGACTGATGTCTAAGGGTTTCATTCAAATTCATGGTGTTGACTATGATGAGACCTTTTTTCACTTATTGCTATGGTACAGTCCATCAGAATTCTGCTTGCTATTGCTGCATATTATGACTATGAGATCTAGCAGATGGATACCAAATTGGATTTCCTAAATGGAAACCTCCTTAAAAGTTTATATAACACAACCCAAGGGTTTTGTATCTCCAAGTAAAGCCACTAAAATATTCAAGCTGTAGAGATCCATTTATGGACTAAAATAGGCTTCTCGAAGTTGGAATCTTTGTTTGATGAAAAGATCAAAGAGTTTTGTTTTACCAAGAACATAAATGAACCGTGTGTTTATAAGAGGATTAGTGGGAGCCTTTTTGTCTTCCTAATATTGTATGTAGATGACATACTACTGATCTAGAAATACAAACCGACCTTACAAATTGTTACGACCAACCTAGGGAACTACTTTTCTATAGAAGACTTGGGCGAAGCGACTTATATACTTGGTATTAAGATCTATAGAGATAGATTGAAGAAGTTGCATGATTTGACCCAAAGTACGTACATTGATATGGTGTTGAAACGGTTCAACATGCTTGAGTCCAAGAAAGGATTCTTTCCCATGACTCATGATGTGAGTCTCTCTACAGACAAGTGTTCTAAATATTGTGAAGATTAGGACCGCAAGAAGTTAAATCCATATGCTTCAGAGATTGGATCAATCATGTATGCAATGATATGTACTCGGCACAATGTCTCTTATGCCTTGAGCATGACTTGTAGGTATTAGTTTGATCCCGGTGAAAGTCACTGGATTGCTATCAAGAATATCCTAAAGTACTTGAGAAAGACTAAGGATATGTTCTTGGTATTTGGTGGAGAGGAAGAGCTCGTTGTAAAGTGTAACACGGATGCTAGATTCCAAACTAATAGGGACGACTCAAGGTCTCAGTCAGGATTCAAATTTTGCTTAAATGGAGGAGCTGTTAGCTTGAAGAGTTCCAAGCAAGAGATAGTTGCCGATTTTATAACTAAGGCCGAGTATATCACTGTAGAAAATGCAGAGGCTGTATGGATTAGGAAATTCATCGGCGAGTTAGATGTATTTCCTAGCATTGTTGGTCCCGTAGTTTACTACTATGATAATAATGATGCAATTGCACTTGCTTAGGAACCTAGATCTCATCAGGGCTCCAAGCACATACTTCGGCAGTTCCATCTTATTCGAGAGATTATCAATCGAGGATATGTGAACATTTGTAAGGTGCAGACTAAAGATAATATAGTTGATCCACTAACAAAGCCTCTAGCGCAGAGAAAGAAACATGGTCATGTTAGATCTATGAGTATACGATACCTTAATGATCAACCCTAGTTGGAGTCTTGTGAATTGTGTATTTGTCGGTTCTTGCAATAAATCATTTGATGAATAGTGTACTATACATTTCATTCTATATTTTGGCAAGTTCTTTTGTTATTTAAAATTTATTTCTATTGTGATAGATTTATTTAACGTAATAAATGCCCTTAGAATGTTTGCTTCCATAGGAGTCAAGTGGTGACTTGAATATGGGATCCTATGTTCTTATAAGCTTCATTATTAAATGGTCCCTGGTAGAGTATCATCTTAGAAGCCAAGGATGATGATGATACATTAAGACTAGCATGTGCGTTGAGTGATGACCGGTTCTCGCAGGTCATGAAATTACGATATCAAGTCATCACATGGGTACTTGTTAGTGAACAAGTTATACTGGATAGACCCACCATGAGAATAGTTTATGGATAGTTATATGGATGTGTCACAAGTATGGCTTAAGTGGTAATGGTGTTTGTGGTCCTTTGACCTGAAGTCACAGCATTCATCGAGTGAGGAAGAATGTGTTTTGATGCTATCAAAAGTCCAGTCTTGAGAAAGTTGGTTGATAAGGGTGGTTATTGGGTACGTTACAAATCATTTGGGTGTTTGTGTATAACCAGAGATGGGATTTGTACTCCTATATGACAGGAGTTGCATCCATGGTCCCCTTGATGGAATGTGACAGATAAATGCATGACCATGCTTGGTTTAGTCAATAAGTGATATTGGACTCACTAATTTCTAGAAGTCCATTCAAGATCAGGAAAATAAGATTGAATAATTATGAGGGTGACACGGTCTATACCTCTAGTTCTATCCAGATGTAAGGACAAAGGTACATGACAACACATATATATTGGTCACAATGGCTTTCGATTTCTAAACTCTTATTGCTAGGGGAGCAATGATGTATTGCTAGATGCTGCCCATTGTTTGTGAAGCTTTTGTTTGATACTTTCAAGATTAAGTGGAAGACTGTTGGTGTTACCATTGTGATCTGAAATTGATTAAGCATGTAGTCTCACTGCTAATGTAGTATTAGCCTATTAGGGTCGCATGAAAGAGAATTCAGAGAATTTGGAAGATTGGATAATATTGGTCTGACTCATGTGATGAGTGAAGGACCAAGCACTTGCATGAGATGAGTGAAGGACTGGACTCAGTCAGGCATTGAGTATGTCAAGTATACTCAACCATATGTTGAGTGCATCGAGACCACTCGACGCATTCGTCAAGTCAAGTGTTAATTCGTCGAGTTAGCATTAAGTGTGTTGAGACCACTCGACGATTAGTCGAGTCAATTGTTGATTCATCGAATGATGGCGTTGAGTACTTCGAGACCACTCGACGCATTTGTTGAGTCAAATGTTGTACTTGTTGAATAAGGAGCTGAGAGCATCAAGTCCATTCGACGCCTTCGTCGAGTTAAATTGATGGCGATGATGTACCGCCATGTGTTCGTGATGATGATGTTGTCGATGACCTCCGCTATATAGAGTTTGACAATTCTGATGGGTGTTGCCGCAACTTGTTGGGCTACTTGAAAACTGGGATTACTGAAGCAACATCCACCGCCAGCACCGTCTCAAAGACGTCGCCATATGTTACCCTCATATTAAAAGATGTAGATTATAATTTTTAATCCCCATCAAAGGATAAAAATTTATAAAATATAAAATTTAATTACTTTATATTTAAGTTTTATTTTGGGTTTAATAATTTCATGTTTTTAATTTTGGCCTGCATTTAGCCTTTTATTGTTTTGAATTGGGCTGCTTGTAGCCTTGAATTTCTTTAGGCTTGTATAAGGCCATGTGTTGTAGAATTTATGTACTGATGAATGAAAAGAATTAAAACCTATATTGAGTTTTTCCCCTCTTCTTGCTCTCACTCTTGGCCGCCGGCCCCCCTTTGCTCTCCTTGTGGTTCAGCCACCCCCTCTCCCTCTCCCCTCCTCCCTTCTCCACCCTTAAACCCCTCTCCTCCCCAACTAAATCAAGAACGAAGACTCCTTCTTTCCCTTGAAATATTTTGGCCAACCCTTGGATCTCCCTTTGAGATTTTAGCCATCCATGTTTTCCCCTCCGTGGTGGATTTCGACCAAGGATAACAAGAGATTTTGGCCAAGGATAACAAGATCAACGACGATGACGAAACTTCTCCAGCAAGAAGCAAGGAAGGCGGATGAGTTTCTCTCCATTCGACGCGACTCTGGCGGAACCGTTGAAGAGCGAACCAATTTAGTAAATAAAAATCATCTATTCCGATTGGGGTAACGAAATTTCTACCGTTGTGAGATTCTCTCTCTAGATTATTCTTGTTGTTGTTTACTTTGGCGTTATTTGTGAAATTTTTATTTCTTCGTGGTTTTAGATTCAATCAATTTTTTGGTTTCTTTTAATCAATTTAAATTTTTGAGGCTTGGCGGTCCTCGTTTTCCTTTTGTTTAGAGAGATCTACTATTTTTCGAATCATTTATTTTCGGTGGATCTCTTTTGGTACAACAAACGCTCGACCGGATCGGGTAGGTCCCTTACACTTGATAGCATATTAGCTGATAGATTCTATTCGATCTCCAAGGGTGTGACAAACCCGTACATTAGCATTGGAATAATTAAATTGCAAAATCGGGTATGTTGCATTTTAGTTTGTGTGAGCGTAGAATTGGAATGTGAGAGAATGAATCGGTGTTTGTTTGTCCGTGCGGTTTGTCGGGAGATGTAGCCTGCATCAATTTGGTATCAGAGCCAGGTTGTGCCAATTTCCTAATTAACACGATCCTAAATTTTTCTGCGGGCCTCCAACCTCTTCTTGTGCACACAAAAATTTAATTGTTATAACTTATATAAAAAAACATATCTCACCTCACTCCGAGTATGACCCATGATGTTTATGCTTCCCAATTAGACTACTAGTATACTGAAGTTAAGGCTAATCACTCCCCAGCCTTGCCTACATACTAGAGGGATACTAACAGTCTCCATACTCTTCCTCACACTAAAAGAGAGGCACCCACTTATGACAGTTATGGGAATTATCAAAATTTTAGTAACTGGCTTAAGGGAATGAAAAATTATTTTGATTGTCACGATTGGGACGAACACCAAAAGTTTGTTGTCACCCAAGAGAGGTTAGTAGGTCAAGCCCAGGTGTTTTGACTAAACGAAGAGCGTCGTGTGTGTGATTATCAATATGCTTGGTCGCAAATGCATAGCCTTCTGACTTTTTTATTTGACCCCACCTACCTATGTACTACTTGCACCAAGTCCGCGAGTTAGTACGCCTCCAAGCCCACGTGTGGGTATAACACCACACCCGTGAGCGAGTATAGTTATGGAACTAGACTTGTATGTACTTATAGGAGTGACAATATGCCTCAAGCTAGATCCTATTCCCACAATGGTAGGACTAAACAAAATGTGCCTAGTTCTACCTTTAGGGAAAATAAGCTGTTTATACCCTATGATTTTGACTCAAAAGATGTTTATGCTAGGGATATAATGAGCCCGCAGGGTGAGAGTATTCCAGTCAGTGAGGGTCGACCCACAATTTTTACACACGATGTTGGCGGAAGGTCTGACCCCTATACTGTCGAGTACCCTACTTAATCAAAGACCTCAGTATTATTAAAGTCTCCTCCCAGACGTTCTTATCTAGTTGTTGATTTTTCTTATGATTCTGAGTTAGTGCCTTTGATT
The DNA here is from genome assembly GCA_039513925.1 of Platanthera zijinensis. NCBI lineage: Eukaryota > Viridiplantae > Streptophyta > Magnoliopsida > Asparagales > Orchidaceae > Platanthera > Platanthera zijinensis. The sequence continues at coordinate 168,769,439 of CM077078.1, read as the reverse complement.
GAGCCAACCGCTGAGGGTGATGTCATTATTGATGAAGAGTTAAGTGACGTTGAGGATTTTTGTTACCCAAGTGACATGGAAGAGGAATTCCCCTCTGAAGTGCCACACCATATGAATAACCAACCTACCCTCAACCTTACCCCTGAGCCAGCTGCTAGTTAAGGAATAGTCTGATGACCCTGACTTAATGGAAGTTCCGACTGATTGGGAAGACTTACCTTATGAGTGAAGGTAATTTATGGATGACTTTAGCGCTAAGAAACCGAAAGAAATTTCCTTGATGTTTTCACCATTGCCTGAAGCTCAATATGAATTTGAAATTTTATCGGGTTCGATTTTGCCTATTTCTGAGACCTTTACTGATTCTGATTTGGATGATGTATCCAGTGTGATGGAAGAATTTCCTAGCGAGGGAGTTGTACTTTTGGATGACGTTATTGATGTAGACCCGGATGAGCATTCTTTGATGCTGTCTCCATTGCATGGAATACAAGATGATTTTGATTCTCTCCCGAGTTTTATTTTACCGACTCTCCCTCCTGATCCGTTGACTCGCCATGTGGACTATTTAGGACACGAACTTTTTTTGCCTAGTTCTAGGTATTTTGAGATGCCTATCTTGTTAGCCCCTCCGTTAGACATATCTCGATGAATATGTTGTGATGAGTTGTTAGATGTCATATGCGGTCTTTTCACCGCTCTTCATAGTTCTATCTACGCCTTACCTAGGATTCATAATTTCTCTGGTTATCCGTCAACGGTGTTGTCATCTACTGTGACTACTTCTGATGTCAAGGCAATTGTGCCTCTTGATGTGAGTCCGCTGTTTTTTAAATATAAATTAAATCAATTAAATAAATTTCATCTATTAGCACTGTCTTATGCTCAACCAAGTCTCAATATCTATGCACCCGCTCTTATGTTCATAGCAATTAAATTTGAGTCATGTCATTTGCATGCCACAACTAACTCCAAGTTGTGTGTTCCACTCTCTTCGCCTCGCCACTTTATCATGAAAGAATTTCATAGCAGTGACATTGGCGGTTATTTGGATCGTAATAAGACTACTATGATAGTGGAGAAAACATTTTATTGGTCATATTTACACTCACTCATAAAAGAATTAAAAATTATCGCACATGCCAACTCCCTTATAGTAATCTTCCGCATCAATTTACCGGTCTTGAGCCGAGTGAGATTGTGCACGAAAACAAAGCTCCCGTACCTCTTGACTTTGTCACATTATCCCCAACTTATAAATCAAGTCATTTCGCACTAATCCTCACTCTACACGTTTATGATTTGCACACACAAATTTAGGAGGAATTGGTCACTCAATATGAGTTTTACCAATCGCAAGTTTACTTACAAAAGAGAGTCTCCCATTTTTATATTGGCGATCTTATTTTGTTCTGTTTAATCCCGAAATGTTTACATTCAGACACGATTAAAAAGTTGCCCCTTGGCGAACCGGACTTTTCAAATTTATCAAGCGATTGGTTGATAATGCTGTTGTTTTGGACTTGCCGACTGATTGGGTATTTTCCCCTACATTCAATGCTTTCAATTTAACGCCTTATGTATCTCCACTTACACCAAATTCCCCTTCATCAACATTTTCTTTTTATCCTTCGTCTCTTGGGATTGAGAGTGATATGGGTCACTCCTACAGTTTCCACTGGATTGAGAGTGATATGGACTTGTCTTGGATTGCTCTCTCCAACAGTTTCCACTAGAGGTATGTTGAATGTTGATATTAAAACTTCTTTACCTTCTTTGACTAATGCTTTTATAAGGTTCCCCAAGACCGCCTTTTTGTCTGACAAGTTCATTTTGATGTGGGATGATTGCACTACAACGACTTAGATTATGGGGCAAGATTTTCCCCCTATTGCTGCTGGCTTCGACTATTGTCCCCTCCCGGGCCACTCTTCGGTGATTACTGATTTTGAGAGGGGGAGGATTGATGGCGACGATGTCCCGCCATGTGTTCGTGATGATGATGTCGTCGATGACCTCCGCTATATAGAGTTTGATGATTATGATTGGCGTTGCTACAAGTTGTTGGGCTACTTGAAGACTGGGATTACTGCCGCAACATCCACCACCAGCACCATCACAAAGACATCGCCATATGTTATCCGCATATTAAAATATATAGGTTATAAATTTTAATCCCCATAAAAGAATAAAAATTTATAAAATATAAATTTTAATTCCTTTATATTTCAGTTTTTATTTTGGGTTTAATAATTTCATGTTTTTTATTTTTGTCTGCGTTTAGCCATTTATTATTTTTAATTTGGCTGCATGTAGCCTTGAATTTTGTTTGTCTTATATAAGGTCATGTGTTGTAGGATTTATGTATTGTTGAATTAAAATAATTAAATCCTAAATTGATTTTTCCCCCTCTTCTTGCTCTCCCTCTTGGCCGCCGGCCCCCTTTGCTCTCCTTGTGGTTCGACCACCCCCTCTCCCTCTCCACTCCTCCCTTCTGAACACTTAAACCCCTCTCCTCCCCAACTACATCAAGAAGGAAGACTCATTCTTCCCCTTGAAAGATTTTGGCCAACCCTTGGATCTCCCTTTGAGATTTCGGCCATCCAAGTTTTCTCCTCCGTGGTGGATTTCAGCCAAGGATAACAAGAGATTCGACCAAGGATAACAAGATCAACGGTTACGACGAACCTTCCCCGACATGAAGCAAGGCAGACAGACGAGTTTCTCTCCATTCGGCGTGACTCCGACTGAACCGTTGAAGTGCGAACATATTTAGTAAATCAGAATCAACTATTCCGATTGGGGTAACGAAATTTCTACTGTTGTGAGATTCTCTCTCTAGATTATTCTTGGGGTGGTTTACTTTGGATTTATTTGCGAAATTTTTATTTCTTCATGGTTTTAGATCCAATCGATTTTGTTGTTTCTTTTAATCAATTTAAATTCGTGAGGCTTGGCGTTCCTCGTTTTCCTTTTGTTGGGAGAGATCTATAATTTTTTGAATCGTTTATTTTCGGTGGATCTCTTTAGGTACAACACATGCTCGATCGGATTTGGTAGATCCCTTTCGCTTGATAGGATATTAGCTTATAACTTCTATTCGATCTTTAAGGGTGTGGCAAACCCATATGTTAGCATTGGAATAATAAAATTGCAAAATCAGATGTGCTGCGTTTTAGTATGTGCGAGCATAGAATTGGAACATGAGAGAATGAATCAGTGTTCATTTGTCCGTTGCAGTTCATCAGGAGACATATCCTGCATCATAAATGTTGACTTGTCAAAATAGGCATTGAGTGTGTTGAGTGTGTTCAGTTCATTCAACGATTCGTCGAGTCAATTGTTGATTCGACGATTCTGGCGCTGAGTGCGTTGAGTGAACTCAACAATTCATCGAGTCAAGTGTTTGTCGAATATCGACATGAATACTTGATGAATTTTGTTTCATCCGGTTTATTTTCTCTAAGTCCGGTTCGGCCAGGGTCTGCGGTTAATGATTGGTTAAGTACTTAGTATATAAACGTTATTTATAGTAAACCGAACAAGAGAAGAGACGATACGTTTTGACCTAATCACGAGTGGGCTTCTTCTTCCTCCCAATGGAACTGTTCTGCCAAGGTCGTGAAATCTGATCTCGCCGCCGATCATCTACCGTCTTTGTACATCGCCAGAAAGTGTTTCCAAGGCATTGTGTTCGTTGCCTCCTCCTCTTCTAGAGCAGACCTAGCTGTCCGTGAAGACGCATAGTGTTTTCTTCTAACTTATGTATTGTGCGACAAGAGTATTAGGGTTCTCCCATTCGAGTGGATCACCTGTAGAGGCGTGGACAATATTCTATGCTCAGAACTCCAGCCGTTGTCATTCATTGGACTTCATCAGAGCACCTTTGTTGAGTATTGACTCAATCCCTCAAAGGTAAAATTTTATTTACAACACTTTACTTCTTGATCAATGTTCATCGCTAGATCCAAACAATTTTGGGTTTTCTTATTCTATTTTTGCTGCACACAAGTATTGTGATATATAGTAAAACCCAACAAAAAGAATAGAGATTTATTTGGATGAGGTCATCAGATTGCATAGTATGCCAGTGAGTATTATGTCAGATCGGGATTCTAGATATATGACTCATTTTTGGCGAAGCATGCAGGGAGCTTTGTGCACTGACCTTAGTTATTATACCACTTATCATCCACAGACTAATGGTCAAACAGAAAGTGTTAATCAAATTTTGGAAGATATAATTAGATGCTATATTCTGGACCATGGTGGATCCTGGGACAAACATCTTGGACTTATGGAGTTTTCTTATAATAATAGTTGTTTGGAGAGTTTACAGATGACGCCCTTTAAAGCTTTATATAAGAGGCATTGTCGAACTCCCTTATTTTAGGTTGTAGTTGGTACAAGACCGTTGTTAGGTCCAAAAGCCTTGGAAGAGGTGAGCATTGCTATATAGCATATTCATTAGAAGCTTCGTGTGTCTTAAGAGCATTATGAAAAGTATGCAAATCGATGAAGGATTGTTCTGGAGTTCGTAGTTGGGGACATGATATTCTTGAAAGATTCTTTGATGCTAGGTGTTAAGAGATTTGGTAGGAACCACAAGTTAGATCATAGGTATGTGGGGCCTTTTCAGATTGTTGAGCGCATCAGAGTGTCTGATTATATGCTGGAATTACATGCTACTTTCCCTGGTGTTCAGGATGTGTTTCATGTGATCCAATTGCTAAAGTATGTGCCTAATGATCATCATGTCCTTAACTCTGTGCCCCAATTGCAGCCTAATCTCTCTTATGTCGAAGAGTCTGTATGTATTCTAGAGACACAGGATCGAGTGTTTGGAAGGAAGACGATTCCTATGGTTAAGGTTCTTTGGCAAAATCATGACGTCAGGAGCGTGACTTGGGAATTAGAATCTGCTATGAAGGAATCTCATCCATATCTTTTCTCTTAGTTTTCTATGGTGAGTATTTCTAGCCAGCAAAATTTTAATTTGTCCCTTTTTATCTCTTATGTTTGAATTGCGTTTCAAGTTTCGTGTCGAAACTTCCTTTTAGTGGTGGTGGGGGGGTGGGGGGTAGTTATAACGCCCTAGAATTTTTGATAATTAATTTGGATCTTCTCTTGGCGTAATAATGACGTAAGGGCGTTATGTTAACACGAAGTTAATGGTGTGTAGTTGTTAGTGTATTCCCGTGTCCATTTTGTCAAGTCGACTAAATTTTGAGCTTGCTGGAGTGTAGATTATTTTTCTGGTTTTAAAAAATTAAAATAATTATTTCTAATCGTGATTGTCAAGTTTTGTTTCAATCCGAGCTCTACTAGAAGCCCGATAAATTTTTAAAGATTGAAATGACTTATCATTGCCGTAAACTATAGAAATAAATCGTAACTCAATATCGGCAGGTTGCACTCTTATTTTGACTTTGTGGTTGGATTCGTAGGACCGATATTTACCTTCAGTGCAAATTTTGTCGAATACCGAGATGATCTTAGTCCAAATCTTCAAATGAAATGTTAAGTTACTAATATATCCTATTATATATATGTATAATTTCAATATAAAAGCTGGCACAACCCTAGGAATTTTGTTTTTCCATCTTTCTTCTTCCTATTCCGCTTAACCAACACGTGAGGGAGACGGAGAAGCATCCTTCTGGGAGCTTTTAGACGACCACCGCATGACTTCTTATGTACGGAATCTTCATCGGAGTATAGATTTTCGAAGCCCTCGCCGAGATCTACGCATATGTAGTGAGTATTTCCAATTTCGTTGATTTTTGGCATTTAAGTGAGTAGCCCTAACCTTTGTTTTTGTCTAAATCCTTCCAGATTTTGTTGACGTGGTTTTCTTTCGTCTGGTCCTTGATATGGAGTGCTTAGAAGGCTGGAAATCATAAGATTTGAAGCAAGCATTGGACTATCCCTCTTGCATAGTCTCCTTTTTATTCCATCTTCTATTTTCTTTTAAATTTCCAAGACCAGATGATATAGTTTTTGTTTTCCTGGTTTTGTTCTTTCCGAGTTCATACGGTTTTAGTTTGTCCTTTGTTAGAATTTGTCGAGAAGTTATATAAAGTTCATCGAGTAGTTACATAAAATTCATCGAGTTGTTACGTATAGTTTGTCGAGTATTTATGTAAAATTCGTCTAGTAGTTACGTAAAGTTTATCGAGAGTACTTGGATTTGTTTGTACTCGTATTAATTGACGACATCCTAGTGTACTCACAGTCGGAAGAAGATCATGCAAATAATTTGCGGTTGGTACTGCACACCTTGCGGAGGAATAAGCTGTATGCCAAGTTCTCAAAGTGAGAGTTCTGGCTCTCGTCGGTGGCTTTTCTGGGCCATGTAGTTAGTGGAGAGGGCATAGCAGTAGATCCGGTAAAGATAAGTGCCATACAAGATTGGCCAGTGTTGTCTTCAGTGGCCGAAGTCAGGTGTTTCCTTGGACTGGGGGGCTATTATAGACGGTTTGTGGCGAACTTCTCCCGGATTGCTTTTCCTCTGACAATGTTGACGAGAAAAGATCAGAAGTTCATCTGGACAACGAAGTGCGTAAGAACTTTTGATGAGCTGAAGAGTCATTTGACCACGGCGCCTGTGTTGACGTCGTCATGTGGTACAGAAGGCTATGAGATATACCGCGATGCGTCAGGGAGTGGCTTAGGCTGCTTTCTCCTGCAGTTTGGCAAGGTGATTGCTTATGGCTCACGCCAATTGAAAGTGCATGAGCGTAACTATCCCTTCCATGACTTGGAGTTGGCAGCAGTGATCTTTGGGCTAAAGTTGTGGCGGCACTATCTATATGGAGTTAAAGTCGATATCTATACAGATTATAAGAGTCTAAAGTATTTGCTCGATCAGAAGGATTTGAATATGCGACAACGGAGGTGGATGGAGTTCCTTGGAGACTACACCTTCGATATTAACTATACTCTCGGGAAGGGAAATGTGGTCGCGGATGCCTTGAGTCATCGGACTTCGGCAAGGGCAAATTGGCTTCTAAGGCATGATGAAGTCCTAATTCGAGATCTGGAGGCCTTAAATATTTCTTGTGTTGAAAGGAATACCACTACAAAGGCGTGCTTAAACTGGACGGAGGTACAATGTGACCTGGCGGACAGAGTTCGGCAAGCAACAGAACTGGATGAAATCCTGCAACGCTATGCAGCGGAAAGTGCCGACTCTAGGTTTTCATTTATTGACGGTCTGCTTCGGAAAGACGGTCATTTTTGTGTCCTATATAGGGGTAAAATTCATGAAAAGGTATGTATAAAGGCTACCTCACCAAGTATTCGGTTCACCCCGGGAGGACGAAAATGTATAAGTTTATGAAGAAGTTGTTCTAGTGGCCTGGAATGAAGAAGGACATAGAACACTATGTTGCTAAATGTCAAACTTATGCCTTAGTAAAGGTGGAATGCCCAAAACCGGGTGGTTTGCTGAAGTCGTTTCCTATCCCTAGGTGGAAGTTTTATGATATTTCCATGGACTTTGTGCATGGATTGCCAAGATCTCAGTGGGGAAATGATGCGGTATGGGTTATTGTGGACCGATTAACCAAAGTGTCGCACTTCACCCCGACCTAAGGGACGATCCAGTGGAGAAATTGGCAAAGATGTACGTGGATACTATTGTACGATTGCACTGTGTGCCCCATAGCATCGTTAGTGATCGAGATGGGCATTTCACTTCGGGCGGTTGGAGGTTAGTCCATGAACTATTGAGTACGAAATTGCATTTCAGCAAGGCCTTCCATCCTCAAACAGATGGTCAGACCGAGAGAACCAACAGGACATTGGAGGATATGCTCCGAATATGTGCGCTGGATTTCGGAAAGAATTGGGAAGATTATCTCGGTGTGATTGAATTCGCCTACAACAACAGCTACCAAGCTAGCATCCAGATTGCGCACTTTGAAACTTTGTACAGTAGGAAATGTCGTACACCGTTGGCTTGGGCGGAGACTAGTGAAATAAAGTTGTACCGGCGAAAAGAGTTCGATGATGCCAACTCAATCATACAGTTGATACGTGAAAGGCTGATAGTGGCTCAAGACAGGCAAGCTAAGTATTACAATGCCAAGCACCGAAACGTGGAGTTTGCTGTGGGCGATTGGGTGTACTTGAAAATCAAACCATTCAAAGGTTTATCCAGGATACGGCGTCTGAAAAAGTTGAGCCTGAGGTATCTGAGATCGTTTGAAGTGGTAAAACGTATTGGTGAAGCCGCCTATCGGTTAGAACTTTCGCAAGAGCTGATTGGTTTACATGATATATTTCATTTCTCGGTGTTGCGTAAAGTGGTCAAGGATTCAGCTCAAGTAATTGAGAGTGCCTGAGTATCAGTTGAGGATGGGATAACGTTAAAGGTTAGACCTATTCGGATCGAGGATCGAGCCGAGAAATAGCTACAGAACAAAGCGATCGGGATGGTATAAGTCCGGTGGGAAAATTGTGACCGAGAAGAGCAAACGTGGGAGCGGGAGCAGACCATGAGAGCTGAGTTTCCAGAGTTGTTTATGTAAAGCTGTTAGCTTGTCTTTATATTCTTCAACCTTGTATGTAAAGTGTCACAAATGGTGTAATGCTTGTACTTCCTTACTATGTCCAAATTTAGGGATGAAATTTTATTAAGGAGGGGAGGATTGTAACACCCCAGAAATATCAAAAGCCAAAATTGGGATTCAGGTTGGCTGACACGGCCTGAGACACGGGTGTGTCTCAGGGCGTGTCAGGTGTACACAGCCTGGGACACGGGCGTGTCCCAGGGCATATACCTTTTCTCGAGGTGTCAACTCCAGTACTCGAGAACTGATCGTCGAGAGGCGACATGACCTGGGATACGGTCATGTCCCAGGGCGTGTCCTGCTCGGGAGAATATTGAGTAGCGTTTAGTGGCGCTGAGAGGAATGGCGTTGAGTGGCGTTGAGTGTGGAACACGGCCAGTGACACGAGCGTGTCACAAGGGCGTGTTGGGTACACGTCCATGGACACGGGCGTGTACCTTAGTCATGTCCTTCTCGGGTGATTTTGGAGATCGTACTATAGGGGTGACACAGTCAGATACACGGTCGTGTACTGGGTGACACGGGCATGTCAGGCTTGACACGGGCGTGTCGATGCCCGTGTTCTTATTTATTTTAAGTCGCTTGTGCACCGCTTCAGGAACACGGACTGTGACACGGGCGTGTCACAACCCGTGTTCGGCCCGGGAAATTCAATTCCAGGGCTAATCTGAGCCTTCCATTTTCTTTGACCAAGATCCAATGGCCAAAGCTGTTCCCTAGATTTATAAGGCCGGATTTGAGATGGAGAAAACTCATTTGAGTTGTATCATTCTCTTTCCTACGTAAAGAGAGAGAGAGGAGAGCAAGGGGTGGGAGAAGAAAGGAAAGTCGGATGCTGGTGGTCCAAATCGCGAGCCGAGTTTAGCTCTGCGGAGGCTTGATCACAGCGAAGCTTTCCAACCGTGTACTTTTCGTCATGGCGCCAAAACGACCTTCAAGGGTAACGATTTTCTTCTTAGACAAGTGAAGTCCTTCTTTCCTACATTTGTATAGGAATCCTCCACCAAAAGGTGGATGGCGAAGTGATTCCCTTGGGTCGGCGGTACATCCCTTATTGTATTACATTAGAAACGGAAGTGTGAGTATGGTTAGGCATGCTGTGTGAAGCCCATCTGGACATGTTGGTCTGGATTGGTGATGTTTGTTTGCACATCGGAGAAGACTCCGTGAGTATTGATTGTATGCATGAAATTCGTGGTGGATGCATGTGGCTTGGTGCCCTAGGAAGTACTGGTGGAAGTTCAGGAAATGGTGAGAGTTGGATTAAACTTTTGTGGCTGTGAGTGCAATATGTTATGAAGTTGATCTGTTAGGCTGCAACTAGAGGAATGCCTTGGTGGCGGACGGGCAAGGTGAAGCTGTACCCGCGTCAGTCCAGTCTTGAGTCTGACGATTTTGAGCAACGGGAAAGGTGGATCTGTACCCGCGTTATGGTTGTCTAACCTTGGGTGCTTAAGGCCTTGTTAGTATCACATAGTAAGAGTCAATGGATTGTGTGTCGATAATGTCACAACCCGCCGAATTCAAAAGCAGCCCCCTCCTTTTTTTGTATAATGCTAATTATTATTATTAATGATAATATAATATTATTATTATTAATATTATTATTAAGTATATAATAATAAAATACCCTTCTTCTTCGTCCGAACCAGCAGCCCCCCCTCCTGCGCGAGAGAAAAGCGAGTGCGGATCCTCTCGTTCGCAAATCTTCCGGCGGCCGCCACCGCCGATCTGGTGGACGGAATTTCGATCCGATCGCGGCGTTGGAAAGCTCTCGGCGAGAGCTTCGAGATCGCAGTAAGCTTTTCCCGTTTCGGTGACCGTTTCGCCATAGTTTTTTTCGGCCCTAAGCCCGGTTGTCCATTTTTTCGTAGATCTCGTCTCCGCGTGCCCCCTTTTGGACGGATCTACGTGGTGGAGTATTTTGGGTGGACGTTTTCAAGAACGATTTGAGGCAAGTGGACTTCTCCCCTCTTGCGTGCCTCCATGGGTTGTATTTTTTCGCCTTATTGTCTCTCCTTGTCGTAGATTACCGGAGTAGTGTAGGTGATATTAGAAACATTCCTAGGTTAGGGCTTGTAGTCGGCCTAAACTAGGAAGAAATCGAAATTTATTTTTCTAAGTTGAATTCGGCGGGTAGTGGGAAATAATTCGGCGGGTAGTGGGAAATAATTCGGCGGGTAGTGGGAAATAATTCGGCGGGTGTCGCCGAATTTAGGTTTAGTCCATTTCGGCGGGTTTTGGTTGTAGAACTTGGTAGTTTCTAAGTGGTGTTGTCGGCTAGTTTTAGCGCCGAATCGTGGATCCTTAGCATGTGGTAGCTGGGTTTCTGAGGGAGTATGGTACCAGGGGAGTTTGAGCCGTGGCCACCACCATTCCCTCCTTTGGACATTTTGGGTTCCTGTAAGAGGTTGGAACTCTATGTGTGTGGACCCTGTGGCGGCCCCTTTAGTACTCTTGAGACACCTGGACCTGGTTGTTCGGTTGTGACTGTTCTTAGTCTCCGACAAAGGTTTGGGATTTGTGCCAGTGCTAACGATTTACAAGTTAGGACTGTTAGTTCCTTTCATACTGTTCATTTGACGCATATTAGTTCCCTTTTTGCCTCTGCAGGCTTGAGTGGAGTTTGGTACGTTTTAGTACTTGTTGCATTTCTCTCAATTTTCTGATTATTACACTTACGTTTTGTCTCTTTTCTTGGATTCTTAGCTGAGGTTTTCAGCCTTTTCCCTTGCAGGGTTGGTAACCCTTTTCTTTCTGCTCTTTTCATTCGATTTTTAAACTAAGGTTTCTTTGCCACTTGTTTTATTATTTCTTGCTGAGGTGTTCTTCTTTTGAATGACTCAGGTTCAGGTCTGTAGCCGGCTGAGCGGCTAATTTCAGGAGTTTCTTTGTGGACTTCGTGGTGGCAGTGTTTTCCTCACCTGTTGAGGTGGTTCTTTAGCTTTGTAGTAGTACAGACATACATGCTCGCCAGCGAGTTCGTGTCAGGTTGTTGACGCTCGTTGGTGATTTCCCTAGTGATACTAAGTCTTTGCTTAGCTGCTAGTTTACCTGTTTTGTGGTAGTTTCACTTGCTCTCTGGGAATGTTTTATGCTAGGTTGCTAGTTACTTTACAACCTATAAGAACTACTATATGTATTGCATGATCAGCATGTTTTATAAAAGCTCATACATTATTTTCCAAATACGTAAAAAGATTGTTCTCTTTATAAATATTATAAATTGAAATCTAGGGTCTTGCATAGTGTAAGTTGTCCTCTTAGGACACCTATGTGCTCTTTTAGGATTTTAAACATAAATGAAGTATTTTTCCGCTACGTATAAAAATAGTTTTCAAACCGTGGACTTTCTAATCCACTGAGCCGAGGGATACGGCCAATCAATTTAAAATCAGTTTTCTATTCATTTTAACTTATGATTTGAAAGTTTAGAGTGTTGCCTGAGCATCAGCAGTTATCCCCTGCTTGACGTGGCATCACAGCTCGTAGTTATCTCGTGCTATGATTTCTTTTTTAATGAGAAAAATGCGGGTTGTGACAATTGGTAACAGAGGGAGGTTGCTTGACAAATTGTCGGGCAACCTTTCCCTGTTAGTATTAGATGTTTAGCGTCATATCATACACACACCGACATGTCATCAGTACGTCTTGGCTGAAGCACGGACACTACACTCATAGCATAACATGAATTATACGGGGCATATTATGTATTTATGGGGTGCATAATATGTGTTTGTATATGGATCCACCATAGGAGGCAACATGTGAGGGTTATGTATTTATGGGGTGCATAACCTCACCACATGAATGCGACTAACACGTTTTCTTTTTTGTTGCATGGAAATGTTATGTATTTATGGGATGCATAACATTTTCATGTGTACGCCGCTCATAACATGCATTAAGGCTTTTTTTTAGAATGCATAGCACAATCATGCATAGCATAACATTACATAAGCACAACGTGCCAAGCTAAAGATTTGCAGGATGACATGTGTATACACATAATTTTTGAGTCAAAAAGAATATAAATTCATGCATTCCCGATCTAGGCACAAGAGTTAGTGTGATGATAGTGAATCATCGTAGGATAAGCATAACATCATTATTGAAAATCCCAGAGCAAGTTAGCAGCATGAGCAAGTACTTAAGTATGTATTGTTTGTACTATGTTGTTTGGTTCTAGTGGGTAGGCCAGGTTTTTGATTAGTGTTTTGTTGTTCCATTAGAATGTCGAGGCGTCCTTCGACAAGCTCGACTCCCCAATCAGTGGGAGAATCTTCAGGTGCGCAGAGCAGTATAATGATAGACGGTCTGCGGCAAAGCAATGAAGCCTTGTCAAAGCAAGTAGTGGATTTACAGTCTCAGGTCCAGTCCCTGTTAGCAGTTGTGGCAGGACAAATTCCGAGAGTTCAGGACCCTGCTGTGGGTCAAGCTGTTCCTATTCCCCCTGCTCCTCTGGTGCCTCCGATCGTGGTGCCACCAGAGATGACCTTTATTTCTCAATTCCAGCGACTTGGGCCTCCAACGTATGATGGCAAGGCAGATTACATGGTCTTAGACGATTGGATGATATCAATCGAGGAGATGTTCTCATACTCCGGGATCACTGATAATCAGAAAGTGATGTTAGCCGCATATCAGCTCAAAGGGTTGGCAAAGGGCTGGTGGCTGAGGGAGAAAGAAGGTCTGAAGGACGGGTGTTCCTGGGAGTCCTTTAAGGAGCTACTTCTGAGCAAATTTCTGCCATCGGTTGAGAGGGACCGTCTAATGAATGATTTCCTGCACTTAAAGCAGAGGCAGCTCACGGTTAGTGAGTACGAAATCGAGTTTAATAAGCTAAGCCGATTTGCCCCAGACTTGGTGAGTTCCGATGAAAATAGAAGCAAGCAATTTCTGGCTGGGCTAAGGAGTGACGTCCAGCAGTTAGCAAGTGCCTATGTGACATCAAGTTATGCTGGGATGGTGGAAGCTGCCTTAAAGGTAGAGGCAATTGATAACGCCAAGAATCGGGGTCAACAGCTGAGAAAAGATAAAAGAAAGTCTGATGAGGGTAAGAGTACCCAGGTCCCTGACGCTGCTCCGAGGAAGAGAAGCAAGGAGGTATGCAGTTTCTGTGGCCGACCGGGCCATCCATTGGAAAGGTGCTATCAAAGATTAGGAGCTCAGAAGAAAGAGCAGATTCACACGATCCAAGGTATCCCAAGGAAAGACTTGCTTTGTTCTGTATGCAAGAAGCCGGGGCACGATGCTGCCCATTGCAGGAAGAAGGCGAGAAGCTGTTTCTTGTGCGGTCAAGAGGGTCATCTCAAGTATCAGTGCCCGCAAGCTCAGCTTACTCTGCAGCCAGTTCCTCTTCAGGCTTTGCCGCCGCCGCAACGAGTGGACAAGGGAAAAGGAAAGTTGAACGTGGTCTCTATGGAGGAAGCTCAGACGTCCACGCAGGTGATATTAGGTTAGATTCTCCCCTAGTTTTAATGTTTAGCTCATAGTTATAGTTTTGAGCGTTCGTTTCCTTAGTCGCGTGTGCAATTTTATAGGACGATTTAAGGTAAAGAACCGCTGGGCGCATGTTCTGTTCGATTCTGGCGCTACCCACTCGTTTGTGGCTAGAGCCTTCGTAGAGCATTACCGTTTGGATCTCGATCGAGTTGGTGATGTGTGCTGTGTCAAGTTTCCTTCAGGGGAATCTGTAGTTTCAGATCAGGGTATTCAGAGTTGTCTGATTTTGCTAGGCGATTTTCTCGCGATTGCTGATTTGAAGCTGTTGGATCTGGAAGACTTCGATGTGATCCTAGGCATGGACTGGTTGTCCAGATATGATGTTGTGATCCAATGCAAGGGTAAGCGCTTGGACTTCAGGATGGACAACGGTCAGCCCAGGAGTGTTTACGGTTATCCGCGCCAGGATTCTCCGGCTATATCGACGGTATGTGCTCGGAAGCTTGTAGATTCCGGATGTTTTGCTTGTTTGGTTTCGGTTTTAGAAACCAAGGTTAGTTTGCCGTGTTTGGAGGAGATCCCAGTGGTTCGTGATTTTTCTGATGTCTTTCCAGCTAATCTTCCTGGTCTCCCGCCTGATCGAGACGTGGAGTTTGTTATAGATTTGGAGCCGGGTACGCGTCCGATTGCCAAGGCGGCTTACCGGATGGCCCCACGCGAACTGGAGGAGTTGCGTATCCAGTTAGACGAGTTGCTTGAGAATGGATTTATAAGGTCGAGTTCTTCGCCTTGGGGTGATCCCGTTTTGTTCGTCAAGAAAAAAGATGGATCGATGAGGTTGTGCATCGATTATAGAGAGCTAAATAAGGTAACGATCAAGAATAGGTATCCGTTGCCGAGGATAGATGATTTGTTTGATCAACTACGAGGCAGCGCCGTGTTCTCTATGATTGACCTTCATTCGGGCTACCACCAGTTAAGGATCCGTGAATTAGATATCCCGCGGACTGCCTTCCGTTCCAGACATGGACATTTTGAATTTTTGGTGATGTCGTTTGGTTTGACCAACGCACCTTCTGCTTTCATGGACATGATGAACAGAGTTTTCAAGGACTTTCTGGACAAGTTTGTAGTCGTATTTATAGACGATGTGTTGGTGTATTCACGCAATGTTGAGGAGCATGACCAACATTTGCGTCTAGTTTTATCTGCCTTGAGGGACCATAAGTTGTTTGCCAAGCTAAGTAAATGCGAGTTCTGGTTGCCTCAGGTTTCTTTCCTGGGTCATGTGGTTAACAAGGACGGAATCTCTGTCGACCCAGAAAAGATAGCCGTAGTTATGGAATGGACGAGCCCTGCCACACCCAAAGAAATAAGAAGCTTCCTAGGGTTGGCTGGCTACTACAGAAGATTTTAGAGGGTTTCTCTACATTATCTGCGCCATTGACCAAATTGACGCTGAAGAATGCAGCATTTGTGTGGAGCGATAAGTGCGAAGAAGCGTTCCAAGAGCTAAAGAATAGACTGTGCACTGCTCCGATTTTGACATTGCCTACGGAAGGATTAGACTATGCCGTTTACGTGGACGCGTCCCACGTGGGTCTTGGTTGTGTGCTGATGCAAGAAGGAAAAGTGATTGCGTATGGGTCAAGGCAGCTTAAGATTCAAGAAAGGAACTACCCTACGCATGACTTGGAATTCGCAGCAGTTATCTATGCATTGAAATTATGGAGACACTTGCTGTATGGCGCGCATTGCAAGATTTATACAGATCATAAGAGTTTGAAGTACGTCTTCACTCAAAAGGAGTTGAACTTGCGCCAGCAAAGATGGTTAGAGTATGTGGCTGATTATGAAGTGTAGATCCTATACCATCCGGGTAAGGCTAACGTGGTAGCCGACGCCTTAAGCAGGAAGATAGGGAAAATTTTCAATCTCTCCGCTGAGGTGTTAGTAGAAGAGTTCCTTTTAATGGATATTTCAGTTGGTAGATGTGACTCGCCAAGCAGTTTGGAAGTGTCCGAGCCTTCATGGATTTCTCTTACGAGGCTTCATCAAAAGGACGATCCTGATCTACTGCACCTTCATAATAGAACTGAGAAGGGGGAGCTACCAAACTTTTCGATCGATGACGCGGGTACTCTAAAGTACCGCGGTAGATTTTGCATCCCCAATTTTCGAGATATTCGAGTTAAGTTGTGCAGTGAGGCACACGGTTCAAGTGTGGCCTACCATCCAGGGTCTACAAAAATGTATAAGGACTTGAAACAGATTGCCTGGTGGATTGGGATGAAGGGTGACATTGCAAGGTTTGTGTCAGAATGTTTTACGTGCAAAAGAGTTAAGGCTGATCATGGAAGGCCTGGTGGAAAGTTAGCGCCTTTAGAGATCCCAGCTTGGAAGTGGGAGAGTATCTCAATGGATTTCATTACTGGTTTGTCGAGATCTCCTCGAGGGCATGACTCTGTTTGGGTTATTGTTGATAGATTAACAAAGTGTGCGCACTTCGTACCCTTTCAGATTGGTTACTTGATGAAAAAGATAGCGGAACTATATTTTAATGAAGTTATCAGGTTACATGGAGTACCCGTAAGTATAGTATCAGATCGAGACTCCAGGTTTACGTCTCGTTTATGGAAGAGCCTTCAAGAAGGATTGGGAACTGACTTGAGATATTCTACCGCATATCATCCACAGACCAATGGTCAAACTGAGCGTGTTAATCAGATTGTGGAAGATATGATCCGTTGTTATATATTAGACCACGGAGGAGCGTGGGACGAACGCTTGAGGTTGATGGAGTTCGCATACAATAACAGTTATCAAGAGAGTCTGCAAATGGCTCCTTTCGAAGCGCTATATGGAAGACGATGTAGAACTCCTCTATTTTGGGCTGAGGTTGGTGAGAAGCCGCTGTTAGGTCCAGATGCCTTAGAAGAAATGGAAGTCTCTGTAAAGCTTATTCGAGAGAAGCTTCGGATAGCTCAAGAGCGATACGAGAAGAACGCCAATCGGTGTAGATCCGTTTTGGAATTTTCTGTGGGGGACGTGGTATTCCTTAAGGTTTCCCCGATGGTTGGAGTGAAGAGGTTCGGTAAGAACCACAAGTTGGACCCGAGGTATGTGGGACCATTTGAAATTATGGAGCGGATTGGTGTGTCAGCCTACAAGTTGAAATTGCCCGCAAATTTTCTTGGCGTGCACAATGTTTTTCACATGAGCCAATTGCGGAGGTTCGTGCTAAGTGACAGACAAGTTCTGGATGCAGTGCCCCAGTTGGAGCCTAACCTTTCCTACGTGGAAGTTCCTATTCGTGTTCTCGATGTGCAAGATCGAGTGTTGCGGAGGAAGACAATATCGATGGTAAAGATTCTGTGGAGAAACCAAGACGTGGAGAGCGCGACTTGGGAGTTGGAGTCCGCTATGAGGGAGGCGCATCCTCATCTGTTCTCCTAGCTTTGCTCGGTATGCATTCGATAACCCTTGGTTTGTTTTTCCTTCTATGGTAGAAGTTTTTATGCGTAAAGTTTCGGGACGAAACTTTATTTTAGGGGGAGTGACTGTAACGCCCCCGACTTTTTTCCAGTGAATTATTTAATTTCTTATTTGATGTAGTATGACGTCAGAGCGTTATGTTAGCGCGTGTTGGTCATGTGACGTTGTTAGAGCGTGCTCTTAGCTCTTTAGATTTCCTGCGTGGCTTGGTGATGCCTGGTAGCAAGATTCCCTAGCGAGCCGGAGTCTGTTTGGTGACTCGGTGGAGCCTCTTGGGGAATGCTTGTGTTTTGGCTTCGGGAGGAATTTTCCCGAGTTTTGTTCGTCGGATTTTGATACCGACTTTGTCGTTAGCGCGTTTTGCGTTCGTTAGGTTTGACCGGCCAAATTTTGGAATTTGCGTCGGGAGTGGAAAATTTCACATTAGGAAATTTGATCGGCTAATTTTAGACTTGCTCGTCAAGTTTCATCGCGTTCCGAGCATTTTTGGAGCCTCGGCGCGCGATTGAAGTTTTGTATGTTTTCGCGTACGTCGTTAACTTTAGAAATTTTTATCTCGAAAACGGTGCGTCAGAATTCGATTTCGACTTCGCCGTTGGATTCGTAGCGTCGTCATTCGCCTACGGTGCGAATTTCGTTTGATTCAGCGCGCGTTTGGCCCTCCGTAATGATATAATGTTATATCATTTTTCTTTTTAATAATTATAAATATTATTATATATATATATATAAAGATTAAAAAAAGGGAATCGGTGAGAATGAGATTTCATTCTCACCGATTCAGCAGCCCCCCTTGCTATTCCCGCCGAATCAAAAGCAGCCCCCTCCTTTTTTTGTATAATGCTAATTATTATTATTAATGATAATATAATATTATTATTATTATTAATAATATTATTAAGTATATAATAATAAAATACCCTTCTTCTTCCTCCGAACAAGCAGCCCCCCTCCTGCGCGAGAGAAAAGCGAGTGCGGATCCTCTCGTTTGCGAATCTTCCGGCGGCCGCCACCGCCGATCCGGTGGACGGAATTTCGATCCGATCACAGCGTTGGAAAGCTCTCGGCGAGAGCTTTGAGATCGCAGTAAGCTTTTCCCGTTTCGGTGACCGTTTCGCCATTGTTTTTTTCGGCCCTAACCCCGGTTGTCCGTTTTTTCGTAGATCTCGTCTCCGCGTGCCCCCTTTTGGACGGATCTACGTGGTGGAGTATTTTGGGTGGACGTTTTCAAGAACGATTTGAGGCAAGTGGACTTCTCCCCTCTTGCGTGCCTCCATGGGTTGTATTTTTTCGCCTTATTGTCTCTCCTTGTCGTAGAATACCGGAGTAGTGTAGGTGAGATTAGAAGCATTCCTAGGTTAGGGCTTGTAGTCGGCCTAAACTAGGAAGAAATCGGAATTTATTTTTCTAAGTTGAATTCGGCGGGTAGTGGGAAATAATTCGGCGGGTGTCGTCGAATTTAGGTTTAGTCCATTTCGGCGGGTTTTGGTTGTAGAACTTGGTAGTTTCTAAGTGGTGTTGTCGGCTAGTTTTAGCGCCGAATCGTGGATCCTTAGCATGTGGTAGCTGGGTTTCTGAGGGAGTATGGTACCAGGGGATTTTGAGCCGTGGCCACCACCATTCCCTCCTTTGGACATTTTGGGTTCCTGTAAGAGGTTGGAACTCTATGTGTGTGGACCCTGTGGCGGCCCCTTTAGTACTCTTGAGACACCTGGACCTTGTTATTCGGTTATGACTGTTCTTAGTCTCCGACAAAGGTTTGGGATTTGTGCCAGTGCTAACGATTTACAAGCTAGGACTGTTAGTTCCTTTCATACTATTCATTTGACGCATATTAGTTCCCTTTTTGCCTCTGCAGGCTTGAGCGGAGTTTGGTACGTTTTAGTACTTGTTGCATTTCTCTCAATTTTCTGATTATTACACTTACGTTTTGTCTCTTTTCTTGGATTCTTAGCTGAGGTTTTCAGCCTTTTCCCTTGCAGGGTTGGTAACCCTTTTCTTTCTGCTCTTTTCATTCGATTTTTAAACTGAGGTTTCTTTGCCACTTGTTTTATTATTTCTTGCTGAGGTGTTCTTCTTTTGAATGCCTCAGGTTCAGGTCTGTAGCCGGCTGAGCGGCTAATTTCAGGTGTTTCTTTGTGGACTGCGTGGTGGCAGTGTTTTCCTCACCTGTTGAGGTAGTTCTTTAGCTTTGTAGTAGTACAGACATACATGCTCGCCAGCGAGTTCGTGTCAGGTTGTTGACGCTCGTTGGTGATTTTCCTTGGTGATACTAAGTCTTTGCTTAGCTACTAGTTTACCTGTTTTGTGGTAGTTTCACTTGCTCTCTGGGAATGTTTTATGCTAGGTTGCTAGTTACTTTACAACCTATAAGAACTACTATATGTACTGCATGATCAACATGTTTTATAAAAGCTCATACATTATTTTCCAAATGCGTAAAAAGATTATTCTCTTTATAAATATTATAAATTGAAATCTAGGGTCTTGCATAGTATAAGTTGTCCTCTTAGGACACTTATGCGCTCTTTTAGGATGTTAAACATAAATGAAGTATTTTTCCGCTACGTATAAAAATAGTTTTCAAACCGTGGACTTTCTAATCCACTGAGCCGAGGGATACGGCCAATCAATTTAAAATCAGTTTTCTATTCATTTTAACTTATGATTTGAAAGTTTAGAGTGTTGCCTGAGCGTCAGCAGTTATCCCCTGCTTGACGTGGCATCACAGCTCGTAGTTATCTCGTGCTCTAATTTCTTTTTTAATGAGAAAAATGCGGGTTGTGACAGATAAGCCTTGAAATGCTCAAATTGGACCGTCATGTCTGGGACCTCTAAACGGTGGTGGGACCCGGTGTTTCCGATACACAAGAATGTGCCCTGAGTGTACGGAATGTCGGGCTGTCATGCCGGCATTTGTGATATGTATTGCCTTGGTGACTGGATATATATGAATGAGATGTAAAATGATGTGCAGGGAAGGAATTACGCTGCCCCGTGACAGGGGCAAGGTCATTATAATTGGTCAGCTGAATGTTGACCGCTGCCCTGTTTTCCATCGCTCGGTGGATTGGTTCTTATAGGTGCAGGTGGTGCTGGTCCGAGCGGGACTTAGCGGGCTGAAGCCCAAGCTGCATTGCTACCCTCGAAGGCTTTTTTTTTGTTTCTTCTTGTTCATGTGTGGCCAGCCTGCGCGCCGATGTTTGGAAATCACACTTTTGTAAAGAGAAACCTGTAAGGCCATAAGGCCATTTACTTTGGGTGTAAACATTCCTATTTTGTTTTAGTGGACAGTTCTTTTAACTCTTGAGTTCAAGTTTTCAACCGTGAAGCTTTCGCTAGAATGCTCTGTGTTAGGATGCGTTGGTTTTGATATTATTTAGTAGCGTCTCCACCTGTTTGTGGAATATGGTGTGGGGCCCCGGTCGGACCCACTATTATATTCTTCTTGACAGGTAGAGGTGTTACAGCTTGCCCTTTGATTCCCTTAAGAATAGGGTCTTGTCTATCTTCCCCCTTGAGAATTTATTCTCAATAAGGAAGTTGGACAAGGTTTCATACCAAGCCTTAGGGGCTGGCTTTACCCCATATAGAGCTTTCCTAAGCTTATAAACAAACTTTGGAGAGATAGGATCTACAAAACCAGGTGGTTGATCCACATATACTTCCTCTTTTAAGTCCCCATTCAGGAAAGCTGACTTGATATCCATTTTGTAGACTCTGAATCCCTGATAGAAGCAAATGCAAGGAATATCCTTAGTGCTTCCAATTTTGCTTCTGGGGAAATGGTCTAGTAAAAGTCTATGCCTTCTTCTTGCCTGTAGCCTTTAGCCACCAGTCTAGCATTATTCTTGACAATAATGTCATCTTGATCCAACTTGTTCCTATAGATTTACTTTATCCCTATAACATTTTTTCCTTGTGGTCTGGGAACCAACTTATAGACCTTACATCTCTTAAATTGGTCGAGTTCTTCTTGCATTACTCCAATCCAGAACTGGCCTTTGATAGATTCTTAAAATTTCTTTGGCACTTCTTGAGATAGAAAGCTTAAGTAGAGAGTTGTATTCATGCTCCTGCTTCTAATCTTGACTCCATGATTTGCATTACCAATGATTTGGTGTTCTGGATGGTCCCTTAGATATCTGGTAGCTGGAAGCAATCAAACTGCAGCTTGTTGATCTTCAGAGTTTTCAGCTAGCTGGTCTTCAATTTCTTCAAGTATGTCTTGCCCTTCTCTTAGAATGGACAGTCCAACATCATTATCTTGGACTGCGGGGGTAGCTTCCTTGATTGTCATCTTTTCCATCATCTACTGTGTACCTACAATACTATAAGAGGAGGAGTTGGGCAGCTCACTATTAACCATGTTGGATTCATCGAAAACAACATGCATTGACTCTTCTACAACTTGGCTAGTTAAATTGAAGTTTCTATATGCCTTACTCTGAGTATTGTACCCAATAAAGATCCCTTCATGGGACTTGGCAGTAAACTTAGTTAAATGGACTTTTCTATTGTTTAACACATAGCACTTACAACCAAAGATCCTGAAATAGCTCAGGTTTGGTTTTCTGCCCTTCAAGATCTTATAGGGAGACTTCTTGTGGCTCTTGGTGATTGATGAGTTTGATTTATATTGGGTTTTTGGACTCATCTGGGCTAGTTTTAACGCTCTTTCACTTCACTTTTAGTGTGTTATCATTGATATTTCATTTATGCTGCATTTCACGCTAAGTGCACTATTTTGGCCCAAGGGTGTGCAATTGCGCAATCTTTTGTTGGGGGTAAGTACATGGTGCTCCCCATGATTCTTTTTTTTATGCTTTGCTTTGTTTCTGGGAGTTTGTGTTTCTGTTGGATTTATTACTGTGTGGGTATTCAGGACGTCCCGGTTTCGATTGAAGTTTCGGTGTAAAATGCACAGTCGTGTGAATTTCTTCTCGCACGAATTCAGTGTAATCGTGCATTTTATACAACATTTCGGGGGACTTCTGTTTCTACCCGTGCGTTTTGTTCCCGCACGGTTTAGGCCAAACCATGCGGGAAGTAATCGCACGGTCTGCACATTTTCTCTTTATTCCTGAGTTCTGTGGTAAATCGTGCATTTCCTTTACGCACGGGCAAACACACCCATGCGTGAGTAAAATGCACGGTTCCCCTATTTCCCTTGTTTTCCTATGTTCTGTGTTTACCCGTGCGATTTCCTTCACGCACGGGCGGAATCGCCTGTGCGCGAGTAAAATGCACGGGTCAATGCATCTTCTTCTGCGATCAAGATCTGAAAGTTCATAATGCTCGGTTAGTGCACGGTCGTGCGCAAGACCGTGTGTGCCTATTTTTCTAACCTGTTTCTATTTAAAGCATAGATTTTCCACCATTTGAGAACTGCTTCATTCCAGCCGATCTAGTAGCATTTTAGGGCAAAGTTCTGCACTTCCACTTCCGCCCTTCATCTTCAACTAAGGGGAGTAGCTCCGGCCATGCTCGTGAAGCTTATACCTTGTCGGTGCTTGCTCTCGGCCTTCTCCTTCATCTTCTAAGCTCTATTTCAAGCTTCGATGCCATAGCTAACAAGCGAAGGAAAGCTTGCAACTTTCTTCCGTATCGTGACACGAATAATACAAGTCCATTGGAAGGTAGTGACTGCCCTTCTCTACCCCGGACGTAGTTGAGGACTGAGCTCTGATGCGGATTGAAAACCCGGCGATTCCTTCCGCGATCCCTCGACGAGCCTTCGGATTCAGTCGATCTCTTGACTTGTTCTTCCTTTATGTTTGTTTATATGCTGTTGAAATTTTGTGTTGATGATGTGCTCTTAGTTGTAAACGTTATTAGTTTCATGTCTATGTGAACTTGTATTGTCTATGCTT
Source organism: Platanthera zijinensis (assembly GCA_039513925.1). Taxonomy (NCBI): domain Eukaryota; kingdom Viridiplantae; phylum Streptophyta; class Magnoliopsida; order Asparagales; family Orchidaceae; genus Platanthera; species Platanthera zijinensis. Next base: position 168,746,050 of record CM077078.1, on the reverse strand, counting down.
AAGTTTCTTGAGTTGCCCCTTTATTTCCATCCACCACCGGATATGTTCTTGCCACAGTAGCGATTGTTAGTGGAATGCACAGCGAAGAGGTGCTTATGACCCTCATATTCCTTGGTCCTTACGCTTGTCTACTCGCCCATCCGCCTAGCAATTCGGTGAATAGCAGACCGTGTAGTCTTCCATCCCGCCTGGCGAAGCAATGCATAGCGACATTTCATAGGAGTAGTTGTTAGCTTTTTACTTTATTTTTTCCACAAATATCAAAACCCCACCTTAATTAAATCCAACTTAGGACTTCAATCTCAAGTCCTCCTCAATATTAACTCCCCCCTTACTCTGTTCCTTGAAGAGATCGGTACTTGGGAAAGCCACCCATTTTATATTACTTGTGCGACCGGTACACTTGCCGTCCAATGCATCAAGTTTTTGGCGCCGTTGCCGGGGAACACAGTCGTGTGAGTTTTTGGAGAGGTAGATAGGAGATAGAAGCCCTTTTCCATTTGTATATTTCATGTTTCTTCTTTGTTTCATTTGTTAGAATTTGTATTTTGCTTATTTCTTTTTGCCCTTTTTCGATTTTTGATTTCGATAGCAGATCCGTGTTATTTCTAATCTAGTTGTGTAGTGCTCTTTCGGTAATTATTTTTGTTTGCGATGTCTTTTGTTGCTGAGTGCCATCTTATTGACACTTTGTGTTGATGCATCGATGTTGTGGTTGCTCAGAATGCCGAGCATTGTCTTAGATGTGTGTTTTGTCAAGTTATATGCCACATAGTGAAGGATTGCACTCGCTTGTGCGAGCCTTCTCCCTCTATGGGCGTGCCTACAACATCCTCCCGTTCGTGGAAGACTGTTGTAGACATGCCTTCCAGGGTGTTTCCTGACCCATACACTGACATAGCGCACCCTGCTCATTCTTTTCCCGCAGGGATTATTCCTGTGGACGGGGTGGCGTCTGCGAATGATGTTGCGTTGGGGCCTACTCATTCAGTGCTTGATTTAGAGAGAATCTTTGCCCCTACGCAGTTTTTGCCGAATTGTGCTACTCCTCTTTGTAGTGAGTCAGTTGATGTTGTTATGCCTGATGGTGATTTGGAGTCTGAGGATGCATCATAAAGTGACGAGGACGTTATTCTGATCAATGGAGAGTGTTACTTCTTGGAACATGAGGATGCACCGAGGTTTGTTGATGAGGGGATTGATGAGTCCATATTTTATACCTGATTTTGGACTCATCTGGGCTCATTTTCATGTCATTGCACTTCCTTTTAGTGCCATTATCACCTCTTTTGGTTCACTACATCATTTTACGCTTAGTGCACGGTTTTAGCCCATTTCCATGCATTTACTTATTTCATAGCTAATTTCGCATGCATTGTGGTGTTTGTAGTTTCATTGTATCGTTGAATGCCATCTTCGACAGCAAAATTGGTTTTCCTGCAGGTTTGGGGATCGCGTGGAAATCCGGGATAGTGCTTGGCATCTTTTTATGCAAAGGAGTCAATGGTCGTGCGTTTTAACCGACGCACGACCAGAAACCCCTTTGGCGCACGATCATCGATCGTGCGTGGTCATGCCAGATTTTCACCATCCCTGTCTCGGGCTATCGCACGATCATCAGCTTCGCCTCGCATGATCGTCGATCGTGCACTGCCGATCGTGCGCATTCACGACCCTTTCTTTTCCATCCATGTCTTCGCTATCGCACGAGCACTGACCATGCCTCGCACGATCACCGATCGTCCGCCTTTGCTCGTGTGCAAGCTTTTATTTTTATTGCAGGTTCTACAGGTTGCTGCCGCACGGGCGCCGACATCAGGGAGCATGACCATTGGTCGTCCGCCGATGACCGTGCGCGGTTTTAAAATCTGCTACTATAAATTGGATCATTCCGCGAATTAGGGAAGGATTTTGCAATCGGGACTTGCCGCCAATCCGCCTTTCCACCTTCCAGTTGCTCCATCCATCTCCATCTTCATCCCTTCCATCGGGAGTCCATCGCTGGCGATTCAAAAGCTTTCTGAACCTTCTGGCGAAGCTCCCGACCATTAATGACCTCAACTCCAAGCTTTCCACTAGAAGTGGAGAAGAAGAAGACTACCTAGAGAACGGACTCAAAGGACTTCGAGGTGACAGCTCGTTGGTATCGTAAGCCTCCTCGGACTGAGCCCGGAAGTGGATTGACAACTCGCTATTCCGGCCACGACCTGCGGTGGACCTTCAACCTATATTGGTTTACTCCTTCTCTTTCTTCATTGTATGGGATAACAAAAATTGTAATGAACCATAATGTTGTACAATTTTGTATTAAACAGTTATAGTTGCCTTTTGCTGTCGAGTTGTGTGTTGTGAATGCGCCTCGCCCACTCCACATCCACACCATACATGTGCTTTTTCCCATTACACTCCACGCACGAACATTTCCATCCATTAACTTTCTGTCCACTCGCCCAACCGAAGTTCGGCATCGCGGCCGATACACTCATCTCACCTTGTGAAGCAGTGCCTTCGACCCGCATAGTCCTAATTAGTTTATTAGATCAAGAAAACACAATCTCTCAAGCCCTCTTTTTAATCTTTTGTAAGTATAACCCTTATAACAATATTTTCTGAATTAGACCGCTCTATGCTAATTGCATTCCTTAAGAGACCGACACTCGAGGATTTATTCCCACATATTATTACTTGTGCGACCGGTGCGCTTGCCAATTACCACGCATCAAGTTTTTGGCGCCGTTGCCGGGGAATGCAACTATTGAGCGATTCCAGATGTCTGAAAATTTCGTTATAAGAGTTATTGTTTTGTTTTCTTTTGATCCCTTTTCTCTTTTGCTTTTATTCCATCAATTGGAATTGTTAGTTTTATTCTCAGAATCTATGCAAAGTAGTTGTATCATTTATATTTGAAATCTCTACAATGTGGGCTAGTTTCAATATCCGTTGTCGTCATTGTGGAGACATCTCTCATGCTAGTGATAGATGCCCTCAGAAGTATACTAGCCAGGAAATTCAAGAGTCTACATATCGTAGACATAAGCCTGCTAGCTACTGACCCGCGGAGCCATTGCCACACTACTTCTATTCGGTGTCAGCACCCATTGTACCGACAAGGCCGGTAAAGAAATGTTTCTTCTGTCAGAGTTGGGATCACTCTTTGAAGGAGTGTGCTTTTTATTTGGCACAGTTGGAGGAGGATGATGAACCAGACATTCGGATTGTCTCCACTCCGTCAACCTGCAGCACCCCTTCCGTATCTGGGTACGTTCTAGTGCTACCGTCAGATATTAAAGGGAGAAATACTAGTATTTGCACAGATACATTTGTTGATATTAACTCTGACACAGATATTTATGCTCCCGAAGTGCATACATCACCTAGCATAGAGTTTATTTGTTGCGAAGAGCCAGCGCTCAACTTCTTATCAAGCTCCGTGCCTTCACGTTCTTCTTTGCATAACATTCTTTCTTATTTTGACAGTTCGGTTGAGGTTTATTCGCAGGTGGAAACTAGCGTTTCCAGCGTTCTTATAGATCCAGTCGAGGAGGACGACTCTGTGGCCGAGGTGTCGACCTTTACCCCATGTGAGGTTGCCCGATGCGCGGACGAGGCGGATGCTGCCTTAGGACCTTATTGCAACATCCTGGATAGTGGCTTTCATTCTTCAACAATTCCACCGACGGGGGATGATTCTGGGACCATCCCCAAGATTGAGGTTCCTTTCTGTTATTCTTCTAGTTTATTCCTTGATCCTGCTATAGTGTCTATTTCCCTGCAGGACCACATCGTGGAACCGGTGCAATCTGTGCAAGGGCCTGTAATGCGTCTTAGGACTTACTGTGACCAGATGCAGGTGGAGTTGGAGCCGACGAGCTTCCCCAGTTACTTTCTACCCATGCCTGACACACACGACAGGTATACGAATACAGGTATTGGGGCTTGTGTTCTGTCTCCGTTCCGGTACCCCCTACCGAAACGCGAACATGAACCACTGCCTGAGCATTTCAAGTTTCATACGCCAATCAGTTAGGAAATGCTTAGATTCTGAATAAGTCTTGTTGGGATACAGAAGACCCAATAGTTATCTAGGTAAAAAAAATTTCTTTTTATTTGATGATTATTTGAATTTCTTATCTACTCATTTCTAACCCCCTATAATTTTATTTTCTCTAGCTTTTGTATCTTAAGATTTTGTTGGAGCTTTTATTTTTATTCCTTTCTTAAAACTGCAAAGAACACTTATAATAACTGCTAATACAGGTATTTGGTCCACCTTACGGACGGTAAACAAAAGGGCTATTCTGGAGACAACCCAAGTTTGGACCATCTGGTCCTGCTTTTGTGTTTCTATTTTACTTCTTTATATTTTTTTTGGCTATGTCCCATGTATTTCTCTAGTTGTGGTTGACCTGATTTGCAGGTCCAGCATTTGTGCGATGCAGCAACCGCCGCTGGATTTTTTGCGTTTCTGCTGGTATGCTCATTTATTGAGCATAAGTACTCTTTCCTTTCAGCTATAATGTTAATTTTAAATGTCCAATTATCATTCTTGTCTGCGTTTTCATTCAAGTCTGGGGGGAAGAACTGGCTATGCACTCCACGAGCACCTTAGTTGCATGCCAGTAGTCTTTTATTATGTACTTTATTATTGTAGAATCATGTAGCACACCACTGCACCCACTTGAGCGCGTGCTTAGTTGTTAGCGTATCGCGAGTTATACCCATATCTTTGTTAGATTTGGGAAAATTATTGTGCTGACTTAGGATAATGAGATAGAGTAAAATGTTGAACTTGCTGTGTTTCTAGTCAACTGCTCTCGTCTCGTGTAGAAATTCATGTAGAATTAATTTTTCTTTATGCTTATAGCTTTTTATTTTTTTTCATTGCGTAAAGATCTTTTTAATCTACTTAAAAGTTGTGAATCAAACGGTAGTGTAGGGATGTGTGTAGCCATCACTAGACTCATTTTGCTCGAGTCCGGAGGAAGGATTATCTTTCTCGGTGGCTAAGAACTTGCCCCAAGCTACTCTCGACGCATTGGTGCATTGTTTGTCTAGCGTGAGTGTGATGTAGGCCATCATTTTGGCCAGGTTGAGCTTTGTACCATTCCTAACGTTGCCCTCGCTAAGCCCCGTTGTTCCTACCCACTCCTTTTGATTCAGCTCCACTATTTATCACCAAAGCCTCAAAGCCAATCCATGTCGCACACCCAAGTCGAGCTTTAGAGTTTATATTTTCATGTTGGGGTGTTGATGTGGTGTTATTCTTGTGAAAAGGTGGTCGTGCTCTCACTTTTATTTGTGCTGAAAAATGTAAAAATAAAGAATATGTAAAAAGGAATAATATTTATGGAAATGAAAAGTTGAAAAGAATAAAAAAAAAGTTTAATTGAATTATTTATTTGAGATTATTTTTGATTTGGAGTAGGCGGTTCACACACCCATGTTGTAAAAATTAAGTCTGGGGGTGTGGTTTTCTTGTTTATATTTTTGATTAGCGGAGGATATCTTTTCGTTAAGCTCATTGGGGTTAGGTGTTTAGCCTTTCTGTTTATCATTATTTACCTCACCGTAACAAAAGCCTCATGCTTATCCTAAAGTCCTACGGATTCACGCTCGAGTCAAACTAGTGCCATGGAGAGAGTGTGAACGGGAAAGCATATGGTCCCCGATATTGGTGGATTCCTTTGGAGGTGATCCTGAGCCCCGATCTTTGGCAAAGCTCACCTTAGTGGCCAGTCTACTTTCTTCCTATGCATGACTAGATGATTCACCGTGATTCCATTTTCTAGTAGTAATAAAATTTTGATACGCATTGTGAAAGATAGAAACTATTTTCGCATGATTAGAAATTTCTTCTATTGTATTTTTATGCACGCGAGCATGCGACTTCGCATGGTACTCCGTATTTCAATTTAAATGTCAGCTAGATTATTTTCCCTACCTACTTAGCTTGTGTTTGCTAGGGACGCGCAAACAGTTAAGTCTGGGGGTGTGATGAGTCCATATTTTATACCTGATTCCGGACTCATCTGGGCTCATTTTCATGTCATTGCACTTCCTTTTAGTGCCATTATCACCTCATTTGGTTCACTACATCATTCTACGCTTAGTGTACTGTTTTAGCCCATTTCCATGAATTTACTTATTTCATAGATCATTCTGCATGCGTTGTGGTGTTTATAGTTTCATTATATCGATGAACGCAATCTTCGATAGCGCAATTGGTTTTCCTGCAGGTTCGGTGATCGCGTGGGCGTCCGGGATAGTGCTTGGCATCTTTTATGCAAAGGAGTCAAAGGTCGGTCGTTTTAACCCACACACGACCAGAAACCCCTTTGGCGCACGATCATCAATCGTGCGTGGTCATGCCAGATTTTCACCATCCCTATCTCGGGCTATCACACAATCACCAGCTTTGCCTCGCACGATCATCAATCGCGCGCTGCCGATCGTGTGCGTTCACGACCCTTTCTTTGCCATCCCTGTCTCCTCTATCGCACGAGCACAGACCATGCCTCGCACGATCACTGATCGTGCGTCTATTCTCGTGCGCAAGCTTTTATTTTTATTATAGGTTCTACAGGTTGCTGGCGCACGAGCGCCGACATCAGGGCGTACAAACACTGGTCGTGCGTTGATGACCGTGCGCGGTATTTAAAATCTGCTACTATAAATTGGATCATTCCGCGAATTAGGGCAGGATTTTGCAATCGGGACTTGCCGCCAATCCGTCATTCACCCTTCCAGCTTCTCCATCCATCTCCATCTTCATACCTTCCATCGGGAGTCCATCGTCGGGGATTCCGAAGCTTTCTGAACCTTCCAGCGAAGCTCCCGGCCATTAATGACCTCAACTCCAAGCTTTCCTCTAGAAGTGGAGAAGAAGAAGATGACCTAGAGAACGGACTCAAAGGACTTCGAGGTGACAGCTCGTTGGTACTGAAAGCCTCCTTGGACTGAGCCCGGAAGCCGATTGATAACTCGCTATTCCGACAATGACCTGCGGTGGACCTTCAACCTCTATTTGTTCACTCCTCCTTTTTCTTCATTGTATGGGATAACAGAAATTGTAATGAACTATAATGTTGTACGATTTCATATTCAACTATTATAGTTGACTTTTGCTGTCGAGTTGTGTGTTGTGAATGCGCCTCGCCAACTCCACATCCACACCATACATGTGCTTTTTCCCATTACACTCCACTCACGAACATTTCCATCCATTAACTTTCCGTCCACTCGCCCAACCGAAATTCGGCATCGCGGCCGATACACTCATCTCACCTTGTGAAGCGGTGCCTTCGACCCACATAGTCCTAATTAGTTTATTAGATCAATAAAACACAATCTCTTAAGTCCTCTTTTTAATCTTTTGTAAGTATAACCCTTATAATAATATTTTCTTACTTAGACCGCTCTATGCTATTTGCATTCCTCAAGAGACCGACACTCGAGGATTTATTCTCACATATTATTACTTGTGCGACCGGTGTGCTTGCCGATTGCCAATCATCAGAGATCCTCTCTGATGAGGAAGTTCCCACTTCCTTATTGGATGAGGAGGCCCAAACCACCTCCGAGGATGTTGAGCTCTTGGATTCCCCTCGCTATGACTCATATGACACTGACCATGATCTATGTTCGAATCCTACTAGGAGTGAGACCGGGACCACTCCCCCTATTTTTGATTATTTTAGTTCTTCCTCTTGTTTATTTCTCGACCCCCTTCTATATCTGAGCCCTTGCGGGTTGAGTCTTTACAGGTGCCTCAAAAGGAATTGGAGTTTTGCAGCTATAGTCATCGATGAGAGCATCCTCTGTTGCGAGGAGGTTGATTCCTCCTCTGTTGAGGAAGCTCTATTGATCGATTTCTCCTCTTTCTGTATCCTTGTAGACGATACCTTGCTGGGCAAGGATTTCTTTTGTTATAAGATGAGCAAGGACCACTACTCTTCCTCATCATACATTGTGTTTCCTCTACTTGCAGCTTGCAGGTATTATTATTCAGGTAGAGGGGTTACTGTTTTGTCGCCGTATCGGTACTCGTTAACGAAACGGATAATGGAACAGTTACCTGCACATTTCTTATTTCATAGGCTCATTAGCTAGAACTGTATAGAATCGAATAAGTCGTGCTAGGATGATAATAACCCCAATACTTATCTTTTATTTTCTGTATTTTTTTTATTTTATTTTCATGTCTATCTTAGTTTTAGTATTGCTTTGTATGTTGTATATTTTTCTTTTGTTTTTGCAGAGCTCACCCCTTCTGGTATTCATGACAACTTCGTGTTGGCGGGGTTGTGATTCTTCGTATGGTGGGCCTGCTTCTATTTTTTCAAGCATCTTTTGTTATGCTCACTAGATGGGCATTGGGTAACCTCTTCCCTTAGCTCTATTTTATTTAAATTTCAATATCATATGATGTGGTGTTTAGTTTAAGTCTGGGGGAGAGACATTTTTGTTACCTTTTGCACGCGCACATTTCACGTGCATACTAAAGGCTTTTATATTTTTATTTTGGTTAGTTCATTACATCGCACACCACTGCACCCACATGAGCGCATGCTTAGCTGTTAGCGGGCTGCGAGTTAAACTCGTTTCTTTTATATGATTTGGGAAAATTTTTGTGCTAGCATAGGATTGTGAGACAGAGTAAAATGTTGTATCATATAGTGCTCCTAGTCGAGTGCTCTCGTATCACATAGAAATTTGAGTAGATTTAATTTTTTTTGTATGCTTATAGTTTTATATTTTTCTATTTGCGTAAATACTTTTTATTCTACTCAAAAATTAGTGAATCCGGTGTGAATCAAACGGTAGTAAAGGGATATGTGTAGCCGTCACTAGACTCATTTTGCTCGAGTCGGGAGGAAGGATTATCTTTCTCGGTGTCTAAGAACTTGCCCCAAGCTACTCTCGAAGCATTGGTGCATGGTTAGTCTAGCGTGAGCATGATGTAGGCCATCATTTTGGCCCGGTTAAGCATTGTACCGTTCCTAACATCTTACCCTCACTAACACCGTTGTGCCTACCCCTTCTTTTGATTCTGCTCCACCATTATTTCACCAAAGCCTCATAGCCAATCCGAGTCACACACCCAAGTCGAGCTCTAGTGTTTTATATTATCATTTTAGGGTGTTGATGTTGTGATATTCGTTTTGAATTTGTGGATGTTCTCTAATGATTTGATTTACTGAAATTTTGAAATGAAAAGATAAAAAATATTATATAAAAAAAACAAAGATTGTGAAAAAGAAAAGTGAAAAGAAAAAGTTTGATTGAAAAATCTTTTTGGAGATGTGATTGTATTTCGATTAGGTGGTGCACACACCCATATGTTAAAAGTTAATTCTGGGGGTGTGCTGCACCTAGATATATTGTGGTTTGCAGAGGGATTCTTTTTATGATAGCTTATTTGGGTTAGCTGCTTATCCTTCCTGTTTATCCTTGTTTACCTCACCGTAACCCAAGCCCCATGATTATCCTAAGTCGTACGGATTCACGCTTGTGTCAAACTAGTACCGTGGAGAGAATGTGTATAGGCAAGCGTATGGTCACCGACATTGGTGGATTCCTTTGGAGGTGATCCTAAACCTTGATCTTCGGCAAAGCTCACCTTAGTGGCCTGCCTACTTTCTTCCTACGCTTGACCGGATGATTCACCGTGATTCCAATTTTTAGTAATAAAAAAATTTTCATACGCACAGTGAAAAGTACAAACTATTTTGTATACTTAAAAATTTCTTCTACTATATTTGTACGCGTACGAGCATGCGACTTCGTATGGTACTCCGTATCATAATTTCTATGTTAGCTAAATGATTTTTTCTGTCTGCTAAGATTTTTTTTGCTCGGGACGCGAAAACAGTTAAGTCCGTGGGTGTGATGAGTTCGATTTATATAGGGTTTTTCGCACTCATCTGGGATAGTTTTAACGCTCTTGCACTTTACTTTTAGTGTGTTATCATTGATATTTTATTTATGCTGCTTTTCACGCTAAGTGCACTATTTTGGCCCAAGGGTGTGCAATTGCACATTCTTTTGTTGGGGGTAAGCACATGGTGCTCCCCATGATTCTTTTTGTTTATTTTATGCTTTGCTTTGTTGCTGGGAGCTTGTGTTTTTATTGGATTTATTATTGTGCAGGTAGTCAGGATGTCCAGGTTTCAATTATAATTTCTGTGTAAAACGCACGGTCGTGAGAATTTCTTCTCGTACGAATTTAGTGTAATCGTGCTTTTTATACACAATTTCTTGGGACTTCTGTTTCTACCCGTGCGTTTTGTTCCCGCACGATTTAGGCCAAACCGCGTGAGAAGGAATCGCACGGTCTACACATTTTCTCTTTATTCCTTAGTTCTTGGGTAAATCGTGTGTTTCTTTCACGCATGGGAATACGCGCCCGTGCGTGTGTGAAACGCACGGTTCCCCTGTTTCCCTTATTTTTCTGCATTCTGTGTTTACCCATGCGATTTCCATCACGCACGGGCGGAATCGCCCGTGCGCGAGTAAAATGTATGAGTCAACGCATCTTCTTCCTCGATCCAGATCTGAAAGTTAATAACACATGGTTAGCACACGATTGTGCGCGGGACTGTGCGTGCCTATTTTTCTGACCTGTTTCTATTTAAAGCGCAGATTTTCCACCATTTGAGAACAGCTTCATTCCAGCCGATCCAGCTGCATTTTAGGGCAATGTTCCGCCTTTCCACCTCCGCCATTCATCTTCCACCAAGGGGACAAGCTCCTGCCATGCTCGTGAAGCCTATACCTTATCGGTGCTTGCTCTCGGGCTTCTCCTTCATCTCTTAAGCTCTATTTCAAGCTTCGACGCCATAGCTAACAAGCGAAGGGAAGCTTGAAATTTCTTCCGGATCGTGGCACGAAGAAGATGGGTCCATTGGAAGGTAGTGACAGCCCTTCTCTACCCCGGACGTAGTTGAGGACTGAGCTTTGATGTGGATTGATAACCCGGCAATTCCTTCCGCGACCTCTCAACGAGCCTTCGGATTCGGTCAATCTCTTGACTTGTTCTTCCTTTATTGTTGTTTATGTGTTGTTGAACTTTTGTGTTGATGATGTTCTCTTAGTTGTAAACGTTATTAGTTTCATGTCTATGTGAACTTGTATTGTTTATGCTTAAGTTTCTTGAGTTGCGCCTTTATTTCCATCCGCCACCGCATCTGTTCTTGACGCACTAAAGATTGTTAGTGGCGTGCGCAGCGAAGAGGTGTTTATGACCCTCATATTCCTTGGTTCTTATGCTTGCCTACTCGCCCATCCGCCTAGCAATTCGGTGCATAGCGGCCCGTGTAGTCTTCCATCCCGCCTGGCGAAGCATTGCATAGCTGCATTGCATAGGAGTTGTTGTTAGCTTTTAACTTTATTTTTCCACAAATATCAAAACCCCCCCTTAGTTAAATTTGACCTAAGGACTTCAATCTCAAGTCCTCCTCGATATTAACTCCCCCCTTACTGTGTTCCTTGAAGAGATCTATACTTGAGAAAGCCACCCATTTTATTTTACTTGTGCGACCGGTACACTTGCCATCCAACGCATCAGTGATAGAAGCCCTAATAAGGACATAACATGCAGTGTTAACTGCCTCAGCCCAGAAGTATTTTGGTAGGGATGAGTCACTTAACATTGTTCTACCAGCCTCTATAAAAGTCCTATTTTCTTCTTAGCAATCCCATTTTGCTGGGGTGTTCTAGGATAGTGTTAGTACCCTCGTTTGGATTTGTGTTAAGTCCTCTCAATTAGTTTCTTGACCCATGATTTATCTATGGTCAAAGGTTAGTTGTTAGGTTAGATTCCCTCAGTTGTAGAGTTGTTGCTTATCCAGTTGAAAATCTTGCTAAGTTTTTTTTGGTTTGACTATAGTCGAACGGCGCTCGACTATCGTCTATCAACTGTTCGACGATCGTCTATCAGTTGGTCGACTTTCGTCAGTCAGCAGATCGTCGATCTCTGAGTAAGTTCAACTCTTGTTAGCTCTACGATCTGTGGTCTCTGCCTCGTCGATCGTCGAACCCTGCTCGACTTCTTTTGACCAGACAGATTTCTTGATAGTTTAACTATTTGATAGTTCAACTATCTGCTTTGGTAGTTCGACTATCTGCTCTGATAGTTCCACTATCTGTTCTGTTGTGATAGTTTGACAATCTGCTCTGATAGTTCGACTATCTGTTCTGTTGTGATAGTTCGACTATCTGTTTGATAGTTCGACTATCTGCGCTGTGTTGATAGTTCGACTATCTGTTTGATGGTTCGACTATCTTTTTTATAGCTCAAATATCTGCTTTGATAGTTCGACTATCTGTGTCGTTCGACTATCTGTTCTGATAGTTCGACGATCTCTGTGGATCGTTCGACGATCTTCTGTCTACTGTTTGTAATTTAGTACTCCTTCTCTTCTGTGATTTATTTCCTATTTATTTGGCATATTTTATTAAAGATTGTTTCATTGATTTTATGCTTACATCTCCAGGCGATCTTTTCCCCATTCTTTTTGCATAAGTCAAGCTCTACTCTGACAAAGTCTTTTGTCTTATTAGTTGATATATCTTTATGCTTTATCTGTCATGCTGTCCTTTATAGCCGTTAGACACAAAAGTCTTCTCTGGCCGTAAAGAGTTTGGTTTGATGTGACTTTCTCTACTATTCTTTTATAAGATTGGATATGCAGCTTCTCAGAACGCTTTATCCCTTTATAGGATGTCTTTCTGCAGGATATATTTTTGTATTGTGCTATTTGAAGCGCAGATTGCAGACCTCAGAAGAAGACAAAGTTCAAATAAAGATTAGAGCCGTTACAGAGGCTAATATATAAAGAGTTCTTTTGAAAGAAGTTTCAACATACATAGAGATACATAGAGAGAGATACAGACATACACAGATATTCATATACAGATTCAAAACAAGAAGAACAGCTCTCAGATTCTTTCACATTCATCTGAGAAGATCTACTTTCTTCAGCATTCTTCTTCAAATCCTGAGTTCATCCAGCTTCTAGGAACATTCAGACTCAGTGCCTCAAGAAGAAGAAAAAGAAGAAAAAAAGCTGATTAAAGAAGAACAATATTTCTACATCAAGAGTCTTCTTCAAGTTGCTCCTTCAAAGAACTTCAATACAACAAATTTTATCTGTCAAGAGTTCAGAAGAGTTCCTGCACACTAAAGCAAGACTTCTTCCTGGATATTCTCTAAGGCAGGGGGAGTCTTGATTCCTTAGAGCTTTCTAGCTCTGTGCAATCCACTAGCTTCTCTAATCTTGTTTTACAATAGAGAAGACATTCTAACTCTCTCACCCTCCTATACAAAGGGTTATTACTCCCTTCAAAAGTGAACCTTGGTGGCAGGGCACCTTAGCAAAAACCTGTGTTGGATTTTGAGCTCCTGATCAAAAGCTCAAACAGTCTACTTGATCTACCTGAACCAGATCAGTTGGTGGCAGGGTACCTGAACAAAAACCTGTAGTGGATTCCTACCAGGGTGGTAGAAGAGTGGATGTACCTATTTAGAGGGAACCACTATAAACCTCTTGTGTTGTCTGTGTTGCTTACTTTAATTATTGCATTGTGGATGTGAGTAGAACTAACTAGGATTGCTAGTTGCTGTGTTAGGACTAAAGCTAAAACTGTAATTACAGTTAGCTTTCTTTTATGCACCACACTTTGTGTTAGGCTCTAGGGTTTCAAATATCTATAAACTCTTTCCACAAACTAACTCTAAGGGAGTTGAGTAGATTGTCATAATTTTTGAATACTCTATTCACCCCCCCTCTAGAGTTGTATCGATCCTCACTTTCAGATAGGAGAATTTTGATGAATCCCTTGCTCTTCATAGAACTTTGTCATGCACTCAAACTGAATCTTAGTCCCATGGTCACTTCTGATTTTTACCACTGTGCTGTTGAATTCATTCTGAATTTTCTTGACAAATGCTTGGAAGACATCAGGGGTTTAAGATTTCTTCCTTAGAAAGAGCAACCAGGCAAATGTAGAAAAGTCTTCAACAACCATAAGGGTGTAGACTTTCCTACCTAGACTTTGAATTGGCATCGGACCAAACAGATCTATATACATGAGGTATAAACACCTCACATTTTCTTTGGTGCCAATATTCTTGAAGGAGGTCTTAGTCGGTTTTCCCTTTTGGCATGCAGAGCAGATACCCTCCTTAGTGAATATAGACTTAGGGCCATTCTTAACAAGCTCATTGCTGAACAACTTGCATATGGTCCTATAATTCAGATGGGCTAGCCTCTTGTGCCAATGGACACAGGAAGAGGCTTTCTCATCTACAACTTCTCATACATGCGAGTCTTTGCTTAAGCATAGGAAATCTAAGTAGTACACATTTCCACTCCTAGTACTTGTTAAGATGACGTCTTGGTCACTTAACCTCCTTATTTGGCACTCATCCTTTTGGAATACTATGTCATAGCCAAGATGACAGAGTTGGATGATGCTTATCAGGTTGTGTTGCAACCCTTCCACATAGGCTACTCTAGTGATAGTGACTTTGCCATTAGAGATCCTACCATAACCTCTAGTCACCCCTTTTTATGACCCACCAAAGTAATCCTTTGATCCATTCCCTACTAGAGTATAATCCTTCAACATGCTCTTTGTTCCAGTCATGTGCGTGGAACATCCACTGTCCAAGTACCATATAGGGGTATGGGCACTTGGACTAACCTACAAGACACAATTCAATTAACCTTAGGACCCTAATTTTTATTGGGTCCTAGGTGTAGGTTAGATTGAAATGACTATGCCTGGCTGCAGCTTTTCTAACAGGCAAGCTAACATTGGCTCTCTGCACACTATGATTGTGCCAGCAATTAATAGCAAATTGGCCTACCTTGCCACATCACCAACACTCATGGATGTTGTACCTTCTTTTCAAGGCAGGTCTAATGGCTATGTTAATAGTAGCTAATGGTCTAGAAGGAGCAGTAGCAGTCATGTTCTTTTGTTTCCCAGCCCTAGTCTAACAAGTGGTGGGTTTGGCAGTAGAAGTGCTTGGGATATCTTGAGCCATTCTAGAAGCTGTTTTCTTTTCAGAAAGCATACTCTTAATGGTCTTAGAGATGCCCAGGTCTGGTCTACTGACAGCCTTGCCCTTTGTCTGAGAGTGGGCGGGAAGATCTAGAGAACAGTCAGTAGATTTACCCTTGACTGAAGGGTCTGGTGCACCAAACACAAATGGTCCATAATGGGCCATTTATATTTCCTTATACGCTGCCTTAAAGGAACTTGCACCCTTGTTGTATCTACGACCATAGTTTGGAACATCTTTGTTCACACTAGAGGGTCTAGCATTCTTCCAGTGACCATAAATACTCTCATGGTCATGCCTGTTAGAAGATAGTTGCACTTTATTAAATTCAACAGGAGGCTTAAAGGCTAGTGGCTGCACTTGAACTTTGCCCTCTCCCTTGGGATTGGAAGCTCTTGTCCTTCCCTTGAAATCAAACTCTTTCTTTCCCTTTTAGGAGAAAAAGGAGTCTATCAAGGGTTGCATTATGCTAGGCTTGGAGTAACTAGCCACTAGTTCCCTCTATTTTTAAAGAATTCCTTCAAGATTCCTGATATGGTTATTCTTGAAGGTTATGGTGCCCATCTGAATGATTGTCACATTCTTTAGTTTGTTGACTTCTTGGATCTTCAGATCCAGCAGTTTTGCTGATTCTGAAACAGCAAGCTGAAGAGAAGCAATTTCCTTAGCCAGCTATTTGGCCAGGAGCTTGCTTTTCTTTAGAGCTTGTAGGAGTGCAACATAGTTATCAATCATTTGATTGATGTCTCCTTCAGATTCTGAGCAATCATTATCATTTGATGCAGAGGAACAAGAAACTGGAATTGATTCATAATCTGATCTAGAAGAGCTAGTAACAGAGATTGTCTTGCTTGGACTAGGCTGATCCTGGCTAAGTTCTTCATCAGACCTAGCCATCAGCCCAAGGCAGTAGCCGTCTTCTTCATAATACACCTCTGAATCACCATCAGACTGTGATAGAGGGGCCCTGACTTCAACCCTGGCAGTAGGAAGAACCTTCTCAGCTTCTTCTTATATAGCAGCCAGCCTTTTAAAGCAGTCTTCTTCTACTGCTCCATCTTTAGAAGAGTACATCCTTATGTACGCTTCTTCTCCTTCTGACTCTGACTCTGATGAGGAGGTGTCAATCCAGCTTCTTTACATCTTAGCAATGAGGGATTTCTCCTTCTTGCTTTTTTGCCGATGGTCCATTTTCTCACCATGTTCCCTTCTTTTGACTAGGTAGTCAGCTATTACATGCCATGGCTTTCTGCAATGATTACATGTCATATTAGATGAAACATATTTACTAGTTTTTGAACCATACGTGTACTCCTTATAGGATTTCCTCATGCCCTTGTTGTATTCATCCTTGGGGTGAGAGGAGGAGTAAGGCTGGCCTTTCTGGTGCTTCTTCTTCATAAACTTCTAGAATTTCCAAGAGAAGGCAGGAAAATCTTCATTAGACCATTAGCAGTCTGATGTGCTTTTCCCTAATCTTCCAGAATTAGATTCTGCATCTCTCTTTGGTGGAGAGGGAGACTTTCTTCTGCTTTTGTTGGAGCCTTCAGCTTTGAATGCTACAACCTTATCTCTTGCCTGAGACTTGTTGTGGTTCTCCTCTTCTTTTGTGGAAGCCATCTGCATCTCATATGACAGCAGCTTCCCAAAGAGGGTGTGAGGAGTAGTGTCACCCAGCTTTGCCACTTCTCTGATGGCACAGATATTTGTGTGTCATTTGAAAGTCTTGTGAGGAGAAGAGGCACCCAGCAACCTCCCTTTGATACCACTTGAAAGTCTTGTGATCATGGCTAGCTAAACACCTAGAGGGGGGTGAATAGGTTTTTATCTCTATTTAAATCTTCTTTATTCTTAGCCGATTTCTGTTCTTAGTGATTAGGTTAGTTTTAGATTTCAAGAACAATCACATACGACACAACAATTTTATACTGGTTCCCCAATCTCTAATGAGAGATCTAAGGAGCTTGTCATTCAGTTAATAATGACTTAATACCCTTCCATAAGTCGTCATTTCATTCACAATCCTAAAGAACTTTTCATAACAGGTGGTTATATTTTCCCCCTTGGATTGCCTGAATGCCTCATACTCTTGGTTGAGCATGGACTTTCTATCATCTCGAACTTCATCTATCCCCTCCATTTAGATCACCAGTGTGTCCCACATTTCCTTTTCTATTGTGCAATGTATCAGGTTCTAAAGTGTAGAGTCATTAACAACACTCATATATATATATTCTTTGCTCTCTTGTATATTGAGACCATGGTAAGCTCATCCTTAGTCATATCATCATTTATCTTGGGTGTCTGGACCTTTGCATCCAGTGCTGAGACCTTCATTGGGATGAATGGTCCCTCTTCGACTCTAGTATATATCCTAGGGTTAGCAGCTTCCATGAATTGCCTCACCCTTGCTTTCTAGATGCTGAAGTCTACCTTCCTACATATTGGAAGCCTCAGAGCACTTAGCTCCTTATTGTTCATTCCTGAACCCATAGAGATAGAATTCTAGCTAACCTTGGAGATCTACTCAGATTGTTAAGCCTTTAAAGAGTAACCTCCCTCTGATACTACTTGAAAGTCTTGTGTTCAAGGCTAGCTAAACACCTAAAGGGGGGGTGAATAGGTTTTTTTCACTATTTAAATCTTCTTAATTCCTAGCTAATTTTTGTGCTTAGTGATTAGGTTAGTTTTAGCTTTCAAGAAAAATCACAGATGACACAACAATTTTATAGTGGTTCCCCAATCTTGAGTACATCCACTGTCCCTCTATGCCTTTCTAACAGTGTGTTAAAGCAGGCTCTTCCCCCAAAACTCTGCTGTTTAAGAAGTGCTTACAACATATATCCCGCAGGACCTCTAAGGTCACATAGACCTACAACTTAGGCATTAAGCCAAACCACAGGTCACAAAGACCTTTCACTCGGCACTAAGCCAAGCCACAGGTCTCAAAGTCCTTAGCCTTTATAACACATGCTTTAAACTTCAGGCTCACAAAGAATCTATATAGAAGAAATAAAAGGTGATTTGATTAGACACCAGAAAAGAAGTATGTGTCTACTTCTTCCTTGACTGAGTAGATATCAGCGAACCTTTCTTAAAACAACTATCGTTTCTTTGCAGAGCTTGTAGATCTACTTCCTCAAAATTGCTTCTGAACCTGCTATTATAGATTATGATTACTTCAGTTATCTCTTTCCTCATCTAAGTTTTCTATGCAGAACAACTTCTTCAGGCTTGAAAAGAAAGGTGAGGAAGAAGATGAAGTTCGACTGCACTTTCGTTTTTAGAAAACCTAGGCATGGATTCTATTTGATTCAAAAACTGTTTGTTCTGGCCGATTTGCTTCTTTTTATTCCTTAACGGCCAATCAAGCAGTGGGCCCACCATCAGGATTTATGGCTTATATTAAGATATACAGTACATTCTTTCCATTTACTCTTGATTCATCGACTCTTTGTTATATTTGGGCCGAACACTTAAATACGAAAATATATCTTTCCAAGTGCAGAGGATGATGACAGTTGGCCGCCAGCGCCTCTAGCAGCATTCCCGCAACATTTGAATTTTGGTTGACTTTTTGACTTTCCTGGCGTCAGCATGACTCAGCATTTGTGGACTTAGAAAAAATTCAAGCATTAGAAGCAAAGGCATTGAGTGAGTAAGCATCACTCAACCCCATAACACTTAAAAAAAATTCTATCTATTTAGGCGTTGAGAGCGTTGAGTGAGCACACCTCACTCAACGATATTTTCCTTAGAAAGTTTCTCAGCAACTTAGGTAAATTAGACGTTGAGAGCGTTGAGTGAGCACGCCTCTCTCAACGCTTTCTGCCTTATAAAATATTTCTGTGTTAATGCGTTGAGAGCGTTGAGTGAGCTCGCCTCACTCAACGCTATTTATCTTAGCCAGATTTTCTGAGCCTTGGCGTTGAGAGAGTAAGCTCTACTCAATGCCTAACTACTTAATAGAATTTCTCTGTTGTCTGGCATTGAGTGAGTAATCTATAATCAATGCTTTTTGACTTAGCCAAATATATGTGTCTGAAAACACATCAGCAAGGATACAGTCAACTCTATTGTTCCATGGCGTTGAGTGAGTAAGCTACACTAAGCGCCTTGCTACATAGATAGATTTTCTTTCATGGCGTTGAGGGAGTAATCTACACTCAATGTCAGTGGACTTAGTTAAAATTTTGCCCAACTTTTCCATGGCGTTGACAGGCACAGAACCACTCAACGCTAAAAGTTGTATGGCGTTGAGTGAGTAGACCACACTCAACGCATGCGTACTTTGCCACATTTTCAGCATATTTCTCTAGGCTTTGACTTACTCAGCCAGACTTACAGCTTTTTACTATAGAGCGTTGAGTCAGTAGACTACACTCAACCCCTGTGTACTTAGCTATTTTTTTGTTATCTGTAGTTTGGCTAAGAAAGACTCAGCGCCATTTGTTATATGGCATTGAGTGAGCTCTACTCACTCAACACCCGTGGACTTAGGCAAATTTCCAACTAGATAATATTGATTCCTTACCTTTGGCGTTGAGTGAGCTTGCTCCACTCAATGCATGTGGACTTAGTGGATTTTCGCTATGTCCAGCACCTAATTATTGTGTCCACTTATCAAATCAATGTGATATAGACTAACCTACACTCAAGACCTCAAGTAGAGCTCAAATACAGTTGGTGTGTTTGACATTGACCTGTTTGACTTCTTACAAATAAGGGACATTAGGAACAATGAACCCAACAGTCTTTAAGGAGACTGAAGAAGAAACCATTTTGAATCAAGATACAGATATTTAGGTGGAGATGATTGAACTTATAGAGGATTCAGTTCATGTTGAAATAGATCGTGGTGAAGAAGGTCCACTAGTTGAGGGGGAGTTGGCAGATCTGGCCCCAAATACTAAAGAAGCTAAAAAGCCTACATTTGTTATAGTAGTTAGTTCATGAGATTCCGAGGAGGAAGAAGCCTCTCAGATAAACAAAAGAAAGTTGTCTGAACTCAAAAAGAGGAGTAGGAGTTATAAGAAGACCATTAAGTCTGGAACTACACCTGCTCTTGCAATGGATTCAAGCTCACTTTTGGTTTAACTATAGATAATGCTAGATCAACAGAGAAATAAACTGGAAAAGTATGTGGATGAAAGCAACAAGGATGTGCAGTTCCAATTGGCTCAAGAAATCAAATCAATTAGATTTTAGGTTAATCTGTTGAAGAAAGATATGACTGATTTCTTTCAAAGAGGAGCTAATGTTATAGTGTATATTGCTAAACAACAAGTGGAATCAAAGAAAATTGAAGATCAAATTGTTGTAAAATAAGGATATGTCATTGATAATAAGACTAGAATGAATGAGAATGTGATAGTTATGCATGATACTGCACTAGTAAAGATAACTGAGCAAACTACTGCTCAATAGACTAAGATAACCTCTTCCTCCAAGGATTTTGAAACTCAGCTATCTACTCACAAGGACTCTTTGGTTAAGGAAGTTAAGGCCACTTACAAAGAACTAGATGACCACTTGCTTAAAGCAATGAATCATTTGTCCTCAGGGATAACCTATCTAGAGGGTCAAGTCATATTTCACAAAAATGACTTATGTAAGACCCCCCCCCCCCTTTTTTTTCTTTTTCAACCACCGGGGTCTTAGGCCCAGAACCGCCGCTTTGCGGTGACTCCTTCACGTCCCGAAGGGTCATCACCACAAGGCGCCGATTCTGCCGGCCAAATTCGATCACAGAAGTAGCACAATTATTGAAGTAAAAGCAATGCAGTCCACAATAATAAAAATCACATATATATATAATAAAACTCCACGAAGGGAGTGTCCACAGAAACATCAGAGTAATATAATTACGGGCTTATGCCCGGTACAAAATGTCCTCACTACAAGTCTCTCATGCGGAAGCGAATCAGAAACTACTCAAGGATCGAGACTCACGGTCCCGGCGGTGTGAACTCCGGAGCTAGACTGCCCCATCTCTAGGCGCACCGATCTCTGGGGCTGCCCCTCCATGCTGGGCTCCGCGATCCCCTAAAATGATATGGTTCAAAAACCGTTAGTCTAAAAGACTAAGTCCTATCATCCCCCACCCCTTCCCCCACGCTCTAAGGCACCGGGCGGAGAGGAAGAAAGGGGAGGACATGAAAGTGGAGAGTAGTCAAAAGCAGATGACGGTGGACCTAACTAGCAAGTTATAACAGGGGAGCAATATAAATCTTAGGTGTTGTAATAGGTCAAACAAGAAGGAAAATAAGTAAGGTAATTTAAACCTTCACTTATGTGAGTACACATAAGCCAAGGGATCTTTTGCAAGGCTCCCATCGTATAAAGTGTCCCATACCACTTATACGTTGGGGTGTCGGTTATCAAACAGCAGTGGTTATATATATTGAAAATAACCTTTGATTTATAAACTTGCCCACACAAGCTTATAGACCAAGGGGTCGTTTTGCAAGTCCTAATGTATAAGCGTCCCATTCCACTTATACTTTAGGTGTCAAGGTTGTTATGAATGATTATGATATGCAACTACATAGTGGGTATGATGATCAAGCAGTGCAACTCACACACCCAACTTTGTGTACACAAACCTTTAGTTCCCCCTTTCTGGAGATAACTCCCAGGATACTCCCGTAGTGGCAAACGGAAGCGGTGGGTTGGGCCTCGCCCACCTCAAAACCAGTAAAAGCACCACTGGTCTGACCTATCGTACGCCCTCAACGCCTGGTGCACGAGGCGGACTCCTGCGTACTCTTGCCGACTGGTCCGCCGGACTTAACCTTGGCTAAGTGCTAGTCACCTTGCCGAGTCAACGATATCGGTGTCGGTGCAATCGAACTCCCCGATATCGAAAACCCACCACCTTAATTTTTCCTATTTTTATGCACATGCAGCAGTTTAATATATAACAATTCAAAGTGTCAAACTCCCGGACTAAACCGTCCGTATTAACCACATCCAAGATCAAATTCCCCGGACTAAACCGTCCGGCTCATCTCCAGACTCCATCCCTTAGAACACCACGGAACAGCGCCCCCTTGAACACCTCGGGACGACTTAACCACTACCAACCCTCACTAATGAGTGTGTGCAATGTGAATCCCTATTAGGCTAATTACTCTTTCGTTTGTTTTAAGATTTATGTTAGCCCAGGACTGCCCCCGGCATACCCCGTGAAGGGCTCTCAAGGGGCACTAGGAACCAAGACGGTGCATTACGGCCCGAAGTTCCCTTTCGCAAGGCACTTATTATTGTTGGTTAATACCCCGTTCCCAAACCCTTAATGTTACTCTGGTTCTAACCCTAATGTGTTTTAACTCCTTCACCCGCTCCCAGGAAAGACGATGTTCCGTCGAACCCGAGCTCCACCCATCCTTAGTTAACCTAACCACTATCCCATACCCAATTTCATTGATAACCTCCGAATCATCTTGCCACGGCATTTACACCTGATTTGTCGCCCTATGACCATGGTATTACAATTTCTATGATTTCACTATATGCAGACCAACTTGAGCTAACAACAAGTATGATAGGAAGTGCATCAATTTCTCATCCAAACACCCTAAGATAATTACTAAGGGCCTATCATGACTTTTATAATTTAAATCCAGCACTTCCAAATTTTTCCTAAATAATTTAATATTTATTTAATTATCCAGAAATTAAAGCCATGAGTGATTTTGAGCATGAGGTACTACATTCATTCATCATAAAGTTATAAGAAAATTACCAGGGCTCTACAATGTCCATAAATGTTTACTGACCAGAAATTATAATTTTACAAGGCCTAAAAATATTATTTAAAAATCATTTATAAATTCTACAAATTGCAAGCCTTGTGAATCAACCCCTATGATTATAGATCCAAAAATTCTACAATAATTACCAGAGATGTAAGAGGTCATAAAAACTTATTTGCCTAAGTTACACCAGATTTTAGTGAGGGAACAACCCATAATAATTATTTGACTATCTTTAGAAAATCAATGGCTTGTGAATGAAGTACTTAAAATAAACAGTTAATAATTCCAGCAAAATTCAAGCATATGTATAAGAATCTAAAAAGCTCTCTGCCAAAATTTCAAATCCATTAATCAACCAGAGAAATCAAATTAATTAAAGTACCCAAAAGCCTATTTTTGTGAGATAAGAAGGAACTATCATGTATTGAATTTCAAGGCTCTCAATATTACTTCCCAGAGACTTCCCTAAACCCAAGAAGTACACTACCCAAGTTTCATGGCCTTTAGGCAAGTTTTGGTGACCTATTTTACCTTAACAAAGGAGGTGTCCTAAACTAGGGTTAGGGTTTAAGGGAGGGTAACCCTCTCCAAATCTTCCAAGACTTTGGTCAGGGGGTTCTAACCTCACTAGTCTCCTCTCCACCAAAAATCACTTCCATTCAAGGTCATTTGACCCCATGCCCTTCACAAGCCCCCAAAGTCCAACCTAGGGGTTTGGACTTGGGTCCTAGGGCATACTCACCTCAAACCACTCCATACACCATAAGGGAGTGTTAAAGCCCATTACAAACCAGTGGACCAAGTTTCAGCCTCTGGTGAGGGAGTTTGGTCAACTAAAATTACTAAGTGCACCTTTGACCTATTTGCCCCTTAATGGGCTAACCTAGGATTGGATAATTACCCACTCAAAACATCTCCAAATTAAATGAAACTTTATACAGAGCTTCCCTAGGTCCCTAAGGACCTCCCACCAAAATTTTGGGGGATTTGGAGGTCATTAGACCCCTTAATCACTCTAAGATATGATTATTAAATTTTAACAAAAACTATAGAAAAATGTTATCCAAAAATTACCATTTTTGGATATGTCATAGGTGTAGGTAAGAATTACCCCTACATAAAATTTTAAGTCATTTGGAGGTCTGGTTTGATGTGGGCAACCAAAATGGTGTCTGACCTAGCTTAAGGACACCTTCCACCAAACTGAGTGCTGAGGTCAGCACAGTTATCCAAAATGGGTGAAATCAATTCTAAAATAAAGTAGACTCAAAGGGCTACAACTTTCATGTTCACTACTTTTTCTGTAGAGGGCTCTAGGTATTTTTAATAAATACAAACATTAAGAGGTAAAACTGTGACAGAAATACAAATAATATATCCAAACTATACTATCATGATTTTCACTGTTTGCACAGATCTTGAAGCGATTTGGATGGCATCCGTTCATCTCCTACCTCCAGCCAAGGGTGGGGATTGCCCGAACCTGGAGCCCCTTTAACTCATTGCCGCCGGCCATCCAGCCACCTCCCCGGCCGGCCACCGCCACCATCACCTCCGGTGAGGTGGTGGCTACCGCCAGGCGGCGGCACGGCCGCCGGAGAGGCTTTTTCCGGCGATCCCGCAAGCCATTTTTTTGGCAAAATCCATGAAAACCAAACTATGGATCGGGCTCAATTGAGCCCGATCCTCTCCCTAAATAATGTCTAAGATCTATCCATGAGAGAAGGGGTAAGGGAGGACCTTTCTTGTGGCTTGGATGCGCGCCGATCGCCGGGATGCCATGTGGTGGAGGAGATCGCCGGAGTTCTGCGTTTACACTGTGAAGTTGAAGAAAATTGGTGGGGGAAGATTGTAAACGGCTCCTCTGGACCTGGGGATGCTTTTTAATGGAAGAGAATGGGGAGGGGAGGGGTCTCTCTTCAAAGCCATTGATGGCCATGAGGGGGGGTTTTCGGCCATGCATGGGGAGGGGTGAAACTGACTTGGGAAGGCCGGGAAACGGCTGGAAACTCCTCCTCTTCCCCAGAGGAGTTGAATCCAGCCATTAGTGGAGGCCCTTGGCCTCCCTAGCCTTGAATGCCATTTCCTCCTCCTCTTTCTCTCTCCTCCATTAACCCATTTTTGAGTTTTCTCTCTCCTAGTCACCTTGGCCGATTTTTATCAACTTGTTAACCCCATGTCAGCCCACTAATCTGATTAAGCATGGTCTAAGAGGTGGTTAGCCCAAATGGCTAATGGGTCCAAGCTTTAGTTAGCCCATTTGAGCTAGATTTGACCTAACCTAGCCTAGGGTTGACCTTGGCCAAATTGGCCTTTTGGGTCACCACCAATGGGTCCTTGGTGACCTATTAGCCTCCCCTAAAGTCTAGGTAGGGGTGGGTAGGGTTGTTAGGGCACCTTATAGGTCATTTGACCCTTAATAAGGGCACTTTGACCATTTTGGGGTTAGAGTTGACTTGGGTCAACCTAGCTCCTAGGGTTGACTCCAATGGGTCTTAGGTGACCCATTGACCTCACTTTGGGTCCAGTGGGGCCTTGGTAGGGCCTACTTGACCTAGGTAGGGTCAATCAACCCTGAACAGGCCAATTTGACCTAATTAGGGTTAGGGTTGACCTTGGTCAACACAAGTTCTAGGATTCACCCTGATGAGTCCTAAAGTTCTTGTCAGGGGTTAGAGTACCATAAGGAGGTCTTGGAGGTATGTTGAGGGCCCTAGGTCACTCTATCCTAAAGTTTAGTAGTTTACTATTTGCAGACCATAATGGTTTAACCACACCACTAGGCCCACTTGGTCTCCTTGGGGCTTCTTAGGGTTTTGTCATGACCCAGTCATGACAAAACCACTCCTAGGGGTCTAGTTGGCTGAGGGATGTTACAAATCCCAATATATAAACAAAAATTTCGTCCCCGAAATTCTAGTTAAGCCTACGGGTTTTCAAGAAAGAAAGCTAAATTGTAACATCCCGAGAGGTGGAAAGAAGTACCTGACTGAAGAGCTCCGGGTACTTTTGCTGCATCAAGTCCTGTGGTTCCCAGGTGTGCTCCTCCTGACCGTGATTTCTCCACAGAACCTTGACTAAGGGAATCTTCTTACGGCGCAAGATCCGCATTCCTTTGTCATCGATCCGAACCGGCTCCAAGTGAACAGATCGGTCTGAAGCTACCGGCCCTTCTGTGGTCAAAATTCGCTGCACCGGGCGTAGTAGAGCCCTTCTCAGCGAAGAGATGTGGAAGACGTCGTGTAGAGCTGCCAGCTCTGGCGGCAACTCTAGCCTGTAGGCTAAGGGTCCGATCCGCTCCAGGATCCGGTAAGGGCCCATATACCTAGGGCTGAGTTTCTTCCTCCGACCGCGCACCCGTGAGACTCCGTGCATGGGCCGGATCTTCAAGAACACTCGATCTCCTACCCGGAACTCCACCTGACGATGCCGAGCGTCATAGTATTTTGCTTGTCTGCTCTGCGCCTCCAGCATCCTATCTCTGATCAGCCTCACCTGAGCCTCGGTGTCTTCAACGAAATCCGATCCCAGCAGCTTCGGATCCTCGTCCTGTACCCAAGAAAGCGGGGTCCTACATTTCCTTCCATACAAGGCCTCATAAGGCTCCATCCTGATGCTGGACTGGTAGCTATTATTGTAGGAGAACTCAACCAACGGTAACATCTTCTCCCACGGCTCCCCTCGGTCTAGTATACACAGCCGTAGTAAGTCCTCCAAGGTCCTGTTGGTGCGCTCGGTCTGCCCGTCCGTCTGAGGGTGGAAGGCCGTGCTAAAAGCCAACCGGGTGCCCAAATATGCCTGCACTGACCGCCACTCCCTGGATGTAAACCGTCCATCGCGGTCCGACACTATCGTCCGGGGCACGCCATGATATCGGACATACTGCTCCACAAACTTCCGTACCAGCACTCCCACCGAGTCATCCTTCCTGATCGGTATAAAGCGGGCCACCTTCGTCAGCCGATCGACAATCACCCAAATCGAGTCGTTCCCTGTCCGAGACCGGGGAAGACCATGTATAAAATCCATCGCTATGTCGTCGAACTTCCACTCCGGCACCGGGAGTGGCTGCAATAGTCCTGCGGGATTCCTGCACTCCGCCTTCACCAACTGACACGCCTCGCAATGGGTCACGAAGTACGTAATGTCCTTCTTCATGCCCGGCCAAAACATCGTCCTCTTCAAATCAGCGGTCATCTTTGTGATCCCCGGGTGTACGGAGTACCGGCTGCAATGCGCCTCCGTCAAAATGTCTTCTCGGATCTGGCCTCCTGCGGGTATATATACTCTGCCTCTGAAGTGGAGCAAACCATCCCTCAGGGAATAATCTCCTGTCGAACCTTCCTCCAAGGCTCGGAACATCGGCTCTGCCCACACATCTGTCCTCTGTCCGTCCCGAATGCGATCCCGAATATCGTCTATGGCCACTATCGATGCCAGATACTCCCTATACAGATCTGGGTCATCCTCGGACACTAGGGATATCTGCATATCTCTGAATGACTGGACTAGCTCCATAGACATCACCTGGGGCCCAGCTTCGGAAGTGGCCGCTCTCCGACTCAGCGCGTCGGCCACCACGTTTGCCTTCCCTGGGTGGTAGTGCATCTCATACTGATAATCTGCTAAGAACTCCACCCAGCGCCTCTGCCTGATATTCAGCTCCTTCTGCGTGTCCACGTATTTCAGGTTCTTGTGATCGGAGAAGATATCGCAGTGGACTCCATAAAGATAATGGCGCCAGACCTTTAGAGCAAAAACGACCGCTCCCATCTCAAGGTCGTGCACCGGGTAGTTCCTCTCATGGGTCTTCAGCTGGCGGGAGGCATATGCTATGACATGTCCGTTCTGCATCAGCACCGCTCCCATCCCTTGGTATGATGCGTCGGTATACACCTGGAATCCTTCCTTTCCAGATGGAAGGGCCAGAATGGGGGCCGAGACGAGTCGGTCCTTCAGCTCCTGGAAAGCCGCCTGGCACTGCGGGGTCCAAACAAAAGGTGCCTCCTTCTTTATCAACGATGTGAGGGGGAGGGCAATCCGAGAGAACCCCTCTACGAACTTCCGGTAGTAACCGGCAAGTCCCAAGAAACTGCGTACATCGGTGGCCGTCTTCAACTGCGGCCAATCTCGAACTGCCCGAATCTTCGTTGGATCTACTGCTAACCCGGCTCCGCTGATGATGTGACCTAGGAAGGCCACCTCCTTCAGCCAGAACTGACACTTGCTGAATTTTGCATAAAGGCGATGCTCCCGCAACCTCTCCAAGGTCAGTGCCAGATGTCGAGTGTGCTCCTCCTCCGTCCTAGAATAGATCAGGATGTCGTCTATGAATACTATGACGAACACATCCAAGTAGGCTTCGAAAACCCGGTTCATGAGACTCATGAACGCCGACGGAGCATTCGTGAGCCCAAAGGGCATCACGGTAAACTCATACAGGCCATATCTGCTACTAAAGGCCGTCTTCGGAATGTCCTCCTCCTGGATTCGCAGCTGGTAGTATCCTGATCTCAAATCCAGCTTCGAGAAATAATGGGCCCCCTCCAACTGGTCGAATAATTCGTCTATCCGTGGGAGCGGATAGGTATTCCGGACGGTCAGCCTGTTTAGTGCTCGATAATCGATGCACAGGCGGAGTGTCCCATCCTTCTTCTTCACGAACAGGACCGGTGCTCCCCATGGCGAGGAACTCGGTCTAACAAAACCTGCCTCCACCAATTCCTGCAACTGGGTCCGAAACTCTGCCAACTCCTTTGGGGCCATCCGATAAGGGGCCCTAGACGCCGGCTTGGCTCCCGGCACAAGCTGTATCTGAAAATCCTGCTCTCGGTGTGGAGGTAGTCCTGGCAGTTTCTCCGGAAAGATGTCTGCAAAATCTCGCACCACCGGGATGTCTGTCACCGACTCCTTGACTTCCGCCATCTCAAAAAGGATCTGATAGACCTCCTCTCCCTGCAGATGGGCCTTAACGGCCTGTACCGAAGATAAGAGTATACGAGAGACAGGTCTTATACCTTCGATGGTAATGAAAGAGTCCCCGTGTCTCACGGTGATCCTCTTTGCCTGGCAGTCAATCTGGGCATAGTTCCAATGCAGCCATACCATGCCCAGGATCAGATCGTAGTCTGTCAGCTTCAAAATCGTCGCTGGAGCCTCGAACGCTTTTCCACCAATCTCTGCCTCCATATTGCAGTGATCCGTGGTAAGGAGCTCTGATCCATCCGGTAGTCGCACCCTCATCCTCGAGCCTGTGAACCGCTCCACACCTTCCAGCCCTTCTACGAACGACTCCGACACAAAGGAGTGAGTAGCTCCAGTATCGAACAGCGTGCGGGCAGGCTTGCCACTGATGAAGACTATACCTGGGGTGATTAAATATCTCAGGGTTCTATAAAGAGTTTTCTTTCCTGGTTAATCTATCTAGTGTGGTTCTAAGTTTAACAACTTAAAGGGGAAATTCTATGAAAACAAAGAAAACATTTCGGCATACCTGCGATGACCTGCTCCGGGTTCCGCGGCTGTGCAAGGTCCAAGGCATATACCTGCTCTCTCCCCTGTCTACGATCTTCCCCCTGGTATCCTCGACCGCGGTCGCGCCCTCGGCCTCCGTAATACTGAGCTGGTGGGCCGCCCTGATGTGCTGGAGGTGGTGCCCCCCTCATGGGGCAGTTCCTCCGTATGTGCCCAATCTGATGGCAAAGGAAGCATTCTGGGGGATACGCCATTCCCCCGGGTCTCGGCATCTCCTGCATCCGAAGAGGTGGAGGGGCCAATACCACCTGTTCCCTCGGCTCCGGCCTCACGTCCGGACGAGGCTGGTCCTCTGTCCTCCTCCCCTCTGGTACAACACCTCGCCGCTGGTCATTCCTACCTCTCCGTCCCTGATCCTCTGCTGGCCGCTTCCGGCCCCGGGTGGTGTGCCAATCTGCCTCGATCCTTTTGGCCATCTCCAAAATCCGGGAGATGGGCCCGTCAGATACAAACAAGAGGGCCTCCCTCAGGTCCTCCCGCAGGCCCTTGTAGAACCTCCTGATATACCCTGCCTCGTCCAGCTGGTAGGAATCTGCGTATCGAGCCAGGTGGTCAAACTCTCGATGGTACTCCACCACGGTCCGAGTACCCTGCTTCAGCTGCAAGAACCGCTCCTCCAAATCATCCCTAGCCGACTGCGGAACGAAATGCTCCAGCAGTGCGGCCCTGAACTCCTCCCAAGTAACCTCCGCAACCTCCCTATCAGCAAAAGTCGTGTCCAACAGCGTCTTCCACCACCTCTTTGCATGGGACTCCAGGCAGGAGATAACCAGAGCCACCCTCTCCTCCCATGGACACCGAATCCCGGTCAGCATCTCGTACATGATATCCAGCCATTCCTCCGTCCGTACAGCCGACTCTGTCCCCAAATAGGACGGGGGAGAAAGACCCCGGAAGATGCTGAGCCAGTTGGCCCCCAGGTTGGGCTGCGGGACCGGAACCTGCTGGGCCCTGAAGGCCTCCAGAATGGCAGTCAGGGTCTGTCCCATATCTAACTGAAGGAAAGGAGTGGGGACCGGTGGAGGTGGTGCAACTCCCTGGGTCTGCTGAACTCCGCCCTGTGGCGTAGGCTGTGCTGGAGGCTGTGCAACGAAAACACATGCTGAGAAAACGTTCAAATATTACCTAAAGGTGGACAATTTATATGTGATCCCCATATGGGCACACCACTGCTTCCGCTGCTTAGTTTGTCCCCAAACTAAACTCGAGCGGGGGTGACCCAGGGTTAGTGGACTGCTATTTCCTTCTGATCGATGTCTCCTCTGATACCACTTGTAAGACCCCCCCCCCTTTTTTTTCTTTTTCAACCACCGGGGTCTTAGGCCCAGAACCGCCGCTTTGCGGTGACTCCTTCACGTCCCGAAGGGTCATCACCACAAGGCGCCGATTCTGCCGGCCAAATTCGATCACAGAAGTAGCACAATTATTGAAGTAAAAGCAATGCAGTCCACAATAATAAAAATCACATATATATATAATAAAACTCCACGAAGGGAGTGTCCACAGAAACATCAGAGTAATATAATTACGGGCTTATGCCCGGTACAAAATGTCCTCACTACAAGTCTCTCATGCGGAAGCGAATCAGAAACTACTCAAGGATCGAGACTCACGGTCCCGGCGGTGTGAACTCCGGAGCTAGACTGCCCCATCTCTAGGCGCACCGATCTCTGGGGCTGCCCCTCCATGCTGGGCTCCGCGATCCCCTAAAATGATATGGTTCGAAAACCGTTAGTCTAAAAGACTAAGTCCTATCATCCCCCACCCCTTCCCCCACGCTCTAAGGCACCGGGCGGAGAGGAAGAAAGGGGAGGACATGAAAGTGGAGAGTAGTCAAAAGCAGATGACGGTGGACCTAACTAGCAAGTTATAACAGGGGAGCAATATAAATCTTAGGTGTTGTAATAGGTCAAACAAGAAGGAAAATAAGTAAGGTAATTTAAACCTTCACTTATGTGAGTACACATAAGCCAAGGGATCTTTTGCAAGGCTCCCATCGTATAAAGTGTCCCATACCACTTATACGTTGGGGTGTCGGTTATCAAACAGCAGTGGTTATATATATTGAAAATAACCTTTGATTTATAAACTTGCCCACACAAGCTTATAGACCAAGGGGTCGTTTTGCAAGTCCTAATGTATAAGCGTCCCATTCCACTTATACTTTAGGTGTCAAGGTTGTTATGAATGATTATGATATGCAACTATATAGTGGGTATGATGATCAAGCAGTGCAACTCACACACCCAACTTTGTGTACACAAACCTTTAGTTCCCCCTTTCTGGAGATAACTCCCAGGATACTCCCGTAGTGGCAAACGGAAGCGGTGGGTTGGGCCTCGCCCACCTCAAAACCAGTAAAAGCACCACTGGTCTGACCTATCGTACGCCCTCAACGCCTGGTGCACGAGGCGGACTCCTGCGTACTCTTGCCGACTGGTCCGCCGGACTTAACCTTGGCTAAGTGCTAGTCACCTTGCCGAGTCAACGATATCGGTGTCGGTGCAATCGAACTCCCCGATATCGAAAACCCACCACCTTAATTTTTCCTATTTTTATGCACATGCAGCAGTTTAATATATAACAATTCAAAGTGTCAAACTCCCGGACTAAACCGTCCGTATTAACCACATCCAAGATCAAATTCCCCGGACTAAACCGTCCGGCTCATCTCCAGACTCCATCCCTTAGAACACCACGGAACAGCGCCCCCTTGAACACCTCGGGACGACTTAACCACTACCAACCCTCACTAATGAGTGTGTGCAATGTGAATCCCTATTAGGCTAATTACTCTTTCGTTTGTTTTAAGATTTATGTTAGCCCAGGACTGCCCCCGGCATACCCCGTGAAGGGCTCTCAAGGGGCACTAGGAACCAAGACGGTGCATTACGGCCCGAAGTTCCCTTTCGCAAGGCACTTATTATTGTTGGTTAATACCCCGTTCCCAAACCCTTAATGTTACTCTGGTTCTAACCCTAATGTGTTTTAACTCCTTCACCCGCTCCCAGGAAAGACGATGTTCCGTCGAACCCGAGCTCCACCCATCCTTAGTTAACCTAACCACTATCCCATACCCAATTTCATTGATAACCTCCGAATCATCTTGCCACGGCATTTACACCTGATTTGTCGCCCTATGACCATGGTATTACAATTTCTATGATTTCACTATATGCAGACCAACTTGAGCTAACAACAAGTATGATAGGAAGTGCATCAATTTCTCATCCAAACACCCTAAGATAATTACTAAGGGCCTATCATGACTTTTATAATTTAAATCCAGCACTTCCAAATTTTTCCTAAATAATTTAATATTTATTTAATTATCCAGAAATTAAAGCCATGAGTGATTTTGAGCATGAGGTACTACATTCATTCATCATAAAGTTATAAGAAAATTACCAGGGCTCTATAATGTCCATAAATGTTTACTGACCAGAAATTATAATTTTACAAGGCCTAAAAATATTATTTAAAAATCATTTATAAATTCTACAAATTGCAAGCCTTGTGAATCAACCCCTATGATTATAGATCCAAAAATTCTACAATAATTACCAGAGATGTAAGAGGTCATAAAAACTTATTTGCCTAAGTTACACCAGATTTCAGTGAGGGAACAACCCATAATAATTATTTGACTATCTTTAGAAAATCAATGGCTTGTGAATGAAGTACTTAAAATAAACAGTTAATAATTCCAGAAAAATTCAAGCATATGTATAAGAATCTAAAAAGCTCTCTGCCAAAATTTCATATCCATTAATCAACCAGAGAAATCAAATTAATTAAAGTACCCAAAAGCCTATTTTTGTGAGATAAGAAGGAACTATCATGTATTGAATTTCAAGGCTCTCAATATTACTTCCCAGAGACTTCCCTAAACCCAAGAAGTACACTACCCAAGTTTCATGGCCTTTAGGCAAGTTTTAGTGACCTATTTTACCTTAACAAAGGAGGTGTCCTAAACTAGGGTTAGGGTTTAAGGGAGGGTAACCCTCTCCAAATCTTCCAAGACTTTGGTCAGGGGGTTCTAACCTCACTAGTCTCCTCTCCACCAAAAATCACTTCCATTCAAGGTCATTTGACCCCATGCCCTTCACAAGCCCCCAAAGTCCAACCTAGGGGTTTGGACTTGGGTCCTAGGGCATACTCACCTCAAACCACTCCATACACCATAAGGGAGTGTTAAAGCCCATTACAAACCAGTGGACCAAGTTTCAGCCTCTGGTGAGGGAGTTTGGTCAACTAAAATTACTAAGTGCACCTTTGACCTATTTGCCCCTTAATGGGCTAACCTAGGATTGGATAATTACCCACCCAAAACATCTCCAAATTAAATGAAACTTTATACAGAGCTTCCCTAGGTCCCTAAGGACCTCCCACCAAAATTTTGGGGGATTTGGAGGTCATTAGACCCCTTAATCACTCTAAGATATGATTATTAAATTTTAACAAAAACTATAGAAAAATGTTGTCCAAAAATTACCATTTTTGGATATGTCATAGGTGTAGGTAAGAATGACCCCTACATAAAATTTTAAGTCATTTGGAGGTCTGGTTTGATGTGGGCAACCAAAATGGTGTCTGACCTAGCTTAAGGACACCTTCCACCAAACTGAGTGCTGAGGTCAGCACAGTTATCCAAATTGGGTGAAATCAATTCTAAAATAAAGTAGACTCAAAGGGCTACAACTTTCTTGTTCACTACTTTTTCTGTAGAGGGCTCTAGGTATTTTTAATAAATACAAACATTAAGAGGTAAAACTGTGACAGAAATACAAATAATATATCCAAACTATACTATCATGATTTTCACTGTTTGCACAGATCTTGAAGCGATTTGGATGGCATCCGTTCATCTCCTACCTCCAGCCAAGGGTGGGGATTGCCCGAACCTGGAGCCCCTTTAACTCATTGCCGCCGGCCATCCAGCCACCTCCCCGGCCGGCCACCGCCACCATCACCTCCGGTGAGGTGGTGGCTACCGCCAGGCGGCGGCACGGCCGCCGGAGAGGCTTTTTCCGGCGATCCCGCAAGCCATTTTTTTGGCAAAATCCATGAAAACCAAACTATGGATCGGGCTCAATTGAGCCCGATCCTCTCCCTAAATAATGTCTAAGATCTATCCATGAGAGAAGGGGTAAGGGAGGACCTTTCTTGTGGCTTGGATGCGCGCCGATCGCCGGGATGCCATGTGGTGGAGGAGATTGCCGGAGTTCTGCGTTTACACTGTGAAGTTGAAGAAAATTGGTGGGGGAAGATTGTAAACGGCTCCTCTGGACCTGGGGATGCTTTTTAATGGAAGAGAATGGGGAGGGGAGGGGTCTCTCTTCAAAGCCATTGATGGCCATGAGGGGGGTTTTCGGCCATGCATGGGGAGGGGTGAAACTGACTTGGGAAGGCCGGGAAACGGCTGGAAACTCCTCCTCTTCCCCAGAGGAGTTGAATCCAGCCATTAGTGGAGGCCCTTGGCCTCCCTAGCCTTGAATGCCATTTCCTCCTCCTCTTTCTCTCTCCTCCATTAACCCATTTTTGAGTTTTCTCTCTCCTAGTCACCTTGGCCGATTTTTATCAACTTGTTAACCCCATGTCAGCCCACTAATCTGATTAAGCATGGTCTAAGAGGTGGTTAGCCCAAATGGCTAATGGGTCCAAGCTTTAGTTAGCCCATTTGAGCTAGATTTGACCTAACCTAGCCTAGGGTTGACCTTGGCCAAATTGGCCTTTTGGGTCACCACCAATGGGTCCTTGGTGACCTATTAGCCTCCCCTAAAGTCTAGGTAGGGGTGGGTAGGGTTGTTAGGGCACCTTGTAGGTCATTTGACCCTTAATAAGGGCACTTTGACCATTTTGGGGTTAGAGTTGACTTGGGTCAACCTAGCTCCTAGGGTTGACTCCAATGGGTCTTAGGTGACCCATTGACCTCACTTTGGGTCCAGTGGGGCCTTGGTAGGGCCTACTTGACCTAGGTAGGGTCAATCAACCCTGAACAACCCATTTGACCTAATTAGGGTTAGGGTTGACCTTGGTCAACACAGGTTCTAGGATTCACCCTGATGAGTCCTAAAGTTCTTGTCAGGGGTTAGAGTGACCATAAGGAGGTCTTGGAGGTATGTTGAGGGCCCTAGGTCACTCTATCCTAAAGTTTAGTAGTTTACTATTTGCAGACCATAATGGTTTAACCACACCACTAGGCCCACTTGGTCTCCTTGGGGCTTCTTAGGGTTTTGTCATGACCCAGTCATGACAAAACAACTCCTAGGGGTCTAGTTGGCTGAGGGATGTTACAACTTAAGAGATTATATAGAAAGAGAAGTCTTAAAGGGGGAGAGTGTAATGATAAAGGCAAGCTCTGAGCATGTTATTTGGACCTCAAATAGCATCAGAGAAACTCTAGGACATCCTCTCATATGGTATGATGAAGATCAAACTGCTGAGTCTGGTTGCCAACCAGCTCATTTTGAGGTCATTCAAACTGTTGTCCAGTCCATGTACAGTCTGCCACCACAAATTCAAAATATAGTATATAAGGAAGTTGATAAGACTGCTTCCGCATTGCTTAAAGAGAAATAAGCTCAACTATCTAATAAAAGATTCAGGTAACAGGATGAAGCTAGGCAAGATTTTGAGTAGTGGAGTCCAACTTTTAGATCAATTATATTCACTGCATGGAAAGCAGTCATTAATAACACATCTGACAGGGGAAAATGGTATTCAGAACATGAGTGGATCAAGCATACAAAGCAGCAAGATATCATCCACAAATTTAGAAATGATCTTAAGGAAGGGAAGATCCCAGCTGATTCAATTGAGCCCAGAAAATATTTTCCCAAGCCCTATCATTATTTTAAAAGGCAAAGGCTAAAGGAAGAAGAAATCTTAAAAGCCAAAGATGTCAAAGTAAAGAAGAAAGTTGTCGATGATAAGGGGCCTGAAGAGCTAAAGTACAATCAGGAAAAGGCATTGTCATCAAAGAGCTATAGGATTCTTAGTTTATCTTTCTTTTCTAAAAACTATGTAATTTGGCTTTAAGAACATTGTAACAGAACTGGAAGGTGTAATCTTTAAATAAATTTGAATGAAAATTTTGGTTGCATTTTGTTACATCTGTGTTATCATTTTTGTGTTCTATTATATTTTGTTCAACACTTTTACTATACATCATAATTATCCTATTTTGGTATTGTGGTTGTTGGGTATTGTATTAACAATAACCTAGATTTGTACGAAGTCACCCTTGAACTAAGAAGAATTTTGTTGTATTTGATTTGTTGTTTGAGTTTTGTGTTTGCAGGACTTAATTTCCAAGTGTAGACCAATGTCAGTCTACAATGGGTCACCAAATACAGGACCATACAATGTAATCCCTCATTTTATGATCCATGGTGTTTACTAATGTGTAACCTCTCTATTGGGATAAACTTCATTTTCAAGCACTATAGTTGCTGAAGAAAGACATGTTGCTGATTCCATGGAAGAAACAAAATTTTCAGGAAATAAAATTTTTTTAAGTGTTCCAGTCGAGAAGAAGTTAAGTACTCGAGTAGATCTCTTATTAGTACTCGAGTAGGTTATATCTTAATTTTGAGTATGGAAAATGATTCTCGAGAGGTTTGAACATAGCTCTCGAGAGGCCAGTTTCATTACTCGAACAGAT
The DNA here is from genome assembly GCA_039513925.1 of Platanthera zijinensis. Taxonomy (NCBI): domain Eukaryota; kingdom Viridiplantae; phylum Streptophyta; class Magnoliopsida; order Asparagales; family Orchidaceae; genus Platanthera; species Platanthera zijinensis. The sequence continues at coordinate 168,709,020 of CM077078.1, read as the reverse complement.
CCTTTCTTCTTCTCGAGTCAACAAAATTTTCTATCTCAGAAATTTTCTATGTAGAGTACCCGAGTAGTTATATTGATTACTCGAGTAGTACAAGATTGCCTTGAGTAACAGAAGTCAAGCACTCGAGTTATATTTCTAGTTCTCGAGTTGTGAAGTCCTTGTACTCGAGAAGTCCAACTACTTCTCGAGAAGCCAGTTCCAATACTCGAGTAACAGGTTTTCTTCCCAGAATTCTCTCTAAGCCTTTTTCTTGAGAAGTTCACTTCCACTTCTTGAGTAGCATTTTAAGTACTCGAGTAATCCTCATGCCACTCGAGTGATAATGAGTCATATCCAATTTTTCCTTAAGTACTTCTTATCGCGTAGCTTGAGACTGTCTTCTCGAGTACCCACAAGCAGTATTCGAGTAGTTCTTCCTTCACTCGAGTAATCCAGTCATTTTCTTAGAATAATTTTCTAAGTCCTGACAGTCGTATTTTTCAAATGACTTGACGTGATTGGTATATGTGATCGTCATTAATGATAATTATGACCGTTATAGATTTCTTATAAAAGGTCTTGTCATTATGACTTACCTTAAGCACGTGAAAAGAATATTATTCTAAGAATTCCAGATTGGCCATCTCTTTCGAAATTCAGAAGCCGTCGCCACTCATCGTGTTGATCGCCAAGGTAGATTTTGATCCAGAATGACTTGCAGATCAAGATCTTCTTCAATCTCTTCATCCTCTCTTTGATCTTGTGAGTCAAGAAATCTCAGATCAAGGATCTAGTCGAGAGTCTTCTTCAAAAATTTCTGATAAAGCCGTATAGATCAAGAAGGAAGACCTAGTTAGAAATTTCCAGATCTGAGAGAGATATTTTGTTTGTATTTCTTATTTCAATAAATTCTTGTAGGAGATTATTCTCCGTGTGTGGGAGATTTTTTCTCCTAGCTGTTGTAGGAAGTTTTCATCTTCTGAGTGTAGATCTGTTTTCTGGATAGAGTTATAGGAACATTGTTCTGAGTGGTAGGATTGTTTTAAATCCGAGAATAGTGGAGTAGCCGAGTCTAGTTCATAACTAGATCAGTGAGTGGAAAGTGGATGTACTCAAGGTTGGGGAACCACTTTAATTATTGGTGTCGTCTGTGATTGCTTGGTTATTTCTCTATGCATAGATCGCTAAATTTTTTATTCTGCAAATAGACGCACATCTCATCTATTCACCCCCCTTTAGGTGATTTAGGTGGACAACTAAAACATTTTTCAATTGGTATCAGAGGGAGGTTGATCATTAAAAGGTTAACACCTTGATTAGATCTGCCCCAAGTTATCTTTTGAGTTATCCAAGCATGGACAAGGCCAACGATTTTGCCAAGCTTACCTTGTGTACAAAGACCAATTTTCCCATGTGGAAAGAGAGGATTAAATTTTTCATGGAGGCTGTGGATCCAAGCATCTTCATGATTGTTGAAGAATGTCCTTATGTTCCTATGACCGTCTCCACTATAGATCCTATAAAGAAAGTTCTTAAGAAGTTGATGGATCTTAACAAAGATCAGATTGCATGTGTCTCTTTAGACAAGAAGGCCAAACAAATTATCGAAAGTATTGTCGATGACTCTATGCTGTAGAACCTGATTCACTGTCAATCCTCTAAGTAAATGTGGCAGTCCCTCATCACCTTGATGGAAGGCATAGAATATAATTGCAGATACATTTGAAAACTTCTTTAAGATAGTTAACGGCCAAAGAGTATATGGCCGAGTCTTCACTTAGTGATAGCTGAACAATAAATTCCTACGGTCCCTGACTAAGTAATGGGACAACAAATTCTGTGCTATCCGGGAGTTTGGCAAGCAGGCCGAGACTGATCCTCAAAATCTCTCCGGAAAGCTAATGTCATATGAGCTGCAGATCTATTCAAGAAAAGCTGAAGAAGAGAAGAGTCGGTTCTCATCCAAGGAGAAGTCTGTCGCATTGAAGGCAGACAGTTCAAGGAGAGCCAAAGCTGCATCACCTTCCCCTGAATAGGAAGACAGTTAAGAAGATTCTTCAGAGCCAGGAACCTCAGGCTAAGAACAATCTGAAGGAGAGTTATCTCTACTCTCAAGATAGTTCAAGAAATTCTTGAACAAGAAGAAGCAATGGAGAGGCAAGGATGCCTCGTACAGAAGATCAAGTCATGATGGTGATCGACACAAGAAAGACTCTAGTAGCCAAGACAGGTATAACACTAAATAGAACAAACATATTTCTGCTGACATCGTTTGTTATTGTTGCAATAAGCCAGGTCATGTTATTGCTGATTGCCCCCACAAGAACAAGGAGAGTGGAAAAAGAGAGGAGAAGAAATCTTATTACCACAAGAGGAGAACCGGAAGAAGCCTTGTATCCAAAAAGGGCAAAACTCTCAGCGACTCTGACTCATCTGAGTCAAGTTAAGAAGAGGAAGCCTACTTTGGGCTAATGGCACAAACTGACGAAAAAGATGAGCCCCAGTTCACTCGGAAGAAAAACTCTCACACTCCTCTTCCGAATTAGATGTTTCTGATCATTATCATGAGGACAGCTCTTCTGACAATGAGTCTGAACTCATGGCCCAATATAAGGAGTTAATCAAGGCTTACAACAAATGTCGGAAAGTCGTGAAAAATCAGGCCAAAGAGATTAAAGCTCTAAAGGCTGAAGAGAGCACTCTAAGTGAGGAAGTTATCAAGATGGACTCCCTCAGAGATAACTTAAATACTATTGTTGAAGAGTATAATAAGGCTCTCAAGCACCTAGATCTTAAGGAGAAGATCATCAAAGAATTGGAAGAACAACTCGAAGCGGAAAAGAAACTTGTTAAAAGTTTATCCAAGCCCAAGACTGTTCTTCCTCTAGTTGTTGAATTCTCAGCTCAGGCCAAAGGTGTTGGCTTAGGCCATATTGGTGCTCCTAGTAACTCCTCTAGGAGAAATAAGGCTCAAAGAAAGAATAAGGCATCCAAGAAGGCTTCGGCCAAATAGAAGGGGAAAGCTCCTCTAGAACAAACTTCGTTCAAAAAGGTTATCCTTCCAACGAACGAGTTTTATCTTGACCCGTCCTATGGTCACTTTGCTAGGCCTACTCATGTATAGCCCAAGTCTAGGTACCTAGGATGGACTCTTCCTCGGAACTTTGGCGAGATTGTCTTCAAGGCACCTTATGAAGATATTACTCTTCAGGCTATGGCCCTTATAATCATGGTCAAAACATCAAGAAGGCACCAAAAGTAAATCCCATTGTGGAAAATCCTATTAAGGAGGAGAATCCATGTGAATGTCATCACCATGAAGCTTCTACCTCCAAGAATGATTCCCCCGCTAGACCACACTCTCTAAAGGTCAAGCAGGCGAAATGTAGGCAAAGATACAACAGGATTGACTGTTGGTGCTGTGGCAAGAATGGTCACTTTGCCATTGATTGCTGGTTTAACCCAAGAAATTACGTAACTCCTCAGATTAATAATGTCAGAAAGAACACTCATAATGTTAATACATGTACGGTGAGTAAGCTAACAAGAGACCAAGGACACAAGCAAGTTTGGGTTCCTAAGGCAAACAGAATTTTTATTGCAGGTATGTCCAAAAACCACCAAAACTCCTATCTGGTATTTGGACAGTGGATGCTCTCGGCATATGACCTGGACAAGAAGCCTTCTCCAGAATTACTCACCAGTCATGAATGGGCCAAAGGTCAACTTTGGAGGTTCTGACAAAGGAATCACTAAAGGCTACGATATGATTACCAATGGTAGTGTATCCTTTTCGGATGTGGCTTATGTTGAAGGATTAGAACACAATCTCATAAGCATAAGCCAACTCTGCGATAAAGGATACATCAAAGAATTTCATGAAGACAAGTGCTTGATAAAATCGATAGATAATCTAGAAATCATTCTATCAGCCATTCGTAGTAGGAATATCTTTTGTTTGAAATTTATTTGTATAGTCTCTTCTACACCAGTGTGACTTTTGGCAAAAGATAGTGCGTCTCATGGTGACCAATGACACAAGAGATTAACACATATTAATTTCAAAACTATTAATAAATTATTTTCTATTAATTTAGTATGTGATGCCCCAAATGTCAAGTGCGTTAAAGATATACCTTATCACGCCTGTGTAAAAGGCAAGCAAACAAGGGCTACCTTTAAAAGCATTATTGGCAAATACTCTAATAAGTGCATACACCTACTTCATATGGACTTGTTCGGTCCACTGCAAGTAAGAAGTTTGGCTAGTAAGGATTATACATTTGTTATTGTTGATGATTACTTGCGCTTTGCATGGGTGTTCTTTCAAAAACACAAGTCAGATACTTTTGACATCTTTACAAATTTTGTCAGGCAAATCCAGAATGAATACAACTGTTCCGTAGACAAAATCAGAAGTGACAATGGAACTGAGTTTAAGTCTGGGGCCATGACAGAATTTTGTGAAAGCCTAGGTATCTTTCATGAGTTTTCCTCTCCTCATACTCCTCATCAAAACGGAGTAGCTGAGAGAAGGAATAGAACATATATAAAGGGCTGCAGGACCATGTTGAGTGATGTCTCACTACCAGAAAATTTATGGGTGGAATCTGTCAACACTGCATGCCACGTGCAAAATCGAGCACTCATAAAGAAAAACAATAATAAGACACCTTACGAACTACTAAATTGTAGAAAGCCAATTGTCTCATATTTTAGATTCTTTGGGTGTAAATGCTTCGTCCTTTACAATGGCAAGTATCACACTGCTAAATTTAGTGAAAATAGCTTAGAAGGTATTTTCGTAAGGTATAGTAGCCATAGTAAGGCATATAAGGTATTTAATAAGAAAACCCTGGTTGTAGAAGAATCTATTCATATTGTATTTGATGAGACGAGCTTGCTGCAAGGCAACTCTTCTAGTGTGTTCATTGAAGATGCAAGTTCAAAGAAGAAAGAACTTAACTTGGGTGAGCCGACTGAAGAAAAAGGTGAAAAGTTCATCAAGATCACCACTCAAACCTCGATTAGAGAGGTTGATGATCAAGATGAAGAAATCATCCAAGTTAATGAAGTCACTTCGGTGGTTAAAGACACTCTAGATGTAAGGACTCTAGAGCTCAGACATCTGAAGGATCACCCAATGGACCAAATTATAGGAGATCCCTGGGATGGTGTAAGAACTTGTAGAGGTATAGCTAACGAGAATTTATATTTGAGTTTTCTCTCACAAGTTAAACCAAAGAAGTTTGAGGAAGCAAACTCAGACGCATCATCAATAATGGCTATGGAAGAAGAACTAAATCAGTTCAAGCATTGTCAAGTCTGGAAACTTATTCGAAGACCCAAAGGTAAGAATGTCATCGGGACAAAGTGGGTCTACAGGAATAAGATGGAGGAGAATGGAACAATCATAAAGAACGAGGCTAGACTCTTCGCCAAAGAATATCGCTAAGAAAAAGGAATCGACTTTGACCAGACATATGCTCTAGTGGCAAGGCTGGAGGCCATCATGTTTTTCCTAGCATATGCTGCACTTAAGGGCATCACCGTCTATCTGATGGATGTTAAGTCTGCCTTCCTTAATGGTGACATAAAGGAAGAGGTGTATGTGGAACAACCTCCAGGTTTCGTTGATTCTAGCTTTCCTGATTATGTTTATCTATTATCTAAAGCTTTATATGGTTTAAAACAAGCTGTTCGAGCTTGGTATGAGAAGCTGTCTTGCTTTCTTCTTTAGAACATGTTCACAAGGGGCAAGATAGATAATGTAACGCCCCGAAACTCAAAAGAGTGACGGGTGATGTTTGGAGCCAAATATGTGTTTTGGCAGGGGTGACACGGCCTGGGACACGGGCGTGTCCCAGGGCGTGTCGTGCTCGGGTTCAGTGTTGGCCGCGCGGTCATCGATTTTGGAGTTGACGATCGTCGAGAGGCTGAACACAGCCTGGGACACGGGCATGTCCCAGGGCGTGTCAGTCACTCATTGAGTGTGGTGCACACGGGCCATGACACGGGCACATACACAGGCGTGTCACAGGTGATACGGGCTTGTCTGGTGCCGTGTTGCAGGCCGTGTCCTTCTCGGGTTAAGAATGTTGGTCGTTGCACATGGGGGTGACACAGGTCGTGACTCGGCCGTGTCGCATTCGACACGGGAGTATCGGAGGCCATGTCGAATGTCGTGTGCTGGTTATCGCGTCAGTCGAGACAGCGAATGGGTGACACAGCCATGCACACGGCCATGTTACAACCCGTGTTCAGCCCAGATTTTGTAATTTTAGGCCTAATCGTGGCCGTTCGTTTCCTTAGCTTTGGATCCAACGGTAGGGAGTTAGTTCTGGCGGTTTAAACCCGAAAATAGGGTTGCAAACCATCATTTTCTTTTGGGTGTTCTCTCTCTCTAAGATTTTAGAGAGAAGGGAGAGCTAAGTGGAGGAGGAGACCAAGATCCGGCCACCGATGGAGTGTCGGAGCTCCGAATCGTGATCCGAGTCCAGATCCGCAAAGGCGACGCCGTTGCGGTGCTTTCCAACCGCGTAGATTTTTCATGGCACCGCGGAAGAATGCAAGGGTAACGATTCCTCATCCTAGGGCATGTGAAGCCCTCTTTTCCTTTGCATAGGAAGCCCTCTCTCACGAGTGAGCGAAGAGTTGGACCGTTCCTTGTGGTAGATATGTGAAGTCCCCCTTGTATAGAGTCCGTATGCAAAAACGGGCATAGGCATTGTGTGTGAAGCCTATCCGGACAAGTAGAGCCGGATTGGTGATGTTGCATTGCATATGAACCGGGGAAGACTCCGGATGTTTGGGCGTTTTTCGGGTTTTCTACGTGGTAGATTGCAGCAGGGAGCCGTGGAGATTAACCTCAAGGTGCACCAGGAAAACTGGGCAAAAGCGGGTTTTGTGTAAGACCCCCCTCCCGAAACACAAGACACGACACGAGAGGGGTCTTATGCCCAGAACAGCCGCCTTGCGGTAACACTAGCACTCAGGCTAGCCTGTACTACAAGATGCCTATTCTGCCGGCTACCAACAATATCAACAGATAAGTGCCAACCCAACCATACTAATATGAAAGTCAAATCCACACCAAGCATATGTCTATAATATCATAAATAAAGAAGCTACAACAAGCTTCTAATATCAGAGTACGTAAACAGAATTGCCCCGAAGGGCTACAACAAAATCTCTCTCTCACTCACATCGGTAACCGACGGTAGCGACGGTACCGTCCCTTCAGGCCCTGTCACCCTGGCCTGGATGTCCGTCTACATAGCCTGCTGCTCCACCTGCGGGGTTTCCTCCTAAAAAGGAAGACGTAGCAACCGTTAGTCGAAAAGACTAAGTGGTTTCACATCCGCTCCCCCGGCGACTCCTCGGCACCGGGCGGAGAAAGGAACAGGTACAATATATAAATAATAGTAGTACAACATGTGAAGTGAGTATATATATTATAAGCAGCAACATCAGCAGTGTATAATAAACAAGCTCTTATTTCAAATCTACGAACTACAGCAGCAAGAAAGTATATAACTAGAACAGTAAGTAACTCAACTTATATGGATGCCCATACAAGCATATAAGTTAAGGGTCGTTCAGAAGAAAGTAACTCATCGTATAGGAGTGCCCATACAAACTTATACGATGAGGGTCTTGTGTATATAATGAAGTGCGATGCTATGTATGCAATGCAATGACACACCCATGCTCAAGCACATGCAATCGCTATGTCAACACAGACTTATATTTTCCACTATTCGAGCAGGTAGCTAACCTCTCAGGCATCAACCGTCGTGGGCAAACGGTGACAGTAGAGCGGGCATCTCCACTACTAGGATGGTCTCCACACTACCTGGCCTAGGCCTCCGTACGCCTGCATGCTAGGACACAACAACGGAGCTCACATGCATACTACGGCTCAGCGGGTTCTCTCGGGTAAATAAGCACCAAGATCCTAGCCCCTGACTGGCCTATGGTATGACACGGAAGGAGCCTCGGAAATGAGCACGAGGACCAAGCCCAACTGTTCACGTGGCACGGAAGGAGCCTCGGAATGTGAACACCGAGGACCAAGCCCAACCGCCCAAGGTCTAACTGTCAACTCCCATCGGTGTGACGATTGGCGAGCCCGTAGACCTGCCACACTATCCTTAACCCGGGATTACGACACCGCGTGTCGACTCACACCACATGCAATTCCACAATTCCGTGGCATGGAAGGAGCCTCGGAGAAAGCACGAGGACCAAGCCCAACCATCCATCAAATACAGAAGGAGCCTCGGGACGTGAACACCGAGGACCAAGCCCAACCATCCGATTTTATCCAACTTAACCTCATTCCCATTAGTGACGGTCAACACCGCACTTGTTAACTTTCACAATGTTACCCGTGGGGAGATGACCATCTAAGCATTGGACTATCCATTCCCTTCCATCAATCCATTACACATCCAGGCCATAGTTTTAACCATTTACAAATCCTTCCAAATGAATTCAACATATTATAGATAATGCGCATAATGTTGATCTAACAAATATAACAAAGCCTTTCATTCACTTACGCTTGATTCACATCTCGACATAGGATTTAAAGTCCTCAAACATCAACCTTCACATTACCTTGGTGATTAACACAAAAGAATTCACCCAACCTCGAGATGAATTGCAACCTCTATTCCATCGAATCCAAGTTCATATTATAATCATCTAGAATTATGCGTAAACTGGTCAGCAACTTTGACTGAGGATTCCCGTGGCTACAGGTATCGCCCAAACACGTGCCACCACTCGTTGGAAAGGTAATTTCAAGGGCTACAACTTTCGTGTTTAGTCGAAAGCCCAGATCTGGTCACATCATACCAAAAAGGCAACTCGAAGTCTGCTGCGTACAGGATACAGAATTCCTGAACATTAACTTCCAACCGCAGCAGATTCAAACGGACTTTACTGTGGCTACAGGTATCGCATTGAAACGTGCAACCACTCGTTGGAAAGGTAATTTCAAGGGCTACAACCTTCGTGTTTAGTCGAAAGCCCAGATCCGCCCCCTTCTTGCTTGAAAATAGCCAAGAAGGTCGCTGCGCGCAGAATATAGATTCTGCACGCATCTTGAAGCGAAGTGAACGACATCCGTTCATCTTCCTCCTTAAGAGATTTTCCCCAAATCGCAACCAGAAGTTCCTCCACCCTTATTCTCCATCTTGAGGCCATTTCCTCTTCACGAGACCACCTCTATCATCACTTTGAAGAGAGGGGAGGTTGAAGTCGACTAAGCTTTAGAGCACAAGCTCTAGCATGGCCTTCCTAGAAAGCTTCATCTCACACATCAAGACTCGTTTGAGTCGATGTCTAGCCTAAGAATAACTATAGATCTAGCACCAAGGGAGTGGGGAGGAAACTCACATCATTTCTGGCGTTTCCTCCGTTGCCGGCCATGGATCGCGTTATTCTCCGTGGCGGCATCCTTGGCTTCGTTAGCAGTGTTCTTCCACGGAAACAGTGGAGCTTTTCCTCTAGAATCCGGCTCCGGCGACCCGCGATATCTCCTCTTCCGCTCCCGTCGGTTTGCACGGTGACGGCTCGGCAAGAACGATTGGCTAGGGTTTGGGTTTACTCCCTTTTATATTACATATTAGGCTAAATCCCTTCCGCCACGTGTCACTCTCTAATTGGACCGCCCAAATTAGGTTTCATTTGAAGTGACCGGTCCAAGGATCATTCAGCACGAATCCGAAGTCCGGTTCAATCTGCCTATACAAGCCGGCGAATCTGCCTGGGCGAAGAAAACGCCCAAGTAAAATTCGGCGGAAATCAGTCGTCATTCTCGCCTATCGGTGAGAACCGTCAGGTCATTCTCGACGAATTCGTCGGGAATCAACAATGATTCCCGACGATTTTCCCTTAGCCTTTTTACTGGACATCCTGCGTTGATTGCGTTGAGTATTCTCGGCGATACTCGACGATCGGTGGGTATAACAGGGGATTCTCGACGATTTGCGAGAATCGCCGAGCATTCTCGCCGAATTTCCCTTAGTCTACTTGCAGCTCTGTGTCCGGCGGGTATCGACCACCGATACCCGTCGAATCGGCGAGAATCAGTCCTCCATTCTCGACGACTTTTACTTAGCCGAGTTCCCTCATCTCGGCTACTGGTTGGGGTAACCTTGAACCCAACCCTACACTTATTCTATGCACCTGACACCTCGCGTCGGTGCACCTCGAGCCCGAGTTGAGTCTCTTGACTCAGAACACGTGCGAGGGGCCTAGCGCGAATTGGGACATTACAAATCCTATAAACAAAATAAAAAGATTTCTTCCCCGAAATCAGGCTGAGGTCGTGGGGAGTAGAGCATACAGAAAACAAAATATGTTTTTAAATAAATTTACCTGAAGCAAACAACTCTGGGTTGAGTCTTTGCATCAAATCCATTGGCTCCCATGTGAATTCCTCCTTCCCATGATTAGACCATAGCACTTTTACCAAGGGGACACTTTTGCGGCGCAAGGCTCTTATCTCATTATAAACGATCCGCACCGGCTCCAGTCGCACAGATCTGTCAGACGCCACAGTACCATCAGTTGTGGGGATGTATTGTTCGGGATGCAACAGCACCTTCCGAAGCGACGACACATGGAACACATCGTGGAGATTCTCTAGCTCGGGCGGTAGCTCCAGCCGGTAGGCCAAAGGGCCAACCCTTTCTAATATGACATAGGGCCCAACATACCGTGGACTGAGCTTCTTCACTCCTCGCACTCGTAACACTCCATGCATCGGCCGAATTTTTAGAAACACCTTATCACCCGCTTGAAATTCCACCTTACGGTGCCTTGCATTGTAATACTTCGTCTGCCGGCTTTGAGCCTCCAACATGCGATCCCTTATTAGCCTAACCACCGCATCAGTGTCATCTATGTACTCAATTCCCAAAGTCTTCGGGTCTTCATCTTGCACCCAAGACAAGGGGGTCTTACACCTCCTTCCATATAGGGCTTCATGGGGCGCCATGCCAATACTAGCTTGATGGCTATTGTTATAGGAGAATTCTACCAAGGGCAAGAGTCTTTCCCACGGCTCTCCCCTATCTATCACACACATCCTCAACAGATCTTCCAATGTTCGGATGGTCTGCTCAGACTGTCCGTCCGTCTGAGGATGAAATGTGGTACTGAAGGTAAGACGTGAGCCCAAATACGTCTGTACTGCCTTCCATTCCTTGGAGGTGAAACGACCATCACGATCTGAAACTATCGTCTTAGGTACGCTGTGATACCATACAAATTGTTCCACAAACAGTCGTACCAAGACATCCACGTGAGCCTCCTTCTTCATAGGAATGAACCGGGCAACCTTCGTAAGGCGATCAACGATCACCCATACTGAATCATTCCCTGAGCGGGAGCGAGGTAGCCCATGTACGAAGTCCATGGATATATCCTCGAACTTCCATTCGGGGATTGGCAACGACTGCAACAGGCCACCAGGGCTCCTACATTCCGCCTTCACTCTTTGGCAGGCTTCACAATGCGTGACAAAGTACTAGACATCTTTCTTCATCCCTGGCCAACACATCGTCTTTTGTATGCCGGCCTACATCTTTGAAATTCCTGGGTGCACGGAATATTGAGAGCAATGTGCTTCTCTCATAATATCCTCCCGGATTCTGCCACCTTTGGGAATGTAGAGTAGGCCGCGAAAGTAAACGAGGCCGTCCTTTAGTGTGTATTCGTCGGTAGTCCCGTCTTCAATTAACTTTATTGCCGGGGCCAAAGCCGCATCTAATCCTTGCTCCATTCGGATCCGGTCCCGGATATCACAAACTATACTCATGCTGGACAGGTACTCTGTATATTCCGAAGAAGCCTTAAATATTAAGGTGATGTCCATCTCCTCGATCATCCACGCCAACTCCATGCTCATCAATCGAGATTCTGGGCTCGAGCCGGGTACTTTCCTACTCAATGCATCGGCTACCGAGTTTTCTTTTCCGGGGTGGTAGTTCAAGGTGAACTCATAGTCGCATAGAAACTCTAACCACCCCCGTTGTCTTAAGTTCAATTCCTTCTGGGTATGGACGTACTTCAAATTTTTATGATCCGAGAAGATTTCGCAGTGGACGCCGTATAGATAATGCCTCCATACCTTCAAGGCAAACACCACTGCTCCTAGCTCCAAATCATGCACCGGGTAATTGATTTCATGCTTCTTCAATTGTCTTGAAGCATAAGAAATTACGTGCCCGTGCTGCATCAACACCGCTCCTAACCCCTGATAAGACGCATCCGTATAAACTTGAAATCCTTCGTTCCCAGACGGAAGGACAAGGATGGGGGCGGAGGTAAGTCTATCCTTCAATTCCTGGAATGCCGCTTCACACTGGGGTGTCCACTCAAATAGCACTCCTTTCTTTGTCAAGGAAGTAAGCAGGAGGGCAATCTTGGAGAATCCTTTTACGAACTTGCGGTAGTATCCGGCAAGTCCAAGAAAACTCCTCACATCGGCCGCTGACTTCAAAGGTGACCACTCCTTCACAGCGCGCACCTTGGCTGGATCCACAGCTAGTCCTGCCCCACTGATTACATGGCCCAAGAAAGCAACCTCCTTAAGCCAGAATTCACACTTGCTAAACTTGGCGAATAGTGCGTGCTCCTTTAGCTTCTCTAGAACTAAGGCCAAATGTCCGGAATGCTCTTCCTCCGTCTTCGAGTAGACTAGGATGTCGTCAATGAACACAATGACGAAGACATCTAAATAGGCCTCAAACACTTTATTCATCAAGCTCATGAAAGCCGATGGGGCGTTTGTGAGTCCAAACGGCATCACTGTGAACTCATATAAGCCGTACCTTGAGCTGAAAGCCGTTTTCTGTATATCATCCTCCTGTATTCTCAATTGGTAATACCCCGAGCACAAGTCTAACTTGGAGAATCACCACCAGTTGGTCGAACAACTCATCGATCCGAGGTAACGGGTAGGTGTTCCGTACTGTCAGTCGGTTAAGTTCCCGATAGTCTATACATAAACGCAGGGTTCCATCCTTCTTCTTGATGAATAGAATAGGGGATCCCTAAGGCGACGAGCTGGGGCGAACAAACCCTGATTCTACCAACTCATGCAATTGAACTCTAAACTCCACAAGTTCTTTTGGGGCCATCCGATAAGGGGTCCTGGAGACAGGCTTAGCTCCTGGTACAAGCTTAATTTGAAAATCCACTTCTCTATGCGGGGGTAACCCTAGCAGTTTCTCGGGAAATACCTCAGGGAAATCCCCTGCTACCCGCACATCCTTCACCTCTAACTTCATCTCCTTTAGTTCGAATCGTATCATGTAGACTTCATCCCCTCTCATATGATCTTTCAAGGTCTGGATTGATGATAACTAGATTCGTGGTGTGAAATTTATACCTTGGAAGACTACATCAGTATCCCCATATCTCAAATAGATACGCTTCTCCGCGCAGTCGATTCTCGCATGGTGCCAATCTAGCCACGCCATACCCAGGATGAGGTCGAACTCTGGTATCCTCAAAATTGTGGTAGGGGTATCAAAGGTCTTTCCCCCAATGGCTATCTCTAACTCACACTTTGCGGTTTCCGTCATCTCAGATCCGTCTGGGAGGCGTACTCTTCGAGCAATACCAGTGAAATATTGCACTCCGTATATAACTTTGATGAAGTCTTCAGACACGAATGAATGTGAGGCACCCGTATCAAATAACGTATGACTCAGTTTCCCGCCGACCATCACGGTGCCTAAGTGTCATTAATAATACTCAAGCTAGATGTCTAGTATATCTCAAGCAACTAGAGGATATTAATGAAAGCGAAATGACCAATTCGAATCGTACCTGCAATCATCTCTTGAGGGTTCCGCTCTTGAGTCATGTCCAGGGCATACATCTGATCTCGAGCGGGTCCAGGGTTTCTTCCTCGTGTTCCTCGTCCTCGACCACGCATATATCCCCGCCCCGAGGGGCTGCTGGAGAGAAAGCAAGAGGCGCATCACCAAACAGTTGTGGGCAGTAGCGCCGAATATGGCCCGGTAGGTTGCATTCGAAGCACACCCGTTCTTGCCTTCCGCCGTGTTGCTGAAACCGTGGAGGTGGAGGTAATGCTGGCGGTTGTGGAACCGGGCCCTCCTCTCCAAAGTTCTGGGGAAAACGCCCGCCACCCCTCCGATATCCTCTTCCTCTTTTATTGTCAAACCTCCTTCTGTTGCTGGGGCCGGCTTCCATCACGCCCTCTGCTGGCCTCTTACCACTTTCCAAGTGGTCTGCTTCCAATCTCTTCGCCATATCAATAATCTTCGCCAGACTAGAGTCCGCTATAAACAAAAGTGCTTGCCTTAGGGGGTCTCACAAGCCTTTGTAGAATCTTTTGGCGTACCCTCTATCATCCAGCTCATAGGAGTCAGCGAATCTAGCCAGGTGCTGAAACTCCCGTTGGTACTCCGTCACCGACATGGACCCTTGCTTAAGTTGCAAAAATCTCTCTTCCAGGCCATCCCGAGCGGCCGAGGGGATGAAATGCTCTAAGAAGGCTTCGGAGAATTCGCTCCAACTAATGTCCGTGTACATTCTTCCACGAAAAGTGGAGCCCATGAGGGACTTCCACCACCTTTTGGCGTGCAGCTCTAAGATTGTCACCACAAGGGTCACCGCCATGTTGTTTGGACATCTTATTCCTGCCAACAACTCTTGTATAGTGTCGAGCCACTCTTCCGTACGCACTGCCGACTCTGTCCCAACATAAGCGGGAGGGGAGAGAGCTCGGAAAACGCTTAACCAACTAGATCCCGGACCCTGTTGTTGTACAGGTGTCTGCTGAGATTGGGACCTAAAGGCGTCCAGAATAGCTGTGAGCGTCTGCCCCAGCTCTGATTGTTGGAATTGTGTAGGTACGGACGGGGCGGGGGTGCCCCTTACCGGCTCAACAAGTGCTGGGATCTACACATAAGGTACAAACTTAGGGTTAGGTTGGCTAATCTAAGGTTAAAGATGGACAACTTAGTGTGAATTACATATGGGCACACCACTGCTTCCGCTAAGTCAGCTTGTCCCCAAACTGACCAATCAAACGGGGGTGGTACCATTGTTAAGTGACTTTCGCCTTGGAGGATCGTAGCAAGCTGATACCATTTGTAAGACCCCCCTCCCGGAACACAAGACACGGCACGAGAGGGGTCTTATTCCCAGAACAGCCGCCTTGCGGTAACACTAGCACTCAGGCTAGCCTGTACCACAAGACGCCTATTCTGTCGGCTACCAACAATATCAACAGATAAGTGCCAACCCAACCATACTAATATGAAAGTCAAATCCACACCAAGCATATGTCCATAATATCATAAATAAAGAAGCTACAACAAGCTTCTAATATCAGAGTACGTAAACAGAATTGCCCCGAAGGGCTACAACAAAATCTCTCTCTCACTCACATCGGTAAACGACGGTAGCGACGGTACCGTCCCTTCAGGCCCTGTCACCCTGGCCTGGCTGTCCGTCTGCATAGCCTGCTGCTCCACCTGCGGGGTTTCCTCCTAAAAAGGAAGACGTAGCAACCGTTAGTCAAAAAGACTAAGTGGTTTCACATCCGCTCCCCCGGCGACTCCTCGGCACCGGGCGGAGAAAGGAACAGGTACAATATATAAATAACAGTAGTACAATAGGTGAAGTGAGTATACATATTATAAGCAGCAACATCATCAGTGTATAATAAACAAGCTCTTAATTCAAATCTACGAACTACAGCAGCAAGAGAGTATATAACTAGAACAGTAAGTAACTCAACTTATATGGATGCCCATACAAGCATATAAGTTGAGGGTCGTTCAACAGAAAGTAACTCATCGTATAGGAGTGCCCATACAAACTTATACGATGAGGGTCTTGTGTATATAATGAAGTGCGATGCTATGTATGCAATGCAATGACACACCCATGCTCAAGCACATGCAATCGCTATGTCGACACAGACTTATAGTTCCCACTATTCGAGCAGGTAGCTAATCTCTCAGGCATCAACCGTCGTGGCCAAACGGTGACAGTGGAGCGGGCATCTCCACTACTAGGCTGGTCTCCACACTACCTGGCCTAGGCCTCCGTACTCCTCCACGCTAGGACACAACAGCGGAGCTCACATGCGTACTACGGCTCAGCGGGTTCTCTCGGGTAAATAAGCACCAAGATCCTAGCCCATGACTGGCCTATGGTATGACACGGAAGGAGCCTCGGAAATGAGCACGAGGACCAAGCCCAACCATTCACCTGGCACGGAAGGAGCCTCGGGACGTGAACATCGAGTACCAAGCCCAACCGCCCAAGGTCTAACTGTCAACTCCCATCGGTTTGACGATTGGCGAGCCCGTAGACCTGCCACACTATCCTTAACCCGGGATTACGACACCGCGTGTCGACTCACACAACATGCAATTCCATAATTCCATGGCATGGAAGGAGCCTCGGAGAAAGCATGAGGACCAAGCCTAACTATCCATCAAATACGGAAGGAGCCTCGGGACGTGAACACCGAGGACCAAGCCCAACCGTCCGATTTTATCCAACTTAACCTCATTCCCATTAGTGACGGTCAACACGGCACTTGTTAACTTTCACAATGTTACCCGTGGGGAGACGACCATCTAAGAATTGGACTATCCATTCCCTTCCATCAATCCATTACACATCCAGGCCATAGTTTTAACCATTTACAAATCCTTCCAAATGAATTCAACATATTATAGATAATGCGCATAATGTTGATCTAACAAATATAACAAAGCCTTTCATTCACTTAGGCTTGATTCACATCTCGACATAGGAGTTCAAGTCCTCAAACATCAACCTTCACATTACCTCAGTGATTAACACAAAAGAATTCACCCAACCTCGAGATGAATTGCAACCTCTATTCCATCGAATCCAAGTTCATATTATAATCATCTAGAATTATGCGTAAACTAGTCAGCAACTTTGACTGAGGATTCCCGTGTCTACAGGTATCACCCAAACACTTGCCACAACTCGTTGGAAAGGTAATTTCAAGGGCTACAACTTTCGTGTTTTGTCAAAAGCCCAGATCTGGTCACATCATACCAGAAAGGCAACTCGAAGTCTGCTGCGTACAGGATACAGAATTCCTGAACATTAACTTCCAACCGCAGCAGATTCAAACGGACTTTCCCATGGCTACAGGTATCGCATGGAAACGTGCAACCACTCGTTGGAAAGGTAATTTCAAGGGCTACAACCTTCGTGTTTAGTCGAAAGCCCAGATCCGCCCCCTTCTTGCTTAAAAATAGCCAAGAATGTCGCTGCGCGCAGAATATAGATTCTGCACGCATCTTGAAGCGAAGTGAACGACATCCGTTCATCTTCCTCCTTAAGCGATTTTCCCCAAATCGCAACCAGAAGTTCCTCCACCCTTATTCTCCCTCTTGAGGCCATTTTCTCTTCACGAGACCACCCCTATCATCACTTTGAAGCGAGGGGAGGTTGAAGTCGACTAAGCTTTAGAGCGCAAGCTCTAGCATGGCCTTCCTAGAAAGCTTCATCTCACACATCAAGACTCGTTTGAGTCGATGTCTCGCCTAAGAATAACTATAGATCTAGCACCAAGGGAGAGGGGAGGAAACTCACATCATTTCCGGCGTTTCCTCCGTTGCCGGCCATGGATCGCGTTATTCTCCGTGGCGGCATCCTTGGCTTCGTTAGCAGTGTTCTTCCACGGAAACGGCGGAGCTTTTCCTCCAGAATCCGGCTCTGGCGACCCGCGATATCTCCTCTTCCGCTCCCGTCGGTTTGCACGGTGACGGCTCAGCAAGAACGATCGGCTAGGGTTTGGGTTTACTCCCTTTTATATTACATATTAGGCTAAATCCCTTCCGCCACGTGTCACTCTCTAATTGGACCGCCCAAATTAGGTTTCATTTGAAGTGACCGGTCCAAGGATCATTCAGCACGAATCCGAAGTCTGGTTCAATCCGCCTATACAAGCCGGCGAATCTGCCTGGGCGAAGAAAACGCCCAAGTAAAATTTGACGGAAATCAGTCGTCATTCTCGCCGATCGGTGAGAACCGTCAGGTCATTCTCGACGAATTCGTCGGCAATCAACAATGATTCCCGACGATTTTCCCTTAGCATTTTTACTGGACATCCTGCGTTGATTGCGTTGAGTATTCTCGGCGATACTCGACGATCGGTGGGTATAACAGGGGATTCTCGACGATCGGCGAGAATTGCCGAGCATTCTCGCCGAATTTCCCTTAGTCTACTTGCATCTCTGTGTCCGGCGGGTATCGACCACCGATACCCGTTGAATCGGCGAGAATCAGTCCTCCATTCTCGACGACTTTTACTTAGCCGAGTTCCCTCATCTCAGCTACTGGTTGGGGTAACCTTGAACCCAACCCAACACTTATTCTATGCACCTGACACCTCGCGTCGGTGCACCCCGAGCCCGAGTTGAGTCTCTTGACTCAGAACACGTGCGAGGGGCCTAGCGCGAATTGGGACGTTACATTTTGCCAACACGATGGCCGGGGAGCCAACATGAACATAACCGGGTGATGTGATTGTTGTGGTGGAAACGGGACTCGGTGAGTCTTGACCTGCGCATATGGCTTAAATTGTCATTGCGGAATGAGCACGGGTCAGGCGGAACCGTACCCGATCTATGTCGTTTGGTGGGACCGATGTCATAGATGAGAGTCTTTGGCGGTCTATGGCTTAAATTTTCATGACCAAGGCCAGGAAGACAAAATGCTCATATGATTGGCCGTCCAAGGGGCGGTGGTGAAACGGGAACGTCTATGTCTTGAATGTACGTGACGTTGGCCGGTTCGCCGTGAATGTGACCTGTGTGCACGAGGTGTGTGGTCGTGCGAGCCTATGCCTGTGGTGAAGTGTGTTTACACTATTTTTATTGCATATACTAATAAAGTGCAGGGAAAGAGCATCGCCGCCCCGATTTTGGGGGCGGGATCGTTATAATTGGTAAGCATAGCTGACCGTTTCTTTTGTTTACCACCGGGTGGTGGATTGTGTCTTGCAGGTGCTGCGGAGCCGAGCGGAAAATAGCGGGCTAAAGCCCAAGTTGCTGAGCCGGCCCTCGAAGGCCTAATTTTGAGTGTTTCATTGTAATCATGTGTGGCTGGCCTGCGAGCCGAAGTATAAAAACACTTTTATGTCAAGCAAACTGTGTAAGGCCTTAAGGCCATTTCTATTTCTTTGTATTGAAACATTCCTACGGGTGTTATTGTAGTGGACATTCATGCTTTTTGGTCGGGTTCTTTCGTCTTGCAACTTAATTTTAATGCTTCCGCTAGGTGCTTGTGTAGGATGTGTAATGTGTTGAATGGTTTCAACACGTAACCAACCGGTCTGTCCGTAGTATATGGCGTCGGGCCCCGGCCGGACCTACTTCTATATGCTATGCGACGGATAGGGGTGTTACAAATTGGTATCAGACTACTTGTTTCGGTCAAACTTAAATGAATTCGTGGGCGAATTCACTTTAAGGGGTGGTGAGCACATGTGTGTGCGTCATCGTTATAACATGAAAAGAACCCATGAATGTCCACTTAGGAATGAAAATACACGTGTTTGAGGAACCTGCGTGTTCCTATAATTGTTGTTTGCAATATTGTTTGGTCGCTTATCGGTGTTTTGCACGTTTATAGGTGACCAGAAGTGGTGCTGGACCGTCAGAACGGCCAAGTTCCGAGGCAAGGAGCGCACCAGGTGATGCGCCTGCAACACCTCCGTCTGCCGAGACCATTAGGTTGGTGGTATAAGCCGTCTTTATTATGATCAACGCGCAACCTGCAAGGCAGGTGCAGAACCCTGCTCCTGCGGTGGATCAAGTGCCGCTCCAAGCGGCGTAGCCTAGAAGGGTTTAACAGGTGGCGGTGGAGCCGGAGTTGCCTCAGAGAGCAACTGAGAGACAGCTTAAGCATGTGATAGGCTTCCATCCACCGGTGTTCTCGGGAACGGGAACCCCGACCAAGGCCAAAGATTGGTTCTCAAGAGTCAATAGGGTGATGACAGCAATAAAAACGGAAGAGTGGCAGAAGACAACAATAGCGACGTTCCTATTGGATGGGGATGCAAGGTTATGGTGGGAAGGTCTAGAGCTACACTAGTTGAGGGGAAGGCCGTTGGCCGAAGTATCTATGAAGGAATTTTCGAGACTGTTCATGGCTCGATACCTCCCCTCAGCGCAGAGGATCGCGCTAGAAAACGAGTTCAAAAAGTTGGTGCAAGGAGATAGCACTGTAGACAAGTACCTCCAAGAGTTTACTCGATTGGGGAGATATGCTAGTGCTACCTTTGCTGATGAGGACCGAAAGACGATCCGCTTCTATGAAGGGTTAAGAGATGAGCTGAGGTTGCTACTGTAGGGGCCTATGGTGCAGGGTTTCCTAACCTTGGTCAACTCGGCCCGATCCTTGGAGAAGGACATGAGTAATGTGCAAGCTAAGAAGGAATCAGGTGGGAAGAAATCGGAGTTCAAAGCGCCGACTATGTCGAAGTCGGGCTATCGAAGATTCTACAAGAAGGCTAGGACGTCAGGTCTAGCTTCTTCTACAGGTGCCTCGGGGGCAACTACCATTCGAACCCCGGGCGCTTGTTTCACATGTTGAAAGATGGGGCACTTTGCCCGCAATTGCTGGAGCGGACGCTCAAAGTACGAGAGAAAACAAGGAGGTACCTACGAAGAGAAGGGCAAGGCGGTGGAGTCAACCGCGTCCCATTATGCTCCGACAAAACCTAGAGTGTACAACTTGGGCCAGCAAGAGGCCATTAAACAAGCTGACGTGGTGACAGGTACGAGTTAATTTATAGCAAGTTAACTTTAAATACTGTTGTCTATTGCTTGTTAGCCTAATATTGTTTGCATATGCTTTGTTTTGATTAGCGATAGTCCGGCACGGGCACTGTTCGATACGGGAGCTTCACACTCCTTCTTGTCCGAAAATTTTATATCGCGCATCGGAGTCCCTTCTTCGATGGCGAAGGACAAGTTGTATGTGCTGCTATCGAATGGGTGCTCGATGCGTGTGGACAAAGTGTGCGTCGTGAAGGTTCACATAGGGATCCAAGAGTTCGACTTGCTAGCGTCATTGCTGCCGCTAGTAGAGTTCGACGTTATCTTTGGGATGGATTGACTTTCGGAGCAGAAGGCTTGGATTGATTGCGACCGGAAGGAGGTCAAGCTTTGTGTTGGATGGGAGACAACATTCGAGGGACTCAAGGGGTCGAGCAAGACGCTGATGTCTGCTCTTCTGGTGGTAAATGCAGTTCGTGTTGGTGCAGAGCTGTTCTTCGCAATAGTGGAGGCTATAGAGCCAAAGTCCACGTTGGATAGCATCCTCGTGGTTTGTGAATACCCTGATGTGTTCCCGGATAGTCATCCCGGGGCCCCACCGCAGGGAGAGATTTATTTCACTATCGAGTTTGTGCTAGGTGCCAAACCTGTGTCACGTGCTCCTTATAGGCTGGCGCCGAAGGAAATGGCAGAGTTGAAAGTTCAGCTAGAGGAGCTAATGGAGCAAGGTTATGTGCGTCCAAGCTCATCTCCTTGGAGCGCACCGGTCCTCTTCGTTAAGAAGAAGGATAGGAGTATGCGGCTGTGTATCGACTACAGAGAGTTGAACAAGCTGACGGAGAAGAACAAGTACCCAATCCCGAGGATTGATGATTTTTTCGATCAGTTAGTCGGATCGTCGGTATATTCTAAGTTGGACTTGAAGTCGGGGTACTATCAGTTGAGGATCAGGGAGTGTGATATCCCGAAGATGGCGTTCAGCACAAGGTATGGGCATTTCGAGTTCACGGTCATGACATTTGGACTGACGAATGCTCCATCAGTGTTTATGGACTTGATGAATAGGACGTTCTGAGATTTCCTGGACCGCTTTGTGATCATCTTTATTGACAATATATTGGTGTACTCACAGTGCGAAGAAGATCACTTCAAGCACTTGCATCTGGTGTTGGAGACATTGAGGAGGAATGAGCTGTATCGACGAGAAGGGGAACGACGCCATCTGGGTGATCGTAGATCGGTTAAATAAAGTGTCGCACTTTATTCCGCATAGGAAGGATGACTCGGTGGAGAAGTTGGCAAAGCTTTATATGGATAATATAGTTAGACTGCACGGTGTGCCCCGTAGCATTGTGAGTGATCACGATGGGCGTTTCACGTCCAATGATTGGAGGTTGGTGCAGCAGATGCTGGGGACAATGTTGAAGTGTTGCACAGCCTTCCATCCGCAGACGGATAGACAGACCAAGAGAGTCAATAGAACGATGGAGGACATGCTACGCATGTGTGTTCTAGACTTCGGGAAGCACTGGGAGGACAACCTGTATTTGGTTGAGTTCGCGTACAATAACAGCTACCAGGAGAGTGTCCACCCTTTGAGGCCCTGTATGGTAGAAAATAACGCACGCTGATGTCTTGGTTAGAAACGGGTGAGGCAAGGTTGTACAAGAAGCAGGAGGTGGAGAGTGCTACTTCTTTGGTACGGATTATCCGAGAGCGCTTGCTGATCGCTCAGGATAGGAAGGCTAAGTATTACAATGCCAAACACCGGAACGTGGAGTTCGTGGTATGCGATTGGGTGTACTTGAAGATAAAGCCATTCAAGGTTGTTTCGCGGGTGAGACGCTTGATGAAGCTGAGCCCAAGATACCTTGGACCCTTTGAGATTCTAGAGCGGGTCGGCGAAGCGGCATACCGTTTGAGGCTATCGGAGGAGTTATGTGGGCTACACGATGTGTTCCACATCTCTGTATTGCGGAAGGCGGTGCAAGAGCCTTTGTAGGAGATCGCAGTTGATCAAGTGCCGGTGGACGAAGGGTTGACGACTAGGGTAAAGCCCGTTCGTATCGAAGACTCTGAAGTCAAGAGGCTCCGTAACAAGGAGATCCGGATGGTCAAGGTCTGTTGGGACAATTGCGGTTTGGAGGAACTCTCTTGGGAACGGGAGTAATCAATGCTGGAGGAGTACCCAGAGTTATTCCACTAAGGTACCGCTTAAAGTTTTCTGTTTTCTTTCCTTTAGTAATTTCGTGGGCGAAATTCTTTTAAGAGGGAGAGAGTTGTAATGCCCCGAAACTCAATAGGGTGACGGGTGATGTTTGGAGCCAAATATGTGTTTTGGCAGGGGTGACACGGCCTGGGACACGGGCGTGTCCCAGGGCGTGTCGTGCTCGGGTTCAGTGTTGGCCGCGCGGTCATCAATTTTGGAGTCGACGATCGTCGAGAGGCTGAACACGGCCTGGGACACGAGCGTGTCCCAGGGCGTGTCAGTCACTCGTCGAGTGTGGTGCACACGGGCCATGACACGGGAACAGACACAGGCGTGTCACATGTGACACGAGCGTGTCTGGTGCCGTGTTGCAGGCCGTGTCCTTCTTGGGTTAAGAATGTTGGTCATTGCACACGGGGGTGACACGGGTCGTGACATGGCCGTGTCACATGCGACACGGGCGTGTCGGAGGCCGTGTCGAATGTCGTGTGCTAGTTATCGCGTCGGTCGAGACGACGAATGGGTGACACGGCCATGCACACGGCCGTGTTGTAACCCGTGTTCGGCCCAGATTTTGTAATTTTAAGCCTAATCGTGGCCGTTCTTTTTCTTAGCTTTGGATCCAATGGTAGGGAGTCAGTTCTGGCGGTTTAAACCCAAAAATAGGGTTGCAAACCCTCATTTTCTTTTGGGTGTTCTCTCTCTATGATTTTAGAGAGAAGGGAGAGCTAGGTGGAGGAGGATACCAAGATCCAGCCACCGGTGGAGAGTCGGAGCTCCGAATCGCGATCCGAGTCCATATCCGCGAAGGCGATGCCGTTGCGGTGCTTTCCAACCGCGTAGATTTTTCATGGCGCCGTAGAAGAATGCAAGGGTAACGATTTCTCATCCTAGGGCATGTGAAGCCCTCTTTTCCTTTGCATAGGAAGCCCTCTCTCTCGAGTGAGCGACGAGTTGGAGCGTTCCTTGGGGTAGATATGTGAAGTCCCCCTTGTATAGAGTCTGTATGCGAAAATGGGCATTGGCATTGTGTGTGAAGCCTATCCGGACAAGTAGAGCCGGATCGGTGATGTTGCATTGCATATTAACCGGGAAAGACTCCGGATGTTTGGGCATTTTTCGGGTTTTCTACATGGTAGATTGCAGCAGGGAGCCTTGGAGATTAACCTCAAGGTGCACCCGAAAAACTGGGCAAAAGCGGGTTTTGCCAACACGATGGCCGAGGAGCCAACGTGAACATAACCGTGTTATGTGAATTTTCTGGCGGAAACAGGACTCGGTGAGTCTTGACCTGCGCATATGGCTTAAATTTTCGTTGCGGAATGAGCACGGGTCAGGCGGAACCGTACCCCATCTATGTCGTTCGGTGGGACCGTTGGCATGGATGAGTGTCTTTGGCGGTCTATGCCTTAAATTGTCGTGACCAAGGCCAGGAAGACAAAATGCTCATGTGATTGGCCGTCCAAGGGGCGGTGGTGGAACGGGAACGTCTATGGCTTGAATTGACGTGATGTTGGCCGGTTCGCCGTGAATGTGCCCTGTGTGCACGAGGTGTGTGGCCGTGCGAGCATACGTCTGTGATGAAGTGTGTTTACACTATTTTATTGCCTATACTAATAAAGTGCTGGGAAAGAGCATCGCCACCCCGATTTTGGGGGCGGGATTGTTATAATTGGTCAGCATAGCTGACAGTTTCTTTTGTTTACCACCGGGCGGTGGATTGTGGCTTGCAGGTGTTGCGGAGCCGAGCGGGAAATAGCGGGCTAAAGCCCAATTTGCTGAGCTGGCCCTCGAAGGCCTAATTTTGAGTTTTCCATTGTAATCATGTGTGGCCGGCCTGCGAGCCGAAGTATGAACACACTTTTATGTCAAGCAAATTGTGTAAGGCCTTAAGGCCATTTCTATTTCTGTGTATTGAAACATTCCTACGGGTGTTATTGTAGTGGACATTCATGCTTTTTGGCCGGGTTCTTCCGTCTTGCAACTTTATTTTAATGCTTTCGCTAGGTTCTTGTGTAGGACGTGTAATTGGTTGAATGGTTTCGACGCGTAACCAACCGGTCTATCCGTAGTATATGGCATCGGGCCCCGGCCGGACCTACTGCTATATGCTATGCGACGGATAGGGGTGTTACAGATAGGACAATATTTCTTAGGAAAATAAAAGGCAAGATTTTACTAGTGCAAATCTATGTCGACGATATTATTTTTGGCTCTACTGACGTCAACCTCTGTAAGAAGTTTTCAAAACTTATACAAATCGAGTTTGAAATGGGAAGTATGGGAGAGGTGAAGTATTTCTTAGGGCTTCAGCTGAAACAATCTGAAGATGGAATTTTCTTTTTAAGGAAAAAGTTCACCAAGAAACTAATTAAGAAATTTGGAATGGAGAACGCAACCTCTATGAGGACTCCAATGGGTTCAGCTGTGTCTCTAGACAAGGATGAGAAAGGAAACCTTTTGATGAAACCAAGTACAGAAGCATAATTGGATCATTGCTCTACCTTACTTCCAATAGACCATACATAATGTTCTAAACATGTGTATGTGCTTGATTCCAAGTGAACTATTAGGAATCTCACTATGATGCTGCAAAGTGGACTTTGAGTTACCTTAAAGGTATACCGAATCTTGGCTTATGGTACCCAAGAAGTAATGACAGCGAATAATTGGTTTCTCAAATGCAGATTTTGTAGGTAGTAAAGATGAGAGAAAGAGCACTTCTGGGACTTGCCAATTCCTTGGAAGAAGACTCATTTCTTGGAGCAGCAAAAAGCAAAATTGTTCGCAATTTCAACGGCCGAGTCAGAATACATTTCTGCTAGCAGTTGTTGTGCACAATTGCTTTGGTTAAAGAACTAACTAGAAGATTACAATATGCAAGTCAAAGACAATCCTTTGTTTTGCAACTCCTCTAGCGTGATTGCAATAGCCAACAACTCATTCTCTTACCGCCGTACAAAGCACATAGAGCTGTGATACCACTTCATCCGGGAGCATGGGGACATAGATCTATTATATGTCCCTACTGATAGGCATATTGTAGATATATTCACAAAGCTATTTGACGAAACCAAGTTCTCATTCTTCAAAACAGAACTTGGAATGCTCCATAAAGAAGGATAGAGAAGGAGGACTCACAACATAGCTCAGAGATCAAGGAACTCGTCAAAAAGTCAAAATTTCTCAAATTCAGACTTAATTTCTTGAGTAAGAAAATGACTACTCAAGTACTTATTTAGACTACTCGAGAACTCAGCAAGTCACTCGAGTAATACAACTCGAGTAATGAGTTTCCTCTCGAGAAGTATAAATATATCACTCGAGTACCATTATTCTTCCACTCGAATAATGTTGGTCCACTCGAGAAACAAGAAGACACTTTCACGAATTAAGTTCAAATTTCTTTATTCGCAACCCGAAGTTTATACCGCCATATTCTAAGGTATGTTATATCATTTCCATCCTTAATCATCTATAATTAGGGTTATATAAATAGAAAAATCGGATTTCATTTTCTATACCACTTCAAAATCCCTCTCTCTGGACAAAGAAGGGAAGTCTGTTCGTCTTCCGCCGCAGACGCAAAGCACGCCACCGTTGCCATTTTTCACAGTTGATTTCTCAAAGTTCTCTAGAAAAATGGCACTGCCTTCGAAGGATGGGATTGGTAGTGAACTCATTGTCGCTAGAAATTCAGAACTCTCTGACGATTTCCGGAATCTTCTCATTCTCCTGGACAGCGCCGGATTGAACATCGTTCTCCAGCAACCCGTCAAAATCCTTTTTCCTGAAGTTGAAGAAAACTTTCGGAATATCAAAGTGAAGAGAAATGGCAAGGTTCTTAAGTCTAAAGTCAAGGGAATTAAGATCAAGCTTACCAAGTCTACTGTGTCTACCCTTCTTCAGCTACCATTTGTTGATGATGAAGATGACCTAGCTTCTAAAAATTATGACTGGGCTTACAACTTTTGTGGAATTTCTGTGGTTATCAACAATATTCGCCGTCCAGACCTCAATGCTGAGGGAAAGCTTCTAGAAGACATTCTAGGAAAAGTCCTACTATGCAAAACAACTTCCATAAGTTTCATCTCTACTGATTTTTTCTTACATGATGATTGCCATTATTTCCAGGAAGAAGTTTCAATTTGGTATGATGATTTTGGATAAAATAAAGGAAAGCATCAAGGCTCCCAACTATGGCAGGATCATTTCTCTTATGCTGTATGAGATAAATCCATAAGTTTTTGATTTCTCCAATGGGATAACTCTCCATCACATGAAGAAGGTGTCAATTTCCTTTATTAAGAGATGGGAACTCAAGTTGCTGAATCCATTCCAGGCTGCCCAGGCTCATACTCATCTAGTTTCTGAGGATAGGACCCCATCTCCCTCTCTACCTCATATTGCTAGCACATCTGGTGTAGCTGTTAAGGGGGAGCCTGCTCCTTCTATTCAAGAGGAAAAAATACCTACCCCTCCTGCTGCTTGTTCTCTCCCTCCAACCACTCCTGAAGAAACTCTATCAGATACTCAAGTACAAGAAACCATTCTCTCTACTGCAGAAGATATCAATAAGATGATAGAAGAACTAAGTTCTGATAAGCCTCTTCCTCCCCTCCAGAAAGAACAAACTCTAGCACCATCACCTTATCCTGTTCAACCAAAACCAGAATCTAATGTTTACCATTCTCCTGTTGCTAACATAAGGGAAGAAGAGACTATTCTCAATCCTGATGAAATAAAACAATCCCCCGAACTAGTTGAAGCTCCTCTAAAGAGCTTGGACTTTACTCTTTCCACCATCCTTAGTGACGAAGGAGATATTCTGATGCATACCTCTAGAGCTAAGAGTTAAGTGATAATTAAAGAGATTGCTCCATGGACTGTTCCTCCTCCTCTAGTTGTTCAAGTTGTAACTCCAAAACTTGCTGCTAATGATATACTGGGTAAGATAGAATAGATGCTCATGGACCAGAGAGAGTATTTTGATGATTCTTTGAAAGTTGTTCAAGAAAAAGTTACTGCCTTAGAAAAAGAAATGAGCCTAGGATTTGTTGAAATCCAGCACAATACAGATGAGCTGGAACATTTGTTCAAAATAGGTGGATAAGCTCTAGACCACACTATTACTTGTGTTGGCCAAGTGATGGACCAATCAGCTACTCAGGCTAACAATCAGATTTAGTTAGAAAAGAAGGCTCAAGAGCACAACCTAAAGATATTTGAAGAGGTGGGAAAATTCAAAGATGATGCCCTAGCTACCCTCTATGTAGAAGTCGGAAAGGGGGGAGTGTTTAGTCAATGAGTACTTAGAAAAATTAGATACTAATGTGAAAACTCTTTGGACTGCTAAGAAGAATGAAATTCATGATGATGTATAGAATAAGATAAATGGTGTGAAATTTCATACTTATGATACTACAATGTGGATGCATAACCAGATCTTCCCTGAATTTCCAGCAGACCCAAACATAATTCCTCATCATCTTAATCCTCTTGCTCAACATCAGCCAGCTTAGATTCCTGCTCAATAACCTATATTTTATCCTAGGCCTGAAGGCTCAGAAGTTCCTCCTCCAGAAACTTATGCACATGTTTGGGAAACAGATATACCTCAAGATCAAGCTAAAGTACAAATCCCCAAATGAAGAAAATATGGTGACGGAGCCTCTACCAGCAGGTCCTTTCCAAACCCAGAGGAAGAGAAAAGAAAAGCTCAGGAATTTGCATAAATCTGGAGTCCTACTTCAAAGTCATTAATCCTTGATACTGTCAAGTTAGTTTTGGACTTTAATGAGAATAGACATGATCACTACAGCTCCCATGAGTAGGACTTATATGAGAAGTCTATGACCAAAAGAAGAATTTATGATCGAGATCATAGAAGGAATAGTCCTTGTAACAGAAGTCAAGCACTCGAGTTATATTTCTAGTTCTCAAGTAGTGTAGTCCTTGTACTCGAGAAGTCCAACTACTTTTCGAGAGGCTAATTCCAGTACTCGAGTATCCAATTTTCTTCCCAGAATGTTCTCTATGCTTTTTTTCTTGAGAAGTTCACTTCCACTTCTCGAGTAGAATTTTAAGTACTCGAGTAATCCTCATGCCACTCGAATGATAATGTGTCCTATCGTATTTTTTCTTAAGTACTTCTTCTTGAGTAGATTGAGACTGTCTTCTCGAGTACCCAAAAGCAGTATTCGAGTAGTATTCCTTCACTCGAGTAATCCAGTCATTTTATCAGAAAAATTTTCTAAGTCCTGACAGTCGTATTTTTCAAATAACTTGACGTGATTGGTCTACGTGGCCATCATTAATGATAATTATGACCGTTAGAGATTTCTAATAAAAGTTCTTGTCGTTACGACTAACCCTAAGCGCGTGAAAATAAAATTATTCTAAGAATTTTGGATCGGCCATCTCTTTCAAATTTCAGAAGTCGTCGCCGCTCATCACGCTGATCTCCAAGCAAGATTTCAATACAGAATGACTTGCAGATCAAGATCTTCTTCAATCTCTTCATCCTCTCTTTGATCTTGTGAGTTAAGAAATCTCAGATCAAGGATCTAGCTGAGAGTCTTCTTTAATTATTTTTGATAAAGCCCAAAGATCATGAAGGAAGACCTAGGAAGAAATTTCCAGATCTGAGAGAGATACTCTTTTTTTAGTTTTGATTTCAATCTATTTTTGTAGGAGATTATTCTCCGAGTGTAGGAGATTTGTTCTCCGAGTTGTTTTAGGAAGTTTTCATCTTCAGAGTGTAGATCCGTTTTGTGGATCGAGTTATAGGAATGTTGTTCTGAGTGGCAGGATTGTTTTAAATCCGAGAATAGTGGAGTAGCCGAGTCTAGTGCATTAATAGATCGGTGAGTGGAAAGTGGACATACCCAAGGTTGGGGAACCACTATAATTCTTTGCATTGTTTGTGATTGCTTCATTATTTCTCTGTACATAGATCGCTAAATTTTTTTATTCCGCAAATAGACGCACAACTCAGCTATTCAACCCCCTCTAGGTTATTTATGTAGACAACTTAAAAATTTTTCAGTGGTGTATATCATTGAATTGGGGTTTTGACTTCTCCAAATAGGGGGAGATTTTTTTGTACATTGGACACAATGTACTGTATTTGAACAAGCCCTTTCAACTCAATGATATAAATAAGTATGTATTTGATGTATGCTTAAGTTCATGTGTGCAGGTTACCTATTTCATATTGATTGGATAGGTGGTTCAAGTTATATTTACAGGTGAACTCAAAGAAGTTGACTGGAAAGTGAAGAAAATTGCCTAAGTACAAAAGTGCTGATTGAAGTCAGTACAGTCAAAACCTAACAAATTTCAATGTAGAAAAATGGCCAAGTACAAAAGTGTCGACACACTTCAACTATGTCAACACCTTTGCAAGAGCAGTGTCGAGACAAGTCAGTTATCTTGACGCTTTGAAGATCAAGTCAGCAGCGTAGAGACAAGTCAGATATCTTGACACCTTGAGACAATACAACTATCTCGACATAATATAGAACTGAAGTGCAGACTTGAAGTGTCGACACTCAGCAGACAATAGTGTCGAGACAATTCAACTATCTCGATACAGTGAAGAATTAAAACAAGTATCGACACTAGGAAGGCTGAAGTGTCCAGACAATTCAACTGTCTCGACACACTGAAGAATAAAGCAAGTGTCGACACCCGACATGTAGTAGTATCGATACAATTCAACTGTCACGATACAGTAAAGATTTAAAGATGTCGACACAAACGACAGTTTTGTCGAGACAAGTAAACTGTCTCGACACCTTCAAGTTCTGAATGAAAATTCTACTAAGTAAAATAGTGTTGAGACTGCTAAGATGTCTCGACACCTTCTAAGAACACTTAAGTGATATAGTGTCGAGACACTTTGGACATCTGACACTTATGTTTCTGAAGATGTGCAGAGTCAACACAGAAATGTCAAGATATGTCAGAAATGTCACATCAGCTACAGTATCGTGATATCTCATCAGGAACTATTTGAATGAAGAATTAGAGTATGATGCCATAATGATGACATAATCAATCAGAAGTCAACAACCCGATAAGGCTATAAATAAAGGGGTTGTCTACACAGAATTTAGCGATCAAAAAGCAATTAGAAAAATCAATTCTCTCATTTTAAATTCTTCCAAGTTAGGGGAGGACGACAACTCCAAGTAGAGAAGGAAGACGAAGGTCTTCAAGAAAATCTTCAGATCCTTTCATTAAGTTGATCTGAAGATTAAGTAGGATCTGTTCTAAAATTTTTTTAAGGAAATCAAGCCGATCATCAACAAGACGATTACAGATCCAGAGAAGTATCTTTTCAGGCACCTTATTTATCAAGATTTTATTCTTTGCTGCGGAATTGAAGAATCAGAATTCTCAGATAAGTTAGATTACATGATTGTTTATTTCTGAGATTATTATCATTCTCATTTACCTCTTTATTTTGTAAGACCTATTTTAGATCTGAGTGAGTAGGTGATGGAGAGGTTGTAGATGCGGTCGTTGATCCCTGACGTAGAGGAATTATTGATTGGGACGATCAATATCGCAAGCTCGAAGATAGAAATTCTACCACGACGTTCTTCGCCAACACCGTCGCCGCAACATATTTTGCTCGACGTCCGCCGTCACCATCAAATAAAATATATAATTATAAATATTTATTTTATAATTATAAATTAGAAATTTATTTAAGCATTTAAATTTCATGCAATTGATTAATGTATTTTTTTTATTTCATGTTGATGGGTGCATATAACAATCACATTGTATTATTTTTATTTCATGTTATGATGGATGCATATAACAATCATATGTTTATGTTATTTTGAATGGAGGAGATTGAGTGGTGTAGCCTATATATAAGTCATGTTATGAAGAGTTTATAAAGTTAAATGAAAAAGAAAACCTAGAATTCAAAATTTGAATTTCCCCCTCCTTTTCTCTTTCCCTCTGAGGCTATATTCGGCCCCCTCTTTCCTCTCCCTCTCTCCCTCTCTCTTGCTCGCCGGCGACCACCTCCTCTATCTCTATTTTCGGCATCTTTCTCCTCCTCCTACTCCCTCCTTAAGTTCTCCACCAAACAGCCCACATCTCTCCTTGCTCTCCATCTCTCGGCCAACCCCTTTACACACAAACCCGAGGAGCCCTCTCACCTAGCCGCAGGCAACCACCGCCCCTCTTAGGTCCAACCAAATCCTAGTCGCCACCCTGTCCCTCCCCTTCAATATTTCGGCCACCCACTTCCATCACAACCCCGAGCCCACTCCTCCCTTCCAACACCAAAACCGACAACCACCCACTCCCTCTCCTTTTATTCCTAAATGATTTTGCCACCACCTTTTCTCTCTCCTCTCACAAAATTTTTGGCTTTCAAGGTTTCTCCCTCACCTAGGGTTTTCTTGCGAATGACAACGGCTCATGTCTTCATTTTCCGGTGCGGATCTAAGGATTTTGTGTGGAAATAGAATCAACCACCGTCGTGTGTGATTCCTCCACTCATCTTATGGACGGATTTTCTTCAGATTTGGGTAACGAATTTCTAAACTTCTCTTTTGTGAAATCTTCTAAAATATTTTTGAGATTTTTGTGGATTTGAAGGCTAGAAATTTGTCTTAATTTATATTGAAATTAGTACTTTGATAAAATCTTATTTTTAATCGTTTATTCTTTCCAATATTTTCGTATAACTTGGATCAGATAGATCTCGTGAACGCTAGAGAAAATCAGTTTCCTGAACCTTGATTTCTTCTTGAGTTCAAGTGATTTGGCCACCCTCATTTTTAAATTAATTTGTGATCGATTTTGGACTTCTTTTAAATCGCTATTTTAGTCTGGATCATCTCGTGTTGGTTTTGTGATTGCTTGCGGGTATATCTAATTTGAATTGCTAATTGTCCGAATCGGGTAGGTCATACTCGCTTGAGCGAACATTGGCATATAGCCCTTGTTTTATCTATAAAAGGGGTAGCGTCCCTTAAATGTGCATTGTTAATTTTTGTGCCACTAGTTGGATAAAACTCTGGCAGAATATTTTTAGAGAAATATTGCTCGCTACGCATCCTATTTTAATTTGTCGAACCCAAGAGCGTGTAGTTTAAGCCGTCAGAACTGTTGGTCTGCATCAATTTGGTATTAGAGGGAGGTTCTCGTCAATTTCTTAATTTACTCTCCCCCTTTTCTTAGGACGTCGACACGCACTTGTCTTGCACGTTTATTTTTCAAAAAACTACAAAAAAAAGTTTCTTTTGGTCTGCCAATAGCGGCCTAACTTTTTATTTTTCTGCAAAACAAATTCAAAAAAAATTATTTAATAATCTCCTATTTATTTTCAGCAAGAAAATACAAAAAAAAATATATATTTCCTTAGTGGTTTAGCGGGAACAATTCCATCTATTATAATTTAATAGGATCATAGTCATTATTCCTTTGCATGTGCATTAGATTCGAGTAGAAAATTTTCTGTCCCGTCACCACTAAAATGTCCCATTACGTTAACGTTTCAGGATTCAAATCTTCTGGCTCCATGTCGAATGTTAGGAAACCACTTCATTCACCGATAATGAGTGAAATTAGGTACTTTCTTAGGCAACTAATGGCTAAACAAGCCACACCACCATCCCTAAGCAACCCTACCATCATCATGACCGTCGCCCTGAGCAAGGGGTTGACGTATCTAGCTCATCTAGGAGCATTGCTCCCACCTACGATGGGTTGGGAGGTCCTCAGATCTTCCTTAATTGGGTTGTTGAGATAGAATGTTATTTCGAGTGTCTTTGTCAGTGGGACCTCCACAAGGTCCCAGTGGCGAGCAAGCAGTTAGTGAGTCGAGCCCAGACTTTCTAGTTCAATGAGGAATGACAGATTGGGTCTCCTATAGGTTGTCAGATAATGAATAGCCTCCTCACCGATCATTACGCTCCTTCGTGGATGTTCGATGAAGTGGCTACATTATGCTAGGGCACTAGACCCGTATTTGATGATAGGAATGATATATTCCCTCAAGATAGACCCTTTCCCCAGGTTGGTAAAGCTAACCATAGTATACCTGCACCCACCTATGGAGGAAAAGAAAAGGGGAGGTCCCCTAACCCTAGTTCTGTACAAGTGACTTTTAGGACTACCATAAGCCTGCAGGGGAGAGTAGTCCTATCTGTAGGGGCAGACAAAAGATTACGACAAGTGAGTTTAGTGGCATATGTGATCTTGGATCTATTGTGCATCCAATTTTGAATACGTCCTTAGTCCTTTTTGAGTCTCCCCCTAAGCTTCCTGATCAAGTAGTTGACTCTCCTGATGAGTTTGCGGCAGTGTCTAGGACTAAGCTCGCTACAGAGGGCGAGGCCGATTTTATTGACGATTTTAGTGATGTTGAGGATCTTGGATATCCTAGTGACCTGGATGAGGATTTCTTACCTGAGTTATCACCCCTGGGATTCTGCCACTTCCCTACGACTATATTTCTGAGCCGTCCCCCTTGATTGTCATGGAGTCTTCTGATGACCCTGAGTTGGAAGACATTTCGGCTGAGTCGGTAGAGTCACCTTGTGTTGAAAGCCTACCTAAAAGTAAGTTAGGTGATGACCTGTTAGGAAACGAGCTGGTTTCATCTAGTCCGAGACATTTTAAGGTGCCCTTTTATTTAGCTTCCCCACTGGACTTATCTAGTCAGATATGTGTGGGCGAGTTATTTGTTGACATGTTCGGCCTTTCCACCACCATTCGTAGATTTGACTACGCTTTTCTTGGGATAGACTGTTCATCTAATCGCATGACGGTAGGCAAAACCTCGCTTAGGACCTCTTGTGATTCCTTGGCTATTGTGGCTCTGGATGTAGTGTCTCCTATACATACTTATATACCACACTACTTGCACGCATTTACCCACCTCCTTTTAATGACCCTGATGTCCATACATTAGCGACTATAGTTGGGGCCCTTGAGTTGTATTGCTCGCACATCCTTTCACATCCGGGAGCATCCAACTCTATTATTTATGATAAGCGGATCTCCTTGGCATATCTGCATGCCAAGCGTGAGTATATCAAAGTCAAAATTAAAACTGCGGATCTGGATCCCATTGAACTCATATTTGATTATAAGGCTCCCATGCCACCTGACTTAACCCCCTTATCCTCCGCTTTTGGGTCTAGTCATGTAGCAGATGGTTTCACTCCTCACGATCGAAAGTTACTTAGGCGCACTCTTAAAAATTTATCAATCAATTTGCGTCTTATTACTTATATGACTTACATGTATTTAGGACGTTAGCGTTTCATTTTAATTTATGTCGCATGCACTTCCACTCCCTTCCGAGACCGTCCTACGCTAGAATTAGTGATTTGGGTTTAATCTGGTCAGTCCCCGAGCAGATACCTTCTGGCTCCGTCAATAATTTAACACGTAGGAACGCCAACCCATCCATGGATATGAAGAACTTGGGATTTCATTCTTTTCTTTCAAATTTTTATAAAGCACAGGGTGTTTCACTTTATTTCAAGTTTTCTCACTACTTACTGTACGTCTCTTTTCCACCTAAGTGGCTTTCTTCGTCATTTCTTTCTTCCACTAAATGTTCTCTTGGGTTGGGAAGTGTTAGTTCTACTGTATCTATTTTTCACGTGGACTCCTTGGCTCTTGACCCGGATGGTAAGATTCAAGTTATTTTTCGTTTGCTTGAAACCCTTTCGAGTTTCCTCGAAAGTCTTGTTGTTTCTATGTCTATCAGGTTCTCGTTGCTGTAGGATGATCATGCTACTAAGATTTGGATTGTGGGGCCAGATTTGCCATCTATTGTTGCTGCTTTCGACTATTCCTCGATCACGGGCCACTCATCGGTGATGAGTAATTTTGAGTGGGGGAGGATTGATGGAGACATTATTGATGCGGTTGTTGATCCCCGACATAGAGAATTCGTTGATTGGGACGATCGATATGCAAGCTTGAAGATTGAAATTCTACCGCGATGTTCTTCGCCAACGCCGCTGCGGCTACATGTTTTGCTCGACGTCCGCCATCACCATCCAATAAAATATATAATTATAAAAATTTATTTCATAATTATATAGTAGTAATTTATTTATTTAAGCATTTTAATTTCATGTAATTGATTAAAGTATTTTTTTATTTCATGTCGATTGGTGCATATAACCATCACATTGTATTGTTTTTATTTCATTTTATAATTGGTGCATATAACCATCATATGTTTAGGTTAATTGTATTGGAGGAGATTGAGTGGTGTAGCCTATTTATATGCCTTGTTATGAAAAGTTTAGTAAGTTGAATGAAAAAGAAAACATAGAATTCAAAAATTGAATTTTCCCCCTCCTTTCTCTTTCCCTCTTAGGCAATATTCGACCCCCTCTTTCCTCTCCCTCTCTCCCGCTCTCCCGACCACCACCTCCTCCTTCTCTCTATTTCCGGCCACTTCCTCCCCCTCCACCACCCTCCTCAAGTTCTCCACCAAACAACCCACATCTCCCCTAGCTCTCCTTGTCTCTCCACAGCCTTAACACAATAACCCGAGCAGCCCTCTCCCCTAACCTCCGGCCTCCACCACCCCTCTAGGGACTGGCCAACTCATAGCCGCCACCCTCTCCCTCCCCTTCAATATTCCGGCCACCCACTTCCACCACTAACTCGATCCCACTCCTCCCTTCCAACACCAAAACCGACCACCACCCACTCCCTCTCCTTTTTTCCTAAAGGATTTTGCCACAACCTTTTCTCTCTCCTCTAACAAAATTTTTGGCTTTCAAGGTTTCTCCGTCTCCTAAGGTTTTCTTGCGAAGGACACCGGCTCGCGTCTTAATCGTCTAGTGCGGATCCAAGGATTTTGCATGGAAATAGAATCAACCACCGTCGTTTGTGATTCCTCCACACATCTTATGGACATATTTTCTTGGGATTTTGGTAACGAATTTATAAACATCTCTTGTGTGAATTCTATTAAAATATTTGTGAGATTTTGGTGGATTATAAGGCTAGTAATTTGTCCTTATTTTTATTGAAATTAGTGTTTTAATAAAATCTTATTTTTAAGCATTAATTCTTCCGAATATTTTCGTATAACTTAGATCGGGTAGATCTCGTGAACGCCAGAGGAAATCGGTTTCCTTAACCTTGATTTCTTCTTGAGTTAAAGTGATTTGGCCACCCTCATTTTTAAATTAATTTGGGATCAATTTGGACTTCTTTTAAATCGCTATTTTTGTCCAGATAATCTCGTGTTGGTTTTGTGATTGCTTGCGGGTAAATCTAATTTTAATTGCTAATTTTCCGGATCAAGTAGGTCCTTTTCGCTTGAGCGAACATTGGCATATAGCCCTTGTTTAATCTATAAAAGGGGTAGCATCCCTTGCGTGTGCGTTGTTAAATTTTGTGCCACTAGTTGGATAAAACTCCGGTAGAATATTTTTAGAAAAATATTGCTCGCTATGCATCCTATTTTTATTTGTTGAACCCAAGAGCGCGTAGTTTAATCCATCGGAACAGTTCTCCTGCATCAGTAGGAGATTAATTCTCTGAGTTGTAAGCCTTATTTATAAAGGTTGGGGTAGGGTTCTTGAGGGACCCTAAGGTAGGTGATTTATGTGTGATCACTGAGGTGTAAGCCTGTGTTATAAAGGCTGAGGTAGGGTTCTTGAGGGAGCTGAGGTAGGAGATTGGGTGAATCTCTGAGGTATGACCTGTTGGTTTGAGTGTAGGTTTCTTAGCAAAAACTGAGCCTGTAAGATATTTTGATCTGAGTGAAGAGGAGCAGATAAAACCTTATCTAGCAAATTGTTTGTGAGGAAGAAGGGGGAAGTGTTTGTACCTAGATAGGGTGTAATGCCCCCGATTTTTTTCGATAATTTTATTTGAATTATTATCGTCTTATTTATGATGTCATGGCGTTAGTTTTAATGTCGATTTGACGATGCAACGCCATTAAGGCATTTTCGCGTCCGTTCGGTTGAGTCTGTCAAATTCTTCAATTCTTGTTGTAATTGGAAAATTTTGATTTGGAAAATTAAGTTAAATAATTTTGGACTTGTTCGTCAAGTTTCATCGTGATCCGAGCGATATTCGAGGCTCGGCAATTTTCTGAAGTTTTTTATAAATTATGTTTGTCGAAGACTTTGAAAATTTATATCTCAAGAACGGCTCGTCGGATTTTGGTTTTGACTTCGAAATTGGGTTCGTAGCACCAGTGTTTGCCTATGGTGCGAGTTTCGTTTAATTCAGCGCGCGTTTGGGCCTCTGTTTTGAACTCGTGTTTCCTTGTTCAAAAAATATATAAATATGATTATTTTAATATTAAAGAACTATTCAAAAATTTCATTTCCTATTCATCTCTATAGTTTTATTTTTGGATATATTTGTAAAAACCACTATTCATGATGACAAAAAAAGTACTGTTCTGCAATTTTTGTTCTCGAGTGATCTGGGCTAGTTATAGAGTATTCTAGGCTTGTACTCTAGTATTCTACTGTTCATCTCGAGTAATTCTTGGCTTGTACTCGAGTATTCTACTGTTCATCTCGAGTAATTATGGGCTTGTACTCGAGTATTCTACTATCCTTCCCGAGTAATCCTGTGCTTGATCTCAAGTACTGTAGATCCTTCTCGATATTTCCATTCTAATCTGCATTCAGGCGCCATTTTGAGGGTCAAAACGGCATAGTATAAAAAATTGGTTAACACTGAATTTGTTCGTCACGACAAGATCTACAACTTTCATGTTGAGCACTTTTCGATTTGAAGCCATCTTAAGCCTCTAATTCCATTTCTCGCGCGCCTACGCATAAGTATTTAACTATTATGTATATTATTAATCTTATTAAATATAATAAGTATATAAAGGCTTAATTTAAAGAAAAACCATATTCTTCTTCTCCAAAAGACCAAACCGAAACCAGAGCGGCGAGGGCGGTGACTTCTCCTCGTTCATGAACTTCCGGCCGCGATTCCGGGAGCCTCGGTGGATGAAATCTTCAACCGAATATAAATCTGGAAAGCTCTCACCGAGAGCTACTTCATCGTGGTAAAACTTTCTCAATTTCTTGAGTTTTTCTTGTTAGGGTTTTTGGCCCTACATTTTTTTCGGCCATTTTTGTTTAGATTGTCTGAATCTCTCGCCTACTTTAGCCCCGTTCTACGACGAGGAGTGATTTGGAGAGTTTTTCCGGCCAAGCCAAGGCAAATGGTGGTTTCCTCATTAACCTCCCTTCTTATCCCGATTTGCAAAAATTTATAACTCCTTGTTATCATGATTTTTTTAATAATTTAGTGAATATAGTGGTGTTTAGGTCCCTTGACTAATTCTACATATAGATTTCATTCTCTTGATTTTTGCTACCTTGCCTTGTTTAGTGTTATATGTTGGTGATGTGGTTAAATCTTACTCTTATGGTTCCTCGACTTTTGTGTAGGACGTGCTAGAGTTTATCTAGAATTGTAAATCATTCCTATAGGTCAATCAACCATTTCTTAAATCTAGAAATGTCTAGTAGAATCTGACGTGCCAAGTCTTGAAATATATATATATATATATATATCTTTATTATATAAGGAAACCCCTAATGAGGGCATGGTGTAACATTTAAATCCAAAAATGCCCACTTAAAAACATTTTTGATGGGTTAATTATGGGGTATTTTGGTCTTTAGGTCGGATCTTACTTATGTAATACAAGCCTTCACTCGCCTCAAAATCCCGATACGCGACTTCTTCCTTCATTCTTCTACGCAGATAGGGCATTACAATCCCTCCTCCCACGACTTTACGGTGCCATGATCTCTATACGCCTCACACCTCCTCTTGTGCTTCTTCCACTCAACGGAAGAGTTGGCGATGACGGGGCGGATCGCAACCCCATTTGCATCTAACCCGCAACCCTATTTGCTCTTCCCATTCTCCTACCCGCGGCACTGATGGCAGAACGCGATTCGGTTTGCTTCAAGCTCCGATCTCTTCCTCTTATATTTCTCTCATACACTCGCTTTCTCTACAGAGGAGTTGGGAATATTGATGTTGTGTTCCTTCTGCTTTAGGGTTTCTCTTGGAATCTCTTCGATCATTGATGTACATCTCTTGCTTTCAAGTAATTTCTCACATCTTCCTCTTCTATTTCTCTCAAGCGCTCGCTCTCTCTACAGAGGAGTTGGGAATGTCAAGCTTTCATATACCCCAAAAATGAACTTATGCTGAGTGATCATATAGAAGTTCAGGTACGTGAATAAGAACAAACCTATTAATTACTATCAATTACAATCTCAAACGATGG
Source organism: Platanthera zijinensis (assembly GCA_039513925.1). NCBI lineage: Eukaryota > Viridiplantae > Streptophyta > Magnoliopsida > Asparagales > Orchidaceae > Platanthera > Platanthera zijinensis. Next base: position 168,668,705 of record CM077078.1, on the reverse strand, counting down.
AGTGTACTATCTCATTAAATTCAAAAGAGTTCTTATTGCTGGATTAACAATTACAAATCTTTGCATCCTTTAAGTGTGCACACTTAATTGTGTAATTGATTGACACAAAGTTTGGGAGAGTGGAGAGGTGTCGGTTTGTACATCCTTCAAGTTTGCTCCATTAGCAGTAAACCGTCATCTTCACCTTTGGTAAGGCCTCCCTTCCTCTTCTTCCTTCAAATCTCCTAAGTCAATGTATTTCTAAACACAGTTGTTTTAGAGATTCAATCTAGGCAATCAATATATTGTTTATTAATCAATGATCATATTTGATAATTTTGACTTCTTATTTATTGTGACCACATTGTGTCTAGACTAAGCAAGTGTTGGAAAATCCAAACACATGAAAATTTCATTCAGGCACCCAAAAATTCTTTTTAAAACTGTATGACAGACTAAGCAAGGGCTTGATATGTGTCTTGATTCTCAATCTTTAAATTCATATTTTAGTTTAATGTTTGTAATATTTTAACCTTCATAATGCTATTTAGACATTATAGCTGCTTCTCCACACACCGCATCTTCTTGCGCCCTACTATAGCTCTTCGGCATCGCCTTTGCCATCGTGAAGCACTCCACACACCGTATCTAATCTCCCACACCACTTTTACCTCTCCAGCATCGCTTCATCCATCATGGAACTCAGGACATCTTTGTTGCATCTACCTCTCTGGTATCGCCACATTTTATTATTATATTTGCATTACATGATATATGACTATATGGATCCCTCTTTCTATATTCCTCTACCACTTGATTTTTTCTCCTAACACTATACTTCATCACCTTTTCTTTCCTGACTGCAGGTACTAGAATCAGAGTGACAAATTTCTCCCACCTTCTAACTGCATGTATAAATCAGCTCTCCTCCTCCTTAAATTAACCAACAGGTTCTATGATATTAAACATTTGTTGTTTGAAGCTCCGCTCTACAATCTCACTTGCCCTGAAAATGCATATTCTCTACTAAACTTTTGTTGTTTGATGCTTTTTGCAATATTTTGAATTTCTTGCATTTCGTATAGAGTTCTGAAGTCTTACATACAAATTTAACTGCTTTGAATTTGCACTGTAGTGTAGAGCATAATATATACCCGATGATCTTAGTGCTACCATCAGGTTTATCAGAAGCCACAATCCCGCCATCTTCGTGATCTCTTGCATCGATAAATATTTCATTTACCACTCTAATAAAATGAATGAGATCTACTCATGCTCTCACGATGTGTCTCTTTATCTTTCCATAATTTGATACTTATCAGTGAATGTTGCTTCCAAAATAAGTTATTTTAGATGGTTTTATCACTGAACGCTGCTTTCCAATGCAGATATAACTCTTACTTATACATTTTATATAGTTAATGGAAGAGGTGTTTACATTGGCTCATCAATGAAGAAATTTTTAAATAGTCTTATTTGAAGGTGTTTAAAGGTTTATTAGGCGCAACGTTTTGGCTACGATGAGGGTGCAATGTTTATTTTTCCACTTTCGGTGGCGTCTTTTCTCACACCGGTGGTCCTCTTGCTTTGATACATATACACATTTTGCATCATTTGGAGGCAATTATTGTATTGCTTGCAAATTTTACTTCAATGATGAATAAATATTGCCTACATTTCTATATATAGTTAATAAAAAGCCTACATTTATATTCACGTTTATTCTTCAAGATTGAATTTTTTTACTTTAGTTTCCCTGAATTACACAACCCAAGCAAGTGGTATAAAATTTTTAAAGGATTTGATTTTAGACTATGTCCCGGACTGCCTCTGCTCGCACTGTATACTCATTTGATTCTTCTACATTTGTAATTTGTCCTAATTGTTTTATTCATTTGATACTACTGCATTAGATTTTTCAAATTTCTGATTACGCCAGACCCTGAACCTCTTCAGCCAAATCAACTAATAGATGCAGGTACTGTGACTTGCATTCCAGTAGCCGCAAGCCTCACTTAGTAAGAAGCTGAGTCTCCTTCAATTTTATTCATTCCACAACAAATTCAATCTATGTTATTTTTCTTTAGAACTGCAAGCCTCACTGAGTAGTTCTATTTTTGAGGTCTGAATATGGATGCGATTGAGGATGAAACCATCCAACTGAAGTTGATTGAGCGCCGACATTTTCATGCAAACCAAAGGTACATGAGATTGGACGAATTGTTCATTCTTAACTAGATAAGATAGAAGAAATTTTGAATTATGTTAATTGATCATTTATATTTTGCATAACCAATAAAACTAAAAAATTATTAGATGTTACTTAGGCTCCGTTTGGGGGGACTTATTTTCATCGGTCAAGCGGTTACGACCGCATGAAGCGGATCTTAATTTAAGGTCCGGTTCATGCAGTCGTTACCGCTTGACCGGTGAAAATAAGTCCCCCCAAACGAAGCCTTAATTATAATGAATCATTCAGTGCAGCAATTCCAGACTGATTTTAATAATGCTAGCCTGAACATGTAGAGACTTACACAAGAGTTTAAGAGACGGCAAGATGATGTTGGAGGTCTGCTTTGCGGAGGTTTCCTTAACTCTTACTTGACGCTTTGTCGCCGCCCCCGACCGATGTCACTGCCCACGACTGATGTCTTCCCCGACGACCAATGTCGTCCCCCATGTCTTATGTCGTCCCCTACGCCCAATGCCGGTACCCACGTACAATGTGAGCGCCCACGACCAATGTCAATGCCCAAAATCAATATAGCCTCCCACGACCAATATCGTCACCCCCGACCAATGTTGCCGCCCCCGACCAATATTGTCGGCCCCGACCAATGTCGTCATCAACGACCAATGTACCCCCATTACCAATGTCTCCCCCACGATCGATATGCCCCATGACCGATGTCAGTACCCTCCATAAATGTCTACCCCACGACAGATGTCACCGAACACAACTGATGTCACCCCCCCCGACTGATGTCACAATCCATGACCAATGTCCCCCCCCATTATAAATGTCTCCCCACGATGAATGTCTCCCCCATGACGTATGTCGACCCCACGACCAATGTCAACCCGACCAATGTCTCCCTCATGACATATGCCACCCAACGAAAAATGTCGCCCCTACGACAAATATCGCGGCCATGACAAATGTTGTGCCCACGACAATTATTGCCCCCTTGATAGATGTCGCACCCTTGACCATTGTCGCACCCACAACATATTTTGCCCCCACGGGGTCCCCCGTGCACGACTGCTTGTATATATATATATATATATATAGGGTTTTTTTATTGCGGGAGTTAGTGGACGAAACAACCTCTGAAATAGTTGTTTCCTTTGTTAGTACCTCGTGGAACTCTACCGGGTGTTTGGGCGTCTGTGGTGTATAGTGGAGTGTATGATTCTCCCCCGCAGTTAGACGGATATTATATCTGTGAGGTTGTGTCCAGATTAGTGACCACCTCGCCTGTGTTTTTGGGAAGAGTTGACCGCATGTGGCTAATAAAGTTTTGAGTATTCTTTCTTATGATTTAATCATGTTTTTCAGCCTTTTAGCCTTGTGCATCTGGTGCGATTTGTTGTACGTAACAATTTACGTAAGTTCTATATTTCCGTTTTTGGTACTTTACTTCTGTTGTTTACTTAAGTACTTTTGGTCTTGGGTTGGTACCCTTTTGACCTTTGTTTACTTTTTGGCTTACTTTTTTGTCACCTCTTGTACCTTCTTGCTGAGGTGTTCTGTGTTTGGAATGCCTCAGGTTCGAAGCTTTAGTAGGTAGTGGAGCTAGTTTTTGATTTCCTGTCCAGCAGTGTTGGCTATGGCTTTCACCTCGCCGTTGCGACGTATTTTGTTTTTTTTTGTTTGCTTACCTAGTTCAGACATACTTCTGTTGTATGTGGGTTCGTGTCAGATGGCTGACGCTCACAAGATAGTTGATTTTGGGATACCTTGTTAGCTGCTAGTTGATTTCTTTATGATAGATTGAATTACTTGCTCTCTGGTATGTTTTATGCTAGGACTGCATGTTAGATATTTTTAACTTATAAAACCATATTACTAGTATATCATACATGTCATCTCTTTCCAAAAATGAAGTCACTACTTTCTGGTTAGCGTAAAGACTTTTAGTTATATTTATTATAAATCTACGGTCTTGCATAGCATGAGTTGTCTATTGGGGACGTTTGCACTCATGTAGGATGTTTAATCTCATAAAAGAAATAATTTCCGCAGCGTATAACTATTTTTCCTGTGGACTAGATGAGCCACTAAGCCGAGGAATAGAGCTAACCATTTAACTTAAACTGGATTTTTCTCTAAATAATTTAAAGATCTTTCTGTATGTGTCAAGTAGGATTCTTGTCTAAGCGTCTGCAATTATCCCTTGTTGACATGGCATCATGATGCGAATTTTCCCATACTCTGATATATCTTTAATGCGGAGAAAATGCGGGTTGTAACAGTTGGTATTAGAGGGAGGTTGGTTTGACAAGTTGGTTGAACCAGCCAATCTGTTGTAGATTTGTTTTCTTTCATTGCATACACACAACGATGTGTCATCAATACATCTTAGACGAAGCATAGTCTCTACACTCATAGCATGACAAGAAGTATACGAGGCATATTATATAGTATGGGATGTATAATATGTGTTTGTATATAGATCCAGCAAAGGTGGCAACATGTGACGGTTATTTAGTATGTGATGCATAACCACCATCACATGGGTGCCCATTAGTACGTTTTCTTTTCTCATTGCATGCAATGTTATATAGTATGGTATGCATAACATTTCATGTGTATGCCGCTCAAAACATGCATTAAGGCCATTTTAGAATGCATAGCACTACATACATAGCATATCATCGAATAAGCACGCGTGCTAAGTTAAGGTTTACATGATGACACATGTACACACATGATTTTAAATAAGAATAAATAATCCATGCATTCATATCATAGGCACAAGAGTCAATAGGATGAGAGGATAATATCCTAAGTAGGACATAACATCATAATAAAATCCAAGAGTAAGTTGGAGTATAAGAAAGTGTCTTTTAAGTTTGGTCTGAACTCAGTTGTGTGGCCGAGTTGTAATCTAGGATTTTGATGAGTAGTTAGTTTGCTTTTTAGAAATTCCGCCAAAGCGTGTTACGATGAGGTCGACTCCCCAATCGGAGGGTGAGTCGTCAGGTGCGTAGAGCGATGCGTTGATCGAGAGTTTGCGCAATAGCAACGGGGCTATATCGAGGCAAGAAGTTGCGATGTAATAGTAAATTCAGACTTTTTGTTATCGATCCCACGCAGCAACCCTTAAAGCAAGATTCTGCTGTGGATCGAGGTTTACCCGATACACTTGCTCCTCTGGTACCCCCGGTGATGCTACCGCCAGAGATGAATTTTATGTCACATTTCCAGCAATTGGGAAATCCCACTTATGATGGGAGTGTCGACTTAATGGTTTTGGATGATTGGATCATCTCTATCGAGGAGATGTTCTTGTATTCGGGGATTGCAAAAGCACAGAAGGTAATGATTGAAGCCTATCAGTTTAAAGGCATGGCAAAGAGCTGGTGGATTCAGGAAAAGGAGATCCGAAATTAAAGTTGCTCGTAGGAATCTTTTAAGAAGATGTTGCTGAAAACGTTTCTACCCTCGGTCGAGCAGGACTGTCTGATGAATAACTTCCTACACTTAAAGCATAGACAGCTCACGATGAACGAGTATGAGATTGAGTTTAGTAAGTTAAGCAGATTTGCTCCTGATTTGGTAACTTCAGAGGAGGGAAGAGTGAAACGTTTCCTAGGAGGACTGAGAAGCGATGTCCAACAGTCGCATGCGCTTATAGAGCTGAAAGTTATGTTGTGGCCATGGAAGCCGCTTTGAAGGTTGAGGCGATTGAAAATGCCAAGAATCGAGGTGCCGTGGTGAGAAAAGAGAAGAGGAAAGGTTTTGAGGATGGAAACTCTAGGGCATCTGGCCCTTCTTCGAAAAAGAAAAGTGGAGAAATATGTAGCTTCTGTGGTCGATCTGGCCACCCTTTTGAGAGATTTTTCAAGAGGACTGACACTCTGAAGCAGCAGAAGGTGCTCCCCATCCAAGGCGCACCCAAGGGAGAGTTGGTGTGCTCATTCTGTTTAAGGAAGGTACATGACGTGAGTCATTGCTGGTCGAAGGATAAGGCTTGCTTCCATTGTGGGCAAAAGGAGCACCTAAAGTCTTTATGCCCCTAGGTTCAGCTACCACTACACCCTGCCCTGCTACAGGAAATGTCGCCGCCACCAAACCAGGAAATCATTTGGACGTGGATTAGTTAGAAGATTCCTTCAATGTCAAGCTTCCCTCTGGAGATCTTGTGATATCAAATCGAGGAATTAAGAGGTGCCCTACTCATCTAGGCGATTCCCTAGCTTTTACAAACCTGATGGTGTTGGATTTGGCAGATTTTGATATGATTTTGGGAATGGACTAGTTGTCCAAGTATGATGCGGTAATCCAGTGCGAGGCAAAGCGACTGGACTTCAAGATGGACAATTTACAACCCATGAGTGTCTATGGATTTCTATACAAGGGTTCCCTCATTATTTCTATGGTACGTGCTTTTCGAGCTATAGAGTCTAGTTTCGAGGCGTTTCTTGTTTCTATTTCTGCTCTGGAAATAGCTTTTGTTATGCCACGTCTTGAGGATATCTCGGTGGTGCAAGAATTTCCAGATGTATTTCTTAATAGCCTTCCTGGACTTCCTCCTGAGAGAGAGGTGTAGTTTGTAATAGACCTCGAGCTAGGTACTCGCCCTATTGCTAAGGCACCATACCGTATGGCTCGCGCGATTTAGAGGAGTTGCGCACTCAGTTGATGAGTTACTGCAGTGTGGTTTTATTAGGCCAAGTTCTTCTTCGTGGGGTTTCCCTGTTTCGTTTGTAAAGAAGATTTACGGCTCCATGAGGATCTGCATAGATTATCGGTAGTTAAATAAGGTAACCATCAGGAACCGATATCCGTTGCCTCGGATTTATAATCTATTTGATCAGTTATGGGGATGAGCCGTGTTTTCGAAGATTGACCTTCGTTCAGGCTACCACCAGTTGAGGGTCCGTGAGGCTGATATACTACAGACAACTTTTCATTCCCGGCACGAGCATTTTGAGTTCTTAGTGATGTCCTTTGGACTAACAAATGCACCCTCTGCTTTCATGGACTTAATGAATAGAGTGTTCAAAGATTTCTTGGACCATTTTGTGATTGTGTTCATCGATGACGTTCTCGTATATTCCCGCAGTGTTGAGGAGCATGATTGACACTTGCGCTTAGTTTTATCAACCCCGAGGGAGCACAAATTCTATGTTAAGCCTAGTAAGTGTGAATTCTGGTTACCCCGGGAGTCCTTTCTAGGCCATGTTGTGTGACAAGGACGGTATTTCCATAGACCTGACCAAGATTTCTGTTGTGATGGAATGGAAGAGACCTCCTACTCCTAAAGAGATTAGGAGCTTCTTAGGTCTGGCCGGTCATTATAGAAGGTTTGTGGAAGTGTTCTCTGTGTTGTCTACTCCTTTAACAAGACCTATACAGAATAACACCGCGTTCATATGGAGTGATAAGTATGAAGAAGCTTTCCTAGAGTTGAAGAAGAGATTGTGAACTGCTCTAGTTTTAACTTTACCTACTAAAGGAGTAGAGTACGCTATGTATGTGGATGCATCACACATTGGACTTGGTTGTGTTTTGATGCAAGAAGGAAAGGTGATCGCGTACGTCTCAAGACAATTAAAGATTCATGAAAGAAACTATCCTACGCATGATTTGGAATTTGCTGCTGTAATCTATGCACTGAAGAATTAGAGACATTTACTATATGGTGTGCTTTGCAAGATCTATACAGACCATAAGAGTTTGAAGTACGTCTTCACTCAAAAGGAACTAAATCAGAGCCAGTATAGGTGGTTAGAGTAAGTGGCTGATTATGACGTGGAGATCTATTATCATCCAGGAAAGGCTAACGTAGTGGTCGATGCCTTGAGTAGAAAGATCGCAAAAATTTTAAGCCTACTGTGTAATCCTTGGTGGAAGAATTCTTGTTGATGGACATTAAAGTTGGGAGTAGTAGTGTGGCCGCTAGTTTGGAAGTACAAGAGCCCTCTTGTATTTCCCTTTTTAGAATGCACTTGAAGGATGATCCTGAATTGTTGCATCTCCGGAATAGAACTAAGAAGGGAGAGCTACCTTATTTCTCTTTGGACAAGTTATATACTTTGAAATATCGGGGTAGATTTTGTATCCCCGCTGTTGGTGACATTTGGGATATGATTTGCAATGAAGCTCATGGTTGCAGTGTTGCCTATAATCCTGGTTCCACCAAAATGTATAAATATCTATAGCAAATTGTTTGGTGGTCTGGAATGAAGAACAATATAGAATGGTTTGTGCCGGAATGTTATACATGTCACCGTGTTAAGGATGATCATAGATGGTCTGGTGGTAAATTAACACCGCTTGATATTCCAAGTTGGAAATGGGAGTATTTTAATGGATTTCATCACCGATCTACCGAAATCTCCCCGTGGGCACGACTCTGTTTGGGTGATATCGATAGATTGACAAAGTGTGCTCACTTTGTTACCTTTAAGATTGGGTATTTGATGAAAAAGATAGTTGAGTTATATCTTGATGAAGTCATCAGATTACATGGGGTGCCAGTTAGCATTGTATTAGATCGAGACTCCAGATTTAGGTCCTGTTTTTGGAGAGTTTATAAGAAGGGTTGGGTATTGATTTAAGGTATTCCACTGCCTGTCGTCCACAGAAAAATGGGAAGACGGAAAGGATAAATAAGATCGTGGAATATATGATCAGGTATTACATATTGGATCACGGTGTTGCTTGGGATGAACGCCTAAGACTCATGGAATTTGCTTATAATAATAGTTATCAAGAGAGTATGCAGATGTCCCCATTTGAGGCCTTGTACGGGAGGCGTTATAGGACGCCTTTGTTTTCGGCTGATGTTGGGGAGAGACCGCTGCTAGGTACGGAAGCCCTTGAAGGGATGAATTGTGTTGTGATTTATATTTGAGAAAAGCTCCGTATAACACAAGTGCATTACGAGAAATATGCTAATCGACAAAGGTTTGATCTGGAGTTTGACGTTGGGGACATGGTTTTCCCTAAAGTTTCTCCGATGTCAGGTGTTAAAAGGTTTGGAAGGAACCACAAGTTAGGCCCCCGGTATGTGGTACCTTTTCAAATTCTTGAGCGCATCGTAGTGTCAGCTTATAGACTTGATTTATCTACTACCTTCCCTAGTGTCCATGATGTGTTCCATGTGAGCCAGTTGTGGAAGTGTGTTCGTAGTGATCGTCAATTCCTTGACTCGGTTCCCAGATTCTGCCTAATCTTTCATACATGGAAGAGCCTGTCCGTGTTTGGGAATCTCAAGAGCGTGTGTTGTGGAGAAAGACCATCCCCATGGTGAAGGTTCTCTGGAGAAATCAAGACGTAGAGAGCGCAATGTGGGAATTGGAGTCGGCAATGAGGGAATCTCATCCGCACCTCTTCTCTTAATTCTGGTATGTATCTATATTTTTGGTGGTGTTTGATTTTCTCGTTTTTAGTTTGGTTTTGGAGTTGTGTTAAGTTTCGTGACGAAACTTCTTTTTAGGGGGAGTGACTGTAACGCCCTTGATTTTTTGTTCAATGATTTTATTTGAATTGGTATCGTCATATTTATGACGTCATGGCGTTACTTTTAACGTCGAGTTGATGGCGCAATGCCGTTAAGGCATTTTTGCGTCTGTTCGGTCGAGTCGGCCGAATTCTTTAATTCTTGTTGAATTGGAAAATTTTGCTTTGGAAAATTAAGTTAAAAACTTTTGGACTTGCACGTCAAGTTCCATTGCGATCCGAGCGATATTCGAGTCTCGGCGATTTTCCAAAGTTTTGTGGAAATTATTTTGGTCGTAGACTTTGAAAATTTATATCTAAAGAACAGCTCGTCATATTTTGGTTTTGACCTCATCATTGGGTTCGTAGCGTCAATGTTCTCCTTCGGTGCGAGTTTCGTTTAATTCGGCACACGTTTGTGCCTCCGTTTTGAACTCGTGTTTCCTTGTTCAAAAAATATATAAATATGATTATTTAAATATTAAAGCACTATTCAAAAATTTCATTTCCTATTCATCTATATAGTTTGATTTTAAGATATATTTGTAAAAACCACTATTTATGAGGACAAAAAAAGTATTGTTCTGCTATTTTTGTTCTCGAGTGATCTGGGCTAGTTCTCGAGTATTCTGGGCTTGTACTTTAGTATTCTACTGTTCATCTCGAGTAATTATGGGTTTGTGCTCGAGTATTCTACTATTCGTCTCGATTAATTCTGGGCTTGTACTCGTGTATTATACTGTCTGATGGAGAAAATCTTGGAGGTGTTTTATGAAAAAGAGAAGATGAAGATGAAGATGATGTTCTCCGAATCTAAATTTGATAAAGGCAAGTGTACCTTATCGCTTATAGAATAGGATATAATATCAAGGTCGTATTAGAACCAAGCCGCATCGATTACTTCTACTTCAAAGAGATTTCTGTTATTTTATCAATTAGATACTTTGATTTGGTTTGCAAATGAGAGAACGGTTATATAATAAAAGAGGATGATTAAGCAATAATTTAAAAGGTTAGTACTTGATCTTGAATCACCTTGGAATGAAAATGACCAAAAAAATAGATAAATCTCTAATTCTTTTTAACGAAGATGCTTGGACCGTGGAGGTTCCCAAAATATGAATGCACCTCTTTCAAGGCTACGCCCAACTGAATTTAGGTTGATCAACCGAACTTTTGTTCTATAATTGAAACCCCTAAAACTCGCTTTATGTAGTGAACTACTCTATTGGATTTGACTCCAATCCGGGAAATTTATGTCGTCCTCTTTCAAGGATTGCATTCAACTCCCTTTACCCATGAGCAATCAATCTATACGCATGATCTTTTCGGCTACTAGAGTATGTAAACAGAAGAGAAAATCATATATCGATGATATGACCTCTCTATAAATTAATCAAGGGTAAATCCTAAACATTTGTTCAAAGAGAAAGATAGGATATGGATTAAGAAAGAGAGATCATTTCATTTCTCGGATCATTTCGATCAAGCACTAAACAAAGTTTAGTTACTCATAATATAGGAAATGAAAATCATGTTAAGAATATGCATAAAAAGAAAGAGAAAGAGGGAAAGGGAATAACAAACTAATTTATTTCTTATTGAAAAGAAATTACAAAAGATTTCAAAAAAGACATTATAAAGATAGTTTGCAAGAAGATTACAAGTACGATAAAAGAAATTGTAAGAACATTAAAGCATGAAAATATTAAACTAAAATACTCTAAAAAAACAAACTCCAATGCCTCTCTACAATGCTCAAAATGAAGTAGGAAGGATGATCATTTCCCCCTTTCTTCATGCCTATTTATAGGGCCAAAACCAAAGGGGTAGAGTTGGAATTTGGCATGAGGATGAAGTTTCCATGAAGCATCCCTTGGTCAAAAAGCACATGTTGGTTTAAAATTCAAAGGTGGCTAGCCTCTTTCACACTTGTCATGAAAAGCATGATAAAAGTTGTCTAGCTTTCTCTCTTTCCATGAAGCTTCCTTTAAGGACACATATTGAATATAAAGTCAAAGGTGGCTAGCTTCTTTCATACTTATGAGAAAAAATCACATCGGACCATTGTGGCTTCATTCCATTCTTGAATATAGTTCAACAACACCATGACATGAGTGCACTCGACATTTATTTTGGCACACCATAACTGAAGGCATGTTCTTTTAGAATTGATAATGCAATATGTCCCGGGATCCTCGGTTCTTGCTCAAAGACGAGAATCATTCATGCAGGAAATTTGCTGGACAGCAAATTCGACGGAGGATTCCCGAAGCTACATAAATCCGATGAAGGCGTGTAACCATGCGTTGGAAAGGTATTTCTGAGAGCTAAAACTTTTGTGTTCAGCCCAAGATCTGATTCTGGCCGTAACATACCCAAAAGTGGCCCCGAAGTTCGCTGCGCGCAGAAAATATAGTAAAATAGGCATGGTTAGGATAGAATTATAAAAAGATACGATTTAGCGAATAAAATTAACATTATAAATATATTTATATTAGATTATTTAGATTTCTATATTAATAATTTAGGTCAAATTATGCATCATCACTGTCCTTCCCGAGTAATCCCGTGCTTGATCTCGAGTACTGTAGATCCTTCTCGATATTTCCATTCCAGTCTGCGTTCGGGCGCCGTTTTGAGGGTCAAAACAGCATCGTATAAAAAACATGGTTAACATAAAATTTGTTCGTCTCGTAGAGATCTACAACTTTCATGTTGAGCACTATTCGATTCGAAGAAATCATAAGCCTTTAATTCCATTTCTTTCACGCCTGCGCATAAGTTTATAACTATTATTTATATCATTAATCATATTAAATCTAATAAGTATATAAAGGCTTAATTTAACGATAAACCCTATTCATCTTCTCCAAAAGTTTCAACCAAAACCAGATCAGCGAGGGTGGCGACTTCTCCTTGTTCGTGAACTTCCGGCCGCAATATCGGGAGGCTCGGTGGACGAAATCTTCAACCGAATATCGATTCGGAAAACTCTCACCGAGAGCTACTTCATCGTGGTAAAACTTTCCCCATTTCTTGAGCTTTTCTCGATAGGGTTTTTGGCCCTAACTTCTATTTCGACCATTTTTTTAGATTCTGGCATCTCTCGCCTTCTTTAGCCCCGATCTACGATGAGGAGTGATATGGAATGTTTTTCCTGCCAAGACAAGGCAAGTGGTGGTTTCCTCCTCCCTTATTATCCCGATTTGCAAAAATTTCTAACACTTTATTATCATGATTTTTTTTTTAAAATTTACATAATATAGTGCTGTTTAGGTCCCTTGACTAATTCTACTTATAGATTTCATGCTCTTGATTTTTGCTACCTTGCCTTGTTTAGTGATATATGTTGGTGATGTAGTTAAATCTCACTCTTATAATTATTCCTCGACTTTTGTGTAGGACGGGATAGATTTTATCTAGGATTGTAAATCCTCCCTAAAGGTCGATCAACCATTTCTTAAATCTAGAAATGTCTAGTAGAATCCGACGTGCCAAGTCTTGAGATATATATATATATATATATATATATATATATATATATATATATATTTGGGTTATCTTGATTGCGGGAGTTTGTGGACGAAACCATCTTCGAAATGGTTTTTTCTTTTGTTAGTACCTCGTGGAACTCTACTGGGTGTTTGGGCATCTACGGTGTATGGTGGAGTGTTTGAGTCTCCCCCACAGTTAGACGAATATTATATCTATAAGGGTGTCTCCAGATGAGTGTCCCCCTCGCCTGTGTTTTTGGGTAGAGTCGACCGCATATGGCTAATAAAGTTTTGAGTATTTTTTCTTATGATTTAATTGTGTTTTGCACCCTTTTATCCTTGTGCATCTAGTGCGATTTGTTGTACGTGATGATTCACGTAAGTTCTATATTTCCGATTTTTGGAACTTTACTTCTGTACTTTTGGTCTTGGGTTGGTACCCCTTTGACCTTTGTTTACTTTTTGGCTTACTTTTCTACCACCGCTTGTACCTTCTTGCTGAGGTGTTCTATGTTTGGAATCCGTCAGGTTGAGAGTTTTAGTAGGTATTGGGGCTGGTTTTGGAGTTCCTGTGCAGCAGTGTTGGCAGTGGTTTTCACCTCATTGTTGCGAGGTAGTTTGTTGTTTTAGTTTGCTTACTTAGTTCAGATAAACTTCTGTTGTATGTGGGTTCATGTTAGATGGTTAACGCACACAAGATAGTTGATTTTGGGATACCTTGTTATCTGCTAGTTGATTTCTTTGTGATGGATTGAATTACTTGCTCTCTAGGATATTTAATGCTAGGACTGCATGTAAGATATTTTAAACTTATAAAACCCTATTACTAGTATATCATACATATCACCTCTATCAAAAATTGAAGTCACTACTTTCTGGTTAGCGTAAAGACTTTTAGTTATATTTATTATAAATTTAGGTTCTTGTATAGCATGAGTTGTCCATTGGGGACGTTTACACTCATTTAGGATTATTAATCTCATAAAAGAAATATTTTTTGTTGTACAACCTCGGGCTTGCAGGAGCAGACGGCTCAAGGGAAAGAAGGCAAGATGAGTTTTAAGGAGTAGGCTATTTACTAGGAAAGAATGGCCCAAGCGATATCCCACTCGTTGGGCAAGTGGATCCCGGGGGAAGGGCCACTCGCGGGGCGAGAGCCATTTACTTGGCGAGTGGGACCCTATCGGGAGTCGCACCGTTGGCTAGGCGAATGGATCCTAGGGAAAGGGCCACTCGCAGGGTGATGGCTGACTCGCTAGGTGAGAGGGCTCCAGAGAGGAGAGTTCTCGCCCGCGAGACGACGCTCTCGCTAAGCGGCGGTTCGGCGAGAGGCTTAGTGCCGGTTCAGTGTTTTGTTAAGGGCTGGTTCAGGTAGAAAGTGGTTCACCTTTTTATCCCCAGGTGATTTTACATGTTTGCCCTTGGTGGTCTGCATATAACCCTTCAGAATAGCAGAGTTTGGCTGTTGGCAGACCGAACTAAGGGCATTTTGGTAATTTCAGATCAATTCAGTTTGGTTATTGGCAGTCCAAACTCAGAAGCCTATAAATAGACCGGTAAGGTGCCTGGTAGAAGGTTGTTGACCCTTCTTTTTCATCCACTAAGGCACCTAGCTCAGCATTAGCTAGGGAGGGGGAGAATTTCTAATTCTTCCAGGTAAGAGGTGGGATCTCCGAGCCGAAGTCCACAGTCTGTTCCTTGGATATTCTCATCCAAGGAGTGGTTCGGGATGAGTAGGTGTGAGCTGCAACTTTAAATCTGAGCTTTAGGAGGAGCTGGGTTTACGGGCTTCAATATTTTTTGTGCGCTGAACGTGGATCGCAACCTATACAGAAGAACCTTGGACCACTTCATGGCAGGAGATCTCTGAGAAGGAGACAAGGGCGGGTCTCAGAACTAAGGAGGATACGTTTGGAGAGAGGAGTTCATGGAATCCATCAGTGGAATCATGGACAGGCTGCAACAGATATCGCAGCTAGGTGATTGTGTGACCCCCCTACCTCAGGCATCTGGTCTCGCGCCGCATGTGGGGATCATCCCGGCAAGGGTAGGAGAGGACGCACTAGGGGGAGACCAGGGTAGGAGAAGGTGGTAGAATGGAGCTGGCGAGACCTGGAATGAAGGGAGCTCTTCGCTATTCCTGCGAGCGCCGTCTCTCTAGGGGAGATGGTCGCGCGAGTGGAGGTGACGAGACCTCCGGTGAGAGGGTCTCCTTTATGCGATTTTATTCTTTCGGCTCCCATACTAGAGGGGCTTCGCGTGCCAGAGATGACCTACTATGTGTGGAAAGACGAACCCCTCTAGCACTTACAATGGTTCGAAAATGCAGTCTCCATCAGGCCGATGACGGACGCATTCAATTGTCGCCTCTTCTCCATCACATTGAAGGACAAATCTAGGGACTGGTTTCATCAACTCCCGGTAGGGTCAATATATGGTTTCGAGTACTTGAGTAGGAGCTTCCAGTTGCGCTTCTCGACCTCGAAGAAGAGGAAGAAGAATCCGGAGTCAATTTTTCTGATCAGGCAAAAGGCTGACGAGTCCTTTGCCCAGTACGTGGACCACTTCCAGGAGGAAATCCTTGATTTTCAAGAGGTGCGAGGATTTGCTCTCTAGATGTCCTTCACCGTGGGTCTGAGGGATGGATTCTTCAAGATGAGCTTGATGATGGGCTAAAACCTGAACAGGAAAGTGTACCTGTTGAATCATAGTATCAAAGTCGTATTTAAACTCGGGGTTGTCAAGTACTACTACTCACGCTTGAACTGTTATCCTACCGGAAAACTGTTGGGATTTGAGAATTTTTAAAATTAAAATAAAAAATAATTTTTTAGACGAAAAAAACTTATAATAAAAAGATAGCATTCGGTCAAAGATTCACCATAAAACGAAATGAGAGGGATGAAAAGACATAGTTTTAAATTTGCAAATCATACTCGACCGTGACGGATCCGATATTAGGAAATAATCTCGCTAGAGCATTAAATCCCCTGACTTATAGACGTTCTGACCGAAATCTCTTTCAAGTCAAAAAGGCCTAAAGCCGCATTTTCGAGGTGACTCGCACTATTGGATTTGACTCCAATCCGGAAGATTTACATCATCCTATCTCTAGGGTTGCATTCAACTCCTTCCTTATTTGAGTGATCTTTCACATTCACGAGCCTTTCAGCTACTTAAATATGAGATCCAAAGCCTACTACCGTATACCGGAAATACGGAGTCGACAAAATAAAGATCAAAGAAGGATCGAGTAAAATTAAGCAAAAATAAAACTATGAAATAAAAGAAACCCTCATCTCATTTTATGGATCCTCACGATTGATGGCTAAGAGAAATTAGCTACTCATAATTGAAAGGAAAGAGAAAATAAAATAAGAGAAGGACATTTTCATTACTTGCAAAAAGGGAAGAGTACACAATAAGGAAATAAAAGGCAATATTATTCTACTAAAAAAAGACTATTAAAATAACAAGGAAGTTACAACAAGGAAGAAAAATCATACATAGAAATGAAAGATGAAAACTTGCACTAGAACTCTCTTTCCCTCTCTCCAATCCAAATTTAACTTAAAACTTCACTTACAAAAACTTAACTCCTTTGCTTGAGGGATGGGTTGGCTTTTATAGGAGATGGAGAAGCTTCTAGATTATAGGAAATATGAGGGGACAAGGTGGTGGCCGGCCATGTAAGGGAGGGAAAGTTCATGCATTTCATTTAATGGGGGAGGGAGAAGGAAGAGATTCAATGCATGCAATTTAATGGAAATAGGAATATTAAAATATCAAGGGGGATGAATGGAAGTGTGTAGAAGGGAGAAAGAGAGGGGTCGACCACTCCTTTTGGAATGGTGCATGTATCTAATTAATGAGGGGGAAGAGGAGGATGTGAGAGAAAGAGGGCCAGCCACATGCATGATGAATTGCATGCATGTGGTCGGGTGGAACATGAAGGGACTTCTTGGGCTGCTCGGGTAGCAAGTGGGCTGCTCAGGTAGCAAGTGGACTGTAATATAGGCTCAGGTAGGCTAGGATTTAATGTTTGGGGGCTGCTTTCTTCAAGTGGGCTACACCATGGCTCGGGTAGGCTAGGATTTAGATGCAGGGGCTTCTTGGTGGGCTTTGTGTGGGCTGCTCCAAATTATAGAGGGCTCGGGTTGCACATGTTGGAGGGCTGCTTGGAATCTTGGGCTTGAACCTACAAAAAAAAGACAAAACAAACATGGATTAGTTATGTTATAAATCAACATAAAATAACAAAGTTAAAACAACAAAATATCAAAAACATTAAAACATTAAAATTAAAACATTAAGATATAACATAATATTAATTGTAATTACTAAACATAACATAATATATATAGTAACATAATACATATAATAAGACTATATAGATTTTTATATCAATACATAAAATAACTATAATAAAACTAGGAATTTATAAAAAGACATTAAAACATGAAATAACAAGCATAAAATATAAATAAAATTAGGCCTTTTTAATACTAAACTACCCTAAAAAGGGATGACTAAAACTAGTCAACAAATTCCCCCATGCTTAGACATTTGCTTGCCCTCAAGCAAATATAAATAAAAACTAGGGAAAAACCAAAAACAAAGCAAAAGATATATTTTTTTTTAGGTTCCATAGTTAAGAAAACCAAAACATGAAAAATTAAACTATCCTAATTCCTATGTTGACAACTAGTGGGGTTAGAAGTGCATAATAAAAAACTTGAAAGTGGAGACCTAAAAACCTCATTAAAACATAAGAAAAGTTTACACATTTCTAAATCTTAAAACAAGGCATCCAAAATAATTGAAAATATGGAAAACAAAAGTAGAGGTTCTAAATAAACGGCGCATTAACAAACTACTAGGTTGCTAGATAAAAATTAACCCTAAAACACCTCAAGGTAACCTCCAAAGAAATCCATCAATGATGGTGGCCATAGGCTTGTCCGTTCACACTTTCTCCACTACGCGAATTTACGTTCTAAAGATTATTAGGACTTAAAATAGGCGTTAAGACTTGGCTTAGGTAAATAATTAGGAAGTGAAAAAGTAAAGATAAAAATGAAGGCTAAGACACACACTAAACCAAGGTTGATCTCAAAATAAATAAACCATAACCAAAATGAGAAGTGACAAGTATGTCATTTCTCTAATTAAAATAGAGACACAAGACAAGGCCATATATTTTTCATTTATATATTTGGCCATTAATAAACTTTTTCTCTCTTTTTTTGTTTTCTTTTTTTTTGTTTTCTTTTTTTTTGATTACATTTTGATAATAACATTTTTTTACATAAGAGAGAGCTCCAAAAATAGGATTTAAAATTTCGTATTCATTTTTTTTCAAAAAGATACAACCCATCACACAATGATTTTTAAAATGAGGCTCAAGGTTTAGTGTGCAATAGGAAGGGAATTTTTGGCTTTGGTGAAAAAAATGAAGAAAAGGTGGAGCTAAATAAAAAAAAACATGGAAAAGGCCCAAAATTGTTTTGCAATGGTATTTTTTTGGTGGGAAAGAAAAGCTCAAACTAGTCAAAGGGTGGCCTAAATCATTTCTAAAGTACGTAAAAATGACGCAAATGTTTCGAGAGTAGCTAGGGACAAGTTCTAGACACCAAGAAAGTATTACCCCACAAGTGAAAAAGAGATAACATTACCAAGCAAGCATTCGTAAGAAACAAACCGAATAAAAAGACATAACTACAAATTGTTAACTTATAATGTAAAAAATAGATGCCTATATTTAAGAATAAGAAACTAGTAAAACTAAGCTATGTTAAAATAATAAGTTAAGAAAACCGTTTCAAAGAAATCTAAATAGAACTAAGGAACCGAACGAGCCTACACATCACTAGAAGAAACATAAAAATAAAGATAGGAAATAATTTTAGATTTTGTTTTTCAAATCGATTTTAGCAAAAAAAAATTTTAGGATTTTTTTTTTATAGATTTTTTCTTTTTTTGATTTTTGATAAGGCTAAAATAAAAGTAATACTAAAGAAGCTTAACAAAACTATACTAAATTTTTTTTATTTTGATTTGAAGCAAGCAAAAGATTTTTTGTATTTTTTAAAGAAAAAGGAAAAAAGGAAACTAAATAAACCCTCCCCCAAGCTTAGATTCTTCATTTTCCTCAATGAAAGAAACATAAAGAAAAACGAGAAAGAGATGGAGACTGAGAAGGAGAGAAAAAGGCAGAAAGTAAATGAAATAAAAAGAACAGGACTTCCCCAGGTTTGTGAGATAATATGTGGATGTCGCTCCCCCATGCTTGCTTTGTAGTGCACTTGATCATCAGCAGGTTTGATTGGATCCATCTTGATATCAGCAATATTGGAGCGGCGATCACGAACATGTACTTGAGCCACCGGGAGGAAGAGCAAAAAATAAGCAGAAAAAAATAGAGTCTGTGGGCAGGTGCCCAAGATTGTTCTTTATTATAAAAATTTAATGTCCGAATAAATTTAAAAGTTTTCATAATTATTAAGAGAAGTCAAAAAAAAAGTTCCACATGAAAATAAACATTTAAGAGTAATAAAGAAGATCCTCCTTTACAGGAGACACAAAATCATCAGAAAAATATAATTTAAGTCTATTACCATTCACTTTAAAATCACCCTTATCCGGGTGCGAGAGTAACACAGTTCCATTAGAAAAGACTTCCTTGACCGTAAACGGTCCAGACCAACGAGATTTAGATTTTCCAAAGAAAATACATAGACGTGAATTTAAAAGAAGAACTTGATCGCCTGGATTAAAATTTTTATGGTGGCAAAAGTTCTTATTGCAACAAATTTTCGTTTCAGGGTCGGGTGGTTGATGAGTCCCTATTTCATACCAAATTCCGGACTTATCTAGGCTCATTTGCATGCATTGGCACTACCATTTAGCGCCATTAGCACTCCTTTTGGTTAGCTACGACATTCCACGTCGTGTGCACTCTTTTAGCCTATTTCTGTGCGTGTATTTATTCTCATCGTGTGATGCATTTTTATTTCTATCTGTGACTGCCATGTCGACATCCCGTCCAGTTTTCCTGCAGGTTCTGGGATCGTGTGGGCGTCCGGGATAGGGCTTTCACTTTTTGTAGCAAAGGAGTCAATGGTCGTGCATTTTTACCCACGCACGACCATCGAACTCTTTGGCGCACGACCATTGGTCGTGCGCAGTCTGAGCTCTCGTTTTATTGTCCTGTCCCGCCATATCGCACGATCATCAGCTATACCGCGCATGATCACTGTTCGTGCGCTGCCGGTCGTGCGTAGTCATGCTATCTTTTTCCATTTTTCTGTCCCATATCACACGATCACCACCCTTGCCGCGCACGATCACTGATCGTGCGCTGCTGATCGTGCACATACTTAAATTTCCTGATGCAGGTTCTACAGGTTGTTGCTGATTGTTCGCGCACGACCACTGGTCGTACGCCGGTGGTCGTTCGCGCTATTTATTCCTGTTTCTATATATATGCCTGTTCTGCGAATTAGGGAAAGAGACCGGGATCGAACTCAGCCGCCACTTCGCCCTTCCGCATTCCAGGCACTCCATCCACCTCCACCTTCATCCCTACCATCGGGAGGTGATTTCCGGCACATCTAAAGCATTCCGCATCTTCCGGTGACCCCTCCAGCCATTAATGACCTCTTCTCCGAGCTTTCTACTGAAGAAGAAGATGATGAAGACGACCTAGAGAACGGACTCAAAGGCCCTCGAGGTGACAGCTCGACGGTATCGGAAGCCTCCTCGGACTGTGCGTGGAAGCGGATTGACAACCCTCACCCCGGCCAACAACCACGGTGGATCTTCACTCTTTTGGTTTACTCTTCCTCTACCCTTCTTGTAGTGTATGAATGACTCAAGCTTATTATAATCTTCGAATTCCTAGTTATTTGAAATTGGATTTTTGTTGTTTAAACTTGTTTGTGGGATTTGTGTTGTGATGCGCCTTGCCCCATCTCACTTCCGTCGTTTCATGTGATTGCACTCCACACTAAACACCTCACCCACTGGCTCGCCGTCCACTCGCCCTACCGAAGTACGGCATAGCGGCCGATACACCCATCTCGCCTTGCGAAGTGGTGAATGCGACCCGCATAGTTAGCTTTAAGTTCTTTGTTTGTAAGAACACAAATCTCAAAGCCCCTTTTGTTTCTTCTTTCATTTTACTAACTCCATTAGCAATAACTTCGGATTGTCCGTCGTTCCACGCCAATTGCATTCCTCAAGAGACCGACACTTGGGGATTTACTCCCTAAAACTATATTACTTGTGCGACCGGTGCGCTTGCCGTATTTTCACGCATCAAGTTTTTAGCGTCGTTGCCGGGGAATGCAACTGTAGAATGACCACGACGTACGAAAGTGTTGTTATAGAGTTAGTTTTTTTTTGACCGCTGTTTCTTTGTGTAGTCGCCACAGTGAATGCAGGGTCATCCCTCTCTCAATGCTTTCTATTCAGTAGTAAACCTATCAATCTAGCCTCCCCAATCGAGTGGAAATGAGTAATGACAATTTCGAAATCTCGCCCGATTTGATCGAATATATCATCGAAAACTGTCAATTTAATGGAGACGGAAGCACTGATGCCGTCTGCCACGTTCAAAGGTTTTTGGAGATTTACAACACGTGCTCGTCAAACACTGCCAAATTCGAGCAGCTGAAGATTCGTCTCTTCTCTTTTTCTTTAAGGGACGACGCAAAACAATGGTATCATGGTTTACGAAAGGGAATACATTATTCCTGGAAGCAACTCGAAGGATTTTTTTTGACAAAATTCAGGCAGCAAATGGTAACCAGAGACAATTACAAGGAGCTCATCACCTTCTCCCAATGGGACAAAGAAACCTTGTTCGCTGCTTGGGAACGTTTTCAGTCTCTGCGGAGGGAGTGTTGCGGAGTGGAAGTGTCGGACATCCTCCAGATCCAAACTTTTTTACTTTGGTATTTTAGGCAGATTCCGACCACTACTTGATGTTGCAGCCGGCAGAACTCTATTTAACAAATCCAGCAAAGATGCTTGGGAGATTATGGACAATATTGCCCAAACTAGTAGGCATTGGAATGCAACTTTGTACCCCAATCCCTCTGAGGAGATAAAATCGGTGGCCCTTAATGAAGCCATAAATCCTCCTGTGTCGAAGACCGAGCAATTTTTCGTGTATGTATGCAGGCTGATGGAAATGTTCAACGAACTAGCTTCCACCATTCAACGTCTACAAACAGCCTTCGGGATTCTTACGGAAGCGCTGCTTTGTTCAGCCGATCTGAAGTAGGAAATGGTACATTCAATGAGGCTGAGAAGTGGAAAAAACCTCGAGCAAGCCTTTCCTCCGGATCCTCCTGCATAATCTTCTTGTGTACCCATTTTTGATTCGATAATGGAACCTCCGTATTCGCCGATCGAGAAAGAACCCACGACAACACTGCCAACTGTGAAGAACACCATGAGGCCGCCATTTACCCATCGACTAAAGATTGAAAAAACCGAAAGGCAATTTCAGAAGTTCCTTGAGATCATGAAAGGAGTTCAAATTAGCATACCGTTGACTGAAGCAATCACTCAGATCCGAGGATATTCCAAGTTCCTCAAGACCCTCATCTCGAGGCATAAACCCTTGGAAGGATTGAAGTTGGTCAACCTCACCGAAGAGTGTTCCACTCTCCTTTCTAGCTATCCTCCAACCAAACGCAGAGATCCTGGCAGCTTCACCATCCCCTGCAGAATTGGCCTCCACAGGTTTGGCCGCGCACTTTGTGATTTGGGAGATTCGATAAATCTGATGCCGCTTTCCATCTTCTAAGAGCTTGGTGTCGGGATTCTTCAGCCCACCCATCTGAGGTTGTAGTTAGCCGATCGATCAATAAAAAGACCAGCTGGGATAGTTGAAGACCTCACTATTACGGTTAACGGCCTCGCCTTCCCGGCCGATTTCGTCATCCTCGACATTACAGCTGATACCGAAGTTCCTATAATTTTAGGAAGGCCCTTCCTTGCCACCGCCCGGGGAATTATCAATGTCGACCAGGGGGAACTAACTCTAAGCTTGGGAGAAGAATCAATTTCTTTTAATGTTCACGAACCGCCACAACAACTCAGAATCACTAACTGTGACAATGCTGATTTGATTGAAGACCCGGATATGTGCGGCGAATAGATTCTTGACCAGGATGAGCAAGAATGGGAAAACGGGGACGCTCTCTCCACCACCTTATCAGAAACTCAGCATCTAATCAGAGAACCCCCCATCGCAACCACTACCGTCACTTTGAAGCCGCTGCCTGACTCCCTGAAATATGCTTTCTTAGAGGAGGGCGCAGTGTGTCCGATTATTATCTTCGCATCTCTCTCCGCCGACAACGAACTTGCTTTGTTGAATGTCCTAAAGAAATATAAAAATGTCTTTGGACGATCGTTGGCTGATATAAAAGGAATTAGCCCTGCGTTTTGCATGCACAAAATCCTTCTTGAAGATCAATACAAACTGTCGGCCTAACCTCAAAGGAGACTGAACCCTAAGATGTATGAGGTAGTTCAGGCTGAAGTTATAAAACTGCTAGATGCTGGTGTAATTTACCCAATCAGTGACAGTAAATGGGTTAGCCCAGTTCAAGTGGTGCCCAAAAAGGGCGGGATCACTGTGGTGGCTACTGGTGAAAATGAACTAATACCTACACGCACAGTCACTGGGTGGAGAGTCTGCATTCACTACCGAAAACTGAATGAGGCTACGCGCAAAGATCACTTCCCGCTTCCCTCCATAGATCAGATGTTAGAAAAGTTGGCCGGTCAGGAATATTATTGTTTCCTTGATGGTTATTCGGGATACAATCAAATAGCAGTCGACCCTGACGATCAAGACAAGACGACATTCACTTGCCCATCCGGCACCTTTGCATTCAGACGAATGCCCTTCGGATTGTTCAACGCCCCCGCAACCTTCCAACGATGTGTGATCGCCATTTTTGGTGACATGATTGGAGATTTTCTGGAGGTATTCATGGACGATTTCTCCCTTTTCGGAAACAGCTTTGACTCCTGCTTAGCGATTCTAGCCAAGGCCCTGAAGCGATGTGATGATACTAACCTCATTCTGAATTGGGAAAAATGTCACTTCATGGTTCGTGAGGGCATCGTCTTGGGCCACAAGGTCTCTCGTCGGGGGCTCGAAGTCGACCAAGCCAAAGTCAACATCATCAAAAATCTTCCTCCTCCATCTACCGTCAAGGGTATCCGCAGCTTCCTGGGACACGCTAGCTTTTATCAAAGATTCATCAGCAATTTTTCATCAATATCCAAACCCCTCACAAAGCTGCTGGCTAAGGATGCTCTATTTGACTTCGATAAGGATTGCATGCAAGCCTTTACGACTCTCAAGGACCGACTCATCTCCGCTCCAATTTTGGTAGCACCAGATTGGACTTTACCCTTTGAAGTCATGTGCGACGCGAGCGATGTTGCAGTTGGTGCGGTGCTTGGTCAAAGGAGAGACAAAATATTCTATACCATCTCGTATGCGAGCCGAACTCTCAACGAAGCCCAAATGAATTATACCACTACAGAAAAGGAGTTGCTGGCGGTCATCTTTGCTTTTGAAAAATTTCATTCGTACTTAGTGTTATCCAAGGTCATTGTTTACACTGACCATGCTGCACTCAAGTATTTATTCAAGAAAAAAGATGCCAAGCCCCGGCTAATCCGTTGGATCCTTCTGCTGCAAGAATATGTCATCGAGATCCACGATAAGAAAGGGGTGGAGAATGTAATAGCCGATCACCTATCCAGACTGGAGAGCAATATTGATGAAGCTGCATCAAATTGCAAGCATAATGAGATAGCTGATTGCTTCCCGGATGAACGGTTATTCTCCATCACTTCACTCCATACTACAATCCCATGGTACGCTGACATGACCAACTACCTTGCTTGCAAATCTGTCTCTCCCAGCCTATCCTCGCAGCAAAAGCAGAAACTTCTATCTGATACCAAATATTATTTCTGGGAAGACCCGTTACTTTTCCGTTCGTGCAATGATGGAGTCATGAGGCGTTGCATACCTGAGATAGAATTTCAATCTGTTTTACATCACTGTCATGACCGGGAGGCCGGCGGGCATTTTGGCGCCACCAGAACGGCACGCAAGGTATTACAGTGTGGCCTATTTTGGCCAACCCTTTTTAGAGATGCCCACACGTACGTTGCTAAATGCAATGAATGTCAGAGGACAGGAAATATTTCAAAAAGGGACG
Source organism: Platanthera zijinensis (assembly GCA_039513925.1). Lineage (NCBI taxonomy): Eukaryota > Viridiplantae > Streptophyta > Magnoliopsida > Asparagales > Orchidaceae > Platanthera > Platanthera zijinensis. The sequence continues at coordinate 168,643,293 of CM077078.1, read as the reverse complement.
AAATACCTCTCAACAACATGCTCGTCTGTGAGCCATTTGATGTTTGGGGGATCGATTTCATGGGACCCTTCCCCATGTCACATGGCAAACTCTATATCATTGTCGCAGTTGACTATGTCTCCAAGTGGGTTGAGGCTGAAGCTGTTACCTCAAATGACGCCCGCACGGTTCTGACTTTCTTACACAAGAATATTTTTTCTAGGTTTGGTGCTCCGCGTACCATCATCAGTGACGGAGGGAGCCACTTCTGCAACAAATCCTTCTTGCAACTCATGAAGAAGTTTGGAGTTCACCACAAAATCTCTCTTGCCTACCATCCTCAAACGTGTGGGCAGGTAGAAGTATCAAATCGGGAGCTCAAAAGAATCATTGAAAAATCTATTAATTCCAACAGGAAAGAGTGGGCCAACAAGGTTGACAATGCCTTATGGGCATACCGAACCGCCTTCAAGACCCCTATTGGTATGACTCCCTTTCAGCTTGTCTATGGGAAAGCCTGCCACTTGCCGGTCGAGTTAGAACACAAAGCGTTATGGGCAACCAAGTTGCTAAACATGGACATTGATGCTGCCGCAAGCAAGCGCCATGCCAAACTGAGTGAGCTGGAGGAGCTATGACATTTTGCTTACGAGAACGCGCAGATTTACAAAGAAAAAACGAAAAAATGGCACGACCGTCACATCATCCCAAAATAATTCCAACCGGGAGACCAAGTCTTGATGAATAACTCTCGCCTCCGTTTGTTTCCAGGAAAGTTAAAATCGCGGTGGAGCGACCCCTTCATAGTGATCGTAGTTTCCCCTTTTAGCGCAATTGAAATAACCGGGAAGAGCGGAGACAATTTTAAAGTCAAAGGGCACCAGCTCAAATTGTACGAGGGTGGTGCTATCTTTGGCGAACCTCAAAGCTTGCAACTCGCTGACCCCTCGCAAAGCGATACCGTGCTGCCTTGATCACCAACTTTCACAGCGGATTTGCTAGCTTTGTGGAAACTTTTCGTTGTTTTGTGTTATTATTTTCCTGCAACTCTTCTTTTACTGCAAGAACATTTTATAAACTGCTAATACAGGTATTTGGTCCATCTTAAGGACGGTAAACAAAAGGGCTATTCGGGAGACAACCCAAGCTTGGACCTCTTTTTGGTCCCTTCTTTTTGTGCTTTTTATTTTTGCTTTTATATTATATTCTCGGTTATTTGTCTTTTCTGCGGCTCTACCTAATTTGCAGGTTCAACATTCTTTTGTGCGATGCAACAACCTCCGCCTTCTGGTATGCTCATTCTTTGGAGCATGGGTACCCTCTCTCCTCAGCTTACTTTTTATTTTAGATGTCCATTAGCATTTATGCTTGTCTTTTCATTCAAGTCTGGGGGGGGGGAGAGCCGCTTATGCACACCACGAGCACACTGTTAGTATGCCAGTAGTTTATTTTATGTTCATTATTGTAGAATCCTGTCACGCACCACTGCACCCACTTGAGCGCGCGCTTAGCTTTTGTGTGTTGCGAGTCAAACTCGTGTCTTTGTTAGATTTGGGTAAATTTTGGTGCTGGTTTAGGATTGGGAGACAGAGTAAAATGTTGACCTTATTGTGTTTCTAGTCAACTGCTCTCGTCTTGTGTAGAAATTCGTGTAGATTTAATTTTTCTTTATGCTTATAGTTTTGTAATTTTCTATTTGCGTAAATTTTTTTTATTCTACTCAAAAATTGTGAATTCGGTGTGAATCAAACGGTAGTTTAGGAATGTGTGTAGTCGCCACTAGACTTGTTTTGCTCGAGTCGGGAGGAAGGATTATCTTTCTCGGTGGCTAAGAACTTGCCCCAAGCTACTCTCGAAGCATTGGTGCATGGTTAGTCTAGCGTGAGCGTGATGTAGGCCATCATTTTGTCCCGGTTGAGCTTTGTACCGTTCCGAACGTCATACCCTCGCTAGCCCCGTTGTGCCTACCCTTCTTCTGATTCAGCTCCACCATTACTTCACCAAAGCTTTATAGCCTATCCTAGCTGCACACCCAAGTCGAGCTTAGAGTTTCTCTCTTCATGTTGGGATGTGAAGTGGTGTTATTATTTGTGAATATGTGGATGTGCTCCAAGACCTATTTCTGCTGAGATTGTGAAAATAAAGAAAATGTTTTGAAAAGAAAAAAAATATATATGTGAAAAAGAAAAGTGAAAAGTAAAATTCTAATTGAAATATTTATTTGAGATGACTTGGATTTGGAGTAAGCGGTGCACACAACCATGTTGTAAAAATTAAATCTGGGGGTGTGGTGTACTCGTTTATATTGTGGGGTTTTTGAGGGATTCTTTTTGGCTAGCTCACTTGGGTTAGGTGCAAAGCCATTCTTTTTATCATTGTTTACCTCACCGTAAACCAAGCCCCGTAATTACCTTAAGTCCTACGGATTTGCGCTTGAGTTTAACTAGTGCCGTGGAGAGAGTGTGAACGGGCAAGCGTATGGTCCCTGACATTGGTGGATTCCTTTGGAGGTGATCCTGAGCCCCGATCTTTGGCAAAGCTCACCTTAGTGGCCAGCCTACTTTCTTCCTATGCGTGACCAGTTGATTCACCGTGATTCTATTTTTGAGTAGTAATAAAAAGCTTTTACGCATTGTGAAAAATATAAACTATTTTGCATAATTAGGAATTTCTTCTATTGTATTTTTTATGCACGCGAGCATGCGTCTTCGCATGGTACCCCGTATTTCAATCTCTATGTCAGCTAGATTATTCTCCCGGCCTGCTTAGATTGTGTTTGCTCGAGACGCGCAAATAGTTAAGTCTGGGGGTGTGATGAGTCCTTATTTCATACCGAATTCCGGACTCATCTAGGCTCATTTGCATGTATTGGCACTACTATTTAGCGCCATTAGCACTCCTTTTGGTTCGCTACGACAATCCACGTCGTGTGCACTCTTTTAGCCTATTTCTGTGCGTGTATTTATTCTCATCGTGTGATGCATTTTTATTTCTATCTGTGACTGCCATGTCGACATCCCGTCCAGTTTTCCTGCAGGTTTTGGGATCGTGTGGGCGTCCGGGATAGGGCTTTCACTTTTTGTAGCAAAGGAGTCAATGGTCGTGCGTTTTTACCCACGCACGACCATCGACCTCTTTGGCGCATGACCACTGGTCGTGCGCAGTCTGAGCTCTCGTTTTATTGTCCTGTCCCGCCATATCACACGATCATCAGCTATACCGCGCACGATCACTGTTCGTGCGCTGCCGGTCGTGCGCAGTCATGCAATCTTTTTCCATTTTTCTGTCCCATATCGCACGATCACCACCCTTGCCGCGCACGATCACTGATCGTGCGCATACTTAAATTTCCTGATGTAGGTTCTACAGGTTGTTGCCGCACGGGCGCTGACATTGTTCGCGCACGACCACTGGTCGTGCGTCGGTGGTCATGCGCGCTATTTATTCTTGTTTCTATATATACGCCTATTCCACGAATTAGAGAAAGAGACCGGGATCGAACTCAGCCGCCACTTCGCTCTTCCGCATTCCAGACGCTCCATCCACCTCCACCTTCATCTCTACCATCGGGAGGTGATTTCTGGCACATCTAAATCATTCGACATCCTCCGGTGACCCCTCCGGCCATTAATGACCTCTTCTCCGAGCTTTCTACCGAAGAAGAAGATGATGAAGATGACCTAGAGAGCGGACTCAAAGGCCCTCGAGGTGACAGCTCGACGGTACCGAAAGCCTCCTCGGACTGCGCGTGGAAGCGGATTGACAACCCGCACCGCCGGCCAACAACCGCGGTGGATCTTCACTCTTTTGGTTTACTCTTCCTCTACCCTTCTTGTAGTGTATGAATGACTCAAGCTTGTTATAAACTTCGAATTCCTAGTTATTTGTAATTGGATTTTTGTTGTTTAAACTTGTTTATGGGATTTGTGTTGTGATGCGCCTTGCCCCATCTCACTTCCGTCATTTCATGTGATTGCACTCCACACTAAACACCTCACCCACTGACTCACCGTCCACTCGCCCTACCGAAGTACGGCATAACGGCCGATACACCCATCTCGCCTTGCGAAGCGGTGAATGTGACCCGCATAGTTAGCTTTAAGTTCTTTGTTTGTAAGAACATAAATCTCAAAGCCCCTTTTGTTTCTTCTTTTATTTTACTAACTCCATTAGCAATAACTTCGGATTGTCCGTCGTTCCACACCAATTGCATTCCTCAAGAGACCGACACTTGGGGATTAACTCCCTAAAACTTTATTACTTGTGCGACCGGTGCGCTTGCCGTATTTTCACGCATCAGTGGTTTATCAAAATATTTTTTCAAATTTTTATCATTTTCAAAAATAAGATTCTCAAGATTCTTTTGTCTAAAATCAGAATCATTTTCGAATTTTGCTTGTACGGACATAACAGTATTTTTTAAAAACATTTGATGAGAGTTCAGAAAAGGAAGAAGAAAAATCATTTGGAGAAATATAGGAGTCTTCTTTTAATTCATCGATGAAAAAGCAAGAATCATCATTTTGTTAAGAGTTTTTCATAGATTTGTTAATATCAAATGTAACTTCCTCATCTCCCACATGCAGAAAAAGTTTTCCATCACTCATATTTATGATTGTGCGAGCGGTGGCTTGGAAGGGACGACCAATGTTAAGAGGGACCTCGATGTCCTCTTCAATATCGAGAATGAAAAACAACACCGGGAAGATGAATTTGTCGACCTTCACTAGCACATCTTCAACGATACCTAAGGGATACTTAATCGATCGATTGGCTAACCGTATACTCATTCTTGTAGGGCTAAGAGTGCCCAATCATAGCTTCTTGAATAAAGAAAAGGCATCAAATTGATGCTCGCTCCAAGATCCGCTAGCGCATGTTTAACAAATAGATCACCAAAAACGCAAGGAATGGAAAAACTACCCGGATCGTTTATTTTTGTTGGAAGATTAGAGTTTTTAACGACCGTCGAGCATTCTTCATTTAACGTTACATGCGATAAATTTTCTAATTTCTTCTTGTTTGTTAAAAAATCGTTAAGATATTTTGCATACTTAGGCATTTGACTAATCGCTTCATGAAATGGCAAATTAATATGAATTTGTTTGAACATTTTAAGGAAATGTTGGTACTGATCATCTAGTTTTTCTTTCCTAAGTCGAGCCAGATAAGGAGGTGGCGAAAATTCCTTTATAATAACCGGAGCATCATTTTGAACATCATCATTTTCTTTTTCAAAATCAGAAAAAAAAAGAAATATCTTTTTCTTTATCAAAAGTAGATTTTTCATTTTCAAAAGTTGATTTATCATTTTTCGTGGGGATAATTGTTTCCGTAGCAGGAGGGAAAATCACCTTTGGCTCTTCCCTTTTGGTGGGCTCGTTAATAACCTTACAGCTCCGAAGGGAAATCGCATTTGTGTGCTCCCTTGGGTTAGGCTTGGTATTTGAGGGAAGAGTTCTAGGTGGTCTCTCGGAAAAAGCCTTGGCATGTTGCCCGACGTGGTTTTCTAAACTTTTCACGGACCCAGTTAGACTTTTAATATGAGCTTCATTCGAGCTTATATATTTAGAAAGGATCTCTTCCAAAGGGGAGGGTTTTTGAAAGTTTTGGTTTTGTTGTGGTGGTGGTGGTGGTATAAAATCGTGCGGTGGGCATACGATATTAGCATTACTACTACAACAAAAATTAGGATGGTTACGCCATCCAGGGTGATAAAAGTTCGAAGAGGAATTAAAACCAGGAGGTGCAGAAAAATTAGAAAAAATAGAAAAATTATTGGCACAATTATTTTGAGCAGGCCTGGGTATGTTCCCCAGATAATCCACCTGCTCGGCAGCAGCAGCAACATTCATATTTTAAAATATCTTAGCAGCGGAGGCAGCAGTCATCTCCGAAATCTTCTTATTCAGCATTTCCACTTGCAGCGCTAGTTGTGACACTGAATCCACTTCATAGATTCCTGCAGGTTTAGATGAGCGAGTCCTAGACGAATTCCACTGATAAGTGTTCGTCGCTATGTCCTCGATAAGCTCAAGAGCGGCTTCCGGAGTTTTGCGGTCTAAAGAACCAGCGGAAGCGGAATCTATCATTTGCTTAGTTTCTTGATTTAGCCCAATATAAAATGTCTGGATCTATAACCATACAGGCAGAGCATGATGTGGGCATCTTCTCAAAAGTTCTTTGAACCTCTCCCAAGTGTCATAGATGGTCTCAGAAGCAATTTGAGAATAAGAAGTTATCTTATTTCTTGATTTAGCAGTTTTGGCGGGGGGAAAATATCTTGCAAGAAATTTTCAACTAGAATGTTCCAAGTAGTGATTGATCCTCTTGGAAGAGAACTCAACCACTGGTTTGCTTTGTTCCTTAAGGAGAAGGGGAAGAGTCTTAGCCTTATAGCATCGTCTAAAACACCATTAATTTTTAAGGTGTCACAGATTTCAAGAAAACTAGCAATATGTAAGTTCGGATCTTCATCTTGTAATCCATCGAACTGTACATATTGCTGCACCATTTGAATTATGCTAGTCTTAAGCTCAAAGTTATTGTTCGCAATCGCAGTTCGAACAATAATTGTTTTTGTTCCCTCCAGGTTAGGTCGAGCATAATCGGACATGGTCCTTTGCTGAGCCATTATTGGGTTGGGATCTCCCATTTCAGAATTAAAATTACAATCACCGTAGGAATCCTCAACCGCTGTTTGAGAAGTGGAAGCCCCGAATCGTAGTTGTCTCCGAAAGAAGCGTTTGATTTCTGGGTCCAAATCAACAAGTAGCGACGGATTCGTGCGGGTCATTGATGCACGCTAGGGTTCGAAGAAAATAAACGCAACCGAACTAGCAACCCGATGAGGCAAGTATACCTATCGAATTGTAGCTAGGGGACACAAGTGTCGTATTGAAATCCGGGAACTGTTGTTATGCTTACTCACACGAGCGCTATTATCTTATCGACGGAAAAAACTAGGGTTTTATAAAATCTAAGTGCGAGGAAGGAAGTTAAACTATACTAGAAAGAGAACTATTGCAATTAAGTAAAGCTATTAAGTAAAACGATTACTACGAAGAGTTGAAAATATGAAATGGAAATGCACTCGATCAAGATTCACCTCGGCTAAAGACGATTAAGAAAATGCGATAAAAATCTAAACTTAATAGGATAAAGGTCCTTGACCGTGGAGGTTCCTAAAACTTGAACACGCTTCTCTCGAAGTCGTGCCCAACTGAGTTTAGGAAGGTCCGGCCGACTCTCGTCTAAATCGGAGGCCAAAAACTCGCTTTACGCGGTGAACCCCACTATTGGATTTTACTCCAATCCGGGAGATTTGGACGTCTGCCTCTCTCGAGGGGTGCATACAAATCCCTTTACTCTTGAATGCTCACTTCATTCTTTCGGCCTCTCGGCTAGCCCAGAATGAAAGCAAAGGCAGAGAGTATATATCGATAATATACCTCCAACCCGTGATTAATCAAGAGTAATTCAACGCCCTAACCTAAAAAGAAAAGATTAATTAAAACATCATAACTTAATCGCTCTGTAAGACCCCCCTTTTTTTTCTTTTTCAACTACCGGGGTCTTAGGCCCAGAATCGCCGCTTTGCGGTGACACCTTCGCGTCCTGAAGGGGTCATCACCACAAGGCGCCGATTCTGCCGGTCAATTCGATCATAGAAAGGTAGCACAATAATAGAAGTAAGAGCAATGCAGTCCACAATAATAAATCACATATATAGAATAAACTCTCCATGAAGGGAGTGTCCACAGAAAACATCAGAGTACTATAAATGCGGGCTTATGCCCGATACATCATGTCCTCACTACAATATCACTCATGCGGAAGCAAAAATAGAAACTACTCAGAGTCGAGACTCACGGTCCCGGGTGTATGAACTCCGGAGCTAGACTGCCCCATCTCCAGGCGCATCGATCTCTGGGGCTGCTCCTCCATGCTGGGCTCCACGATCCCCTAAATGATGCGGTTCGAAAACCATTAGTCATAAAGACTAAGCCCTATCATCCCCTACCCCTTCCCCCATGGCTCCTAGGTACCGAGCGGAGAGGAATAAAGGGAAGGACATGAAGGTAGATATTAATCAAGAAATAGATGGCAGCGGAACTAATCTAGCAATTCTATAGTAGCATGACAGGAACAGAAAGTAAGAAAAGTAACCTTAACTTATGTGCGAAAACGCATAAGCCAAGGGATCTTCTGCAAGGCTCCCATCGTATAGAGTGTCCCATACCACCTATACGTTGGGGTGTCGGTTATCAAACAATAGCATATGTTTATATAATGAAATTAACCATTGATTTATAAACTTGCCCACACAAGCTTATAGACCAAGGGGTCGTTTTGCAGGTCCTAATGTATAAGCGTCCCATACCACTTATATATTAGGTGTCAGGGTTAAATGAATTGATTATGCTATGACATGCTAGTGGGTATGATGAAACATGCAAGTGCAACTAACACACCCGACTCTGTGCACACAGACCTTTAGTTCCCCCTTTCGGAGCCGTTACCTCCCAGGATACCTCCGTAGTGGCGGACGGAAGCGGTGGGTTGGGCCTCGCCCACCTCAAAACCAGTAAAAGCACCACTGGTCTGACCTATCGTACGCCTCAACGCTTGGTTCACTAAGCGGACACCTGCGTACTCTTGCCGGCTGGCGCATCGGACTTCTGTTGGCGAAGTGCTAATCACCCCGCCGAGTCAACGATATCGGTGTCGGTGCAATCGAACTCCCCGATATCGTAAAACCCACCACCTTATCTTTTCCTATTTTATGCACATGCAAGTTTAATCGTAAACACACAAAAACCGAGCCGGAGCTCCCCGGACCAAAACGTCCATCTCCAAACCAACCGAGCCGAAGCTCCCCGGACCCAAACGTCCGTCTCCAAACCTACCGAGCCGAAGCTCTCATCAATCTTCCTGTGCCAACAGTGTTTGTGAAATGTGCAGCCCTAGTTACTAAGTTACTCTTGTCGGTTTGTTATCACAGTTTACGTTAGCCCAGGACTGCCCCGGTATTCCCCGAGAAGGGCTCTCAAGGGGCACTAGGAACCAAGACGGCGACATTACGGCCCGAAGTTCCCTTTCGCAAGGCACTTATTGTTATTGGTTGATCTCCCTTAACCCGATTCCCTTCTCATATTACGATAGACTATCCTAGGGTGATTTTTAACCTTCCTCTCTTCGGGAAAGACGATCTTTCGCCGGACCCGAGCACCTCTTAACTCTAGCTATCACCACTTCTCTCTACTCTTCATACTATCCTATCATGATTTCACCCACAATTGCCCACCCAGACAAAAATGATTAACTCCAATGACTTTCTCAGATCATGTCCTATTGCATTTCACAAATTTGTTATATGTAGGCCGATCTAGACTACATGTCGAACCGGTTATGCAATGATCCAATACTCATCCAAATGCCCTAAATTATTTACTGGAGACTTACCATGATATAAATGACCTAAATCCAGAAAATGGAAATTTTCATAATTTATTTGGCATTAAATTAAATTCCTCGAAAATCCCAAGGGCTACCGGTTTGAACATGAACTACCCTAAGTTCTCATGCAAGATGTCCAGAAATTTTATGACAAATAGTAAGTTATCTCAGTAGGTTAAATCCAAAGTATCATAATTTTTCTATCATCATAAGGGCATTAAAACTATTTTAGAAATAATCTCTATCTTTTGTTATTTATGAATCAAGTACAGAAAATATTCTTCCAAAAATTACAAATAATTTATGACATGCAGATAAAGGCCTAAAATTAGCACCGGCTGTTGAAGCCAAAAATGACGCCAACGAATGTTCACAAACCAAAGTGCAGCCGACGCCTACTTCTCTCTTATCTCGACCCTTGACTGGCTGCTAAGGTCAAAGGACTGACCCAAAGCCTCAGTTGGGAGGTCCCACCACACACCCGGAAGATCTCTGAGAGCTTCCCCTCCAAAGCCAAATGCTGGACTGGGAGCTCCTCAGAAGGCACTAGAGTGGGAGAATAATGAAAGTCCTTGCCTTCCAAAGAGCCCCTATGGGTCTTTTTATAGTCTTCCTTTGACCTGAAAATACTGAAATACCCCTGAGGTGTCTGCCAATAGCCAAATCCCGCTGTCCTCCCAAGGGCATTTGGGTAATTTCACCTCGGGATAATAATAATAAAATAATCCCCTTTACGAGCGCCGGGCCCTACCCCGTGGGCCCACTTGGCGAGAACCCTGGCCGTGAAGGCTCTCGCCGGACTCCCAACTGGGCCAACCTTGGCGAGACCCCTTGCCAGGGAGGTTCGCGCCCCTCACGGTCTTGAAACTATCCCGACTAAAGGCTTACTTAGGGCCTTCTCGCCTGCCCTGGGCGGGAGCTTTCCCTAAGGCGGGAGCTTCCGTAGTCAGGCCCTCTGCTTTGATCGGTCGACGATCTCTCCTGCCGAGAGGTCGACTATCTACCCTTGTCGGTCGACGATCTCTTCTGCCGAGAGCTCGACTATCTGCCCTTGTCGGTCGACGATCTCTTCTGCCGAGAGCTCGACTATCTGCCCTTGTTTCCTCAGCTTTCGCTGTCCTTGGCGAGAGCTCCTACAGGATGAGAATCCCAAGTATGCCTTAGGGTTAACCCGAGGCTAGCCTGAGACTAGCCCAATCCTGACCATTGAAGCCTTTGGGTCCCTCCCAGCGAATATGGGGTTGTACACAATCCCCGCTCTTTTCGAGCTAGCCCTGCGCTCGACAAGACAAGTCCAACCCCCGAAATATTCGCTGGACACGTGCCAACTAACCAGGGGAATCTTTTGGTGGGTCCTACTGCGGCTATAAATATGCACCGATAGGCGACCATATGCCGCGCCCTTGAAATACTGTTTTTACGACTGAGCTCTCGCCCCCCGGGACTTTTGCGCGAGCTTACCATGCATCCCAAACGTGCTGCCAAACCGCTTCCGCAAGACCTCCAAGATCGGTTAGCCGCTGCCCAAGCGCGGGCTTTGGCTAACTGTGCGGCGGGTGGCTCCATGGTTAGCGAGAAAGACTTCGACCGTCGGGCCTTCCGAGCCGAAGAAGAAGGAAAAGAAAAGAGCGAAGGCGGTCCGGTGGGACCTTTCTCGCGAGAACAGGGAGCCTATTTCGCCCACTCCCAATCCCGCGGGGGATCCTTCCCCGCAGAAAGTAAGCCTTTCAACCGTGCCTTCCGAGCTGACTGCGCACTAGACCCGATGATTAACGAAAGCTTTCGCAGGAACCCCGCTCCTAACGATGACGTCGAGATCCCGCCAAGTTCTTCGAACTTGCCCGCTCATTCACCCAAGGACCAAACGCGGGTCTCGGAGAGGATTCCTCCGGCCGAACCCGGAACGATAGGTACATTTTCCCTTGTCAATATTTCAACCCGACCCTTTCTTTTCTGAACCGTCTTCTCGCAGTGCCAGCTCCCGCCGACCCGGGTCTAACCACCCGGGAAGATGAAGAGAGAACCGTTGAGGAGCCTCCTACGGTGGCCGATCCTATCCTGCAGGCGGGAGGGGCGGCTTCCGATCCTTCCGCTACTCTCAAGGATGCTGATCGTCCCTTGGGAGAAGACAACTCCCCTCATGCTTCCGGCCAGGCCGGGATCATCGTGCGTGAGCCCTTTCGCCCGAGGCTGGGCAAGCCTCTTCACCTCCTTTATGGAACCAACGGAGGGGTCGGGCCTTCTCGTCCAACTTTGGTTGACGGTTCTCGCCCAACCGCAGGTATGCGAAAACTTTTTCTGGACTGTTGATTGTCATGCCTTGACCAAAATTCTCGTGTGTTTCTTTCGCAGGTGATCCTGGCTTGCGGTCGGGAGCCAACGAGGAAGGAAGAAGAAGAAGAGAGGAAGAAGAAGAAGAAGAAGAATCCCCCCTCCCCTCGTCTGGCGAGATAGAAGAAACCTTGAACAGTGCTGGGAGCGCGAAGGGGGAAGGAGGAAGATCTCGGTCATTCTGGCCAAGCTTGTCCGGCGAGACCGTGCCCATGCTGCCGCGGCGAAAGCATTCCACGAATCCGTGGAGCAAAGGCTGGAGGCTCTGGAGCGGGATTTCCTCTTGGGCGAGACGGTCTGCCCGGGAGGGCCTTCTGCCGGGTCTTCGCCAGGGAGGTGCATCTCGCAGATACGGGATTACGCCAGGCGGATCAACCTTGGGTGTACCACGCTATCGTCCTACTTCAACCCGTTGGCGCCCCCAAGAACTAGGCGGCGAGAACGAGGACGATGGAGCTGGAAGCCCTATTAGCCTTCACGCTCTGAATCTCAATGTATCTTTTTTTTTATGTATCTGTAATAAACATTATTACCAATTAAGTTTTATCCAGCTTGCGCTAGCGAGGATCTCGCTTCTACTCATGTCTCTCTCCTTTTTATTGCTCTGCGAGGCTTTTTAATTAAGGCGCTTACACCAATCTAGGATGCTTGCGCCAATCTAGGAGGTTTGCGCCAATCTAGGAGGCTTGCGCCAATCCAGGAGGCTTGCGCCAATCCAGGTAGTCGCGTCGAAACCCGAAACGACCGTTGACCTGCTGCCATCCCGAGGGGGAGAACCGAGGCGCCGTTAGCCCGGATTCTGACAGCTGTACTCCGCTGTCACTTTCTCTCTCTGTCGGATGAATTCATGATGATTACGTTTTCTTATAAATAGAGAAGTCTACCAACCGCATTTACTTCTTCGATCCGGACCCTCAGCCTTCCCTCCTTGCTTTCGCGTTCTTGCTCTCGCTTCGACCCCTCTTCAGCTCTCGCTCTTACTCACAAACCAACCATGCCTGGCGAGAGCAAGGGTCGCGCCCACTGCGCGGAAGCTTTTCAAAAACACCTCTTCCCTTCCTGCAAGCTCCCTCGACGAATACAACATGATCGTTGACCGCTACATCCCTGCCGGCTTCTCGGCGCGAAACCCGGGGAATCACGATAGGGTGAATACTCCGGGGGCGGGAGAGCTTGCCATCCCCTCGAGCACTTCGAGGTGGGCTTCCGCCTCCCCCTTTGGCCGGAGGTTCGGCTAGCTCTTCGCTATTATGGGTGGTTCCCGCCCAGCTAAACCCGAACTCAGTCGCGATACTTATAGCATTCATATGCTATATGCGATCCGAGAGGATCGAGTTTAGTCTGCCCATCTTCCGGAAGCTATTCAACTTCCGCGCCAAGGGGGGGGGGGTAGTTTTCTTCTCCGGGCAACTGCTCGAGGTTACCGGTCTCGCCAACAAGCACCACCACTGGGGCGAGAAGTTTGTCTATGTCAGCGGAGACTTCGGCAACATCCCGCTTCAGCCCGTTCAGTACGAGTACGCGGCCTACAAACCGCCTGCTCTGGGATCACGCGAGAGCGCAATCCTGGAATTCTTCGGGACCAAGGAGTTCGACGTTCCCTACCTTCGGCGGGACGTCGACTCCCTCCCACTTGTTCACTCGGGCGAAGGTACGGTCTCGCCTCAGATTCCCTCATATATCAAAGATTTTCTTGCGCTGAGGTGCTTTAACTTTGCAGGAGAGCGGGAGGTCCCTCTGCGCCAGCCCTTTGCTGAAGGCCGGGGTGTCGAGGGTCTGGCCGCAAGAGGCTCCCTTGCGCTCGCGGAAGCTAGCGCCAACGCCTGCCGAGAAGATCCATCCCCTCCCTTGCTGCCACCAGCCAAGAAGCGGAAGGTCACCCTTCCTCCTCTCCGAACGCTGAAGAGGCCGAAACCCTCTGCCCTTGAGAAGGGGAAAGCCCCGGCCGTCCCGCCTGTCCAGCCTCCTCCCGAGGGCAGGTCCTTTGAAGCGATCCTTCAGATGGCCAGCGAGATGGATGCCGCCGCCAAGAGCCGCGCCGAGGCTTCTACCGGGAACCCATCGGCCGCGAGCGAGGCTGGGGGAGGAGTGGTCGCCGCCGAAACCTCTGCCAGCGTCCCGCCCCAGGAGGTGCCGAGAGGGCACAGGAACTTTGGCTTCAGCGTGAAGTACGTCGATGCGGAGGGGAAGCCTCAGATGGAATGGGACCCAGAGTCGAACTTGATCAAAGTTACGACGCTCCTTCCCAGCTGGGCGGAGGGGGAAGATGTGACTGGCGAGGCCTTCTCGCTTGGATACGGCCTTTACAGCCGGGAGGATGCCAGCACATTCGACCAGATGTCCACCCGCCTTATAGCCTTCGATGCCATCCGGGCTCTATTGCGCGGGTTCGAGCTTGCGCATATGTGTGCGCGCCGAAGCATCACCCTTGACAAGAATTTCACCGATATGCGCAAGGCGAGGGAGGACGCGATGGCTCGAGCGCACGCTGCGGGAGAAGAGCTCGCGAAAGCTCAACAAGAGCTTGCAGATGCTCGACTGGCGCTGTCTCTACGCCCGGCGGCTGAGGTAAGCGAGACCCTCCCGAACCCTTGCTTTCATTTTTCAAAGTTATGATGGTGCGATGTTTCCCGACTGAACTCTCTTTTTCTTTTCACAGGATTCTGCCCAAGTCAGGGAGCTTCGCGCAGAGCTGGCCAACGCGCGCTGCGAGAGCGTCCTCTTGAGGGAACAGCTTCGCGCAGAGCTGGCGAAGGTCCCACCTCCGGAGCTAGATGCGAGGCTGCGGAGTCGTTACCTCTCGGAGTACGACGTTGACAAGCTGCTCCAAGCAAACGCTCAGGCAACCATCAAGCTGACGCTCGAGACGCTACGAGACGTCAAGCTGCTTCGGGAGGACGGTGCGACCATCGACGCTCGCCAGCTTCTTCCTTGGCTCTACGATCCATTCCCAAACCTCCGGGCGCGCCAGACTCGCCTCCCTCAGACATCCCGAGGTCTTCTACCGCTGGCGAGACATCTGGAGAGGGCTCTGGCGAGGATTCAAGCGAAAGCACCAGCGGGAGTTACAGCGCGTCCCCTAAACTTCTCTTTTTGTTTCTTTTATAATGAGCGAGAGGCTCCAACTGTGTAATTAATTTTATGTAAAGTAGTGTTTCATCTCTCATTTTCAGCGTGCTTGAAAATATATTGTTCTGCCGCATGGCTTCCGCGCGAACTTCCGTCGAGACCCTTAGTCTCCTTAGGATAACCTCTTAGAAATCCGTTAGGCGGGGACTCGCGTTGTTATTTAAGTTGTCCTGCTCAGGTCCGCCGGAGCCTCTTTTTGCGAGAACCCCCCCCCCCCCTTTGACCGAGACCTTTGCTGGCCGCGACCTTTGAGCCGAGACCCTTACTGGCCGAGACCTTTGGGGCGAGACCCTTACTGGCCGAGACCTTCGAGCCGAGACCCTTACTGGCCGAGACCTTTAGGGCCTTGCCTTCAGTCTAGGTCAGGGCCCTACCAACGTATTTTCCAACCAATCAAAACCCCTACCCCGCCGGCGAGCCGTCGGACCTGCTAGCTTATTGAGAGCCTGCGCAACGGGTTCTACCCGGGCCGAGTCGAGTTCGTTGTAATGTAGAAGTGGCCAAGAACAAAGTATCTCAGGAGCCAACCTATCCCCCGCAGGCGAGCCTTCGGACCTACCAGCTTGATGAGAGCCTGCGCAGCGGGTCTACCTGGGGCCGAGCCGAGCTCGGGGTGTCGTTAGAAGTGGCTAAGAACAAAGTATCTCAGGAGCCAACCTATCCCCGCAGGCGAGCCTTCGGACCTGCCAGCTTGATGAGAGCCTGCGCAGCGGGTCTACCTGGGGCCGAGCCGAGCTCGGGTGGGTAGAAGTGGCTATGAACAAAGTATCGCAAGAGCCAACCTATCCCCCGCAGGCGAGCCTTCGAACCTGCCAGCTTGATGAGAGCCTGCACAGGGGTCTACCTGGGGCCGAGCCGAGCTCGGTGTGTCGTAGAAGTGCCTAAGAACAAAGTATCGCAAGAGCCAACCTATCCCCCCAGGCGAGCCTTCGGACCTGCCAGCTTGATGAGAGCCTGCGCAGCGGGTCTACCTGGGGCCGAGCCGAGCTCGGGTGTTGATGAGATAACCAAACCTCTCCCCACACAGGTGAGCCTTCGGACCTGCCAGCTAGATGAGAGCCTGCGCAGGCGGGTCTACCTGGGGCCGAGCGAGCTCGGGGTGTTGATGAAGATAACCAAACCTCTCCCCCACAGGCGAGCCTTCGGACCTGCCAGCTAGATGAGAGCCTGTGCAGCGGGTCTACCTAGGGCCGAGCCGAGCTCGGGGTGTTGATGAAGATAACCAAAACCTCTCCCCCACAGGCGAGCCTTCGGACCTGCCAGCTAGATGAGAGCCTGCGCAGCGGGTCTACCTGGGGCCGAGCCGAGCTCGGGGTGTTGATGAAGACAACCAAACCTCTCCCCCACAGGCGAGCCTTCGGACCTGCCAGCTAGATGAGAGCCTGCGCAGCGGGTCTACCTGGGGCGAGCCGAGCTCGGGGTGTTGATGGAGACAACCAAACCTCTCCCCACAGGCGAGCCTTCGGACCCTGCCAGCCAGATGAGAGCCTGCGCAGAGGGGTCTACCTGGGGCCGAGCCAAGCTCGGGGTGTTGATGAAGATAAACAAACCTCTCCCCCACAGGCGAGCCTTCGGACCTGCCAGCTAGATGAGAGCTGCGCAGCGGGTCTACCTGGGGCTGAGCCGAGCTCGGGGTGTTGATGAAGATAACCAAACCTCTCCCCCACAGGCGAGCCTTCAGACCTGCCAGCTAGATGAGAGCCTGCGCAGCGGGTCTACCTGGGGCCGAGCCGAGCTCGGGGTGTTGATGAAGATAAACCAAACCTCTCCCCCACAGGCGAGCCTTCGGACCTGCCAGCTAGATGAGAGCATGTGCAGCGGGTCTACCTGGGGCCGAGCCGAGCTCGGGGTGTTGATGAAGATAACCAAACTCTCCCCACAGGCGAGCCTTTCGGACCTGCCAGCTAGATGAGAGCCTGCGCAGCGGGTCTTACCTGGGGCCGAGCCGAGCTCGGGGTGTTGATGAAGACAACCAAACCTCTCCCCCACAGGCGAGCCTTCGGACCTGCCAGCTAGATGAGAGCATGCGCAGCGGGTCTACCTGGGGCCGAGCCGAGCCGGGTGTTGATGAAGATACCAAACCTCTCCCCCATAGGCGAGCCTTCGGACCTGCCAGCTAGATGAGAGCCTGCGCAGCGGGTCTACCTGGGGCCGAGCCGAGCTCGGGGTGTTGATGAAGATCCTTCAACCAGGCCTATTCTATCACTGAGATGAGGAATCATAGCCAGTTAAAAAAAAAAAACATAAAGATTGCCTATTCAGCGACAGTCAACATTTTGAAATAAACTCATTGAAAATGCAACAGTTGTTTACAACATTACAATCCTTCTTTCCCTCCTACGGGTAGAAGCGCTTCAGGTCATCACCATTCCAGGTGTGACTCAAGGTCCTTCCCTCCGCGTCCTGGAGATAGTAGCCTCCGTTAACCAGAGCCTTCTCTACTATGTAAGGCCCTTCCCAGCTAGGGTTGAGCTTACCAACCGCGGCCGACCTTCCCGCAGCGTCGACCTTTTTCAGTACTAGATCCCCCTCGGCAAATTGCTTGACTCTGATGTGCTTATCGAAGTACCGAGCCATTCGCCGTTTTATTTCTTCTTGCCTGATGGCGGCAACATCCCGCAGCTCTTCCACCATATCTAATGAGAGGCGCAACCCTTCCTCATTCTCCACCCTCCAGCTTCGCTTCCCTCAGCTGCGGCCGCGACCCTTGGAGACCGAACCTCGAACTCCACCGGGAGGACAGCCTCACACCCATGAGAGAGCTTGAAGGGGGTTTCTCCTGTGGCCGTGTTCGGAGTTGTTCGCAAGCAAGCCCACAGGACGGAGGGAGCTGTTCCACCCAGCTACCCTTCAGGTTCTCCACCTTCTTTTTGAGCAAGTTGACGATGACTTTGTTTGCCGCCTCCACCTGGCCATTGCTCCGAGGATGATGGACAGAGGCGACCTGAGGTCAATCCTGATTGGTGTGCAGAAATTGATGAATTCTTCACTGGCAAACTGAGGACCATTGTCCGTCACTATCGCTTGGGGCAATCCGTGCCTGCAAATGATTTCCCCCCAAACGAAGTTTCTGATGACCTGGGAGGTTACCTTGGCTAACGGCTTGATCTCCAGCCATTTGGAGAAGTAGTCAATCATAACTAGGAGGAACCTCCTCTATCCGCTAGCTGGAGAAAAGGGTCCAACCATGTCCATTCCCCAAATGGCAAAGGGCCATGGCGCCGTGATGCTTCGAAGCCTTTGGGCGGGCAGAGCTGTAGAGGAGCATGCACTTGGCACTTCCGACAACCTCCTTGCGGAATTCAGCTGTATCCTTCCTTAGGTCCGCCAGAAATATCCTTGCCTTATCAACCTGCTTCCAATGTCCTTCCCCTGAATGATTAACCCGCATTCTCCCGAAATGCACCTCTTCCAGGATCCTCAGGACTTCTCCTCAGTTACGCATCTCGCGAGGAGCCCTGACAACATCTTCTGATGCAAGCTCCCCTCCAGCATCAGGTAATGAGCCGCCTTGTGCCTGAAGCTCTTTGCATCCTTGACTTCTTTTGACAGTTCTCCTGTGGTCAAGAAGGTCACCAACGGATCTACCCATGAGGACCGTCGATTCACCTCCACCCTCTCCTCTTCAATGGCTGGCCGAAATAGTTCGGTTAGGGTACCTCCACCCCGAGGCCCGAACTTTGCTAACCGGTCAGCTGCCATGCTTTCCTCCCTGGGACATGTGAATAGAAAAAGAACGGAAACCTCCAATAATAGTTCTTACCTTTGATAGATATCTTGCGAGGGTAGGCTCCCGGGCCTCAAACTCGCCTCGGATCTGTGATGCTACCACCATGGAGTCGGTGAAGGCCTCCACATCCTGGATTTCCAGCTCCTTTGCCAAGCGAAGGCCAGCGATCACAGCCTCATACTCCGCTTGGTTATTGGTTACAGGGAAATAGAAAGTCACTGCTTGCTCTATGGTAACTCCCTGAGGGCTTACCAACACCACACCTCCTCCCAGGGAGTGCCTTCCTGAGGCCCCGTCGACCACCATCTTCCACGCTTCTTGCGGCCTTGGTTCTTCAACCTCGGCCTCGGTAACATAGTCCGCCAGGAAATCCGCTACGGCCTGGGCTTTGATGGAGAGCCTCGGGACGAAAGAAATGTCGAACTCGCTTAGTTCGATGGACCACTTTGCCAACCTTCCTGAATGTTCCACGCCCTCCAAGACCTTGCGAAGGGGATGGTCGGTTACCACCCTAATCGAGTGTGCTTGAAAGTAAGGGCGAAGCTTCCTAGCTGAGATGACCAAAGCATACGCTAGCTTCTCCAGGATGGGGTAGGTATCGGAGCTCCGTCTTTTTAAGATTCGGCTGACATAATAGACGGGTAACTGCTTCTTCCCCTCTTCCCTAACCAAGACGGAGCTCACTGCCTCTCCTCCCACTCCGAGATACAAGGCTAGGTCCTCCCCTTCCTTCGGGCTTTGAAGTAACGGAGCTTGGGAGAGTTGTCTCTTCAGCCCTGAAATGCCTCTTCACACTCGACCGTCCATTCGAATGCTTGGTTGCCACGAAGTACTTTGAAGAAAGAGGAACATCTATCCCCTGACCGGGAGAGGAACCTGCTTAGCCCGGCCAACTTCCCGGTCAAGCGCTGGACCTCCTTGGCACTGCGAGGCGATTCCAGGTCTAGGATAGCCTTAACCTTATCGGGGTTAGGCTCTACCCCCGCGGAGTCAAGAGGTGTCCGAGGAATTTCCCGCGACTAGCCCCGAAGACACACTTCAAGGGGTTCAACCTCATCTTGAACCTTCGCAGGGTGGCAAATGTCTCCTCCAAGTCTCGCAGGTGGGAATCAATACACTTGCTCTTGACCATGAGGTCATCCACATAGACCTCCAGGTTCCTTCCCCTTTGATCTCGAAAGATTCGATCCATCATACGTTGGTACGTCGCCCCTGCGTTCTTCAATCCGAAGGGCATCATCTTATAGCTGAAGCATCCCTCTCTCGTGATGAAGGAAACATCCTTGACATCAGAAGGGTGCATCCGGATCTGGTGGTAAGCTGAAAATGCATCTAAAAAACTCATAAGAGAAAAACCAACGGCTGAGTCAACCAGCGCATCAATCCGAGGCAAGGGGTAGCAATCCTTGGGACATGATTTATTTAATAAAGAAAAATCAACACACATGCGCCATTTTCCTCCTCCCTTCTTTACCATTACCACGTTAGAGATCCAGCCTGGATACTGGATCTTTGAGATGAAGCCTGTGTCCAGGAGCTTTTTGACCTCCTCTCGGATGGGGGCTTCTAGCTTGGTGGCGATGGACCTCATCTTTTGGCGTATGGGGCGGGCTCTGGGATCCAGGTTCAAGCGATGACAGGCTACGTCCGCGTCGATGCCCGGCGTGTCTGCCGCGCTCCAAGCGAAGATGTCGACGTTGCTTTGGATGCAGGCTCGCATCCGCTCCTGATCCTCGAGGCTCAAGCCTCCGCTGATCCGAATCCTTTGCGCCTCCCCCGCTCTTGTAAGCACCTCCATCTCCACCACTTCTTCGGCCGGCTCCAGCCCCGACCGCTCCCAACTTACCCTTGCCTCTTCCTGCTCAAACTCGAGCTCCTCTCCCCCAACCTCATCAACTTCCATCGCCTCCTCCAGGCTCTCCTCCTGCCTCTGCTCTTCTTCATCCATCACTCCTCTCGCCTCTTCTAGGCCGATCTCCTCCACCTCTGCCAACTCCTCAACAACCTCCATCGCCTCTCCCAGGCTTATCTCCCCTTTCTCAACCCCTTCCTGCTCAGCCATCTCCTTCTCCAACTCCTATGCCTCCGCCATCCATGACACGGTATTAACCGCCGTCACATAGCATTGCCTTGCCATCTTCGGATCCCCCTGATCCTAACCTGCACCCCTCCATTGTTGAACTTGAGGCATTGGTGGTATGAGGAGGGTACGCAGCGAAAGGCGCTGATGAGGGGACGTCAAAAGATGGCATTGTAACTACTCGGGGCGTCCACGATCACGAACCGACAGTTCCGTGAGACGCCCCCAAGCCTCACATACAGGCCCACTCCCCCTTCCACTTCTTTCCTTTCTCCGGAGAAGCCAAAAAGCGGTCCATCAGAAGCCAGGACCCTTTTTCCTTCCACCCTCATCTCATCGAAGGCCTTCTTGAAGATCACATTCACCGAGCTCCCATTGTCCACCAGTATCCGGGAGACGGTGTAGTTTTCTATTGCTGTCTGGATCACAAGCGCGTCGCAGAACAGATCCTCGTAGTCTGGCATATCCGCGGATGAGAAAGTGATCTTCTCCTCTGGGGGGGAGCCTGGGAGGTCGAGGCGACCCCTCGGCGGAACATGGTTTGAAGGCTCCCCTTGTGGGTTGCCTCGATCCCCACTCCCCCATGGATCACTCTGATCCCTCCTCGGGTCCCCACGTCTACCCTGTCTTCACACCTGTCCTCCGCCTCTTCTCGCTGTACTTCGACGATCCTTACAGGCGGATCTTGCCTTCCAACCCCTCTGGCCCCTCTAATCTCCAGAAACTCTGGGCAGGTGGCCATTGCGTGACCTTCCTCCTGATGGAAGTCACAATAGGGCAACGCCTCCCTGCCCCCTCTTCCTTCTCCTCCTCCCCTTCTTCCGGCTCCTCGAAATCTTCTTCCTCTTCCTCTTCCCACCTCCATGGCCTCCTGTGGTGGTGGGAAATTACCCCTCGGTCCTTGTCGCCATCCTCCCTGCTTCAGCCTTCTTTGCTCCCGGAAGTTATATCTTCCCTGAGGTCCTCCGTGGCCCTGGGGGCGACCCTCCTGAGGCCTCCAACCCAGTCGGTTGTTCGGCTCCCTGGCCCCCCCCATGCTGCTGGCCCTGCCCTCGGGGCTCTTCTCTTCTCCTATCTTCCCTCGGCTCCCTCTGCTCCCTCTGCTCTCTCTGCTCTCTCTACCTTCCCACTACCGGCTCCTTTACATCATCCTCGGCCAACCTGGCCAGCTTCCTTGCAAACGCAGGGTTTGCCCTTTCAAAGTCTATCTCCTTCGCCGCCCTCTCCATGAGCTCCTCAAAAGAGAGAGGGGGCACCCTCTTCAACTCCATGCTGAAAAACCCTGGTCTCAGCCCTAGGGTGAAGGCAAGCATCAGCGCATACCCCGGGACCTCCTGGACCAGGAGAACCTCCTCTTGGAACCGGTCGACATAGTGACCCAGCGTCTCTTCCGGCCCTTGCCTTACTGCAAACAGGCATTCAGCCTCCTTCTTCCTTTTCTTCGAAGTTGAGAATCTCAACAGAAAACCCCTCCGCAGATCCTCGAAGCTGTAGATGGAACTCGCCGGCAACTGGTGGAACCAGTCCCTGGCCTTCTCTTTCAGAGTGATGGCAAAAAGCCTACACTTGAAGGCATCCGACATTTGCCTGATGGACACCACGTCCTCGAACCATTGCACGTGCTGAACCGGGTCATCCTTCCCGGTGTAGTAGGTCATGTCCGGCTCCCGGAATCCCTCCGGCACTGGAGCCGAGACAATGAGCTCACTAAAGGGGGTCTCGCCTCCCGCCTGGCGAGAAGGCACATCTCGCGACCTCGGTTGGCTGGACCGATCCGCGAGACCATACCCAGGGAAGAGTTCCCGTACCGTCGCCTCCTTCTCGCCCAGATCCGCCGGAAGCTCCTTCTCGAGACGCTGGCCTGGGAAAAGCTCTCGCGCGGCTACGTCCCTCTCGCCTGCCTCCACCGGGACCACCTTCCCGGGGCACTGCCCTGGAGCGTTCTCGCCTAGCAGCGGAACCACCTCCACCGGAACCTGCGGCATCTCCCACTCATTCCTTGCCGAGAAGGCCAAGTTGATCGTCTGCATGACTTCCCGCCTGAAGTCCTCAAACATCTTCTTCGTCGCCTCGTCCACCCGGGTGGGGGATCCTCCTGTGCCTGACCCTTCACCTTCGCCTCCTTCCATGGAACTTAACTCGAGATTTTCTTACACCGGCTGCTTCCACGCTCACCGCACCAGAACTGTTGAAGCCAAAAATGACCCCAACGAATGTTCACAAACCAAAGTGCAGCCGACGCCTACTTCTCTCTTATCTCGACCCTTGACTGGCTGCTAAGGTCAAAGGACTGACCCAAAGCCTCAGCTGGGAGGTCCCACCACACACCCGGAAGATCTCTGAGAGCTTCCCCTCCAAAGCCAAATGCTGGACTGGGAGCTCCTCAAAAGGCACTAGAGTGGGAGAATAATGAAAGTCCTTGCCTTCCAAAGAGCCCCTATGGGTCTTTTTATAGTCTTCCTTTGACCTGAAAATACTGAAATACCCCTGAGGGGTCTGCCAATAGCCAAATCCCGCTGTCCTCCCAAGGGCATTTGGGTAATTTCACCTCGGGATAATAATAATAAAATAATCCCCTTTACGAGCGCCGGGCCCTACCACGTGGGCCCACTTGGCGAGAACCCTGGCCGTGAAGGCTCTCGCCGGACTCCCAACTGGGCCAACCTTGGCGAGACCCCTTGCCAGGGAGGTTCGCGCCCCTCACAGTCTTGAAACTATCCCGACTGAAGGCTTACTTAGGGCCTTCTCGCCTGCCCTGGGCGGGAGCTTTCCCTAAGGCGGGAGCTTCTGTAGTCAGGCCCTCTGCTTTGATCGGTCGACAATCTCTCCTGCCGAGAGGTCGACTATCTACCCTTGTCGGTCGACGATCTCTTCTGTCGAGAGCTCGACTATCTGCCCTTGTCGGTCGACGATCTCTTCTGCCGAGAGCTCGACTATCTGCCCTTGTTTCCTCAGCTTTCGCCTGTCCTTGGCGAGAGCTCCTACAGGACGAGAACTCCCCAAGTATGCCTTAGGGTTAACCCGAGGCTAGCCTGAGACTAGCCCAATCCTGACCATTGAAGCCTTTGGGTCCCTCCCAGCGAATATGGGGTTGTACACCGGCCAAGTATTATAATTTTTCAGTAATAAAATCATCCCTAAATAATTTTTCAAGCATAGAACCCCTTTTTAAATTTTATGAAGGAAGTATTGGATGTACTCAACTAAAAATTATATAAAAATTCAGGGGTAATCATTCTGTTTTAAAATCTATATTTCCAAAATTTCATGAGATTTCAATGAACAGAAATTCCTAAATAATTAAATCATCATCTAAGGCCATAACAAGCTTTACAAATGAAGTGCTAGCAATATTCAACATAAAATTCCAGAAAAATTGCTATAAGTTCTACCTGATCCAAAACTCACTCTACCCGAATTTCACAGTTTTTCAGTAAGGTTCAGTAACTGATATTACCTATTTGATATTTTACCCTAAAACTAAGGATAGGGTTTTAAGGAATCTTCTTGTCTCCAAATTCTCCAAGATTACATCCAGACGATTCTTATCAAGCTTTTGCCAATTCTACAGAGTTTCTAGGCAATACAAGAGCAATTACCCCCATGTCCTTCACAACCCTCAAAACCCTTTATTTAGGGTTTGAGCTTGGATCCTAGGGTAAATCAACCCTAAACCTCACCATTTTTCTCCAAGCAGGTTATAACACCCTTCTAAGTCAGAGATCAGAAAATCAGCCTCATTTGAGGTGATTTGACCTTTCCAAACTCTTAGTGCACTTTTTACTAAAAGGTGTCTCACTAATGCCTAGTTAAGGGTAGAAGATTTCCTACCCAAAACTCCTCCAAATCAGTTGGAATTTTGTACAGACCTAGGTTTTATAACCAGGGACCACTCACCAAACTTTGGGAGGGTTTGGAGGTCGTTTGACCACTTAAATAAATTCTTCTAAGTTTATTAAATTGAAACAAAAACTTTAGGCAAAGTATCTCCAAAAATTCCCATTTTTGGTCTGCCTTTAGGTATTGTCAAGGCTAACCCCCTGCCCAAATTTCACGTCATTTGGACAAGGGACGAAGAGTGGGCATCCGTTTTAATTTCTGCCCAACTCTAGGTATAGCCCCCACTAAAACGGGTGCTACGGCCGAACAGCTTACCCGAACGAGTTGAAACTAATTTTAGATTAATCTAGACTCGAAGGGCTACGACTTTCGTGTCTGGTCACTTTTCCTAAAAAGGCCTCTAAGTGCCTCGTTTTGCAGCATTAAAATGTGCCCATCCAAGTATAATTTCCTTACAAAATTATTTACATAATTTATATATTAAAAACAGTTTTTACTGTTCATCTTCTACAGAACCCGAAAACCAGACACAGAAACTCATATTTCCTGTAGCTCTTTCGCGCTCCGTCACCGGTCGTCCGGTCACTTCCCTGGCCAGCCTCCACCACCACCACCTCCGTTGAGGCGATGGCTATCGGTCAGCGGTGGTTTGGCCGCCGGAGGTGGCAGTTTCCGGCGAACTCAAGAATACAATTTTTTTTCATGGTTTTTCATGAAAACGAGAGATGGGTCCGGCTCCATAGAGCGCGAACTTCCTTTTTAAGAATCCTAAGATCTACCTATGAAAGATAAGAAGCAGAGGAGGACCTTGTTCGTGATTTGGAGGCGAGATGAACGACGGTGTGCCATGGCGCAGTGGTGGCGTAGCCGAACTCCTCCTACAGCAAGAAAAAGATATGATCCGTTTGATTGAGCGTGTAAACTTCTCCTCTTGCTCCAAGTGGGCTTTTATAAGTCAGCAAGTGGGGAGATGAAAGGGTAAAGCCTTAATGGTCATGAAGGCTCCTCCTAATAACATTTCGTTTACAGTGAAGGGATAAGAAATGGTGGATGATGAACAGGTGTGTCCAGTTGGCGGTTTCCTATCGGACCACATCTTTCTCCTTTATTATATAATTATAGAAGGAAAAACGGCCTGTAATTACTCCTGGTGTAACTTCCCATACCAGCATTTATTACCACCCGTGTTAGAATAATTTCGGGCCTGAACCGTCATTTCGGCCAATGTCACGGGCGTGAGACATAGGTCACGGGCGTGACAGGCCCAGGTTCAATTTCGACGATCGTTTTACGGAGATCGACGATCGTTGAAGGAGTCACGCCCCTGGTCACGGGCGTGACGGGTCGGTCACGGGCGTGACCAACCCGTGACCCGAAATCTCGGCCGATTTATTTCAATTTTTGGGCTTCCTAAGGTTCTATCACGACCAACCGACTCCTAGGGGTCTAGCCGGAAATGGGATGTTACACGCTCTAACCTCGGATCATCAAGATCGAGTACAAGGAGGATTAGTTAATCAAAGCGAAGTGGAGGAGAGGGGATGAGTAGTGAAGCATAAAAAGAAGACAAGCTAAACAAGAACGCTTTTATTAATGAAAAAGGGCAAGTTACTCTAATGAAATTGAAATTACAAGTGCATGAATTAAAGATCCAATTCTAGCCCTACAATTAGCACTAAGCAAGTGCAAAGATTACAAAGAAAGCATAAATAAGCTAAGATTAAACTAGGGTTAAACAAAAATTACAAAGAGAGGGGGAGAGAGAGAGAGAGAAAGCATGAAAAAAACTCAAGAACCAAAGGGCAGCACCTCCCCCTCTCAACCAAAGCTTCCTGAAATGAAGAGGGGGGGTCTCAATTTATAGATTTTTTTCTCGGGTTGGTCACGCCCTCCGACACGCCCTAGGGGGGCGTGTCAGGGGGCATGACAGTACTATGTTGACCTCGGGCTCTGGATTCTGGCGGGAGGGATGATTGCTTCGGTACATCGGTGGTCACGCCCTAGGTGACGCCCGTGGCGGGGGGGGGGGGGGGGGGGCGTGACA
The DNA here is from genome assembly GCA_039513925.1 of Platanthera zijinensis. NCBI lineage: Eukaryota > Viridiplantae > Streptophyta > Magnoliopsida > Asparagales > Orchidaceae > Platanthera > Platanthera zijinensis. Next base: position 168,616,701 of record CM077078.1, on the reverse strand, counting down.
GGCACATCATGTCCAAATCATTGGTCGAAAATCAGTCAGTCGTCGAAAAGTTGATGTCACGGCCCATGTCACGCCCGTGACCGGTGGGGGGAGGGGCATGACAGTACTGTTTTTGTGCTGTGGAGAAACGACATTTAATGCGGCGGCAGGCTTTGCGGCAGAGGGTGACACGCCCATGGTCACGCCTGGTGACACGCCCGGGTAGGGCGTGTCAGGGGGGCGTGACAGCAGTTTTGTCCGTTTTCCTGTCCCTTCCAACAAAAGTCCTCAGGATCGGGTGACACGCCCTAGGTCACGCCCATGGGGCTTGACAGGGGGGCGTGTCAGGTCATTTTGGCCAATTTTCTGGAAACCTGAAAAAGGACAAGAAAAAGTCAGTGGCAATAATATTTACATAAAAATGATAAAAAATAAACTAATAATAGACATGATTTGTACAATATAAAATAGAAAATACGATAATAGTTTAGGCTACAAAACGTATTATCAAATTCCCCCAAGCTTAAGCTTTGCTTGTCCCCAAGCAAAAATATAAAAACTAGATATTTATAAAAATGACTAATCAAAAGTTCTAATTATGCCTACACAAGTACTATGCGAAATTCTAAGTAGGGAAAAGGTGAAATGTAAGTCTAAAACAATTATTTAGGTATGGTAAAACTTTTATAAACATTACTTAATAAAAACAAATCATCCAAAATTTTAACGAGATTTTTTAAATAGACTTAAGCAAAGCAACAAAAATGAAAAACACGCATTGAGTTGTTACTGGATCCAAGCAACGCAATATAATTATATCAATTTAATTAACAAAAATCTAGGTTTAAATCCAAAACTAAAATGATTTAATTTTTTTCTTTTCTTAGTTGTTAAATAAAAAATCAAAAATCAAAAAGCGTGAATCAAAAGGACTTAAATAGGACAGAAACTTTTGGTTTAGGAATATGATTAGGAGTGGAATTCAAAGATAAACGTGACGGTTTTAAAATCACACTAAACCAAAGCAAAGAGTTTCAAAAACTTTCATAAAAATATATACATATTTTTTTCTTTTTCTTCTTTTTTTTCATTTTTTTTCTTTTTTCAAAACAAAGGCCATAAATATTTTTATTTTCCTTTTTGAATTGGCCAAACAAAAATAAACATCACTTTTGAACATACTTTTTTCAAAAACCTTTCTCCCACAAAAAATCACAAAATATCGTATCAAAATCGTCAAAATAATTTATGAAACTCAAAAATGCTAGTGTGATTCGATAGGTTGGAAAATTTGGCTTTGGTGAAGCTGAAATGAAGGGAGGAGCTATCAAATGAAATCGGAAAAAGGCTCAAAAACGGCTAACTAGTGGCAAAATTTTTTTAGGTTGGCAGGAAAGCTCAAACGAAAACAAAAACGGCATAAATCATTTTCACGCTTTTGAATTTATTTAAAACAAAGGTTTGAAAAATTTCAAAAAGCGAGTCCTAGATCATAAAAGAAGATTGATGAAATTAACTTGAAAATAGAAATAATAGGTGACTTGGATCGTTCATATCTACTACGCTATTCAAAAGCTGACTTTATAAAAATTATTCAAAAACAAAAAAGAAAATAGTGGATGATGAATTTTTGAGAAAGTAAAGGAAATAAAAAACAAAAAACTATAATAGAAATGCGAGTTTTAGAAAAATATTTCACCTTAACATGCTATCGTGAATTAGAAACACAGCATGACCAATATTTTACTTGTGAAACATAATTAAAAAGGACGATTAGAAATATTATAATTAACTAAGTTGTTTATAGGAGATTTTGAGTAAAACAAAAACAAAAACTAGGGGTACTATTGAAATACCAAAATGTCTAAACTATTCAAAAACACATTTTTTTTAATTTTGTGAAATATTCTCTTTTTTGTGTATTTTGGAAAATTTTTCTCTTTTTTTTGGGAATTTTAAGATAATCATTTTTTTGGAATTTTTTAAAATATTTAAAATATATACAAAAAAGAAAAATATTTACACTAAGCAAAAATGAAGGAGGAAGTCCTCCCCCAAGCTTAAATTAGACATTGTCCTCAATGGCTACAAAAGGGGATTGGAGAAGGAGAGAAAAGTAAAGTACAGAATTGAAAGATAGAATTGAAAGATAGGTACTTCCCCAGATTTATTTGCTGCGAAAGCTGAGTGATGTCGCTCCCCGAATGTCTTCTTTGGACTTCGTGATGGATTCAGCAATGTTGGAGCAGGCGATCGCAGAAGCTTCAGCTTGTCGGAGCCGTCCGAGGCAAAAATTGTAAAATAAAGAAAATAGAAAAAGATAACTTGGGTTGCCTCCCAAGAGCGCCCTTTGGTTAAAGCGTCGTTGAGCTCGATGCATCAAAAAAATAATATTGTCCAAAAATATTATTGTCCAAAAATAAAATTGTTTTTAGTAAAAAATTAAGAGTTCAAAATTAAAGTTCGTGAATCAGAAACTTAATAATGTTTGGTCTGACATCATCATCACCAGACAAATAGAGTTTAAGACGCTGACCATTCACTTTGAAATTACCCTTATAAGGGTGAGAAATTAAAACAGTTCCATAAGGAAATACTTCGAAAACAGAAAACGTCCCAGACCAGCGAGATTTTAATTTGCCCGGAAATAAACGTAAACGAGAATTATATAAAAGGACTTGGTCGCCCGGCTTAAAGTTTTTAGGGTGCCTTAAGTGTTTATCGTGTAAACGCTTCGTCCGCTCTTTATAAAGTTTATTATTTTCATAAGCGTAAGAGCGCCACTCATCGAGTTCATTTAGTTGAAATTTTCGAAGGTCACCGACTGAGTGGGGATCGAAGTTTAAAAATTTTAAGGCCCAAAAGGCGCGGTGTTCTAACTCTACGGGCAGATGGCATGATTTTCTATAGACCAGCTGATACAGGGTACATCCGTGGGCGGTTTTGTACGCTGTTCGGTAGGCCCATAGAGCATCGTCAAGTTTAGCTGACCAGTCTTTTCTAGAAGTTGAAACAGTCTTTTCTAATATTCTTTTTATTTCTCTATTAACTACTTCGACTTGTCCGTTAGTTTGGGGGTGGTAGGCAGTGCACAGCTTATGTGTAACGCCGTATTTGGTAAGGATTTTTGAAAATTGTGCATTACATAAATGGGAACCCTTATCGCTAACGATTGCGCGAGGCGTACCGAATCTAGAAAATAATTTTTTTTAAAACATGACTACAACTCGGGAGTCGTTCGTAGGAAGAGCTTGGGCCTCAGACCATCGTGAAACATAATCAACAGCAACTAAAATATATTTGTTTTCGAAGCTAGAAGGAAGGGGGCCAACAAAATCAATTTCCCAGAGGTCGAAAATTTCGCACTCTAAGAAATAATTTTGCGGCATTTCATTTTTATTAGAAATATTGCCCGCCCGTTGCAACTATCACGCCTGCTCACAAAGGCTTGGGCGTCTTTAAACAGGCTAGGCCAGTAAAAACCCGCGCAAAGCACCTTGTGAGCGGTGCGAGCAGCTTGATAGTGCCCACCTGTCGGACCTTCATGCAAATGTTTTAGAATATCAATTCCTTCATCAAAAGAAACACTTCTCCTTATCACTTGATCCGCAAAAATTTTGAAAAGATGCGGGTCTTCCCAAAAGTAGTTCTTCAGCTCAGAAAAGAATTTCTTCTTTTGCTGAGAGGAGAACTCTCTTGGGAGCACCCGGGCCACTAGATAGTTGGCGATGTGCGCGAACCAAGGAGAAGTAGATGTATTAACTAAAAGCAGCTTCTCATCAGGAAAATAGTCATTAAAAGATTTTTCATTTAATTTTTCTATAAAGGGGTTATCTAATCTGGATAGATGGTCAGCGGCCAAGTTCTCGGCTCCTCGCTTATCACGGATCTCTAAGTCAAACTCCTGGATGAGTAAGACCCAGCGAATCAAGCGAGGCTTGGCATCCGTTTTGGCAAGAAGGTACTTGAGGGCCGAGTGGTCCGTAAAAACAATGATTTTTGAAAGTGTAATGTAAGGGCGGAATTTATCAAACGCAAATACTACAGCTAAGAGCTCCTTCTCGGTTGTGGTTTAATTTTCTTGTGCAGATGTGAGGGTTTTACTAGCGTAATAAATGGGGTGGAAGTTTTTAGATATGCGTTGACCTAATACGGCCCCCACCGCAAAACTACTCGCATCGCACATAATCTCGAAAGGAAGGTCCCACACCGGAGCTATCATAATCGGTGTGTTAATTAACTTTTCTTTAATTGATTCAAAGGCAGAAATACAAGAGTCATCAAAAATGAATGGAGCGTCTTTTTCTAAGAGATGGGTGAGGGGCTTTGTGATCTTGGAGAAGTCCTTTATAAAACGACGATAAAAACCAGCGTGGCCTAGGAAACTTCTTATAGCTTTTATGTTTGTAGGCGGAGGCAACTTCTCAATAACTTCTATCTTGGCAACGTCTACCTCAATACCTTTAGCAGAAATTTTATGACCCAAAACTAACCCTTCCGTCACCATAAAATGGCATTTTTCCCAATTTAGGGCAAGGTTAGTTTCTTCACATCGTTCTAAGACTTTTTCGAGGTTTTCTAAACATCTATCGAAGGAATCACCGAACACGGAGAAATCGTCCATGAATACCTCCATAATGCTTTCTACGTACTTGTCAAATATTGCGAGCATACATCGCGGAATGTAGCTGGCGCATTGCACAATCCAAACGGCATTCTTCGATAAGCGAAGGTGCCGAAGGGACAAGTAAATGTAGTTTTCTCTTGGTCCTCGGGAGAGATGGGTATTTGAAAGTACCCCGAGAGGCCATCGAGAAAACAATAAAAGCTATGGCCGGAGAGACGTTCTAAAATCTGGTCGATAAACGGTAAAGGAAAGTGGTCCTTGCGGGTGGCGTTATTTAACTTACGGTAATCTATGCACATACGCCAACCCGTCACCGTCCGCGTCGGGATTAATTCATTATTCTCATTACTAACTACGGTAATCCCTCCCTTCTTTGGAACTACCTGAACGGGGCTAACCCACTTACTGTCCGATATAGGGTAGATAATTCCTGCGTCTAATAGTTTCATAACAAGCTAAGATTAAACTAGGGTTAAACAAAAATTACGCTAAACAAGAACGCTTTTATTAATGAAAAAGGGCAAGTTACACTAATGAAATTGAAATTACAAGTGCATGAATTAAAGATACTATTCTAGCCCTACAATTAGCACTAAGCAACAGCAAAGATTACAAAGAAAGCATAAACAAGCTAAGACTAAACTAGGGTTAAACAAAAATTACAAAGAGAGGGGGAGAGAGAGAGAGAAAGCATGAAAAAAACTCAAGAACCCAAGGGTCAGCACCTCCCCTTCTCAACCAAAGCTTCCTGAAATGAAGAGGGGGTGTCTCAATTTATATATATTTTTTCTCGGGTTGGTCACGCCCTCTGACCTACCCTAGGTGGGGCGTGTCAGGGGGCGTGACTGTACTATGTTGACCTTGGGCTCTAGATTCTGGCGGGAGGGATGATTGCTTCGGTACGTCGGTGGACACACCCTAGGTCACGCCCATGATGTGGGGGCGTGATAGGCACGTCATGTCCAAATCAGTGGTCGGAAATCCGTTAGTCGTCGAAAAGTTGATGTCACGCCCGTGACGGGGGGGGGGGGGCGTGATAGTACTGTTTTCGTGTTGTGGAGAAACGGCAATTAATGCGGCGGCAGGCTTTGCGGCAAAGGGTGACACGCTCGGGTAGGGCGTGTCAGGGGGGCGTGATAGCGGTTTTGTCCATTTTCCTGTCCCTTCCAACAAAAGTCCTCGGGATCGGGTGACACGCACTAGGTCACGCCCATGGAGGGCGTGACAGGGGGGCGTGTCAGGTCATTTTGGCTAATTTTCTTGAAACCTGAAAAAAGACAAGAAAAAGTCAGTGGCAATAATATTTACATAAAAATGATAAAAAATAAACTAATAATAGACATGATTTGTACAATATAAAATCGAAAATACGATAATAGTTTAGGCTACAAAACGTATTATCAGTCATGAACTAAAAAAAATGAGAATGGAGAGAAGAAAAGAAAGGAAATAAAAAAAACTTGAATATGAGAAAGAAATTTTTTTTTTTTTTGGATTTTTGCAGAAGTAATAGCGAAAGCATTTTCAAAATATTGACGAAGAAATCCCCGGCAATGGCGCCAAAAACTTGATGGGCTCAAACCCAAACAGGCAAGTGTACCTGTCGAATCGTAGTATCAAGGTCGTATTTAAACTCAGGGTTGTCAAGCACTGCTACTCACGCTTGAACAATTATCCTACCGGAAAACTGTTGGGATTTAAGAATTTTTAAAAGTAAAATAAAAGATAATTTTTTAGACGAAAAAACTTATAATAAAATGATAGCATTCGATCGAAGATTCACCATAAAATGAAATGAGAGGGATGAAAAGGCATAGTTTTAAATTTGCAAAACATACTCGACCGTGACGGATCCGATATTAGGAAATAATCTCGCTTGATTATTAAATCCCCTCACTTATAGACGTTCTGACCGAAATCTCTTTCAAGTCAAAAAGGCCTAAAGCCGCATTTTTGAGGTGACCCGCACGATTGGATTTGACTCCAATCTGGAAGATTTACGTCATCCTATCTCTAGGGTTGCGTTAAACTCCTTCCTTCTTTGAGTGATCTTTCACATTCACGAGCCTCTCAGCTACTTAAATATGATATCCAAAGACAACTACCGTATACCAGAAATACGGAGTTGACAAAATAAAGATCAAAGAAGGATCGAGTAAAATTAAGCAAAAATAAAACTATGAAATAAAAGAAACCCTCATCTCATTTTATGGATCCTCACGATCGAAGGCTAAGAGAAATTAGCTACTCATAATTGAAAGGAAAGACAAAATAAAATAAGAGAAGGACATTTTCATTACTTGCAAAAAGGGAAGAGTACACAATAAAGAAATAAAAGGAAATATTATTCTACTAAAAAAAGACTATTACAATAATAAGGAAATTACAACAAGGAAGAAAAAGCATACATAGCAATGTAAGATGAAAACTTGCACTAGAACTCTCTTGCCCTCTATCCAATCCAAATTTAACTTAAAACTTCAATTCCAAAAACTTAAATCCTTGGCTTGAGGGATGGGGTGGCATTTATAGGAGATGGAGAAGCTTCTAGATTATAGGAAATATGAGGGGACAAGGGGGTGGCCGGCCATGTAAGGGAGGTAAAGTTCATGCATTTCATTTAATGGGGGAGAGAGAAGGAAGAGATTCAATGCATGCAATTTAATGGAAATAGGAATATTAAAATATCTAGGGGGATGAATGGAAGTGTGTAAAAGGGAGAAAAAGAGGGGCCGGCCACTCCTTATGGAATGGTGCATGTATCTAATTAATGAGGGGGAAGAGGAGGATGTGAGAGAGAGAGGGCTGGCCACGTGCATGAAGAATTGCATGCATGTGGTCGGGTGGAACATGAAGGGGCTTCTTGGGCTTCTCGGGTAGCAAGTGGGCTGCAACATAAGCTCGGGTAGGCCAGGATTTAATGTTTGGGGGCTTCTTTCTTCAAGTGGGCTGCACCATGGCTCGGGTAGGCTAGGATTTAGATGCAGGGGCTGCTTGGTTGTCTTTGTGTGGGTTGCTCCAAATTGTAGAGGGCTCGGGTTGCATATGTTGGAGGGCTGCTTCGAAGCTTAGGCTTCAACCTACAAAAAATAAAGACAAAACAAACATGGATTAGTTATGTTATAAATCAACATAAAACAACAAAGTTAAAACAACAAAATATCAAAAACATTAAAACATTAAGATATAACCTAATATTAATTATAATTACTAAACATAACATAATACATATAGTAACATAATACATATAATAAGACTATATAGATTTTTATATCAAAACATAAAATAACTATAATAAAACTAGGAATTTATAAAAAGACATTAAAAGATGAAATAACAAGCATAAAATATAAATAAACTTAGGCCTTTTGAAAACTAAACTACCCCCAAAAAGGGATGACTAAAACTAGTCATCACTTGACCAGGAAGGCATCGTTGTCATTTGAATGGTTGATGGAGAAGGTGGCGAAGGAGATAGCGATGGAGGCAGCAACCCCGACGTTTGCTAGGAAGTTGGCTCGGTTGACGGAGGTGGAGTCGAGGGAACCACGAGGAGCGAGGCAGCAGGATGGAAGGAGGAGGGAAGAGCCGAGGGGTCCGGTACATTAGGAGTTGGGTTTGAGGCAGCCGGGAGGTCCTGTTCAAGGGAAGGGAAGAGGTTTTCCCCAAGGGGGAAGAAATTACAAGGGAGGACCAGGGAGATTCAATCAGTTGGGGTGGGGGCATGGTCCTAGACCACTCCCACCCCCACCTCAGCAGGCTATGGCCATCAGCTGAGGGCGAGGGAGAGGAAGAGAGCGGGGAAAAGCAGTAGCTGGAGCGGGGAGAAGGAGTAACAACTTGGAAGGTAGACGGGAGGGGGAGGTAGCCTTACAGTACTCTGACTTCCACGAGGAGGAGGAAAACGCGAAGCTACCTTCCTGGAGTTTCTGGAATTGAAGAGGGGTAGAGGAGCAGGTGCGTAGAAGCTACCGGTGCAGATAGTAGAGATGAGTAGGACCGGGGATGGGGATCGATGTGTGGACCGATTGGATATGGGAGATCAAGGAGGGATCAGGGTGATCCATTGGGGGGTGGGGATTGAGGCTACCCGCAAGGCCAGCCTTCAAACGATATATCGTCAGAGAGTTGACTTGACATCACAAGCCCCTCCCCCGGATGAGAAGACCACTTTCTTTAGGAAGGACTTGTCGGATCACGATTATCCATTTTGCTATGTATTGGTGATTCAGACCGCCATCGAGAACTTCGTGGTGTCGAGGATCTTGGTTGATTATGGGACCTCAGTTAATGTCATTTTCAAGAAGGAATTCAACGAGATGAGGGTAGAGGCCAGGAGGGTGTTGGCAGCATATGGACCACTATTCGGGTTTTCAGGAGAAAGGAAGGAAGTTGTGGGGGGAGTGGGACTTCAAGTGACTCTAGGAGGGCTGTCTAGGAATTGCCTCTTTGTGATAGTGGACGCTCCCAGCAGTTATAATGACATCTTTGGGCGTCCTTTGATCACTGCCTTCAGGTGTGTCCCATCGTCCTTCCATCAATACTTGAAGCTCAACTAAGGGGGGAACTTAGATCAGGGTGCAAGGAGATCCAAAGGCAGCCAGAGAGTGCTACATGATAGCTGTAAACACAATTTCATAGCAAAGGCGATGCTGAGGAGCTGGAGAAGAGGATGAAGCAGTGGGAATAGGAGGTTGAAATAAAGGTATGAGTGGAGAGTGGCATTGCGAGGGAGCCAGAAATGGCAGGAGAGAAGGATGACGGAGGAAATATAGGAGTGGAGTGTGGCATTGCGCGGGAGCCAGAAACGGCAAGAGAGCAGGAGGTCGGAGGAAAAGTAGGAGTGGAGAGTGGAATTGCATGGGAGCCAGAAATTGCAGGAGAGCAGAAGGTCAAAGGAAAGGTAGGAGTGGAGAGTTGCATTGCGGGGGAGACAGAAATGGCAGGAGAGCAGGAGGTCGGAGAGGAGGTAGAAGTTGCAAAAGGACGAAAAAGAAGATAGGGGAAGTGGGGGAGTCATCCAGGAAGGAGGCTCAGCCAGAAAGGAGAGGAGGTTCGTCGCAAGGAAGGGGTGTTTATTAAGAGGTGGAGAGGTTCCAAAGGGAGGTGGCGTGCGGCCATTGAGGAGCATGAAGCCATAGAGTGTGATCATAGGGAGCAGGAGGAGAGGATGAGGGAGCAGGAGGGAGAGGAGGAGAATTTGAGGCTGAAGGCGGCGGTTGAGGTGCTGGAGGTGGAAGTCCTCACCAAGGAGGGAAGGAAGGAAAAATAAAAGTCAGTGGAGAGCTCAGCTCCGAAGATCAGGGGAAGATCAGAAAGTGCGTGCAGGAGAACATCGACATCTTTGCCTAGAGCGCAGCTAACATGCATGGGGTCTACGCGGACATGGCATGCCATCGTCTCAACCTTGAACCCAAGGTCATCCCATTCAGCAAAAGAAGAGGGCCATCACTTCCACGATGGCCAGGCCAATCAGAGAAGAGGTGGAGAAGCTATTCCAGGTGGGGTTCATATCCGCAAACAAGTACCCGGGGTGGGTGAGTAATGTTGTAATGGTGAAGAAGGGGGAAGGGAAGTGGAGAATGTGTATTGATTTTTACCTTTTGAATAAAGCATGCCCTAAGGATTGTTACCCTCTGCCTCGAATCGGCGCGCTTGTTGATTCAGCCGTCGGTATTTCACTAATGAGTTTTCTAGATGTCTTTTCAGGATACCATCAAATACGCATGCACCACCCCCCCCCCCCCCCAGACGTCAAGGATGTCACCTTCGTCACGGAGGATGGGTGCTTTAGCTACAATATGATGCCCTTCGAGTTGAAGAATGTGGGGGCAACTTATCAAAGAATGAAGGACCAGATCTTCTAGGAGCGGAATGGGCGGAACCTGAGGTTTACGTAGATGATCTGATGATCAAGAGCAGGGACCTCAGGTCTCATGTCCTGGATCTAGAAGAAAGATTTGGAACTATAAGAAAGTACAAGATGATGCTCAACCCTTTGAAGTGCGTATTTGGGGCCAGCAGGGGAAATTCTTGGGACATCTCCTCACCCCCTCAGGAGTAGAACCTAACCCGTACAAAGTGAAAGCGATTTTAGAGTTTTGATATCTGAAGAATGTCAAAGAGGTCCAGCGTCTCACCAGCAAGTTGGCTGGATTGAGTAGGTTCCTCTCCAGGGAAAGAGAGAGGTGCTCTCCCTTCTTACGAATGTTGAGAGGAGGAAAGAAATTTGAGTGGACCACTGAGTGTGATAAGGCTTTCCTAGCTCTAAAGCAATAGCTCATCCAAACGTCGTTACTCCAAGGGCCGTGAGAGGGAGAGAGTTTGTTCCTTTACTTGGGGGTAGGGATGGGAGCAGTAAGCTCAGTTCTTGTGTGAGAAGTGGGTAAAAAGCAATTCCTAATTTATTATGTGAGCAGGGTCCTGAAGAAGGCAGAACTAAAATATCCTATCCTTGATAAACTTGCCTTCACCCTCATCATCTCATCTTGGAAGCTCAGGTCGTACTTTCAGGCTCACGCTATCACGATCGTGAAAGATCATCCTCTCCGCTGCATCTTGGAAGGGGTGGAGCACTCGGGAAGGTTAGACAAGTGGTCAATAGAGCTCAGTGAGTTCGATCTCACTTTCATCCCTCGGGTGGCTATCAAGGCGCAAGTGGTAGCGGATTTCTTGGCAGAATATGTAGTCGAGGTCGAATAAGCTGAAGCACCTCCTATAGCGGCTTTGGAGATGCTTGTAGATGGAGCCTCAGGAAGAATCTCTTTTGGAGGAGGGATGATCCTAGTAAGTCCTGAGGGGACCAGAATTGAGCAGGCCCTGAAGATTCATATCACCCTCATCAACAACCTGGCATAATACGAAGCCATCATTGCAGGACTCAGGCTGGCTCGGTAGCTCGGAATATAAAACATCAAAATCTCCAAAGACTCTATGGTGGTTGCGGGACACATTAATGGGGAGTTTGAAGTGAGGGAGCCCACTCTCCAATTGCATCTGATAAAGTTGAAGGGTATCATCGGGTAATTCCACAGCTTTTCAATTCAACATGTCCCCCGAGAGGAAAATGCTCAGGCAGACTTTGCCCCCGGGACGGAGGAACCATGATGGAACTCTTCTGGCCCTCCATAGAGGAGGGAGAGTTGATTGAAGTGGACTAGCAAGGGTCTTGGATGGATCCCTTCATCACCTTTTTGGCATCGGGACGTCTACCCGACAGAGACATTGAGAAGAAGCGGGTCAGGTACAAATTAGCATACTACCTACTAAAAGAGGGGACCTTATACCGGAAGATGCTATCAGGCCTGCTGGCTCGATGTGTATCTGAGAAGGAGGTCTCAAGAGTACTAGAGGAAATTCATTCAGGAGAATGTGGGAGCCATTCCGTGAGTCATACTTTGGAAGGAAGGGTGTCGAGGCAAGGCTACTTCTGGCCTACCCTCGGGAGGGATGCTGAAGAATTTGCAAGGAAATGTAAGAAGTGTCAGGAGCTCGCCCCTCTTCAACTCTTCCCGGGCCAAAGGTTACGCACAATCACGGCTCCATGGTCCTTTCCCATATGGGGACTAGATCTGGTGGGCCCGTTCTCCCATGCTAGTGGCCAGAGGAAGTTCCTGCTGGTCATGGTAGATTATTTTTCAAAGTAGCTGGAGGTGAAGGCATTGGTGATGGTGACATCGTAGGTGGTCAGGAATTTCATATGGGGAGAGATCATCGGCCGGCATGGGCTTCCTTTGGCCATCGTCATGGACAATGGACAACAGTTCGCTAGTAGGGAATTTTTTGACATCTGTGTCCAGCTGGGCATAGATCTTCGATTCGCCTTGGTTCATCATCCTCGAAGCAATGGGCAGGTGGATGCTGTGAACAAGGTCATCGTGAACCACTTGAAGAAGAAGGTAGAGAACTTAAGGGGAAGCGGGGTAGAGCAGCTCCCCTCTATCCTCTAAGCTTTGAGAACTACACCAAACACCGCCATGAGAGAGACGCCGTTCAAACTTTCCCACGGCTCGGAGCCCATTATACCTATGGAGTTCGAGGTTGAATCTCCTAGGGTGGCACCGGTAAAGAGAGGAGACGAAGGGTGGCGAGCAGAAAATAAGGAAGAGCAGAAGCTCTCCCTTGACTTGGTGGAGGAGCTCAGGGTGCTAGAATCAATCCGATAGGAGGAAGTCAAGCGCCGAATGTCCAAGTATTTTGACAAGCACATCAGGGTGAGGCAGTTCTTGAAGGGTGACTTGGTCCTCAAGAAAGTAGATGCAATAGGCATAAGAGCCTCCGTGAGGAAGCTCAACCCCAATTGGGAGGGTCCCATCATAGTGAGGGAGGCCTTGAAGTCAGGAGGGTATCACCTCCAGGATATGGACAGGGTACCTCTCGATCGCGCCCGATACGGCGACGACTTGATGAGATTCTACCATTGATGTTCTGTCTTTTCCCATACTTGTTGTTTATCTTTTCCAATACTTGATGTTTTACCTTTTCACATACTTATAAATTTGTTATGGCTTCCTGATATAATAAAGTTCCAGGTGTTTTCTTCCTTGATATTGCGATGGTTGAGGACGAGACCCCGAGAACACCCGCTGACCAGGCTCTCATAGTTTGACAGGGTTATAGGCTCACTCGGGGGTTGGAGTTTGTTTGGAGAGGATAACCCGAGAAGACCTGCTGACCAGGCTCTCATCAAGCTAGTAGGGTTTTAGGCTCACTCGGTGGTTAGAGTTTGTTTGGAGAGTAGACTCCGAGAAGACCTGCTGACCAGGCTCCCATCAAGCTGGCAGGGTTGTAGGCTCACTCGGTGGTTGGAGTTGGTTTGAAAAGGAGACCCCGAGAAGACCCACTGACCAGGTTCCCATCAAGCTGGCAGGGTTGTAGGCTCACTTGGTGGTTGGAGTTGGTTTGGAGAGGCGACCCCGAGAAGACCCGCTGACTAGGCTCTCATCAAGCGGGCAGGGTTGCTGGCTCACTCGGTGGTTGGAGTTTGTTTATAGAGGAGACCCCGAGATGACCCACTAACCAGGCTCTCATCAAGAGGGCAGGGTTGTAGGCTCACTCGGTGGTTGGAGTTGGTTTGGAGAGGATACCCCGAGAAGACCCGCTGACCAGGATCTCATTAGGTTGATAAGAAGGTAGGCTCACTCGGTGGTTGGAGTTAGTTTGTAGAGGAGACCCCAAGAAGACCCATTGACCAGGCTCTTATCAAGCTGCCAGGCCTATAGGCTCACTCAGTTCTTAGGATTGGTTTTGAGAGGAGACCCTGAGAAGACCCGCTGACCTGGCTCTCATCAAGCTGGCAGGGCTGTAGGCTCACTCGGTGGTTTGAGTTGATTTGGAGAGGAGTCCCTGAAGACCCGCTGACTAGGCTCTCATCAAGCTGACAGGGCTGTAAGCTCACTAGGTGGTTGGTTTTGTTTTGGAGAGGAGACCCCGAGAAGACCCGCTGACCAGGCTCTCATCCAACTGGCAGGACAGTAGTCTCACTTAGTGGCAGGTTGAATGACAGGGCCCTAAGAAGAAATGCTGACCAGGCTAACCAAGTTGGCAGTGTCGTGGGAAGGTTAAGTGACAGAGTAGGTAGTGAAATCTCCTAAAGAAACATCCCAACTAGTCAATAAATGAGGAAAGTTCATAAAATGATAAGGGGGAAGGAAAGTGTTGGAGCAGTGCAAGTGGGTGCACTCCTAGCCGGCCACCTGGGCGAAGGTCTCACCTATGACAAGTAGGCAATCATGGCGAAGGATGGCCCTGCCTAAGAAGGGAGCGGGTTGAACCCACGAGACCACTCGTTCCAAAGGCATCCTAAGGCGATACGAGAGGGAAAAATAAGTCGGTCACACGCACATAAGCGGTGGGGGAAGTGGAAACTTGCACTCTTAGCAAAATCCACTCTCCAGCAAGGGGGCGACACGAAGAATGGCCCCGTATCGCAAGTGTGGGCAAACCTAAGAATCGTCTCACAATAAATGAAATAAAATAACAGAGCAGATAAAGCAAGAGTGTATACACTTGATCAATATAACTGTTCATTACAAAAAGAAACCAAGTACACGGTTATAAAGAAGCAAAAAGGGAGAGAGCCCTAGATCTGGCCAGAAGTATTTCATTCATCCTCACTGGAAGATGGGTCATCACCCTCCTCCCTATAGATCTCTGGCACGAGATCGCGGGCAGTGACATTTTCGGACTCTTCCTTGACGACCCCCAGCTCCTTCATTATTTTCAGAACGAGCTTGGCCGTCCTAATATTGGAGTCTCAGCAGAGCTCTTCGACCTCCTCATAGGAATAATGAGGGGGAGGATCCTAGTGAAGTGCTGAGTGAGAAGATGACGGAGCACTATCCCGAAGGTGGACGATCTGAGACTTTAATTCTTTGACCACCTCCTCCAGCTCCGTTATGCGAGAGTGCAGTCGTTCCACTGTCTCGGCATCCTGCAGGAAGCTTATCAGTTAGCTAGAATCAGACGTGAGAGATGCGAATAGACGGTAAAATAAGGATTACCACGCCACCCGGGCCTTTGCGAGAAGGGCATCAGCAACAACCAGCCTCTTTTCAAGGTCCCCAAACTTCTCGCGCTCCTCCGCCAGGTCTGCCTTAGATTCTTTCCATTTCCTATTATTAAAAATCAGGCAGCGCGAGATCCGGTGCAAAAGCTCCAAGGTGCGCAGCTGAGCATGCATAGTCTTTAGAACCAGATCTCGCGAGGTTTCCTTCTCGACATAATCTGACTCTGGACCCCCATAAAGGTCGAGGCCCAAGGAGAAGGCGTGGCTAGTGGGCTGGTCCTGCTCCTTCCATGATGGAAGGAGGGTGGAGATTGACACCCGGTTCTCTTCCTTCTCCCATAATAATACTGTGTCGTTAATGACGTCTTGAACCAAGGGCCCATGTTAAAATTTTGATGAGAAGAGGGGGCTGGGCAACTCGAAGAAGCGGCTTCGCGAGATGGAGACCAAGTTGGTTGAATCGAGGTGCTGACAGGTTGGTCGGGCAGTGTCATCTTACAGGTAGGCGAGACGTCCTGTCGGGGAGACGACCGAGGAGGTGGTCGAGGGGACAGAGATCTAATGGAGATGGGGCTCAGGGACCCTGACATCTCCTTCTTCTCCTAGGGGGCTTCTCCTTTTTCTCTTTTGGGAAGGACGCAACCTTTTTCATCTTTTTCTTGGGGCTAGAGCGAGACAGAGCGGTGCCTTCAGTGGGCCTTTTCTTCAGGAAGGGGGCCAAGGACTCTTTCGCCGCCTCGGCCACCATGCTGGCGAGAGCGAGGCCCTTTGATGGCTTTGCATTACTCTTGTAAGGGGGGGTGGACGGCGATGTTCCTCTTTCCTAAACGAACAACGGGGAGAAAAAAAGGCGAGATGAAATAATAAATGTGAGACCAAAGCGATGCGAGCATACCTTCTCGAGGGAGCACAGGAAGGAGGGAGTAAAGGTCCCGCCTCAGGAATTGAACTTCAAAGTTCTTACTGACGAAGAAGACGTTGAGGAGCTTATCCATTCCGTCAACCTATGGGGACACGTAGAATACCTCAGCAGGCGACACGGGCGCGAGCGGGATGCCCCCCAAGTTATCACAGATGAAGACAAAGCCGGTGAGCCAGTGGTGATTCTTCTTGTGCGTCTGGCATACCGTGAGACCTTGCCCGGTGAAGTTGGAGACACCGTCGTGGTTTTCATAGTAGACGAATAGCTTACGGAAGACTGTCAAGCTGAACTCGATGCGCTCCCGGCGGATGTAGCTGGCGAAAGCAACTAATACCGAGACGGCATTCGGGTTTAGCTGCCCTGGGATTGCGCTGAAGTACTTCAAGACCTGTTTAACCTCCGGCCAGAGGGGCAGTCTCAGCCCCGCCTCAAAGTGCGAGACGGGGAAGGCGAGTTCCGCAAGGTAGAAGGTATTGATCACCTCTCTGACCTTTGGGGGCCGCAACTCAAATCCCTCCGTCAAGAACTCGCGGGTAAAGAGGTTGTATTCCTCTTCAGAGATTTTGCTGGGGGGAAGTCGTGGTTAGCAAATCGTCTTCCGCACCGGCTACGCCCCTCACCATCTTCAACCTTCTTCTTTCCCATTTAAAAGGAGACGGTCAAAATGGGTAGCAAGGAGAAGTATAGGCGAGACGGTCGAAGGAGAAATAAGCGAGATGAAGTGAAAATGAGAGCAATCTGCGACACGATTGGAGCAAAAGGACGAGAGCTGGGGCATAAAAGAGGTGAGAGCGTAGCTCTTATCCGGCTTAAGAGGGTTTTTATAGCGGACGTGGTCATCAGAGAAAAAAGGCGGGAAAAATATGTAGAGGAAGGGGGACAGTTGGCCGACGTTTCATACTCTCTCTCCTGGCCTCGATTTGCTCAGCCCGGCGCGGGCTTTCTCAATAAGGCAGAATAGAAAAAGCAATAAATAAAGCAAAATTAACTAAGCCTGGCTCTGTGATAAATACTAATCATTTTGGAAGTAAACATGATAAACATTAATTATTGAATTGTCACATCCCGCACAAGGCGGCAGCATGATCGCAGGGCCTAAAGTATAGGCTAGACGACAGCATAAAATATATTACAGAATTATGAATAAAAAGAAAAAGGGTGAGTCTTTCTAAACAGGCGAGACAAGGCAGAGGGTCTTCAGTGTTTGTGCCATTTCCAGCGCCCTACGCGAGACCCCGAACAGGGGGGTTGGCCAGAGATGTGAAAAGCGCGAGCAGCATCGAATCCACAACGCGCGAGACAAAGTTGCTAATCGACCTCATTTAAGATGTCCTGAGGGTTGGTATCGTCTATCTCGATGACAGCGTCGATCTCTGAGGACAGGCGGGCATATTCAATTTCCAGCCAGTCGATTTGCCTGTCGGGCGCTTGCTTATCTTGTTCCAACTCGTGGATAATATGCGTGTACTTCCAGAACATCTCAGCTATCCTACGATTCATCTCTAGCGAGTCCATGGGGTCATCCAGGTAGTCTTAATTCTCGACTATGGGATGAGGGGGCGAGACGACGAGTTGCCTAGAGAATTCTTTAGTAGGTGAATCGACCTGGATGCCTGCGCAAGGAGCTGAAGAGTAAAGTAAGGGGGGTTCTTACAGTAGTGTATTGGAGTAGCGAGCAGGACAGAGGAGCGAGAGGGAAGGTTTTTTACCAGGATAGTGAGAGGTCCCAATGGCCTAAGAAGGGTAATCCTCCCTCGCGCTTGGAGGAGTAGATGGAGGGGTGGATGGCTAAGGCGAGTCATAATTTTTGTGATGGGTGACGGTGTCGTCCCGCGTACTCTTGGGTCGATGTTTAGGTGCGAGATCCCCCTTAAAGTAAATAGTAAATTAAAAGATGCGAATGAAGGAGAAATAGGGATAAAAGGCGAAAGTTAACCTCTTTCTCTCTGGAAGAAGCGGGAGGAGGAGGGGCGTGGATTTCGGGGGAAGTGCGAAAAGTCTCCTCTGCCGAGGAGGAGGGGTCAGTTGTTTTTTCCTTCTTCGGGCGAAACGATCATGATGGTAAGGAGGGGGGTGTGAACCGGAACCGTGGTTAGAGCGGCCACGTTGGACTTGTTCTGCTTGCGCACCATCGCAATGCATTCGCGGATGCTCTGGCTGTGAGACATGATGGCAGTAGAGGTAGAGAAGGACGAAATGTGGAAAGGGGGCACTCTCCACACGGGATGGAAATCCTATATTTATTGGCTCTGGTGGAGGGACCCCCAAAAATATTCTGTCATAAATTTACTTTAATGACACAGGTCTCGGTTGGACTTTCTTTCCGAGCTTGAGGCAACCTCGAAGAGAGTGTTTTCGATGTACAACCTCGGGCTCGTAGGAGAAGAAGGCTCAAGGTAAAGAAGGCGAGATGAGTTTTATGGAGGAGGTTATTTACTAGGCAAGATGGGCCATAGCGAGAGCCGACTCGCTTGGCGAGTGGATCCCGGGGGAAGGGCCACTCGCGAGGCGAGAGCCATTTACTAGACGAGTGGGACCAACACGGGAGTCGAATCATTGGCTAGGCAAATGGATCCCAGGGAAAGGGCCACTCGCAGGGCGAGGGCCGACTCTCTATGCGAGAGGGCTCCAGAAGGGAGAGTTCTCGCTCGCTGATGATTATTTTCACAAAGCCTAACCTTGATGCGGAGTCATTCTACGTTTTATCATAGCTATGTAGATGGGCATAAGCTAGATTGAATTATCTTTCAGGCAAGTGCACCTATCAATCATAGTATAAGAGAAGCTTACATCTCGTATCGTATTCCATAGGGTCCTTTCAGCTACTTGTACTCACTCTCACTCTATTATCATACCTACATTTAAAATTTCGTTCTAACATAAATTAATCCTAACTATGACTACTTGGATAAAAATTATATTGGAGAGTTACAAAAATAATTTCAAACCGAAAGTTAAAGGCGTTCAATGAACATCATCATTTTATGTAATCATGCAATAACAAAACTATCAAATTCATTGTATTGTAAAGGGTTAAACTAATTATCAAATTCTCTCTCGAGCAATTTGAAATTTAAATCTAAGTTAAGTAAATCTTCTCTCGAACAATTTACAATACTCAAATTTGCATTGAATGAAATACCCTATCTACTACATAGATTCATGGAACTTTATCTCTAAAATACCATAATTCCATCATTTCGTATTCTAATTTTCCAAGAAACATATCTCTCGATCATGAATTTTAGATTACAAAGAGAAATAACACATAAATATGAAGATTCAACCATCATCCAAAGAATCCAATTTCTCAATCTAGACATTTGGAATTCATGTAAAAGCAAATAATCATTCATAACAAGGATAATTCTCAATGTTTGCAAACCCATATACGAACAAAATACTATGAAATTGATTAAAACAAGAAGATACATGATTACTAATTTGTTCAAACACATTGTTCATGAAAATTAAAAGATAAATAAAGTTGGATTACCAAGAGAGATAAAAAATTAAATGAGATAAATTGAAGAATAAATGCATACAAAAATCTACTTCAAGCCTTCCTTCTCTTGGATTCTCCACTTTCGTTCTCCAGAAAATCTCCAAATAAAATTGATCCAAAAGTCCAGAATAAAATTTTTCTCCAGGTTTTTATAGTCTCATAGCAAACATGGTCGAACACGGGTTCCGAAACGGCCGTGTTGCCGGCCGTGTCGGCAGTTCCAAGGCAGTTCCACACGAGCAGACGTGTTTGGTCATGGGCCGTGTTGGATGACACGGGTACTGACACGGCCGTGTTGGAGAACATGGCCGTGTTGTTCTTCATGTTCTTCGGACACGGGTCGGCCGGATTTAATTCTTCAATTTGTCCCGAGAAGGACATCCTCTGGACACACGGGCGTGTTCAGACCCGTGTGAGTAAATAGTTCCAGCTATGATAGAACACGGGTAGGCACACGGGCGTGTTCCTACCCGTGTTCGACCATTTCTTCTGCTTTGATCAGCCCTCCTGGTCCCTTCAACTCCCCTGTTTGCTCCAAGACTTTTAGTTCCACTGATTAGTCGTACCTACATTAGAAAAAAATGACGTAATAAGTGGGGAGTTCAATACATAAAATAGTAACGACTCTAACATATTCTCTACTATTCATGATAACACCAATTCTCAACTATTTTGCACAATTACTTGAGTAAAGAGGTAGAAAACAGTGGACATGATTACAATTACGATAGTCAGAATCTATCATAATTGTACTCATCAAATACCCCCAGACTTGAGTGTTTGCTTGTCCCTAAGCAAACTAATTCAAACAACTGAGTTACCGATACATAATTCAACTTCCGCACACTGATTGTTTTGAATTCAAATAGAAATTTGATGCTGTAATTGTATAGGAAATAGTATAGCAGACTTTTCTAAATATAACTTTTTCTTAAAAAATCCTCCAATACATATCTTAACTATTTTTCGCTCTTCCTTAGAATTAGGATTATAGTTATCTATTACTATTGTAAGGAGAAAAGAATAATCTTAATAACATATGCATTAGTTTTTCAAAACTTAAACATACCTCTATTGATAATCATACACTTTCCTTTACACACCCTCTCCATAGCACTAATGAGAATTAGTAAAGTTGGATCCTTAGGACTTGTATGGTGGTGTAACCTTTTTGGCTTAGGATAGGTAATTATAGGTGGGGTAAGCAACTAAAAAAAATAACTCGACGGATTTTTTTTCTTCTTTGCACCCCTAGATCACAATTGAGCCCTTGGTATGGTCAATACCTTAACAAACATTGATATTCTACGAGCACCCCCAGACTTTGCACGTATTATACTTCCCATATATTTTTTCTTTGTTTCTTAACCAAAGGTCCATAGTAGGGATCATTCTGAATGGGTGCAAAGTCACACTCACTCAGGCCACATATCACTATGTTTTTGTAGGGATTTCAGAGTAGGGATCATTCCGAATGGGTGCAAGTGTACACGCACTCAGGCCACATATCACTACGAAAATTCATTTCATGACGAACTCAATGATAGGTGCTACTAGGTGAGGATTTGCCTTGGTGAATTTTAGAGTTGGAATACCACAAAAATATAGGGATAAGGTTCAAATTGGGTGAGCAAGGGTATAATGTTTAAGGTTTTGGGATGTGAAAGGCTCAAGGTATCCAAAAGGAGGCCTAAATCATTTCCACCTTTACTAATTAACATGTGCAGAAGGTTTGAGGATCGTTGGTTAGTTCTAGACACCAATAGGTTTTGTTATTTTATTTTGATCTCCTAATACACAATTATCAAAATATTGCATTCATCGACTCACTTTAGTATAGATAAATATATTTTCTAAAATGGAGCGATTATTAGTTAATAATATAAAGGACAATATTTTTAAACCAAATTTTATGGAGAAAAGTAGGCTAATGAATTTCTATACGTAGTTACCAATCAACAAATTTGAACACGAATTCAGTTTAATCAGCGTGCGAAAGTAAATTAGATAGTTATATCCTCAATGAGTGAGGTACGGAAAGCTTAAAAACAAGTAATACAAGATAAAGAAAGAGAGTACTATGATAAAGATAATATTAGTAACTGTAATCATGCACCCCACTGTCAACACCAATACCCCCAGACTTGTGTTGCAATGTCCTCATTGCAAAAAAAAATAATTAAAAACAAATTAATGTTATTATTGCACCAGAATAGAGAGAATTTATGATCATTAATATAAAGGGTCACAGAACAAAACAATGAGCAAAAAAAAATACTGTTACATCTACTACTAATACAAGAGCATGATCATATCAATAAAAGGATCCAATGATACAGGGATATAAAATCAAAAATACATCTGTGTATCATCCTGGTCGGCCGGGTCTTCCTGAGGGCGAGATCGACGAGGAGCTGCTCGTGTCGGGCTAGTAATCCCTAAGTGTTGCCGGATCTGATAGATGGCGTCCTCAGTCCGCTGCTGCGTCTCCTCGATACGCTGAAGGCACGGTGATAGCTGAGTGTCGTAGAAGCGCTGGATCTCCTGGGCATATCGAGACTGTCGTGGAGGCTGGGCAGAAGAGGACTCCCCCTGAGAATACGTCGAGCGGGGTGGGGGAATGAGAGGCTCATCGAGGTCTGGATCGATCTCCTCGTCGTCGTCGTGGACATGGCGTCCACGACTCGCAATGGTGTAAGTAATCCCACCCCGGCCCTGGCGTGCTGAAACGAGGCGGATGGAGTGAAGACTTGCCATGGTGATGGGCATAGTCCTTGCTACCACCGTCATCGGGGGAAGAGGCGAGAAGATGCCCATATTCCTGGCCAAGCGCGTAATGTAAGGGGCTACACAGATGGACCCGACGCGGGAGTTCTCCGCCTGATGCAGAATGAAGTGAGCAAGCATATAACCTAAGTGGATGGGGTAACGGGCTGTCATGTTTTGGAGATAAAGGATGTCCTGTCGGCTAACTACGCCGGAGCTTTCGCCCCGGCCACTCAGAGTATGGCTAAGCAAATGATGAACGTAATGAACGGTGGGGGAGACCAGCTTTGAGGCCTTAGACCTCTTGGCATCGTAGGGAGCGGTGTCAAAAGAGAGACGGCGCCAAACATCGCCCGCCTGGTCGCGACTCGGGAGATTAAAATTTAGTTCAGAGTAGGCATCACTAAAGAGGAAGACCTCTTCGTACACTCCTAAATGTTGTGTAAATTGGATGAGAGAAAGCATGTAGAAGGTGCCCCCACCCGAAATGAGATATTCCCCTCTGTTGGTCTTCCATCATCGGTCATGGAGGGTCGAAGGTTTAAATAGAAGGTGGAAAAAAACTCGAGCGTGAGCTCGCGGAAACCTAACTCTTCTATTTCAAAAAAATTTTGCCACCCTATTACAGAAATTAACTCCTTAACATTTGCAGTTAGACCGATGGCTTCCAAGACGTCCCAATCGATCATTCGGATGTCTTGAAATTTCTTTGCTTGCAGGCGGTTATAGCGGTTAGTATGCACCGCATCCGTGAAAACTAAGGGCTGAACGACATCGCGTCTTTCAGTAGATAGCGCTTGAAGTTCCGGTCTACGTCGGCGAACGCCTTGACCACGTGAAGATGACATGATCTGAAAATAAAGTATCAAAATAGTCTAAAGCGAATGAAGATGGAGGAAAAAAAATCAAATATATAAGAAGAGATGTTATGGATAGAAATCCATGAAGTATACCGATGATGTAATTAGCGAAACGACGAGGTGATTCCACGAGATTTGGGTGAGCTCCGGCTGTACTGGTTGCAGGAAGAAAATGAGAGAAAGAAGAACTGATGGAATGAAAGAAGTCGAACACGGCCCTATAAAAAGAAGTCGAACACGGGTGTACACACGGCCGTGTGTGCACCCGTGTTAGGGAATCTACGTGGGCGGGAAACACGGTCTCCAAGGAGACGTGTGGTCGTTTCGCGGGAACTGCTCGTGTCAGTGGACACGGTCAACAACACGGCCGTGTCCACTGACCGTGTGGTCAATCTGACAGATGGTTGGATCGGACACGGTCCATAACACGGGTGTGTGTGGTACCCGTGTCCTTCTCTAAATGAAATCGCTTTAATTCGCTTCATCGACACGGGTGTGCATATGGTTGGGTTAACAGCCGTGTTCATTAAAACACGGCTACAAACACGGTTGTGTGGATACCCGTGTTAGTCGCTAGCGTAACATTGAAATTGCGAAGACCGACACGGCAACGCACACGGGCATGTAGTTGCCCGTGTGGTTCTCTGTAAATTTCTGCCTTTCCGGAATTAAATAGGGTGCACGGCTGGGTGGCTGCTCGTGTGCTTGACACGGCCAAGCACACGGCCGTGTGCTTGGCCGTGTACTCTTCTTAAATAATGATTTCTCCAATTTCTTTATTTTATTTTATATTATTTTTCGGGGTAGAAATTTAAATAAAGTTTTCATTAAAATTTTTATAAACTAATTAGACAAATTACTATTGAATATATATATATAGTTTCTTAGTCTAGATGAAGGCACGATTCTAGGCGAGCAGAAGCTTGAGGAAGTGTACTATAATAAAGTTTTAACCGGTGCCCGTTGACTTTAAAATCTCCTTTTTCAGGGTGAGTTAGTTCGACGGTGCCATAGGGGAAAACTTTTTTAACTTGGAAGGGTCCGGACCACTTAGACCTAAGCTTCCCTGGGAATAGATGCAGCCTAGAATTAAAAAGGAGAACTTGGTCACCCTCGTTGAATGTTTTGGTTTTTCGGAGGTGACGGTCATGAAATAATTTGGTTCTCTCCTTATAAATTCTGGAGTTCTCATAAGCCATAGTCCTCCATTCGTCTAATTCGTTAAGTTGAAGTTTGCGTTTTTCCCCTATAGAATTAGTATCAAAATTTAGAGATCGTATTGCCCAATATGATTTGTGCTCTAATTCTATAGGTAAGTGACAGGATTTACCATAGACTAATCTAAAGGGGGTGGTTCCTATAGGTGTTTTAAATGCGGTCCTATAAGCCCATAATCAATCGTTTAGTTTCCTAGACCATTGTTTTCTATTCCCTTCTATAGATTTTTCTAGGATACGTTTAAGTTCTCTATTGGATACCTCAACTTGACCACTAGTCTGCGGATGATATGGTGTAGCTGTCCTATGTACGACTCCATATTTCTGCAATACCTTATCTAGCTGTAGATTGCAAAAGTGAGAACCCCTATCGCTAATAAGTGTACGTGGTGTGCCAAATCGCGCAAATAGAGATTTCAGGAATTGAATTACTACTCTACTATCATTAGTAGGTAAAGCTTGCGCCTCAACCCACTTTGATACGTAATCTACGGCTACCAAGATAAATTTATTCCCGAATGAAACTGGAAATGGGCCCATAAAATCTATTCCCCACACATCAAATACCTCACATTCAAGAATAAAGTTTTGTGGCATTTCATGTAATTTAGAAATATTACCTGTTTTCTGACAAGAATCACATGAAAGCACATACCTTTGGGCATCCCTGAATAGAAGGGGCCAATAAAAACCCGAATCAAGAACCTTTTTCGCAGAGCGATTTGCTCCATAGTGACCACCAGTAGGACCTGAATGACACTGCTCCAGGATTTTCCACCCTTCCTCGGCTGATACACACCTTCGGATCACGGAATCTGCACATATCCGAAAAAGAAAAGGGTCCTCCCAAAGTAATATTTCAAGTCGGAGAAAAATTTCTTTTTCTGCTGATATGAAAAATCCTATGGGAGGACCTTAGCAACAAGATAGTTTGCATAATCTGCAAACCATGGATAATTATTGTTTACTTTCGAAGATAAGGCAAATAACGATTCCTCAGGGAATGCATCAAAAATTTCAGATTCTTCTAACATTGCTTGTAATGGATTTTCTAAACGTGAAAGATGGTCTGCCGCTAAGTTTTCTGCTCCTCGTTTATCCCTATTTTCCAAATCAAATTCTTGCAATAGAAGAACCCAACGGATTAAACGAGGCTTTGCGTCCGCCTTGGCTAGCAAATATTTAAGTGCAGAGTGATCCGTGTAAACTATTACCTTGGACAATGTTAAATAGGATCTAAATTTATCAAAGGCAAAAACTACTGGTAGAAGTTCTTTTTCAGTAGTAGTATAATTCTCTTGTGCATTATTAAGTGTTTTACTAGCATAGAATATAGGATGAAAATGTTTGTTTCAGCGTTGTCCTAGAACAGCCCCTACCGCAAAACTGCTAGCATCACACATGATTTCAAAAGGCTGAGTAAAATAAGGCGCTATCATAATAGGAGAATTAATTAATCTCTCTTTTAAGAACTCAAAAGCATGTAGACACTCTTGATTAAAGAGAAAAGGTGTGTCCTTTTCTAAAAGTCTTGTGAGTGGTTTAGCAATTTTGGAGAAGTCTTTAATAAACCGACGGTAAAATCCGGCGTGGCCTAAAAAACTTCTCACTGCCTTAACGGATGTGGGTGGTGGTAACTTTTCTATTTTTTCTATCTTCGCTCTATCTACTTGAATTCCTTGATTGGAGATTTTATGACCAAGCACTAACCCTTCTTGTACTATAAAATGGCACTTCTCCCAGCTAAGTACTAAGTTAGTTTCCTCACACCTCCTCAAAACTTTTTCTAAATTATTCAAACATAAATCAAAGGAATCTCCAAAGACGGAGAAGTCATCTATAAACACTTCCATGATATCTTTGACATACTCATTGAAGATGGCCAACATGCATCTTTGGAAAGTAGCGGGGGCATTACATAGACCGAAAGGCATACGCCTATAGGCAAAGGTGCCGAATGGGCACGTGAACGTTGTTTTCTCTTGGTCTTCTGGGGCAATTGTGATTTGGAAATACCCAGAAAGTCCATCTAGAAAACAATAATACGCATGCCCTGACAAGCGTTCTAATATTTGATCGATAAAGGGTAAAGGGAAGTGGTCCTTCCTAGTGGCATCGTTCAGCTTCCTATAGTCTATACAGACACGCCAACCTGTTATTGTTCGCGTTGGAATGAATTCATTTTTATCGTTTGCTACCACAGTTAAACCACCCTTCTTAGGAACGACTTGGACAGGACTAACCCATGGACTATCGGAGATAGGGTATATCATACCAGCATCTAATAATTTAACAATTTCAGCCTTAACTACCTCTTTCATATTAGGATTAAGCCTACGTTATGGTTGAATAGATGATTTATAGTTTTCTTCCAAAAGGATTTTATGAGTGCAAAAACTAGGATTAATACCTTTTATATCAGATATTTGCCAGGCTATTGCACCTTTATATTTTTTCAACACAGTTAATAATTTGGTTTTTTCAATCTCAGAAAGATGAGAAGAAATGATAACTGGGTAAGACGAATTAGCGCCTAAGAATGCATACTCAAGATGATCCGGTAAATTTTTTAATTCAACTACAGGTGGATTCTTAGTACTATTCTTAAGAACTTCATGTTTTCCTTCTGTAAGTAAGTTATATTCAGTATTTTCATTCATCGAAACTGAGCTATCTAGAAAAAATAAATGATCAACAATGTCTTCACTAGTTTCATCTTCTTGAAAGCAATTAGTAATGCAAATTTCTAAAGGGTCTTTATAATAAAAATTAGAATCAATAGAAGTCATTAAATCATCAACACCATGAGAAAAGTAGCAACAATCATCACTATCCAAAGATTGTTTAATAGTATTGCCAATTTGAAAAGTGACTTCATCCTCCCCTACTCTCAAAACTAATTTACCATCAAAAACATCAATAAGAGCTCTAGAAGTGGCTAGAAATGGACGACCAAGTATAAGTGGTACTTCTATATTTTCTTCCATATCTAAAATAACAAAATCGGCAGGAAATATAAATTTGTCTACCTTAACTAATACATCCTCCACTATACCTCTTCGGTACTTAACCGACCTATCTGCCAACTGAATGCTCATCCTAGTCGGGCTAAGTTCCCCTAGGCCTAGTTTCAAATATAATTTATAAGGCATCAAATTTATACTAGCTCCTAAATCCGCTAAAGCTTTATTAACTTGCAAATCACCGATTAAACATGGAATTGAAAAAGAACCGGGATCCTTAAGTTTTTGTGGTAATTTATTTTGTAAAATAGCAGAGCATTATTCACTAAGTGTAACTAAAGATAATTCTTCTATTTTCCTTTTATTAGAAATTAAATCCTTCAAAAATTTTGCATACTTGGGCATTTGAATAATATCAGAAAAAGGTAAATTAACATGCAATTGTTTAATCATAGATAAAAATTTACCATATTGCGCATCCATGCGCTCCTTGTTCATCTTTGTTTGATATGGTACGGCTGGTTGATATTCCATTGGTGTCACGTTCGGTGCTTCTCCACTGGACTCCTCTTGAGGTGCATCTTGTGCAAGCCTTGGGTCTTGTAATTCCTTCCCGCTCCTCAACTGAATTGCTCTTGCATGCTCCTTTGGATTTGTCTCAGTATTTCCTGGAAGTGTCCCTTGTTGTCTCTCTGATACCATCCTTGCCAACTGTCCAATTTGATTCTCCAAATTTCGAATAGAACCCTCTTGATTACGGAAGGCAACATCGGTAGTTTGCATGAACTTTGCTAGAACATCTTCCAATGTTGGTTTCCTTGGCTCCAATGGTTGTTGTTGTCCAAACATGGGTTGTTTGCCTTGGTTGGCTTGCCCTCCCCAAGAGAAATTGGGGTGGTTCCTCCATCCTTGATTGTATGTAAAACTATATGGGTTGTTTGCAGGATTAAAAGGTGGTCTGGGATTATTACCCATGTAGTCTACATGTTCTTGCACTTGAGGTTCACCACTAGGTATTCCAACAAGGGAAGGGTCCCATTGTTGTGGTACCATGGGGGGCGTAGCCAAAGAAAGGTTGTCCATCTTTTGATGGAGCTTCTCCACTTGAATTGCTAAGGCTGTTACGGCATCCACTTCATAAATTCCGGCAGGCTTAGTAGACTTTGGCCGCACGGTAGTCCATTGGTAGCTATTCATTGCCATTTCTTCTATCAACTGCTGGGCGGCCTCAGGTGTCTTATTGTTCAAGGTGCCTCCACTAGCCGCATCAATCATCTGTCTGGTGGCTGGATTTAGACCATTGTAGAAGGTCTGAATTTGAAGCCAAGAAGGTAAGGCATGATGGGGGCATCTACTTAATAATTCTTTGAATCGTTCCCAAGTATCGTACAATGATTCAGCCTCCAATTGAACATACATAGAGATGTCGTTTCTTAACTTCGCAGTCTTTGCCGGTGGAAAATACTTCATCAAAAACTTCTCAACCATCATGTCCCAAGTAGTAATGGAACCTCTAGGTAAGGAATTAAGCCACTGCTTTGCCTTATGCCTTAATGAGAATGGGAACAATCTCAATCTAATGGCATCGTTGGAGACACCATTAATCTTGAAAGTATCGCATATCTCTAGGAATCCGGCTAAGTGTGTATTGGGGTCCTCGTCTTGTAAGCCATCATATTGAACATATTGTTGGACCATTTGTATCACGCTCGGCTTCAGTTCGAAATTATTGGTTGGAATGGGAGGTCGAACAATGCTTGACCCAGTTCCTTGGAGGTTAGGTCTAGCAAAGTCAGACATGGTTTGCGCATTTTGGTTTGCCATGATATCTAAACCCTCAGGATGGTGTTCTCCTTGATTCACTGTTTCTTCTTCTGACAGTTCGGTTTCAATATCTATGGTGTTAATACCCACGTCTCTTTGATTGGTGTTATGAATAAGTCGTTCTGGATCAGATTGAAATGGTTCTAGCCCAGAATTTCTTTCCCTGGTCATAGACTAACAGACTACAAAACAGAGATTAAATAATATAATTATACTATAAACTATATTACATATATTTATTAGTAAACAAAAATGGTAGATTAATAGAGTTAAAGCTTTCAAAATATTAAAAAGGGCTCCCTGGCAACGGCGCCAAAAACTTGATGATTATTTTCACAAAGCCTAACCTTGATGCGGAGTCATTCTACGTTTTATCATAGCTATGTAGATGGGCATAAGCTAGATTGAATTATCTTTCAGGCAAGTGCACCTATCAATCATAGAATAAGAGAAGCTTACATCTCGTATCGTATTCCACAGGGTCCTTTCAGCTACTTGTACTCACTCTCACTCTATTATCATACCTACATTTAAAATTTCGTTCTAACATAAATTAATCCTAACTATGACTACTTGGATAAAAATTATATTGGAGAGTTACAAAAATAATTTCAAACCGAAAGTTAAAGGCGTTCAATGAACATCATCATTTTATGTAATCATGCAATAACAAAACTATCAAATTCATTGTATTGTAAAGGGTTAAACTAATTATCAAATTCTCTCTCGAGCAATTTGAAATTTAAATCTAAGTTAAGTAAATCTTCTCTCGAACAATTTATAATACTCAAATTTGCATTGAATGAAATACCCTATCTACTACATAGATTCATGGAACTTTATCTCTAAAATACAATAATTCCATCATTTCGTATTCTAATTTTCCAAGAAATATATCTCTCGATCATGAATTTTAGACAAAGAGAAATAACACATAAATATGAAGATTCAACCATCATCCAAAGAATCCAATTTCTCAATCTAGACATTTGGAATTCATGTAAAAGCAAATAATCATTCATAACAAGGATAATTCTCAATGTTTGCAAACCCATATACGAACAAAATACTATGAAATTGATTAAAACAAGAAGATACATGATTACTAATTTGTTCAAACATATTGTTCATGAAAATTAAAAGATAAATAAAGTTGGATTACCAAGAGAGATAAAAGATTAAATGAGATAAATTGAAGAATAAATGCATACAAAAATCTACTTCAAGCCTTCCTTCTCTTGGATTCTCCACTTTCGTTCTCCAGAAAATCTCCAAATAAAATTGATCCAAAAGTCCAGAATAAAATTTTTCTCCAGGTTTTTATAGTCTCATAGCAAACATGGTCGAACACGGGTTCCGACACGGCCGTGTTGCAGGCCATGTCGGCAGTTCCAAGGCAGTTCCACACGAGCAGACGTGTTTGGTCATGGGCCGTGTTGGATGACACGGGTACTGACACGGCCGTGTTGGAGAACATGGCCGTGTTGTTCTTCATGTTCTTCGGACACGGGTCGGCCGGATTTAATTCTTCGATTTGTCCCGAGAAGGACATCCTCTGGACACACGGGCGTGTTCAGACCCGTGTGAGTAAATAGTTCCAGCTATGATAGAACATGGGTAGGCACACGGGCGTGTTCCTACCCGTGTTCGACCATTTCTTCTGCTTTGATCAGCCCTCCTGGTCCCGTCAACTCCCCTGTTTGCTCCAAGACTTTTAGTTCCACTGATTAGTCGTACCTGCATTAGAAAAAAATGACGTAATAAGTGGGGAGTTCAATACATAAAATAGTAACGACTGTAACATATTCTCTACTATTCATGATAACACCAATTCTCAACTATTTTGCACAATTACTTGAGTAAAGAGGTAGAAAACAGTGGACATGATTACAATTACGATAGTCAGAATCTATCATAATTGTACTCATCACTCGCGAGACGACGCTCTCGCCAAGCGCCGGTTCGGCGAGAGGCTTAATGTCAGTTCAGTGTTTGTTCAAGGGCCGGTTCAGGTAAAAAGTGGTTCACCTTTTTAGTCCCAGGTGATTTTACACTTTTACCCTTGGTGGTCTGCATATAACCCTTCAGAACCGCGGAGTTTGGCTGTTGGCAGACCCGACTAAGGGCATTTTGGTAATTTCAGATCGGTTCAGTTTGGTTATTGGCAGTCCAAACTACGAGGCCTATAAATAGACCGATAAGGTGCCTGGTAGAAGGTTGTTGACCCATCTTTTTCTTCCACTAAGGCGCCTAGCATAGCATTGGCTTGGGAGGGGGAGAATTTCTAATTCTTTCGGGTAAGTGGTGGGACCTCCGAGCTGAAGCCCACGGTCTGTTCCTTTGAGATTCTCATCCAGGGAGTGGTTCAGGACGAGTAGGTGTGAGTTGCAACTTTAGATCCGATCTTTAGGAGGAGCTGGGTTTACTATCTTCAACATCAGCAGCGTATAACTATTTTTCCCATGGACTAGATGAGCCACTAATCTGAGGAATACGTCTAACCGTTTATCTTAAACTGGATTTTTCCCTAAATAACTTAATGATCTTTCTATATGTTTCAAGTAGGAGTCTTGTCTGAACGTCCGCAGTTATCCCTTGTTGATGTGGCATCATGACGCGCATTTTCCCTTACTCTGATATATCTTTAATGCAGAGAAAATACGGGTTGTAACATTGGTAAACCACTATAAAATTTATGTGTACTGTGGATTGATTGTGTTGTGTTCTGTGAATTGCTTGTGCTGTGTTCAGTACGTTACTTGTGTTGTATACTGTGAATGTTTTTATTTAATATTCTTCTGAATAGTTAATCTAAGTGACTAATAAATTTAAAAGACACCTATTAACCCCCCCCCCCTCTAGGTGATTAATTACCCATAGAAGTATCTTTAGAGTGGTATTAGAGGGAGGTTATTCAAAAAAGACCTAACAGTCTGAAAAAGATCCTAAGGGTGGTTGAAAAATATCATATCAAATGGCTCTGAATCTCACAGAGAAATAAGTTATATGAAGCTTCCAATATGTACTGTGGATAACTTTGCTATTTGGAAACAAAGAGTGAGATTGTTTATGAAGGCATCAGATCCAAGAATCTTTGTAACAGTACCAGAAGTACCATATATACACATGAAAGTATCTGTCTTAGATGCTAATGTGCAAACCCCTAAGAAATTGACTGAAATGACAAAGGATCATGTGATTCGTGCCACCATGGATAAAAGAGCATAGAATATAATTGTTAGTGCAATAGATAATTCAACCTTTTAGCTTAGTGCAATATAATACATCCAAATAGATGTGGGACACTCTTGTAGTATATATGGAAGGCATAAAAGAAGTCATAGATGACAGAAAGTCTCTACTCAACCAGCAGTATGAGGCATTCATACAAGGGAAGACTGACTCTATAGAACTATATTATGAAATTTTTTTTTGAATAGTTAATGACTTAAATAATTATGGCAGAGAATTCTAAAACTATGAGCTTAATGACAAGTTTCTAATACCCCTAAATAAAGAATGGGACATAAAGATTTATGTTGTAAGAGAAATGGAGAATCTGAGAAACATGTTACCCCAAGATTTGTATGGGAAGCTGTTATCACATGAGCTTCAGTTAAATTCTTGAAAAACTGAAGCTAAATCTGCCAGATATTTAAGTCAGGCTAGGTCTGTGGCCTTCAAAGCAGGTACATCAAAGAAGGCTAGAAGAGAAATGCCATCATCACTAAGAAGGGATGAAGATACAGCTAGCACTGGAACCAGTTCTTCATCAGAAGAATTGTCAGATGAAGAATTTGCACTATTCACCAGACAATTCAAGAAAATGATGAGAAGAAGAATGAAATGGAATAAGAAGAAATTATCTGGAACAAGTTCAGGTAAAAGCAAAGACAAATACAAAGACAAATCTGTGGTCAGGTATGATTCACTTCAGAAAAAACAAATTAAGACTAACAATATCTGTTATTATTGTAACAGAACTAAACATGTCATTGCTGACTATCCAGTAAAAAGAAAGGAGAACAGAAAATCAATGGAAAAGAAGTAATACAAAGACAAGAAGGCAGAAAAGGGTCTATTGGCAAAGAAGCCAAAGACCTTATCTGATAGTGATATTGATTCAAATGAATCAGAAGAAGAATATGCTCATATTAGATTGTTCTCCTATGAAGAGGAATTCCTCAGAGATTCCATATACAAGGGCAATAACTCCACACCTTCATCACTCCATGGTTACTCTGAAGATGATATGGAGATTAACTTGATGGCACTATCTGATGGTCCAGAAACAAAATTTCTTGACTGTCAGGATACTCAAGCAATCTATGACAATTCTAGTTGTTCTAAAACTTCTATTTATGAGACTAGGGTTGAGTTAGACTCATGTGACTCAAAGTTTGATTCACGTATGTCCAAATATGAAACTGAACTACAACAGCTCACAATAAAATTTGGAAAACTGCTGGAAGCTCTTGTAAATAGCAAGAAGCTTGTCAAAGAACAAGCTATAGATATTGCAACACTAAAAGACCTTGAGTATCATCATAAGATGGATACTCAGAAGATAGCTATTCAAATATCAAAGTTGGCTAAGCTTACTAACATCATTGATGATAAAATTATGTTGCTAAAACGAAAAGTTGCAACCATTCAGGAGTTAGAACTCAAACTCCTAAATTATAAAAGACTAGTACAACTATTTTCTAAACCTATAACTGTGTTGCCCATTATAGATACCTTCTCAAGAACACGTGTAAATGGAATTGGTTATGTTAAACCTAAGAGAAGAAGAGGAAAAAAGCTGACAGGACAAAACGGTCCAGTCATGCCACAACCTGTGTTCCAGACTAAGGGAAAAAAATCGAAAAGTATGGACCAGTTGGACAAAGCTCATGTGTGAATAGGTAAGCTATTCCTAATATCCAAGTAGGACTATTGTGACTGAGAGAAAAAACAATTATTATGGTCCCACTCAAAATACAACTATCAAGATTGTTGATTACTGTCCTAAGGAATGTCAGCATAAGGTTCCTTATATTCCTCCAAAGAGGAGGTACAATAGATATGATTGCTGGTGTTGTGGAAATATCTTACACTTTGCCCTGGCCTGTTGGTTCAATCAAATTGTGTCTCATGGGCAGAAGATGTTCCCAGCTAAGAAATTTTCAGGTGGTCTCAATAGAGCCCCAGGTAACAAGCACCTAGGACCCAAGACAGTTTGGGTTCCTAAGGATAAATAAATTCTTATTTTGTAGGTATGTCCAAGCACCAGAGATAGGCCCATCTGGTACTTGGATAGTGGATGTTCCAGACACATGAATGGAACAAAGGGAAACTTGAGGGATTTTATTCCAGTAAAGAATGGACCAAAGGTGATCTTTGGTCGAGATGACAAATGGATTTCCAAAGGTTATGGTAAGATCTCAAATGGCTTATTCACCTTCACTAAAGTAGCTTATGTGGAAGGGTTGTGACACAACCTTATAAGCATAAGCCAACTTTGTGATCTTGGCTATGTGATGCGCGTAAAATACGGCAAGCGTACCGGTCGCACAAGTAATATAAAATGGGTGAGTTTTCCCAAGTATCGATCTCACAAGGAACACAGTAAGGTGGAGTTAATTTCGAGGAGGACTTGAGATTGAAGTCCTCGGGTCGGAGGAAATGAAATGGGGGTTTTGATGGTTGCAATAAAAGAAAGTAAAAATCTATCAACTACTCCTATGCAATGCCGCTATGCAAAGCTTCGCTTGGCGGGATGAAGACTAGTCAGGCTGCTATGCACCGAATCGCTAGGCGGATGGGCGAGTAGGCTAGCGGATGAGGTGGAGAGAACGGCGGAATGAGGGTCGTAAGCACCTCTTCGCTACGCACGCCACTAGCAATTGCTAGTGCGGCAAGGATGGATGGTGATGGACGGAATATGGCGCACCTCAAGCAATAAATAACGAAAATACAAATCACATAGACATGATTTAGCACAAGCGTTTTACAAATAAACACACATCATCAATAAATGAAGTTTACAACAGCACATAAACAACAATAAAGGAAGAACAAGGCAAAAGATCGACCGAATCTGAAGCCTTATTGAGGATTCACAGTTGGAGTCGTCGGGTTATCAATCCGCGCCCAAGCTCGGTCCTCAACTGCGTCCGGGGTAGAGAAGGGCTGTCACCACCTTCCAATGGTCCGTCTTCTTTGTCTCACGATAGCGGAAGAAAGTTGCAAGCTTCCCTTTGCTTGATGGCCATGGCGTTGAAGCTTGAAATAAGCCTAAGAGATGATGGAGGAGGCCGAGGGGGTGCTCCGGCTTTGATTTGGCGGAGAAAGCTTGCCCGGAACCCCTCCCTAAGGTGGAGGATGAAGGGAAATGGCGGAACCCTTCGTCGGGGACGAAAAATGGCGGAAAAATCGGGCTCTCCGGATTAGGGCGAGACCTGCGCTATTTATAGAAAACAGGATTAAATACTGCGCACAATCACAGGTGCACGACCAGTGGTCGTGTGCGCTATGGCCTGTGACCGTGCGTTATGGCGGCAGAACTTGCACAAAAGATGTCATGACTGCGCACGATCGGCAACGCACGAGCAGTGATCGTGCGCGGTATAGCAGGTGCTCGTGCGATATGGCAGGACAGAACTTTCGAAAAGAGGGCATGACTGCACACGACCGATGATCGTGCGCCAAAGAGGTCGATGGTCGTGCGTGGGTAAAAACGCACGACCATTGACTCCTTTGCCAAAAAATGGTGAAAATCCTATGTCGGACGCCCACACGATCCCCGAACCTGCAGGAAAACTGCGCGCACTGTCGATCATGGCAGTCACAGAAATATATAAAATGCACAGTAAGAGGGAAATACACACACGCACAGAAATAGGCTAATAAAGTGCACAAGAAGTGGAATGTCGCAGCGAACCAAAAGGAGTGCTAATGGCGCTGAATGGTAGTGCAAAGACATGCAAATGAGCCCAGATGAGTCCGAAATTAAGTATAAAATATGGACTCATCACACCCCCAGACTTAACTGTTTGCGCGTCCCGAGCAAACACAACCT
This sequence comes from Platanthera zijinensis, assembly GCA_039513925.1. NCBI lineage: Eukaryota > Viridiplantae > Streptophyta > Magnoliopsida > Asparagales > Orchidaceae > Platanthera > Platanthera zijinensis. Next base: position 168,580,468 of record CM077078.1, on the reverse strand, counting down.
AAGCAGACAAGGAAAAAGAACTAGCTAACAATGAAATTGCAGAACAGAGTACCATGCGAAGTCGCATGCCCGCGTGCATAAAAATACAATAGAAGAAATTTCTAAGTATGCAAAATAGTTTATATTTCCCACAATGTGTATCAACAAGTTATTACTACTCAAAAATAGAATCACGGTGAATCATCCGGTCACGCATAGGAAGAAAGTAGACTGGCCACTAAGGTGAGCTTTGCCAAAGATCGGGGCTCAGGATCACCTCCAAAGGAATCCACCAATGTCGGAAACCATACGCTTGCCCGTTCGCACTCTCTCCACGGCACTAGTTAGACTCAAGCGCAAATCCGTAGGACTTTAGGAGAATCATGGGGCTTGGGTTACGGTGAGGTAAGCAATGATAAAAAGGATGGCTATGCACCTAACCCAAATGAGCTAGCCTAAAAGAATCCCTCAACAAACCACAATATAACCAGGTGCACCACACCCCCAGACTTGATTTTTGCAACATGGGTGTGTGCACCGCCTACTCCAAACCAAAATCATCTCCAAAAGATTTTCAATTAAACTTTTTCTTTCATCGTTTTTTTTTCTCATTTTCTTTGTATAATTTTGTCTTTGTAAACTTTTTCTTTTCACAATATACAATTTCAGCAAATAAAACTTGGGGGCATTTCCACATTTTCACAGATAGTATCACCACATCAACATCCCAACATAAAATGAAAAATACTATAGCTCGACTTGGGTGTGCGACTAGGATTGGCTATGAAGCTTTGGTGAAATAATGGTGGAGCTGAATCAAAAGAAGGGTAGGCACAACGGGGTTTAGCGAGGATATGACGTTAGGAACGGTACAAAGCTCAATCAGGCCAAAATGATGGCCTACATCACGCTTACGCTAGACTAACCATGCACTAATGCTTCGAGAGTAGCTTGGGGCAAGTTCTTAGCCACCGAGAAAGATAATCCTTCCCCCCCCCCCCCCCCGACTCAACCAAAACGAGTTTAGTAGCGGCTACACACATTCCTACACTACCGTTTGATTTACACCAGATTCACCAACTTTTGAGTAGAATAAGAAATATGTACGCAAATAGAAAAATATAGAACTATAAGCATACAAAAAAATTAAATCTACACAAATTTCTATATAAAACGAGAGCAGTTGACTAGAAACACAGCAAGGCCAACATTTTACTCCGTCGCACAATCCTAAACTAGCACAGAAATTTTCCAAATCTAACAAAGATACAAGTTCAACTCATGGCACGCTAATAGCTAAGCTCGCGCTCATGTGGGTGCAGTGGTGTGCAAGAAATGAACTAAACAAAATAATAACTATAAAAGCTTTTAGTATGCACATGAAATGTGTGCGTGCGGAAGGTAAACTGACTCTCCCCCAGACTTAAACTAAACAACACATCAATTGATATAGAAATTTAAATCAAAAAGAGCTAAGGGAAGAGGTTACCTAATGCTCAGCTAGTGAGCATACCACAAGACGCATGAAAAGTAGAAGCAGGACCGCCAAACGAAGAACCACAACCCCGCCAATGCGTAGTTTCCATGAATACCTGCAGGGGTGAGCTCCGCAAAAACAAAAGAAAAATATACAAAAAGAAAGAAAATGCAGAAAATATAAGATAACTACTGGGGTTACTGTCATCCCAACACGACTTATTAAATTCTATACAGTTCTAGCTAATGAGCCTATGAAAAGAAAAGTGCACAGGCAACTGTCCTAATATCCGTATCGGTAACGGGTACTGATACGGCGATAGCACAGTTACCCCTCTGCCTAAATAATCATACCTGCTCCTCGTAGGCAGAGGGAATAGGAAGTAAGATGAGGAGGCCTGGTCCTCACTCATCCCACCACAAAAAATATCCTTGCCTAGCAAGGTATCGTCCACCACAGGTTCGTAGGAAGCGATGGCAGCGGCAAAAATGCCAGGCGCATCGACAACCTCACATACCCGTGGAGATTCCACCTGCACAGGCTCAGATAAAGAAGGGGGATCAAGTAATAAAGAGACGAAGAACATAAGGAAATAATCGAGGGAGTGGTACCGGTCTCACTCCCCAAAGGCTGAGGTAGAAAAATATTGTCGGCGTCGTCGACAATGCAACAAGGCTCGGCAGGATCCATAGAGGCCTCCACCAAGACTTGGACTTCCTCCTCTGGTGCTGAGGGAGAATCCTCGACACCAGGAAGGTTGTCCTCCTCCATGGGAGTGGAAACAATCCATGTATCACAAGCCTCAACTTGTGTTGCATCGTCGAAAATGTCATAAGAGACGACCGAAGTAGAATGCGCAAAAGGCGGAAGAACTTTGCTTGGATAAAAGTCAAGCTCAAGTTCTTCACAAAGAATCGGCTCCACGCTTGGAGATGTATGCACAAAAGAGATGGGCTCAGCCACGTCGAAGCCTAGATCAGCCACACATCTGGTGGTTGTGTCCACATCATTCCCTTCAACAAATGAAGGTGACATGGTCACACAACCAGACGATGAATTTGTGCCACTGACGGTAGGAGTCGGGATGATCCGGATGTCCGGCTCATCATCCTCTTCCATAACACGGAGGTACTCGGCACAATCCTTCAGGACATGATCTGTTCTATGACAATACAAACACTTTCTCCCAGTATTCTGCGGTCCTTGTGAGACCGGAGAAGCATAAGAGAACGGTGTATGTGGCGAGGACAAGTGACCATAAGCTCGGGGCACAGTGTTTGAAGGGCTATACGAATACAGCATCTCATGCATTGTGCGCTGAGGCTTATGCTCAATATCTCTCGTAGGGCATTCATGACTAGCATGGGAGGAATTTCCACACCAACGACATTGGGCATAAGAATATCCCCACATGGTATCGAAATAGCAGATTCAAAATAAATTGTGCAAATTACAAAATCCAACAATATATTACTACAGTTGCCTAAACAAACAAGAAAAAGGAAAGCTAAACAGAAATAGAACAAAACAAAAGCGATTTACAAAGGAAAAGGACAGCAATTTCAGGTCTCCCTCTCCATCAACTCACACGACTGTGTTCCCCGGCAACGGCGCCAAAAACTTGATGCGCGTAAAATACGGCAAGCTTACCGGTCGCACAAGTAATATAAAATGGGCGAGTTTTCCCAAGTATCGATTTCACAAGGAACACAGTAAGGTGGAGTTAATTTTGAGGAGGACTTGAGATTGAAGTCCTCGGGTCGGAGGAAATGAAATGGGGGTTTTGATGGTTGCAATAAAAGAAAGTAAAAATCTATCAACTACTCCTATGCAATGCCGCTATGCAAAGCTTCGCTTGGCGGGATGAAGACTAGTCGGGCCGCTATGCACCGAATCGCTAGGCGGATGGGCGATTAGGCTAGCGGATGAGGTGGAGAGAATGGCGGAATGAGGGTCGTAAGCACCTCTTCGCTACGCACGCCACTAGCAATTGCTAGTGCGGCAAGGATGGATGGTGATGGACGGAATATGGCGCACCTGAAGCAATAAATAATGAAAATAAAAATCACATAGACATGATTTAGCACAAGCGTTTTACAAATAAACACACATCATCAATAAATGAAGTTTACAACAGCACATAAACAACAATAAAGGAAGAACAAGGCAAGAGATCGACCGAATCCGAAGCCTTATTGAGGATTCACGGTTGGAGTCGTCGGGTTGTCAATCCGCGCCCAAGCTCGGTCCTCAACTGCGTCCGGGGTAGAGAAGGGCTGTCACCACCTTCCAATGGCCCGTCTTCTTCGTCTCACGATAGCGGAAGAAAGTTGCAAGCTTCACTTTGCTTGATGGCCATGGCGTTGAAACTTGAAATAAGCCCAAGAGATGATGGAGGAGGCCGAGGGGGTGCTCCGGCTTTGATTTGGCGGAGAAAGCTTGCCCGGAACCCCTCCCTAAGGTGGAGGATGAAGGGAAATGGCGGAACCCTTCGTCGGGGACGAAAAATGGCGGAAAAATCGGGCTCTCCGGATTAGGGCGAGACCTGCGCTATTTATAGAAAACAGGATTAAATACTGCGCACGATCACAGGCGCCGACCAGTGGTCGTGCGCGTTATGGCCTGTGACCATGCGATATGGAGACAGAACTTGCACAAAAGAGTTCATGACTGCGCACGATCGGCAACGCACGAGCAGTGATCGTGCGCGGTATAGCAGGTGATCGTGCGATATGGTAGGACAGAACTTTCGAAAAGAGGGCATGGCTGTGCACGACCGATGATCGTGCGCCAAAGAGGTCGATGGTCGTGCGTGGGTAAAAACGCACGACCATTGACTCCTTTGCCAAAAAATGGTGAAAGTCCTATGTTGGACGCCCACACGATCCCCGAACCTACAGGAAAACTGCACGCACCGTCGATCATGGCAGTCACAGAAATATATAAAATGCACAGCAAGAGGGAAATACACACACGCACAGAAATAGGCTAATAAAGTGCACAAGACGTGGAATGTCGCAGCGAACCAAAAGGAGTGCTAATGGAGCTGAATGGTAGTGCAAAGACATGCAAATGAGCCGAGATGAGTCCGAAATTAAGTTTAAAATATGGACTCATCACTATGACATTTCATTCCACAAGGATGAGTGCCGCATAAAGAAGTCAAGTGACCAAGAGGTCATATTGATAGGCACTAAGTGTGAGAATGTGTGTTATTTGAATTTTCTTTGTTTAAAGTAAGACTCACCCATATGTCTAGTTGCAAATGATAAAGCCTCACACTGTGTCAAATAAAACAAGAGACCACCTAATTTGAACTATAAGTCTATAGGGAAGCTTTTCAGTAAAGTGCTAGTAAGGAATGGTCCTAACATTAAATGCTCTAAGGAGAGCATTTTCTCTGCATGCCAAAAAGGTAAGTAGACCAAAGCTTCATTCAAAAGTATTGAAACCAAAGACACAATGAGGTGTCTATACCTCTTGCACATGGACTTGTTTGGTCCTATCCAAGTTCATAGTCTAGGAAGGAAAGTCCACACTTTTGTGAATGTTGATGATTATTTGAGATTTACTTGGGTTTTCTTTATAAAGAAAAAGTCTGAAACTCCTGATGTCTTCAAGACATTTGTCAAACAAATACAGAATAAATTGAACAGTTCTGTGGTCAAAATCAGAAGTGATCATGGAACTGAATTTCAATCTGAATGCATGATAAAGTTTTGTGAGGAACTAGGGATTCAACAAGAGTTTTCCACTCCAAGAACACCCTAGCAAAATGGAATTGCTGAAAGAAAGAACAGAACTCTCATTGAAGCTGAAATAACCATGCTAAGTAATTCTTCTCTCCCAAAATATTTTTGGGCTAAAGAAATTAACACAACATGTCATGTTCTTAATAGAGCTTCAATCAACCAAAGGTTGAATAAGACTCCTCATGAACTAATGAAGGGCAGAAAACCAAACTTGACCTATTTTAGAATCTTTGGATGTAGATGTTTTGTCCTTAATAATGGAAAATATACATAACTAAATTTTCTGAGAAGTCCTATGAAGTCATATGTGTTGGTTATAGTAACCACAATAAGGCATATAGGGTCTATAACCTCAAGGATTAAGTTGTAGTGGAGTGTGTTCATGTCGTATTTGATGAAAGTTCTATGTTTTACAATGATAAGCCAGGTACATCAAGCACAATAGGAGAAGACTTGAATCTAAAGTAGATGTCAATAGAGAACTTAGTTCTAGTATTCCAAGATATACAAGATGGGGTCAACATTGTTGAGGAAGAGCTTGCACAGGAACAACAAGAAGAAGAAACTCAGCAACAAGATGAAGCTGTTCAAAGAGAATAGGTCACATTACCAGTAGCTGCCAGACATCTAAGGGATCATCCAAGGGAATTGATCATTGGAGATGCAGCCCATGGTATGACCACAGGAAGTAGACATCACAACACTGTGATGTACTCAAGTTTTCTGAACAAACAGAACCAAATAAGTTTGAAGAAGCCAATATAGATCCATTTTAGATAGGGGATATGCAGGAAAAATTAAACCAGTTCAAGAGATGTAAAGTCTAGAAGCTGGTTCCCAGACTAGTTGATTATAACATCATAGGAACTAAGTGTATCTACCGGAACAAACTGGATAAGAATGGTGTTATAGTCAGAACAAGGCAAGACTGGTTGCAAAGGGATATAGATAAGAAGAGCATATAGACTTTGATCAAACCTTTGCACCAGGGGCTAGATGGGAGGCTATTTGACTCTTCCTGGCATATACAGCCTACAAAGGATTCAAGGTTTACCAAATTGATATGAAGTCAGCCTTCCTTAATGTTAACCTTAAAAAATGGGTCTATGTTGAGAAACCATCAGGTTTTATTGACTCTACTAAACCTAATCATGTTTATCTTTTATTAAGATCTCTCCATGGATTGAAACATGCCTCAAAGGCTTGGTATAATACTCTGTCTAAATTCCTTCTGGAGAACAATTTCTCAAGAGGGAAAATAGACAAAACACTATTCCTAAGGGAAGTCAAAGGCAAGACCATCATAGTACAAATATATGTAGATGACATTATATTTGGTTTTACTGATGAGTCACTTTGCACTAAGTTTGCCAAACTTATGTAAGGTAAGTTTGAGATGAGTAACATGGGTGAACTTAAGTTTTTCTTGGGTCTCCAAGTTTAGCAAACTATAGATGGAATTTTCATTAGTAAGTATAAGTTCACTAAGGATATAATCAAGAAGTATGGCATGGAAACAACCACTTCCATGAGAACTCCTATGGGGTCTAGTATTTCTTTAGACAAGGATTGTGCTTGCAAGCCAGTTGATGTCACCTTGTATAGGGGCATAGTTGGATCCTATTTAACAGCCAATAGGCCAGACATAATGTATGCTACTTGTGTCTGTGATAGGTATCAAGCTTTCCCTAAACAATCTCATTATACAACAGTTAAAAGAATATTTAGATATTTAAAGGGCACACATAATCTTGTCCTATGGTATTCTAAGAATAGTGAATTTGAACTGACAGGCTTTTCAGATGCAGCTTATGCAGGATATAAAGAAGACAGGAAAAGAACAATAGGTTCATGTCAATACCTTGGAAGAAGGCTGGTGATATGGAGTAGAAAAAGCAAACAAGTGTCGCAATATCTACAGATGAATCGGAGTACATTTCAGCTGGAAGTTGTTGTGCACAATTGCTTTGGATTCAACACCAATTACAAGATTACAACATTCAACTTAGTAAAATTCCATTATATTGTGATTCTACTAGTGTCATTTCATTTGTAAACAATCATGTATCACATATTAGAATTAAACATATTAAAATTAGATATCACTTTATTAGGAGCATGTAGAAAATGGAGATATCAATCTAGAATTTGTTCTTACAAATAAACAAATTGTTAATACTTTCAAGCCAGGTAAGCTCAGAGACAACAGATGCCATTGATCGGTATTCTGCTTCAACTGATGATCGAGCAACTACTGTTTATTTCTTACTCCGCCAGGTAACGAGATGTCCTCCAAAATAGGTACCAAAGCCACTGGTTGACCGGAGATCATCCAAGGAACCGGCATAGTCTGCATCAGAGTACACAACCAATGTTGGAGTAGAGGATGAGGTTTTGTATTCCAAACCTTGACCCAGGGATGTTTTGAGGTATCTAAGAACACATTCAATAGCTTGAAGGTGAGATTGAAAGTCACACTAGTGTCAACTACCTTCACCTATTGGGGGGATAGGTGATTTGCAGTCTTTTTGCGGAATTAAAAATTTACTTAGAAAACAAAAGTTTAACTAAGTCAAAAATTGTGTCGAGACACCAGAGAATGTGTCGAGACATAAAAGAATGTGTCGAGGCAACAAAAAATGTGTCGACACTTTATACTGTAATGTGTCGAAACACCAGAAATTATGTTGACACAACATATTGTAATGTGTCGAGACACCAAAGTAAGTGTTGAGAAATCAAGGATGTCGAGACTCAAAGGTATATCTCGAGAGATATTATCCTCGTGTCGACTTGTGTCGACACATCTCGATAGATAATTTTTTCCATGTGTTGACACTAGGTATTTACCTAGAAATTTGGAAAAAAATCTAAATGTAGCACGCCCTTTCGTCTTCAGGGAAGATTAGAATATAAATAGGGTATGAGAGTAGAAGTCGACTATGCATTTTTGAATTGTTGATACCTGAGTGTCGAGACCTAGAACCCTGATCAGTCGACACTCGTCAGTATTTTCTCTCCACTCTCATGGCACCTAAGAATGATGATAACATCTTTGAAGGATATGAGCTTGTTCGCAATGGATTCAACTCAATAGATGAATAAATTAGGAATGTAATAACCCTAATCAATGAAGAAGGTTTGGATTATCTGCTCTCTGAACAATTAAATATCTTGAAATGAGAAGTTTCAGAATTCTTCTCAAATGCTCATCTGGATGCAAACTCAAAAAAGATTAGGTCTAAAGTGAATGGAGTTAAGATTAAAATCACAACCAGGAGATTAGCCAAGATTTTTCAATTACCAAGAATTGATCAGGATGATGATCGTGATTATGCCAGGACTACAGAATCTTTAAAGTAGTGTGGATCGGCCCCAACTACAAAGATTGGAAGCACCTTGATACCAGGGCAAATTCCTATCTGAGATAGTTGGAAAGGTGTTGTTGTGCAAGATAGGAGCACATGACAGGATCTCTGTATTTTTGTTTGAGCTGGTGACTAGAATTATATTGAAAGTCAGGAATAATTAGAGCAAAATAATCTTTGATAAGATTGGAGAGAGCATCAAGAAGCCCAATATGGGCAGAATTATAAGCCTCTACTTGGTACATGTCATTCCTGACAGCCTCAACCTCAAGATTGGATCTAAGATCAATCACATGAGGAGAATGGACATGAGGATACTTGCAAGGTGGGATAGAGTACTATCCAAGGACACGACTATAGTTGAAAAGGAGAAGGAGAAAAAGAAAAAAAATAGTGGTTGTGGAAGAATATTCTTCCAGTGATTCTGAAATTCAGGAAAGTTCAAGCTTAAGGAAATATGATGATTCAGCACCTATAAAATCTCCAAGGACCTCTCCTGCTACTTATGATTAGATGTAGGGGGAGACAATCATAGATAAGGATCCAATTGAGGGGGAGAACCTCAATGTTCTACCAGATATTGATTTGGATAATGCAAATACTATTGTAATGTAAGAAGTCAAAGAGCTAGACACTGTTCTAGAACATGTAGAGGTTCCTAAATAAGAAATGCATGATAGGGAGATTGAGGATGCAATCTCTAAGGAGACTGGAAGAAGAAATCATTATGAATCAAGATACAGATATCAAGGGGGAGATGACTGAACTTCCATAGGATTCAGTTCATGATGAAATAGATCTTGGTGAAGAAGGTGCACGAGTTGAGGGGGAGTTTACAGATCTGGCCCCAAATACTGAAGAAGCTAAAGAGCCTACATCTGTTGCAGTAGTTAGTTCTTTAGAATCTGAGGTGGAAGAAGCCTCTCAGATAAAGAAAAGAAAGTTGTCTGAACTCAAAATGAGGAGTAGCAGTTATAAGAAGACCATTCAGTATGGAACTACACCTGCTCCTGCAATGGATTTAAGCTCACCTTTGGTTAAACTATAGATAATTCTAGATCAACAGAGAAATCAACTGTAAAAGAATGTGGATGAAAGTAACAAGGATATGCAGTTACAATTGGCTCAAGAAATCAAATCAATTAGATTTGAGGTTAATCTGTTGAAGAAAGATATGACTGATTTCTTTCAAAGAGGAGCTAATGTTGTAGTGTATATTGTTAAACAGCAAGTGGAATCAAAGAAAATTGAAGATCAAATAGTTGTAAAACAAGGATATGTCATGGAAAATCAGACTAGAATGAATGAGAATATGATAATTATGCATGATACTACACTGCTAAAGATAGTTGAGCAAACTATTGCTCTAGAGACCAATATAACCTCTTCCTCCAAGGATATTGAAACTCAACTATCTACTCAAAAAGTCTCTTTGGTTAAGGAAGTGAAGGCCTCTTACAAAGAACTGGATGACCACTTGCTCAAAGCAAAGAATCATTTGTCCTCAGGGATAACCCATCTATAGGGTCAATTCATATTTCACAAAAATTACTTAAGAGATTATATAGAAAGAGAAGTCATAAAGGGGGAGAGAGTAATGATATAGGCAAGCTCTGAGCATGCTATTTGGACCTCAAATAGCGTCAGATAAACTCTAGGTCATCCTCCCATATGGTATGATGAAGATCAAACTGCTGAGTCTTATTACAAACCAGCTAATTTTGAGGCCATTAAAAATTTTGTCTAGTACATGTACAGTCCTCCACCACAAATTCAGAATATAGTATGTGAGGAGGTGGAGATGACTGATTTTGCATTGCTTAAAGAGAAAGAAGCTTAACTATCTAAGAAAAGATTCAGGGAATAGGCTGAAGTTAGGCAAGATTTTTAGCAGTGGAGTCCAACTTCTAGATCAATTATACTCACTGCATCGAAATCAGTCAATAATAACACAACTGACAGGGGAAAATCGTATTCAGAACATGAGTGGGTCAAGCATACAAAGCAACAAGAGATAATCCACAAATTCCGATATGATCTGAAGGCAGGGAAGTTCCCAGCTGATTCTATTGAGCCCAGCAAATATTTTCCCAAGCCCTATCATTATTTTGAAAGGCAAAGGCTAAAGGAAGAAGAAATCTTAAATGCCAAAGATGTCAAAGGAAAGAAGAAAGTTGTGTATGACAAGGTGGCTGAAGTTAAAGCTAAAGTACAATTAGGAAAAGACATTTTTATCAAAGAGACAGAGGATTCTTAGTTTATTTCTTTTCAAAACACTATGTAATTTGGCTTTAAGAACATTGTAACAAAATTGAAAGGTGTAATCTTTGAATAAATTTGAATGAAAAGTAATGTGCGCGAGGCCCGGCTCTCGATTGAGATGATGAGCGCGTAGGGTTCGAATCCTGCGCGGTGCGAAGGAGGCAAGTGCACCTGTCACAAGTAATACAGGATGTTTCAGTGGGGAATATCAAGGTCGTTGACTATTTCTACTCCTTTTGAAGGGACTATTATTTTACCAACAATAACATATTGGGTTTTATTGAACTAAAGCAGTTAAAATAGGGAGTTTGAAAAAATGGACTAAGAAAAATTCGATGAAGGGTTAACGCTTGGCATTGAATCAGATCGAAACTAAAACGACTCTTAATAATTATAGAACTTATTTTTCAAATTAATTAAAGGCAACTTATCCAAGGTGGTTCCGCAAACATGAGCTCACCAAGATCTAGTAATATCACTCTCATGAACATTAAGACTTTTTGACCGAACTCTTGTCTGATGAAGGATTCCTCTTAATGCCTGATTTACGCTAAAAACCCCTCTATTGGGTGGAGAACCCATAAAACACCTCCCCTGTAAAGACCATATAATATGGGTCCGGCCGGGGCCCCACAACATACGGACGCCACAGCTTTAGTATTAAAAGATGATATGAAAATTACCCAATCTAAAAAATCCAGACAAACACAGCAGAAACAGAACAAACTGACAGAAGTTATCCACTAACGATAGAGTATCAAATGGCCTTAAGGCCTTACACAATAATAGTCCAAAACATATCAATGTGCCAAGCACTCCTAGGCTACCTCGGCATGCAAGCCGGACATAAACATAACAAAAGTAGTAAACATAAAAGGAGAAACCAAGCACAGCAACACTTCATGAGGCTTAGGGATTTTCGCCCGGCGCGCTAGCTCCTGCATGCGATCCTTGCCTTGTAAGGATTTGAAGTAACGTGGGTCAGCAAAGGCTGACCTCTACTGTGTAACAAACACATCTCCTCCCGGCCGTCCCTAACGGACCCCGGGGTACCACTCCACCTGCAAGTTAGCACTTCGTATACCAAAAGAGCAAATATATTAAAGCGGTAAAACAGGCTTGGATGTCTCATACAACATACATGTTCTCTATATTTTGAACAAGGTGAAAGGGCCTACTATGCAGCATGAATGCAACCCGGGTTTCACCCAAGGCACCCTAGTTCGTATGCATCGAGCACAACATCAAACACTGCGTTTCCCCATTGGCTTAAAGCCGCAAACACAAGGGAACCACCATGTCCCTAACGACACACACGCCGTCACACGGAACCTTGCAAAGGCCCCACCCGCACAAGGGTCATATACCCCGGGGCTTGCCCGCACATTCTGACTTCGCACATCAGGGTTCCGTCTCACACTGACCGATTCTAAGAAGCCTTGCTGGACCCCACCCGCTCATGGCCACATTGCCCGGGCTTGTCCTCCGCTCGACATTCTCGTCAGTCCACAGAAGGGGCTAGTCTCGCCGGGACACTTCCCCCACATGACTTGCGTGCCACGGGATAGCCAGCCGACCACGGAGACATAGCTGCGATTTAGCACAGCACAAACAAAGGTTTCCCCGCCCCAATCGCCACTCGCACCGTGTCTTTCCCGTGCTCCAAGGAAACCATCTACCGCACAAAGCGGAGCTAACCTCGTCTGGTTCCGACTACGAGTACTCACTCAAATAAGAGGGGGAAAACGCATACATACAACGGCATATTGCCGCTGCAGATTTCTATCGAAACCCCAAAACTCGCTATGCAACATCACCGGGTCAGACAAACAATCGCGACCACGGCTTCACCCACAATGCCTAATCCGCTAACGGAGCGGATCTCTAATGCAAAGCATGCCGGGGTGAGCATACTCAACCCGGAGGTCCTCTTGAACCTAGGCTACATGAATCCCTCTCATTTGAGAGATTCAGTGCTCAAAATACGAAAGGAAGGGGATGCTATTCATGCATCCTAAATCCTAAAATCCGAGAGGAGAAGCGTCATTACCTTCCGTCCCCTCTTCCTAGCCATGGAGAAGATTTGCTCGGTTGAACACCATCGCAACGCTCCCACCTTCGCGGATCTAAACTCCGCTCGCGAAACGGACCTCCGACGCTTCGTCGGCGGCCGGATCTTGGCCTCCTTTCTCTCCCTTCTCTCTAGAACTTAGAGAGATAAAAGAAAGTAGGGAATGAGGGTTTGGAACCCTATTCTCGGCCTTAAACCGCCCAGGGAGGCCCCCCACCGTTGGATCTTCCAAGGAAAAGAACAAACGGCCACGATCGGAACCCAAATTAGAAAATCTGGGCCGAACACGGGTTGCAACACGGCCGTGTGCATGGCCGTGTTAGCCATTCGCCGTCTCGACCGATTCGAAAACCAGCACATGGCCTTTGACACGGCCTTTGACACGGCTTCCAACACGGTCGTGTCGCCGTTGACACGCCCGTGTCGAGGCCCGTGTCACTCCCCCCACCGACCAACATTCCCAGCCAGAGAAGGACACGGCCCAAGACACGGCCAAAGACACTGCCCTCGACACGCCCGTGTTAGCCCCGACACGGTCATGTCATGACCCGTGTCACGCCTAGCAGATTAAATTCTACGAACAGCCCGAGAAGGACACGGCCAGGGACACGCCCGTGTCCAAGGCCGTGTGCCTTCTTGTCGATCGTCGACCAACACGGCTTGGCGACCCAGGCTCAACACGGCTCGACGACCCAGGCGTAACACGGCTTGTGACACGGCCGTGTCACAGGCCGTGTGCCTACCCCCAAAACCCAAACTTGGCCAAAACGACGCCGTCGATTCCTCTTCCATGTTTTGGGGTGTTACAATTCTCCCCCCTTTAAAGAATTTCGTCCCGAAATTTAAAACATGGAAAGTACACAAATTCCAAACGGTACCTGAGGAGAAAAGCTCGGGGTACTCCTCCAGCATGGCCTGCTCTCGCTCCCATGAGAGCTCCTCGCAGCCACAGTTGTCCCAACGGACCTTTACGAGTCTGACTTCCTTGTTCCGTAATTGCCGAACCTCTGAATCTTCTATCCCGATTGGACGAACTCGCGTTCTCAAGTCTTCCTCTACCGGCACCGCCGTCGGCTCAATCACCACGTTGGCTTCTAACAAAGCTTTCCTCAAAAAGGAGACGTGAAAAATGTCATGCAATCCACTTAGCTCTGTGGATAACGCCAACCGGTACGCTGCCTCTCCCACTCGCTCGATGACCTTGAATGGTCCCAAAAATCTCGGACTCAGCTTCTTTAGTCGGCGAATTCGTGAAACGCCATTGAACGGCTTGATCTTAAGGTACACCCAGTCGCCCACAGCGAATTCCACATGCCTGTGGCGAGCATTGAAATACTTCGACTGCCGATCTTGAGCTACCTTTATGCGCTCTTGGATGGTCCGCACTAGCTCACTAGCGTCAGCTACCACTTCTTTCCCCAAAAGCTTGGTGTCTCCCGCCTCTGTCCAAGACATCGGTGTTCGACACCGCCTCCCATACAGAGCTTCATATGGCGCCATCTTGATACTAGCTTGGTAACTATTGTTATACGCAAACTCCACCATGAAGAGGTGATTCTCCCACTTCTTGCCAAAGTCGAGATTACACATCCTTAGCATATCTTCCAAAGTACGGTTCGTTCTCTCAGTTTGCCCATCGGTTTGAGGATGAAAAGCCATACTGAACTAGAGTTTTGTGCCCAAGCTCTTCTGCACCAACCTCCAATCCTTAGACATGAAACGTCCATCCCAGTCGCTGACTATACTCTTCGGAATCCCATGGAGTCGTACAATATTGCGGACGTACAACTCCACCAACTTTTCCACACCGTCCTCCTTCCGGTTTGGGATGAAATGTGCCACTTTGGTCAAGCGGTCCACAATCACCCAAATGGCATAATTACCCTGCTGCGATCTAGGCAACCCATGCACAAAATCCATGGAGATGTCATCAAATTTCCATTCGGGGATTGGAAGAGGCTTCAAGAACCCGCCCGGCTTCTGACATTCGGCCTTCACCAAGGCACATGTTTGGCACCGACTCACACACAAAGCCACGTCCCGCTTCATCCCAGGCCAACAATAGGACTTCTTCAAGTCCAAGTACATCTTTGTACTACCCGGGTGAATGGAGTACTTAGTGAAGTGAGCCTCAAACATCAACTCCTCGCGGAGCTTGCCGAACTGCGGTATACAAATCCTTCCGCCCTTCCTCAGAATCCCATCAACCATGTCCCAGGCGCTACCCTCGCCCTTTAGAGCTTCCTCCACGAAAGGTTGGAACTCCGCATCTACATGGGTCGCTTCCCGAATACGATCTCATAAGTCACTCTGCATCTCAATCCAATTTAGTCGAGCCACGCTAGACTCGCCTCTTGCCACACATTCCAAACCAAGGGACTTCCAGTCCCGCCTTAACCGCTCATCGTGAGCTTCAATCCAATTTCCATGCCCCGAGTATTTCCTACTCAAAGCATCTGCCACCACATTGGCTTTCCCTGGAGTATACTGAATCGCCACCTCGTAGTCCCCAGGGAACTCGACCCACCTGCGTTGCCGCATATTTAGGTCCTTCTGATCTAGGAGATACTTCAGACTCTTATGGTCCGTGAAGATCTCCACCTTTGCACCATTAACGTAGTGCCTCCACAACTTCAAAGCAAAGATTACCGCCGTCAACTCCAAATCATGGACGGGGTAATTTCTCTCGTGAGGCTTCAGCTGCCTCGACCCAAAAGCTATCACACTACCATGCTGCACCAACACGCACCCTAAACCGCATCCAGATGCGTCGCTGAAGATCTGGAATCCTTCGGTCCCCTTTGGTAGACTTAGGATCGGCGCCGTCATTAGCCTTTCCTTCAGGGTTTCAAACGCCTCGTTGCACTCTTGTGTCCATACAAATTTCTGATCCTTGCGAGTTAGTGAAGTGAGGGGTAGAGCTATCCGCGAAAAGTTTTCCACAAACCTTCGGTAGTACCCGGCTAGTCCAAGAAAACTTCGGACTTCCGCCACGGTCCTCAAAACTGGCCACTCTCTGATGGCTTCTACTTTCGCTGGATCTACCGCCACCCCATCCCCACTAATCACATGGCCTAGAAATGCCACTTTCTCCAACCAGAACTCGCACTTGGAGAACTTCGCATAAAGCTGGTTCTCTCTCAATACTTGCAACACTGTCCGCAAGTGCGACTCGTGCTCCGCTTCCGACTAGGAATACACCAATATGTCATCGATAAAGACGACTACGAACCAATCCAAATATTCGTGAAACACTCGGTTCATCAAGTCCAGGAACACGGACGGCGCGTTCGTTTGCCCGAATGGCATCACCGAGAACTCAAAATGACCATACCTTGTACCAAACGCGGTCTTGGGTATGTCTTCGTCACGAATCCGCAACTGATAATATCCGGACTTCAAGTCCAACTTGGAGTACACCACCGATCCCACCAACTGGTCGAAGAGGTTGTCTATCCGAGGGATCAGATACTTATTCTTGACAGTCAATTTGTTCAACTCTCGGTAGTCTATGCACAGACGCATACTACCGTCCTTCTTCTTTACAAATAACACCGGCGCACTCCATGGTGAAGAGCTGGGCCTGATATACCCTTGCTCCAAAAGCTCCTGCAACTGAACCTTGAGCTCACCCAACTCCTTTGGTGCCATCCTGAAGGGTGGACGCGACACTGGTCTAGCCTCGGGCACCAACTCGATGGAGAAACCAATCTCCCGCCGAGGAGGTGCTCCCGGTAACTCCCCGGGAAATACATCTCCAAACTCCGCCACCACGGGCACTTCTCCAAGAGACAGCCTGGAAAGGCTAACCTCCAACAATGCTACTAGAGCTACACCTCCCTGATTAACAGCTCGCACTAAATGAAGTGCCGAAACTAGGGAACAGGACACTCCATGCAGGCCTTCAAACTTGACTTCCGCTTGCCCCCACGCCCCTCAGGGTTACCACCTTGGACAAACAGTTGATACTGGCACGCTGCTCTGCTAGCCAATCCATCCCCAAAATCACATCGAACTCGGACAACGGCAAGATTGCCGCTACCAATAAGAAGTCGACTCCCTCAAGACTCCAACAAATCGGGCCTCTAGCCCTGGTAGTCATAGATGACCCATTGGGCATGCGCACGTTCAACTCGAAGTCCGTCGAGAAAGACTCCACTCCGATCCTCCGGATAAAGCCTTCCGCAAGGAAGGAGTGCGACGCTCCCGTATCAAAGAGTACCCTAGCGGGGTACCCAGATACCATTACAAAGCCTACACACATGCAACAAACATAAAGGCTTGAAAGATAGGAATCTAAGGTGCAGGTTGAACTCTCGTACCTGTCACCACATCGGGTTGATGGATTGCTTCTTGTTGCCCAAGGTTGTAGGACCTTGGCTGCACTGGTTGAAACCGAGAATCACACGACCCCGCCATTTTCCTCTTCTCTGCTGCACTGGGTCCGGAGCGTACGGTTTGCTCCTGCCTTGGCTCTTGCTCAGCGCCCCCTTGGGTACAAAATCTTGCTATGTGGCCTGGCTTGCAACAACTGTAACACGTTTGCGGTCCCTTAGAGCGTGACCCTCCGGACGTCCAATTACTTTTCTTGCCCGACTTATATGGGGAAGGCTTCTTCTTCCACCGGCTCCCTTCCGCCTTTCCATGGGACTGAGAAGGCTTCTTCTCCTCCCCCTGTTTGGGTGTGAAACCCTTGCGACGCTGGGATCGCTCCATGTCGCGCTCCAAAATTCGGGCCGCCTCCACCAATTCATTGAAACCCGCACGTTTCATCGATACGAGGGGTTGTCTTAGATTCTCTCTCAGTCCATGATAAAAGAGATTGTCCCTCTCTTCATCGTCTGCCATGGTCGTCCCTGCATAACGACCCAAGCGAGTAAATTCCTGAACATACTCATCCACTGACTTGTCTCGCTGCACCAGATGTAGGAACTGCCTCTGGAGGGCTAACCTCGATGAGGCGGGAATGTACTTCTTCAGGAAGGCATTCCCAAATTCCTCAATGGACGGTGTGCGTCCTAGAAATTGCCGACCACTGTGGCTCACCCACCATAACTTGGCATCTCCCTCCAACATAAAGGCTGCGAACTCTACCTTTTTCTCTTTGGGCGCCTCTGCCGCCCTCAGAAGCTCCTGAATTCTAGCCCACCAATTCTCTGCATCTGTGGGCGTGCCGATTCCCTTGAAGGTTGGAGGGTGGAAGCTTAGAAAGTACTTCATTTGCTGGTCCCCATGCCCGACAACCACTCTCTCGGCCTGCGGCTCTGCCCGCCTGACTTCCTCAACCGGCACGGTCGCTGCCGTATCCGGGGTAGCAGGAGTTGCTACTTGAGCAACGGGAGCTGCTACCTGTGCTGTCGCTGCAGCTTGGGCCACCACCATCGCTTCTGCAAGCATACGGCAGAAGTCGGCCGACGTGACCCCCATCCCTAGCGGACCTTGCGCAGTCGCACTACTTGCCGAGAGCTCTTCTCTTGGCCTTGAGGTCCCAGCCTCGTTGCTTGCACTCTAAATACAAGCAAGAAAACACAAATCAGTCTCTAATCGCAAGACTCGAACACCAGGACACTCATGGTCCTTCGATACTCCTATGTGGATAACTTCTTATACGCGACTCGACTTATACTTTCGACCGCGAACCTTCTCGTTGGAACGCGAACCTGGCTCTGATAACAAATTGTAACACCTCCCCTGTAAAGACCATATAATATGGGTCCGGCCGGGGCCCCACAACATATGGACGCCACAGCTTTAGTATTAAAAGATGATATGAAAACTACCCAATCTCAAAACTCCAGACAAACACAGCGGAAACAGAACAAACTGACAGAAGTTATCCACTAACGATAGAGTATCAAATGTCCTTAAGGCCTTACAGAATAATAGTCCAAAACATATCAATGTGCCAAGCACTCCTAGGCTACCTCGGCATGCAAGCCGGACATAAACATAACAAAAGTAGCAAACATAAAAGCAGAAACCAAGCACAGCAACACTTCATGAGGCTTAGGGCTTTTCGCCCGGCGTGTGATTTGAAGTAATGTGGGTCAGCAAAGGCTGACCTCTACTGTGTAACAAACACATCTCCTCCCGGCCGTCCCTAACGGACCCCGGGGTACCACTCCACCTGCAGATTAGCACTTCGTATACCAAAAGAGCAAATATATTAAAGCGGTAAAACAGGCTTGGATGTCTCATACAGCATACATGTTCTCTATGTTTTGTACAAGGTGAAAGGGCCTACTATGCAGCATGAATGCAACCCGGGTTTCACCCAAGGAACCCTAGTTCGTATGCATCTAGCACAACATCAAACACTGGGTACTTCCGTTTCCCCATTGGCTTAAAGCCGCAAAAACAAGGGAACCACCATGCCCCTAACGGCACACATGTCGTCACACAGAACCTTGCAAAGGCCCCACCCGCACAAGGGTCATATACTTCGGGGCTTGCCCGCACATTCTGACTTCGCATGTCAGGGTTCCGTCTCACACTGACCGATTCTAAGAAGCCTTGCTGGACCCCACCCGCTCATGGCCACATTGCCCGGGCTTGTCCTCCGCTCGACATTCTCGTCAGTCCACAGAAGGGGCTAGTCTCGCCGGGACACTTCCCCCACATGACTTGCGCGCCACGGGATAGCCAGCCGACCACAGAGACATAGTCGCGCCTTAGCACAGCACAAACAAAGGTTTCCCCGCCCCAATCGCCACTCGCACCGTGTCTTTCCCGTGCTCCAAGGAAACCATCTACCGCACAAAGCGGAGCTAACCTTGTCCGGTTCCGACTACGTGTACTCACTTAAATATGAGGGGGAAAACGCATACATACAACGGCATATTGTCGCTGCAGATTTCTATCGAAACCCCAAAACTCGCTATGCAACATCACCGGGTCAGACAAACAATCGCGACCACGGCTTCACCCACAATGCCTAATCCGCTAACGGAGCGGATCTCTAATGCAAAGCATACCGGGATGAGCATACTCAACCCGAAGGTCCTCTTGAACCTAGGCTACATGAATCCCTCTCATTTGAGAGATTCAGTGCTCAAAATACGAAAGGAAGGGGATGCTATTCATGCATCCTAAATCCTAAAATCCGAGAGGAGAAGCGTCATTACCTTCCGTCCCCTCTTCCTAGCCATGGAGAAGATTTGCTCGGTTGAACACCACCGCAACGCTCCCACCTTCGCGGATCTAAACTCCGCTCGCGAAACGGACCTCCGACGCTTCGCCGGCGGCCGGATCTTGGCCTCCTTGCTCTCCCTTCTCTCTAGAACTTAGCGAGATAAAAGAAAGTGGGGAATGAGGGTTTGGAACCCTATTCCCGGCCTTAAACCGCCCAGGGAGGCCCCCCACCATTGGATCTTCCAAGGAAAAGAACGAACGGCCACGATCGGAACCCAAATTAGAAAGTCTGGGCCGAACACGGGTTGCAATACGGCCGTGTGCATGGCCGTGTTAGCCATTCGCCGTCTCGACCGATTCGAAAACCAGCACATGGCCTTTGACACGACCTTTGACACAGCTTCCGACACGTCCGTGTCGCCGTTGACACGCCCGTGTCGAGGCCTGTGTCACTCCCCCTACTGAACAACATTCCCAGCCAGAGAAGGGCACGACCCTAGACACGGCCAAAGACACGGCCCTCGACATGCCCGTGTCAGCCCCGACACGGCCGTGTCATGACCCGTGTCACGCCTAGTAGATTAAATTCTGTGAACAGCCCGAGAAAGACACGGCCAGGGACACGCCCGTATCCAAGGCTGTGTGCCTTCTCGCCAATCGTCGACCAACACGGCTCGGCGACCCAGGCTCAACACGGCTCGACGACCCAGGCGCAACACGGCTTGTGACACGGCCGTGTCACATGCCTTGTGCCTACCCCCAAAACCCAAACTTGGCCAAAACGACGCCGTCGATTCCTCTTCCAAGTTTTGGGGTGTTATAACCCAATCCGGTAGAATTACGCTTCTACTCTCTTGAGGGTATGCACGCAACTCTTTTTACCCAAGGGTGATCAGTCCATACGCACGGCCTCTTGATTAGCTAGCATATGGATAATGGAAATAGAGCGCACACATCGATATGTGGTTCTACGCGTCGTATACCCGGGGAAAATCTTAAGCCTTTTAATAAAAGTGAGAAAAAGACCTTTAATTATTTAGAGTGATTTTTTATGTCCCAATGATCTTTGATTCCGAGGGCTAAGGACGATTAGCCACTTATCGGTATAAGGGTGGCTTATAAGTTTGATGAGGCGTGAGTTCAAAACTAAACGCTAAATGGTTATAAATAGAGGACATAAAAATAACGTAACGTTAGGAACAAAAAGGTAAAAACTTTATTTTTTAACAGAGAACTCATACGCACAACGAACCCATAATTAAGTAAAAGCTAACTTACACTAAAGGAAAACATAATTGAAATGACAAGTCCTATTCAAACGAGTAGGCGGAAAATTACAAGTCCTACTCAAACGAGTAGGCGGGAAATTACAAGTCCTACTCAAACGAGTAGGAGGGGAATGGCAAGTCCTACTCAAATGAGTAGGCGGAAAATGAAAGAGAGTCCTACTCGAATGAGTAGGCGTGAAATAAACGCACACACACACACACACACACACACACACACACTCTATATAATTGAAAGAAAGCAAAAAACAATTATCTCATACACACACATACTCTACATGAAATTGAAAGATCAAAATGAAACTTAATCTCATACACTCACACACACACAATTTAAAAAGAAAAACAAAGTAATCGAAAAATTAAAACAAAAAAATAAATACTCCCAGAACTTGCTAAAAATCAATAAAAAGATGAAATAAAAATAAAAAAACAAAAGTTTTTAGAAATAAAAGCAAAAAATCAAACTGTTTCAAAATATTAAAATGATAACTTTTTCATTCTTATAATTTTATAAAAGTGAAAGTAAAGTAATAAAAAAGCTTAACCTATAACTAAACAAAGGGAAAAGAAAAATAAAAGCTATCAGAACTATGAAAACATAAAAATATAATAACCTAAAGTTTAACTTATACACCCACACCTATATTTTAAAGAGAAAGACAAAGATACTTAAGATTGCTGAAAGAGAGGAACTTAGAGGCATTCCAGTATAATATGAGGATGAAAAGACAAACATATTTATTAAGTATAAAGTTTGATTACAAAATCTAAGACAAACACAAAGAGGAGGGGGAAAGATATCCTTACATAGCACAAAAAGCAACTAAGCAGCAGTCCAACAGCAAAATGGCTCAAAAATTTGAACCCTTGGACCTTACAGAGAATTTATACTTATAAGCAAAAATTACGGGAGGTGGTAAGCTGGAGTGCAGGGGAAGCATAAATTTTGATGACAAGCTAGTTCTTGAAGCAGTGGGGGTGGGACACGTCATGGTCACCGTGACTGGAAGCGTTGAGCGTCGATAGAAAGCAAAGCATCGAGTGGAGTCAAAGCATCTAGCAGCATTTAATGAACCTCGAGCGTGGCATTAAGTTGCGTTCAACAAACGTCGAGCTTGGAGTGTTGATCTACGTTCGATGAAAGTCGATTTGCTGAGTCTGGCATAATATCGTCGAGCGTTGATCTTGTGAAATTCGTCGAGCTCTTCTGTTATGAAATTTCTCGAGCATTGCTCCTGTGAAATTCATCAAGCACTGATGTTATGAAATTCATCGAGCACTGCTCGTTGAATGATGATCGAAGAACGCTGATCTGGCATTAATTCGTCGAACACAGTGTCTGGCATCAATTCATCGAGCGGAAAGTTTGGCATAAATTTGTCGAGCATAGATCCTGTGAAATTCGTCGAGCACAGAGTCTGGCATAATTTCATCGAGCGCTGCTCGACGAATCATCGAGCACTGATCGACGAGAACAAATTCGTCGAGCATTGATTGACGAAATCAAATTCGTCAAGCGCTGCTCGACAAATCGTCGAATGCTGATAAACGAGATAAAATTCATTGAGCGCTACTCGACGAGATCAAATTCGTCGAGTGTTACTCAACGAATATGGTCATTTCTGTACAGGAAGCATATTTTTGATGTAATCAAAGAAACATGCCCCGGTCACAGGCGTGTACCTTGAAAAATTGATATTTTCTGCAAAAAAAAAAATTTAGAAAACAAAATAATCTTAAGTTACAAGGGTATTTACAAAAAAGGAACAATTTATTGGATAAAAATAACTTAAAACTACAAAAATAACTTAAAACTAATTAGGTAAAGTACTGAAAAAATATGAATATTTATAATTCATCAAAAAGTTTTATTGCATTTATTACATCCGTGTTATCATTATTGTGTTCTATTATATTTTGTTTCGCACTTTTAGTGCACATCATAATTATCCTATTTTGGTATTATGGTTTATATCATTGAATTCAGGTTATGACTTCTCCAAATAGGGGGAGATTGTTGGGTACATTGGACACAATGTACTTGATTTAAAGAAGCCCGTTCAAGTAAATGATATACACAAGTATGTATTTGATTTATGTGTTAGTTCATGTGTGCAGATTGCTTATTTCATATTGATTAGATAGGTGTTTCATGTCATATTGACAGATGGACTCAAAGAAGCTGACTGGAAAGTGAAGATAATTGCCTAAGTACAAAAGCATCGAGTGAAGTCAGCAAAGTGCTTAGTGAAGTCAACACAGTCAACACCTATCAAAATTGCAATGCAAGAAAAATTTCTAAGTAGAAAAGTGTCGACCCTCTTAGCTTAAGTCGACACCTTTGCAAGAGCAGTGTCCAGTTAAGTCAGTTATCTCGACACTTTGAAGATCAAGTTAGTAGTGTCGAGATAAGTCGGGATATCTCAACACCTTGAGACAATTGTGTCAAGACAATACAACTATCTCAACACCATGTAGAAATGAAGTGCAGACTTAAAGTGTCGACACTCAGTAGACAGTAGTGTCGAGATAATTCAACTGTCTCGACACAGTGAAGAATTAAGACAAGTATCGACACTAGGCAAGCTGAAGTGTCGAGATAATTCAACCGTCTCCACATAGTGAAAAATAAAGCAAGTGTGATAGTACGTTTTGTACTCTAAACTATTATGGTATATTTCCTTGTTTTTAAGGCATTATTCATACCTTATAAGCTTATTTTTTATCTTTCTTATGTAAATATTATTATCACTAACATTTTCTTGTCTTTTTGCAGGTTTCCAGAGTTTTGGTCAAAAATGACCTGACACACCCCCCTATCACGCCCTCCCTGGGCGTGTCACGGGGCATGTCACCTAATCTCGAGGAAGCTTCCTGACAGAGACTAAATAACAGGAAAAACTGTTGTTATGCCCCCCTGACACGCCCTCCTTGGGAGTGTCCTAGGACATTATACGGGGCGTGTCGCACTCTGCCCAAAGCCTGCCACCGCATTAAATGTTTTCTCGCCTCAACACGCCAACAGTACAATCACGCCCACCCAACACGGGCGTGACACAGGCATGTTCGCCCCTTTTTTCAAGACTGATAGATTTCCAACCAATCATTTTAACGGGACGTGCATGTCACACCCCCACTTATAGGAGCGTGACCCAGGGCGTGTCAATCTTTGTACAGAAGTAATCATCCTTCCCGCCAGTATCCAGAACCCGAGGTCAACCCCGTACATGTCACGCCCCCTGACTCACCCTCCCCGGGCATGACCTAGGGCGTTACAAACCCATGGAAAATTCTATAAATTTAGATGTCCCTCTGGTGTCCAGAACAAGTTTGGGCTGAGAGGGGGAGGTGCTGCCCCTTAGTTTCTTGTCTTTTTTAGTGTTCTTCCCCCTCTCTCTCTCCCTTTCTCATTTTGTGTTTTTCCTTAACCCTAGCTTAGTGCTTGCTTTTGTAATAGCTTTTATTGTAATCTTTGCACTTGCTCTAGTTTCTATTTGTACGGCTAGAATAGGTTTTCAATTCCATGCAATTGTAATTTCCTTTTCAAGTGTAGCTCTCTTTTATTATTAATATAAGTGCCCCTTATTTACTTCGTGTTATTATGCCTTTGGACTCATCCCTCTTCCTCCACTTCACTATGATTAACTAATCCTCCTTGTTCTCGATCTTAATGATCTGAGGTTTGAGTGATTAAGTTATGATGCTTTGAATTTACCTTTTCTTTGTAGAGTTTTAGACCTTAGATTACTCTTGATTAACCTTTTCTTGGATATATATCATAGATATATATTTTCCATCTTAGCTATCATTATTGGCAAGCCGAGAGGCCGATAATTTGTAGTGAGCATTCAAGAGTAAAGAGAGTTATACGCACCCCTTGAGAGAGGTAAACATCCAAAACTCCCGGATTGGAGTAAAATCAAATAGTGGGGTTCACCGCGTAAAGCGATCTTTAGGCCTCCGATTTAGATGAGAGTCGGTCGGACCTTCCTAACCTCAGTTGGGCACGACTTTGAGAGAAGCGTGTTTAAGCTTTAGGAACCTCTACGGTCAAGGACCTTCACCCAATTAAGTTTAGGTTATTTATCATGTTTTTAATCGACTTTAGCCAAGGTGATTCTCGATTGAGTGCATTTCCATTTAATCATTCTAATTCTTTATCGTAATCATTTCGTTTATGATTTCTACTTAACTACAATTAGTTCTCTTTTTATGCAATATTTCCTTTCTTTAGTGCGTTTAGATTTCTCTTCAACCCTAAAGATTTCCGTCGATAAAATAATAGTCTTCGTGTGAGTAAGTTTACTCAACGGTTCCCGGATTTCAATTCGATACTTGTGTCCCCAAGCTACAGTTCGATAGGTATACTTGCCTAATTGGATTGCTAATTAAGCTCTCTTTTCTTAAGAGGAAAGCAATCTCCAAGTTTTTGGCGCCGTTGCCGGGGACCATCTTTTGTTGATATATCGAAAACACGAACCTATTACTTTTATCATTTCTCTTTCTCATCCTCCTTCAAAAAAATTAAAATCCAAAAAATTTATTACCGCTCTTAATAGAAACCCACATCACAATTTTTCTACACCACCTAAATCTCTCGAAAAGGGCAATGTGGCTCTAAATGCCACTATCTTGGCTTTTACCTTGCGAACCATTCATCTGGTAGCCCTTGGGAAGTTCAGGAGTTAAATTATCTTTAAAAAATCAATTTATAAAAAAAATTATTAGTTCTCATTTTCTAGTTTATTTATTTCTCTTTCTTTATCTTCTCTTCTTCTAGTGCATGACCCGCAGGAGTCCGTCGGTTATTTTAGACTTGGACCACGAAATTGAGCGTACTCTTTGGAGAAGATCACAATTTCAAGGCCCTACTCTCCAAGTACCTGTTGAGGACTCCGAGTCATTCTCTACTTTAATAATGGAAGAACCCCACGTAGAGGAAGTCGTGCATAGGCTTATGTCTGATTATGCACTACCAAATCTAGAGGGAATAGAATCCAGTATAGTGCTACTATAGCTAATAATAATTTTGAAGTAAAGCCTAGCATAATTCAAATGGTGCAGCAGTATGTGCAATATGATAGAATTCAAGATGAAGATTCGAACGCACATATAGCAAGCTTTCTTGAGATTTGTGATACCTTCAAGATAAACGGTGTCACAAATGATGCTATTAGGTTAAGATTATTTCCCTTCTCTCTAACAAATAAAGCAAAATAGTGGTTGATGACACTGCCAAGATGGAGAATCACCACTTGGGATCAATTAATTGAAAAATTTTTGGCGAAGTATTTTTTGCCAGCTAAAACTGCAAAACTTAGGAACGATATTTCTGCTTTTAGATAAATAGATTCTGAAACCTTATATTAAACCTGGGAAAGATTTAAAGAACTGTTAAGATGATGCCCACATCACGCGCTGCCGGTTTGGTTACAAGTGCAGACATTTTAAAATGGGCTAAATCAAAATAAAAAGCAAATGATAGACGCAGCTTCTGGAGGTACTTTAAACCATAAGACCCTGGAAGCAGCTCTCGAGCTTTTAGAGGACATGGCCATGAACACCTATCAGTGGAATGTGCCTAGGTCCCGCCCAAACAAACCTGCAGGTATCTTTGAAGTGGACAACTTCTACCAGTTAGCTCTGTAAGTAGAAATATTAAGCAAAAAAATTACAGAGATGACTGCTGCCTCCACCGTTCATGTACGAGAATCAGTAACCCCTGCTCCTGAATAAGTAGATTATGTTAATAATATGCCTAGAATTGCTTTTTATAATTTTTCTATTGCGAACTTTCATGCTCCTGGTTTTAATTTTCCGAATAGTTATAATCCTGCTTTACAAAACCACCCAAATTTTTTGTATAGTAACACTTCGAACGCGATGCGCCCGCCACCTCAAAATGATTTTTATGCACCACCTTCACCTCTTCAAAACCATCCAAAACCTCTAAGCTTGGAGGAGTTACATTCTAAATATATAACCACAAATGACGCTACTATAAGAACCTTAACTACAAGCATTATAAGTTTAGAAAATCAAGTAGGACAGCTCGCAAAAATAATTTTTAAGCGACCCGCAGGGTATCTTCCTTCAAATACTGAGCCTAACTCGAGAGAGCAAGCGAAAGCTATAACTCTTTGGAGTGGGAAGCAAGTATTTGGTATGGTTAGTGAAGAGCCCGAGGCAAGCTCCGCCCCTATTTTAAAAAAATCAAAGCTTTGCTCCCATTTTAAAAATTCCACCCTCTGCTGAAGAAGTTATCACCCCCGTTTTAGAAAAAGATCTCACTCCACCACCCATTTTCAAAAATAATCTAACTCCATCATACCCATCCAAACTTAACAAAGAACATCAGGATGATCAGTACTCCCGCTTCTTAGAAATGTTAGAGAAAATCCACATAAATCTGCCTTCCACGAAGCGATCTCCAAGATGCCGAAGTACGTTAAGTACCTTAAGGACCTCCTGACTAACAAGAGGAAGTTAGAGAACTTGTCGCACATCACGCTAAATGTGGAGTGCTCTGCTGTCTTGACAAACGGTTTACCAAAGAAGATCAGTGATCCGGGTAGCTTTACTATTACGTGTGTATTTAATGATCTTTTTTTTTCAAGCACGTATTGGCCGACTTAGGTGCGAGTATCAACCTAATGAACCTCTCGTTGTTTAAGAAGTAAGGAATTGGTAGCCTCAACCCCACACGCATTAGTTTCCACCTTGCCGACAGATCAGTCAAATACCCTTTAGGAATCGTGGAGGATTTCTTAGTTAAATCCCAACATGAAAGAAGTAGTTAAAGGCGAGGTTGTGAAATTGTTAGACGCAAGAATTATCTATCCTATATCTGATAGTAAGTGGGTTTGCCCAGTCCAGGTAGTGCCGAAGAAGGGAGGGATAATGGTAGTTAGTAATGAGAATAATGAATTAATCCGACATGGATGGTGATCGGGTGGCAAATGTGTATAAATTATCGTAAGTTAAATGACGCCACCCGCAAGGATCACTTTCCCTTGTCGTTCATCGATCAAATTTTAGAACGATTATCCAGTCATATCTTTTATTGTTTTCTCGATGGCCTCTTAGGGTACTTTCAAATCCCCATCACCCCTGAGAACCAGGAGAAAACTAAGTTTACTTGTTCCTTCGGCACCTTCTCTTATCGAAGAATGCCATTTGGATTGTGCAATGCGCCAGCTACATTCCAACGATGTATGCTCATTATATTTGACAAGTACGTAGAAAGCATTATGAAGGTATTTATGGATTATTTCTCTGTGTTTGGCGACTCTTTCGATAGTTGTTTGGAAAATTTAGAAAAAGTCTTAGAACGATGCGAAAAGACTAACCTTGCCCTGAATTGGGAAAAATACAATTTTATGTTGAATGAAGGGTTAATTTTGGGTCATAAGATTTCTGCGAGAGAAATTGAAGTAGATATAGACAAGATAGAAGTTATCGAGAAGCTGCAGACGCCTACGAACGTAAAAGCTATAAGAAGTTTCCTAGGTCACGCTAGATTTTACCACCGTTTCATAAAGGACTTCTCCATAATCACCAAACCTCTTACTTAGCTCTTAGAAAAATACACCCCATTTATTTTTGATGACGTTTGTCTATCTGCCTTTGAATTAATAAAAGAAAAGTTAATTAACGCCCCTATTATGATAGCTCCAGTGTAGGACCTTCCCTTTGAAATTATGTGCGATGTGAGTAGTTTCGCGATAGGATCCGTATTAGGTCAACGTATATCTAAAAACTTCCACCCCATCAATTACGCTAGTAAAACGCTTACATCTGCACAGGAAAATTACGCCATGACCGAGAAGGAGCTCCTAGTTGTAGTATTCACTTTTGATAAATTTCGTCCTTATATTACACTTTAAAAATTATTGTTTTTACAGACCACTCAACCCTCAAATATCTTCTTTCTAAATTGGATGTCAAGCCGCGCTTGATTCGTTGGGTCTTACTCCTCCAGGAGTTTGACTTAGAGATCCGTTATAAGCGAGGAGCCGAGAACTTAACCGCCAACCATCTCTCCCAATTAGATAATCCATTTATTAAAAAATTAGATGAAAAGTATTTTAACGATTATTTTCCCGATGAGAAGCTGCTTTCAATTAACACATCTACTTCTCCTTGGTTCGCACACATCGTCAACTATTTTGTGGCTCGTGTGCTCCCAAAAGAGTTGTCCTCTCAATAAAAGAAGATATTCTTCTCTGAGTTGAAGAACTACTTTTGGGAGGACACGCTTTTTTTCTGAGTCTGTGCGGACCAGGTGATAAGGAGATATGTCTCATTTGGAGAAGGATCAGATATTTTAAAGCATTTCCATGAAGGATCGACAGGTGGGCACTATCAAGCTGCTCGTACCACTCAAAAAGTTCTAAGTGCGGGTTTTTACTTGCCTAGACTGTTTAAAGACGTGCAAGACTTTGGGAGTAGGTGTGATAGTTTCCAACCGTCGGGCAATATTTCCAATAAAAATGAAATGCCACAAAATTATTTCCTCGAGTGCGAAGTTTTCGACCTATAGGGATTTGATTTTGTTGGACCTCTTCCTTCTAGCTTTGGGAATAAGTATATTTTAGTCGCCGTCGATTATGTTTCTCGATAGGCTGAAGCCCAAGCTCTGCCTACTAACAACGCCCAAGTTGTAGTTACGTTCTTAAAAAAAAAAATTCTCGATTCGGTATGCCGCGCACCATCATTAGCGATAGGGGTTCTCATTTCTGTAACGCTCAGTTTTCTAAAATCCTTACTAAATACGGCATTATGCATAAACTTTCAACAACCTACCACCAACAAACTAACGGACAAGTTGAAGTAGTTAACGGAAAAATTAAAAGAATTTTAGAAATGACTGTTTCAACATATCGAAAAGACTGGTCAGCCAAATTAGGCGATGCTCTATAGGCCTAGCGAACAGCATACAAAACTGCCCTCGGATGTATGCCATATTGGTAGTAATTTGGAAAATCATGCCATTTACCCGTAGAACTCGAACACCACACTTTTTGAGCCTTAAAGTTTTTAAATTTCGATCCCCACTCTGTTGGCAATCTTAGAAAATTTCAACTCAACGAACTCGAAGAGTGGCGCTCTTACGCTTACGAAACAATAAATTTTATAAAGAGCGGACGAAACGTTTTCACGACAAACACTTAAGGCACCCGAAAACCTTTTAGCCGGGTGACCAAGTTCTTCTTTATAACTCTCATTTACATTTATTTCTGGGGAAATTAAAGTTGCGATGGTCTGGGCCATTTTTTGTTTAAGAAGTTTTTCCTTATAGTGTTGTTTTAATTTCGCACCCTGATAAGGGTAATTTCAAAGTGAATGGTCAGCATCTTAAACTTTATTTTTCGGGTGATGATGATGTCAGTCCAAACACTGTTAAGTTTCTTCTGCACGAACTTTAACTTACTTCAAACTTTTATTTTTTATTAAAAACTTTAATTATTATTATTTTGGACAACGTATTTTGGACATTATTATTTTTTTGTTGCATCGAGCTCAAACGACGCTTTAAACAAAGGGTGCTTTTGGGAGGCAACCCAAGTTATCTTTTTTTTTGTTTTCTTTATTTTACAATTTTTGCTCGGGACGGCTCCGACAAGCTGAAGCTTCTGTGATCGCCTGCTCCAACGTTGCTAAATCCATCACGAAGTCCAAAGAAGACATTTCATGTAGATCTAAAGCGCAAGCACAGGGGAGCGGCATCACTCATCATTCATAGCAAAAAATTTCGGGGAAGTACCTATTCTTCAATTCTATAAATTCATTTTCTCTCCTTCTCTAACCTCCTTTCTCCATTGAGGACAATGCCCATTTTATGGTTGGGGGAGGACTTCCTCCTTTTGCTATGGGTGAATATTTTGCTTTTTGTGAATATTTTTCATAAATAAAAAAAATGAATATCTTAAAAATTTAAAAAAATTAGAAAATAGTTCAAAATTAAAAATATATATATATATGCTTTTTGTAATTACTTTAATAGTTTAGACATTTGTGTATTTCAATAGTACCCCTAGTTTTTGTTTTGTTTTTCTCAAAATCTCATATAACTTAATTAATTATAATATTTCTAATCGCATTTTTTTATTAAGTTTCACAGGTAAAATGTTGGCCATGCTGTGTTTCTAATTCGTAGTAGCATGTTAACGTAAAATGTTTTTTCTAAAACTCGCATTTCCATTTTGGTTTTTGTTCTTTATTTCCTTTACTTTCTAAAAAAATCATCATCCACTACTTTCCTTTTCGTTTTTAAATAATTTTTGTAAGGTCAACTTTCGAATAGCGTAGTAGATGTGAATGATCCAAGTCACCTATTATTTCTATTTTTAAGATAATTTCATCAATCTTCTTTTATTATCTAGGACTTGCTTTTCGAAATTCTTAAAATCTATGTTTTAAATAAATTTAAAAGCATGAAAATGATTTAGGCTGTTTTTGTTTTCGATTGAGCTTTCCTGCCAACCTACAAACTTTCAGCACTAGTTAGCCGCTTTTGAGCTTTTTTCCAATTTCATTTGATAGCTCCACTTATCATTTCATCTTCACCAAAGCAAAATTTTTCAATCTATCTAATCACACTAGCCTTTTTGAGTTTCATTTAAAATTTTTTCATGATTATGATAGGTTATTATGTGATATTTTTGGAGAAGTTTTTGAAAAGTATGCTCAAAAGAAATGTTTTCTTTTGTTTGGCCAATTCATAATGAAAAAAAATATATTTATGGCCTTTGTTTTGAAAAAGAAAAAAAAAGGAAAAGAAAAAAAGAAAGAAAAATATTTTGTTTATAATTAAAATTTTGAAACTCTTTGTTTTGGTTTAGTGTGATTTTAAGCCTCCCTATTTATCTTTGAATTCCACTCCTAATAATAATCCTAAACCAAATGTTTTGGTCCTATTAAGTTCTTTTGATTCATGCTTTTGAATTTTATTTAATAACTAAGAAAAGAAGAAAAGTAAATAAACATTAGTTTTGAATTTAAACATAGATTTTTGTTATTTAATTGATATAATTATAATGCGTTGCTTGGATCTAGTAACAACTAAATGTGTTTTTCATTTTCGTTGCTTTGCTTAAATCTATTTAAAAATTTCGTCAAAATTTTGGATGATTAATTTCCATTAAGTAAAGTTTATAAAAGTTAAACCATACCTAAATAATTGTTTTAGATTTATGTTTCACCATCTCCCTACTAAGAATTTCGCATAGTACTTGTGTTAGCACAATTAGGACATTTCGATTAGTCACTTTTTCATGATTATCTAGTTTTTATATCTTTGCTCGGGGACAAGCAAAGCTTAAGCTTGGGGGAATTTGATAGTATGTTTTGTAGTCTAAACTATTAGGGTATATTTCCTTGTTTTTAAGGCGTTATTCATACCTTATAAGCTTATTTTTATCTTTCTTATGTTAATATTATTACCACTAACATTTTCTTATCCTTTTGCAGGTTTCTAGAATTTTGGTCAAAAATGACCTGACACGCCCCGCTGTCACGCCCTCCCTGGGCGTGTCATGGGGAGTGTCACCGGATCCCAAGGAAGCTTGCTGACAGAGACCAAATAACAGGAAAAACCACTATCACGCCCCCTAACACGCCCTCCTTGGGTGTGTCCTAGGGCGTGTCACGGGGCGTATCGCCCACTACCCGAAGCCTGCCGCCACATTAAATTCTTTATCGCCTCAGCACGCTAACAGTACTGTCACGTCCCCCGACACGGGCATGACACAGGACATGTTCGCCCCCTTTTCCAAGACTGACAGATTTCCAACCAATGATTTCGATGCGACGTGCATGTCACCCCCCCCCCCCTACACGAGCGTGACCCAGGGCATGTCCACCATCATATAGAAGCAATTATCCTTCCCGCCAGAATCAAGAACCCGAGGTCAACCTCGTACATGTCACGCCCCCAAACACGCCCTCCCGGGGCGTGACCTAGGGCTTGACCAACCCGTTGAAAATTCTATAAATTCAGATGCCCTTTGGTGTCCAGAACATGTTTGGGCTGAGAGGGGAGTGCTGCCCCCTAGTTTCTTTTCTTTTTTAGTGTTCTACCCTCTCTCTCTCTTTCTCATTTTGTGTTTTTCCTTAACCCTAGCTTTGTGCTTGCTTTTGTAATAGCTTTTGTTGTAATCTTTGCACTTGCTCTAGTTGCTAATTGTAGTGCTAGAATAGGTTTTCAATTTCATGCAATTGTAATTTTCTTTTTCAAGTGTAGCACTCTTTTATTATTAATATAAGTGCCCCTTGTTTACTTGGTGTTATTATGCATTTCTACTCATCCCTCTTCCTTCACTTCACTATGATTAACTAGTCCTCCTTGTAATCGATCTTGATGATCCGAAGTTTGAGTGATTAAGTTATGATGCTTTGAATTTACCTTTTCTTTTTAGAGTTTTAGACCATGGATTACTCTTGATTAACCTTTGCTTGGAGATAAATCATCATTATATATTTTCAATCTTAGCTTTCATTCTTGGCTAGCCGAGAGGAAGATTGTTTGAAGTGAGCATTCAAGAGTAAACAGAGTTGTGTGCACCCCTTGAGAGAGGCAGGAATCCAAATCTCCCGAATTGGATTAAAATCCAATAGTGGGGTTCACCGCATAAAGAGAGCTTTAGTCCTCCGATTTGGACGAGAGTCGGTCGGACCTTCCTAAACTCAGTTGGGCGCGACTTTGAGAGAAGCGTCTTTAAGCTTTAGCAACCTCCACGGTCAAGGACCTTCACCCTATTAAGTTTTGGTTATTTATCGTGGTTTTGATCGACTTTAGCCGAGGTGATTCTCGATCGAGTGCATTTCCATTTCATCGTTCTAATCCTTTATCGTAATCGTTTCTTTTATGCTTTTTACTTAACTAATATTAGTTCTCTTTTAATGCAATATTTCCTTTCTTTAGTGAGTTTAGATTTCTCTGCAACCCTAAAGATTTCCGTCGATAAAATAATATTCTTCGTGTGAGAAAGTTTACTCAACGGTTCCCGGATTTCAATACGACACTTATGTCCCCTAGCTACAGTTCGATGGGTATACTTGCATAATTGGATTGCTAGTTCGGCTCTCTTTTCTTAAGCGAAAAGCGATCACCAAAGTTTCGATATCCAGCAGGCAGTAGTGTCGAGACAATTCAACTTTCTTGATACAGTGTATATTTAAAGATGTCGACTACAACGACTGTTGTGTCGAGACAAGTCAACTATCTCGACACCTTCAAGTTCTGACTTGAAATTATTCTAAGTAAAACTTTGTTGATACTGCTAAGAAGTCTCAACACCTTCGAAGAACACTTAATTAATATAGTGTCGAGACACTTTGGACATCTCGACACTTATGTTTTTGAAGATGTGTAGTGTCAACACAGAAGTGTCAAGACATGTCAGAAATGTCACATCAGTTACAGTATCGTGATATCTCATCAGAAACTGTTTGAAGGAAGAATTAGAGTATGATGGCATAATGATGACCTCATCAATCAGAAGCCAACAACTCAAGAAGGCTATAAATAGAGGGGTTGTCTACACAGAATTTAGCGATCAGAAAGCAATAAAAAAATAAATTCTCTCATTCTAATTTCTTCCAAGTCAAGGGAGGATGACAACTTCAAGGATAAGAAGGAAGACAAAGGTCTTCAAGTACTTTAATCAAGTTGATTTTAAGATTAAGGTGGATCTGTTCTACAATTTCTTCAAGGTAATCAAGCCGATAATCAACAAGAAGATTACAGATCTAGAGAAGTATCTTTTCAGGCAGCTTGCTTATTAAGAATTTTTTCTTTGCTGCTGAATTGAAGAATCAGAATTCTCAGATAAGTCAGATTATAGGATAGATGAATTCTGAGATTATTATCATTCTCATTTACCTCTTTATTTTGTAAGTTCTATTTTAGATCTGAGTGAGTAGGAGATTAATTCTCTAAGTTGTAAGCCTAATTTATAAAGGTTAGGGTAGAGTTCTTGAGGGACCTGGGGCAGGTGATTTGTGTGGGATCACTTAGGTGTAAGCCATTATTACAATGGCTGAGGTAGGGTTCTTGAGGGATTTGAGGTAGGAGATTGGGTGAATCTCTGAGGTAGGACCTGTTTGTCTGAGTGTAGGTTTCTTAAAAAAAACTTAGCCTGTACAATATTCTGATCTGAGTAGAAGAGGAGGATATATAAATTTATCTAGCACATTTCTAGTGAGGAAGAAGGGGGAATTGGATGTACCCTAGATAGGGGAGCCACTATAAAATTTTTATTTATTGTAGATTGATTGTACTATGTTTTGTGAATTGCTTGTGTTGTGTTTAGTGGGTTGCTTGTGTTGTATACTGTGAATGTTTCTGTTTAATATTCTGTTGAACAGTTAATCTAAGTCACTAAGAAATTTAAAAGACACCTATTCACCCCCCTCTAGGTGATTAACTACCCATAGAATTCTCTTTAAAAATTAAATAAATTTTCTTTTATTTGGCAAATTTTATTATTTCTGCTTTGATCTATCTTTGATTTCAATCTTTAATCTGTATCCTTGATTTACCAAGAGGTTATGGATACGAGTAGATCACTCAAAGGTAGAAGGAGTTGCATGCACTTCTCGAGAGAGGATGACACCATTCTTCCGGATTGGAGTCAAATCCAATAGTGGGGTTAACCACGTAAAGCTTGTTCAGGGGTTTTGACTAGCCGAGAGGTCTTAATCAATCAACCTAAGTTTAGTCGAGAGTGTATTATCGAGAGAGGCACTTTTGTAAATTAGGAACCTCCATGGTCAAAGTAGGTAATTTATAAGTTTGCATTTTTTATATAAGTTTATTTTAATTCAAACGGAATTAGTTCATAGTTTAATTAATCTTCTATTTTTATTTCGATAAAATAATATTAATTTGCGTGAGTAGAAGTAGCCAACAGGACCCGAGTTTAATATTACACTTTAACCTATACTCTAGAAGAATAGGTACACTTGCCTTATCGATTTAGAATTTGCGCTCTAGCGTGAATTTTAACCATCAGTAAGATGCAAAGACTTCAGGACACTTCTTCTAGCACTCTCACTAATGAGACTCAATTTAATTAATATTAAAAAGTAAAAGTAATATCTAAAACAGAGTTAAAAACTGGATAAAATATTATGATCTTATGATAATAAGGCGCAGTGCATCGATTAGGAAACAATATCCATCTTAACATTCCACTTCATGTGAAGGGGCATGAATCATGGGAAAAAATATTAATGGGACAAACTATATATCCAGGTAGAACAAAAATTAGATATTCAATAAATGAGATTTAGTGGTGGTGTTAGAACTACAATTTATTTCAGAAATCTAGATTTGTAGTTGAAACCCTCACTATGAATCAACAACCACAACAAGTTTTTGAGATAGAAAGCATAAAATATTTTAAACTAAACAACTTTGCATGTCTTGAATAGAAAATCAATTAAAAAATATATGTAAAATTAAGATTACAAATGCGATAGAGTTCACCTAGTACCTTATTAAGGTTAAAAGTTTAAGTGCATTATTATTCAGTCATTTTCAAAAACACCTTATGCTCATGCATGATTCGGTTTGTTGTCCACCTTTACTTGCAATGATAACCAAAGCACGTAACATCTTACCGTGAGCACGAAACATCTTACCGTAAGTACAGAACATCTTGTTGGATCATGTGGCCAACCTTAGAGGAGGGTGAATATGGTTGTATGTGTTACTTGAAAATTCAAAATATTTTTTGTCTACGAAAACCCGTTATGGAAGGTACCACGGGGCGATAACTTGCAAGCGCGGCTGTAGGTCCCAGACCGCATTTTCCTGGGAAAATTTCTCTTTGGAGAAATACACCCATTTCTGAGACCCTCCGGAGAACAACAAGGATGTTATACGCAGAAAAAAGAACACACAAAATTCTATTCAATTAAAATCAAAAAGTGTTTTTACAATTACAAAACTTTGATCTCTATAACGCTAGAGATCGGAGGTGGTGAAACTATAATCTCTTTTGGTTTTCTATGGTGACCCTCTACTCGGACCAATTAGCTCTCTGCCTTTCCCTCCAAGAAATGCCTTCGAGCTGGCTCTTTTCCTTCATGCAAGGAAGTGTCTTAGAGACCTCGCAAGATCCCTCGATCTTGACGTCCCTTCCCCGGGATGATTTCTTATAGAATCCTCACCGGATTCCGACGACCCTCACAGGTTGAATTTACTCACCACAAGAATACATAAAAAGAGAAAAGTACAAAAGTATAAAGAAGATTAAAGATTGAATCTCCCTTAAGATGATTCCTCCATTGAGCGATATATG
The DNA here is from genome assembly GCA_039513925.1 of Platanthera zijinensis. Classification (NCBI taxonomy): domain Eukaryota; kingdom Viridiplantae; phylum Streptophyta; class Magnoliopsida; order Asparagales; family Orchidaceae; genus Platanthera; species Platanthera zijinensis. Next base: position 168,542,829 of record CM077078.1, on the reverse strand, counting down.
ACCGGTGCTAACGATCTTCATTTGGTTGCAGCCGATCAACACCACATATTCGTTGAATTCCTTGGCTCGTCGGAGATCTTCATGCGCGAATGGGAGGGAGGAGGTTTTTCTCTACCTTTGATGGAGACGGAGGAACGGTGCTCAGAGACGACCACCAAACCTTAGGAATGAATTCTCTGAGTCTCAATTCGTCTCTCCTTAGGAAATCAGAAAACGAGATGCCTTTTATACATCTTTTAAAAACGGGCTATCGTCGGCTGTAAGGCTAGCGACCGGCAGTATGTCTTCACGCATTGATGCGACTGTTGTCACGCATATTTGGAAAACTATTCAAAAATAATATTTTCTGCATTTTCTTTCTAGCATGGCGCGGTAAGAAGGTATCGTCTGGCGGTTGTCCAGTCGTCTTTACGAACTCATCGATCGTTGAGTGGACTAGCATGGCGCGGTAGGAAGGTATCGCCAGACTGTAGTTTAGTCATCTCGACAAACTTAACAATCATTGAGTGGAATAGCGCGGAGCAGTAGTACCGTAAGCGCCTTGCCAAAATAAATCCTCAGACTAGCACTAGCGGTAATGCTAGCGGTAGTGCTAGCGGCAGCGCTAGCGCTATGCGATAGGATCTCGAGCACCCAGTCTATTTAATTCACGCTACCGCCCGGCGTTAGCTCTTAGCACACGGTGGTAGGTACCATAAGAGAGTTCCTTGCTTCGCTTGAACCTGTAAACCTGCACACTATACCAAACACAAGATGTGATCAAATACAACATGGAAATTTATATTATCAAACTGAGGATTCGTGAACCGTTGGCTCCAACAAACTCCCCCTTTTGATAATATCAAATCTCGTTCATGAGATATAAAAGTCGAGATGCATGATACAGTACAAATACAAGATAAGCTTTAAAGGGTCAGGTTTCAGGTTACTTAAAACTCCCCCTACACACGCTTTCCCACTATATACGTACTCAACATGCTCACCCTATCTACGTACATACAGTGTAACAAGCTCCCCCTACATGTGATATTTCCTAACTCGGGACTCATGAACATCATATTCTCCCCCTTTGATTTTATTGAAATGGGGTGGGCTAGATCCAATAAAACTATGTGCATGTACATGAGAAAAATGCAGTCGAGATGAACATGATAACATATCAAATAGTGCACGTTATACAGTGAATCAAGAGGCGAATACAATAGGGGTGAACACACATAAATCAGAGAATATAAAGCATACTGTTAAAACAGATGAGCGGAGTACACATAAGCAAATCTTATGACTCTTCAGAGTAAAAAGAATTGGATAACATAGGTTAAACTAAGCACACAATGATTTAGAATACAATGCTAAGAGAGTTATAGAGTAAACACATTGTAAAATTATAAAAGTCACGAATAGAATTCGTGTACTAGGACCTATGTACTATAGACATATAATGAAGTTTCAGTTCAATTCTTATGCATGGAAGCGTTAGATAGAGAAATGACATGTGAACATGTAGCAGCAAAAGAGAAACATCAAGTAGAACTAACATTTAGTACATGGTTTATCTCAATAAATCAATGCTATCACGAGAGAAATAGAGTGAAAGTTCACATCATGTTTCAATCTACGTCATACATAAACTATATTTAGGGGCACTAAACTAAAGGATTAGTCTTTGAACATGATCGAAATGATTCCTTCACCAAGGTGCTCATCCTCATAATGCTCATAAAGACTTATCAGGAAGAGTTAGTAATGCTTGGGGGTATCCTTGACATAAGATTTGACAACATGCATAGTTTGTGTTCATTTATTTTTTTGTACTACCAGTATTATAACATTCAATTCAAGGACCCTAAATCAATCAAAATTTACCCACATAGATAGATGCACTTTAACTTGTATAGAGAATACTTGCCCACTAGAGATTTGGTCCAAAGTTCTAACCTTTATATAAACACATGTATGTTGTGGCATTGATTATTCAAGTTATTTCTAACATGTTAGACGCAATATCACGAGTTATAGCATGTAAGTATATAATTTTTACATTGAACGCTCCGTCTAAGGATGTGTGAATAGTGTAATGTCATTATGCTACCTAAATCCTCACCAGTACCTAGAGGCATATTCAACATACAATATCATGTCTAGTCGCGCTCAGTAGCTAAGCACCTATACATTTGACACATCATGACAAGCAGACAATGTTCACAGGGATTAACAATCCAAAATCAAGCGTTGTACATAATCGTTATGCTCTAGGTTCTAGCCATATATATCCAAAGAGTGAAGAATCCACAATTTTTTTTAGGTTTTATAATTTTTTTTATTTTCTTATAAAGGACAATGAAAGAAAGAACAAACAAACAAAATTTTTGATTTTTAAAACAAATTAAATAAAAAAACTAAACAAATGAAAAAATAATGCCAAATAAATATAACAACACGATAGAGTATGATTCATTATATCGACAACTATGAGACATGAACTGACGTTCCTGCTGTGCATAGGAACAATTATGAAAATACTTAAGACACAATCGACCCAAGTAATTCGTCATCACCCTAGCCCCGTACTATCTGATGGATGAGCATAAGGAGCTGCACACGTGCCATAGGGTGAGGTGTTTATCCCATATGCACACACAAAGACTCACTCAACCTAACACTCTTTCCCCCCAGCGCCACACACGGACCTACCAGAACCCTTCCCCAGTTAAGGATGAGATGTGGATTACAATTTAGCATTCCTAATTCACACAAACCTACGCCCCTGGTATTGTGAGACACATCAAAGTAAATCTTGTGTTGTAATTAATATCATCTAAGAAGCACTAAAGATAGATGCATTGATCGTGAGAATTCAGTACGAAAAAAGAACCTAATGCCGACGGTAGAGGTACTACGGAGCGATAGACCTAAAATATATAGCCAACGGTTCATGCCGAATTCTTCATTCCTTCTCGTTCACTATATCACTTTTGCGTACAGTGCTTTTGCCGGTGCTTCAAGATCTAGGTACTCCCCTCCCCCATTTCTCTTTATTTTGATGTAGGATAAGATTAAAAGTGTATTTCGTGGATTTTTTTATCATTTTGGGCGCGTTCCGTGGTGATTTCAAACGATTTTCGAGCTTGATTTTAGATTTTTTTTCTCCATGAATCTTTTTTGTTTTCATGGATCTACCTTGTGTCAGCTATGATTTCTTGCTCGTACACATTTTTAAGTGAAAATCATGAAAAATCAAGTTTTGGGGGAAGTTCCAGGGGAGGAAGACGGAGTGCAGTCCGTCCTGCTACCGCGCTGTAGTAGCAAATTACTGCGCCGCGGTAGCCTCCAGTAAACAATTCGTTTGGCTTTAATTAGTGAATTTTTTCATGGTCTTCCAGTTTATGGCCTCCTCCAGCTCCCAACTATTGGATCGTGAGGCGCCCTTAGAGGGGGCTGAATAAGGGTTAATTAATTTACTTTAACTAAACAGAGTTTACTTGATGAAAAACAAGAAAATCAAGACTAATTTTTCATAAGCAGAATTTAACACTCGGAAATTTATAAAAACAGAAACAATAACAGTTTATTTCAAAAGTGCTAAATCTGAATACAATATATCTCTATAGAGCTAGAGACAAAGGCTTATGAAAAAAACAATTTACTTTTGATTTCGACGGTCCTTCGACCAAGAACTGACCAGCTAAAGCGTATATCTCTCTAGATCTTGCTACTAGCCTACACTAGATCTAACCACGATTTAGACACTACACACAAGGCAGCGATTTCTACCTAAGCCGCATAAGGACTTGGACTCTACGCACAAGGCAACAATTCTCTCCTAAGCCTTACAAGGACTTAGACGCCATGCACAAGGCGGTAATTTTCTCTCTCGATTATAATAAGAATAAAGAACAAAACCAAAAAACTTCTAAATTAAAACTCCCTTTAAATGACGTGCTGGAGATTCCTATGAATCCTTGCCAGGGTTGCTTTAAATGTCGCATACGTGTCGTCGATCTTTTGCGCTTTGTCCATCTTAAGAGTATGGAGTAATTCTAGATTCTGGAGCTCTCTAGATCGTATAAATAGGAAGGAACACTCCACGTAATGAAATTTGTGATCTCCATAGAAAATTTACTAGCTTTTATATTTTAGAGATATCGTCTGGCGAAACTGTGTATTGCCAACTAGAGATATCATTACAGGCTTCCACGTGTCCCACGAATTCCTCATTTTCGCATCGTAGATTGGTCTTGTCAATCGTATACTGTTGCCTAGTGATATCTGATGTCACCAGGAGATAGTGAAGAAACTGCGAGTTGTGTGGAGATAGTTAGTTAACTGCTCATGTCGTTGTCGCCTGTGGGGAGACACCCAATATCGCCTGGTGATATCTCCTGAGCTTATATGCTCTAACCCAAATCAACACCCAAATCCCATTAGAGTTAGACTTGTGATATCTGCACATCATAAATATCCAATGATCAAATACAAACGAGATTTATTATTAGCACACCAAGAAGCATGGAATGCATGCTCCAATAATCTCCCCCTTTGGATAATAACAAATCCACTGAGAAAGAAATCATGAATAATCTATGAAGTGTTAGTAACTATGATTAGCAAGACTACGCATTTGTATGTGCACAAACTCTTCTTGGATGTATCACTCACCCTATAGGTGTACTCCCCATAAATCGAAGCAGATTGAACCTATGTTTTTGTAATGTAATTTAAATTTACAATCAGTAGTAAGTCATGATGATTATGAATGATTTCTAGATGTCTTATTAAATTCTCCCCCTTTGGTATTGTCAAAAGCGATAGTAGAGTGGTGCGAAAGCTAAAGAGGAAAAACCACAAAGGTCAAATCAAGTAAAGAACATGTGAATCAATGTATAGTAGAGAAGAAAGTGAGTAAGCATGAACATTGGCAACATACATCCAGTTATATCATAGACACATACACTAGTGAAGATTAAGTTGGAAACATTTTCGGTCCAATTATTATAAGAAGAAATTTTAGAGAAGATAATGTTGTGTACATGTGAGAGTTTGATGAAAAACACATATGTATAGACCTTAAAAATATATGAATACATAGAATGTGAAAAAAATAACATAACATAGAGGTATACATAACTAGCTATGCTTGTACCCAAAAATTCAAAGCACACATAAAAAGAATATCCAGATATTGAGTTGCACAAGACACTTTACAATTCTTTCCAAGGTGCTCAACCTCACAATGCTTATTAAGACTTATCAGGAGGGTAAGTAGTACTTGGTGGAGGTTCCCTCGTCAGCCCCTTTTATTTTAATTTTGAATAACTTCAATAAAGATGTTAAATGTTTGTTTTTTGCGAACATTTTTGTTTTTTTTGGCTTGGCAAAGGAGTATGAATTCACTTGTGTGATCATATAGGATAATCAAATATGAATAGTGCAAAGAAAAACTAGGATAAAGCGTTAGTGGTAGCATGCAATTCTAGTGGTTATGGTAAAACATTCAAAATTAACATATATAGTAAGGTGAAGCCAAATGAAGATTTTCACAAATGTGGGTGAAAAGAACATTATCATAACTAAAACATTTCTCATACTTAGAGGCATGCGAAAATAATTTCACAAGCATAAAAACACTAGGACTGATGTATGTATAAAAAGATAGTTGATGGTTGAACAATTGAACTATGTTAATGGGAACCCAAAATCGAAGAATTTGAATTGAAACATGTCTAACTCAGATAAATGAAGACAACTTGGCTTAAAAGGAATTTTTCTCTACCGCTCGGCGATATTGGATATAGCCAATCAGCGATAGTGCGAAAATATAAAAAAACATCGAATAAGGTCAGCAGCACGATTTCCAGAATTATTCCCTGAAGACTCGAGGCGGAAGAAGAACTGGAAGTTGGTGAAATCCTAATTTCAAGGTAAAATGTTGGATTTTGATTCCTTTTCCTTAGTCATTTTTGAATCTAAATGATTTTAGGGTAGAGTACTTGAAGTTTTGATGGAAAGTTTTCAATTTTTGAGAACACTTCTCCATGGTTAGGGATTTAGGATGTGGTTTTTAAAACTTGAACTTTTGTGAGAGGAGATCATAGATCTATGTTTTTGGAGAGTGTGTTCACAGATTGAAGAAGTTGTAAGATCCTTAAACTTAGATCTAGTGTTTTTTATATAGAAAAGTTTCATTTGTTTTATGGTTTTAGGGAAGAAGATGATTTATAGTGTTTGAGTAAGAATATCTTGACTATCATTAGGGAAATATGAAAAAACGTTAAGAAATATCCAGATCTATTATGTAAAGTAGGTGAAAGTTTAGATCTTGGGTCGGAAATTGCATTGGAACAATTTTCGATATCGCCCGGCGATAGTGGGTGACGCCGACTTGCAATATTGATAATTTCTGGATTTTTTTAAATTTTTCCTTTTAACTGCACCATTGGCTTCCAACTCGAGAGCTCGAAGAAGTACTGGCAGTGATACATGTTTATCCTATCAAACTTTCCCTAGGATAGAAAATGCAAATATTGGGATTGGACGGGTCATCAAATTCGATCACGTCCGTCATGCACATATCCAGGACCCATTAGCGATGGAAGGAATAATGTCCGTCATTATCCCGGATACGTTTTTGTCGGTGTTAATTAGGGAATTCTATAATTTTTTAAAGGATTCTCGTTTCACGAAACTAAATGGCGGAGTGCGATCACGAATATAGGGATAGATTTTAGAGATAACCCATTATGATATCACGGAAGAATTTGGGTTAATAGATCAGGAAAATGTCTTACAGGTTGTAGAAAATTATCAAATGACTAGAGACTGGAAACTCTTGAATATGGTTTTGCATGGTAATTCTATAAAAACCCTCATTCAATCTACGACCACTCTCACCGTAGATGCACAACTAGTGAAGGACATATTAATGAATACCATTTTGCTTATGTCCGATGATACACCAAAAATTACAGCTCAATTGAGCTATATAACTTACATAATCTTTGAATAGGAGCTGTTTGATATGGCAGACTTTATCCTTTCGATAATACGCTATGCATTTAAACCAAAAGTCCATCCTAGAAGAAATTGAATACATTACCACTCGGTGCGTTTATCCAACGCTTATTGTATAAGAAGTACACTTGGATAGACCCAGACCTTTATTTCAATGATTGTGTGCCCTCTATCTATTCTACGAGTGTTTCACCTGCCATTGGCCAATAAGCACGATAAGAGTCTATAAGGAGTAGTGAACCAGTGTCCACTATCAAAAACCCACTGATTCCTAGAGGTGGATCTTTGCGAGAAGGTTTGGAAGACTTGCGAGAGTCATTCAAAGGTCATTTGACCAAAACACTCAAGTTGAAGCCCACTCCAGCAGAAGCAGCAGAATGGGAGAATTTAGTCATGGAGCCTCCCTGATCGTCTGCTCGCCGACCATGTCGGACAAGAAGCAGTGAACAAAGTTTTGTAGAAGATCAAGAGGACACTAGTTCAGGGGATAGCAGGAATTTTTGAAGATTTCGGGTTGATCTGGAGTTTTGACGTTATCTCCAGGCTACAGTCAATATTGTCATGACAGTGTAATTTTAAAATTTCATATTGCTTTTGGAATTCTGTGTTATACTATTATTGGACTTATTATGTGATTTGAGTGTTGTAATATGAATATTGACTCATAACATTATGGTTTTCTTAATGTTAATTATCATTTTCTGCTAATTAAAGTTTCTATTTAGTTTAATTATTATGTAAATTCATTAGCTTGATAAGTCCAAGATTCCTAGTTCTAATCTAAGTAATGAAAAATGAGAATCAAGAAGTGGTTTTCTAAAAATATCCGCAAGCTTTGAATCGGTAACTATAAAAAGAACTTTAATTGTATTTTAATTAATGTTGTCTTTAATGAAGTGATGGCGTACATCAATATGTTTGGACCTAGAATGTTGAACTGAATTATATGTTAAGTCAATTATACTCTTGTTATCACATTTTAATTCAATTGTGTCATGATTAATTCCAAAGTCTTCTAATGTTTGCTTCATCCAAAGAGCATGTGCACAACAACTACCTAGTGAATGTAATCGGCCCCGATGGTGGATAAGGCAATAAAATTCTATTTCCTACTCGACCACAAAATTAGTGAAGGTCCTAGAAAGTGACAAGTGCAACTTGTGCTCTTATGGTCTAACGAATAGCCAGCATAATCAAAATCAGAAAAGCCATATAAAATAAAGGAATCATTGTTTGGATACCATAAACCTATCTTAGACGTGCCAATAAGATATCTAAAAATACGTTTAACTACTTTTAAATGAGATGCTTTGGGATTAGCCAGAAATCTAGCACAAAACATACAACGAACATAATATCAGGTCTAGATGCAGTCAAATATAACAGTGATCCTATCATTCCTATATATAGTGTTTGATCTATAGAAATACCACTTTCATCTTTCCCTAATTTCAATGAGACATTAATAGGGGTATTTGATTGTTTTATATTTTCAAATACAAATATTTTTAAAACATCATGAATATATTTAGATTGACTAATAAAAATGCCATCATGTCTTTGAGTAATTTGAAAACCAAGAAAATAAGTGAGTTCGCCTACCATGCTCATTTCAAATTCATTCTTCATAATTTCTATAACATTATCACATAATTTTTCATTAGTGGATCCAAAAATAATGACATCAACATATATTTGCAAAACTATAGGATCATCATGAAGATGTTTAATAAAAAAGAGTACAATCAGCACTGCCCATTTTCTAATCATTCTTTAATAAATAAACAGTCAATCTATCATACCATTCTCGGAATGCTTGCTTTAAACCATAAAGATCTTTTTCTAATTTAAAAACATGATCAGGAAATTTAACATAAACAAAGCCTGGAGGTTGTTCTACATAAACCTCTTCCTTAATATACCTTTTAATAAAAGAAGTTTTAACATCCATTTGAAATAGTTTAAATCTTATAAATCTAGCAAATGCAAGAAATATTCTAACTACTTCTAAACATGCTATGGGTGCAAAGGTTTCATCAAAATCTATTCATTCAATTTGAGAATAACCTTTTGCTATAAGTCTAGCTTTATTTCTAGTGAACCTAGATTCACTATCCATTTTATTCTAAAAGTTCCACTTAACACCTACAATAGGAAGATTTGATGGTTTTTCTACTAATTTCCAAACCTTATTACGTTCAAATTGATTAAGCTCGTCATTCATAGCTAAAAACCAAGAATTATCATTTAAAGCAGTTTCTATATTTTTAGGTTCTATATCAGAAATAAAGCACATGTTTGAGAATAAATCGTGTAATGATGAACGAGTACTTACCCCTCTTGACAGTTCTCCAATAACCAAATCTTATGGACGATCTTTTGAATATCTTAGCTCGCTTGGAGGAACATATTCTTGCACTTTCTCTTCTTCTTTTTCTTCTTCTTTATCTCCAAGGAGTTCATAATCATCCGACCTTAGTGGAGGGAAGGGCTCTTCATCATTACCAGATGGATTTGTGTATACACATGAGAAAAACTCTTCAAATTTAAAATTAATAGATTCTTTAACCATTTTTGTCCTTTTATTGTAAATTCTATAAGCTTTACTATTTGAAGAATAGCCAATAAAAATGCCTTCATCATACTTTTAATCAAACCTCTCTAGATTATCTTTAGTGTTCAAAATAAAGCATTTACAACCAAAAACTATAAAATATGATACATTCAGATTCTTTTGAAAATATAATTCATAAGGTGTTAATTTCAAGAAGGGTCAAAGCATTACGCGATTAATAACATAATAAGCAGTATTAATGGCTTCGGCCCAAAAAGATCTAGGTAACTTGTATTCTGATAGTATAGTACGAGCAAGTTCTTGTAAAGTTCTATTTTTCCTCTCTACCACACCATTTTGTTGCGGTGTGCGAGTAGCAAAAAATTCATGTTTAATAAATAACTCATTGCAAAACGATACAAATTTTTCATTATCAAATTCACCTCCATGATCAGAACGAATGCACTTTATTTTTAAATCTAGTTCATTTTTAGCACGTATACATAATTTGGAAAATTCTAAAAATGCGTCAGATTTTGACGTTAAGAAAATTTTCCAACATAAACGTGAATAATCATCAATCAAAATAAAAGTGTATTTTCTACCTCCTAGACTTAATGTGTTATCTGGACCAAACAAATCCATATGAATCAACTGTAAAGGTCTAGTAGTGGAAATGACATTTTTGCTCTTAAATGAAGATTTTGAAAATTTTCCTTTTTGACATAGTGAACATAAAAAAGATAAATTTCCATGTAAAATAGGTAAACCTTTAATTAGTTTATTTTGAGATAATTTTACAATTAGTTAGGAACTAGAATGTCCAAGACGCTTATGCCACAAACCTAATTCATCATTTTTAGACATAAAACATTTTAATGAAGAATGTGATAAATCATTAAATTTAATCATGTAAACATTTTGAAATCTCGGAGCAGTAAGAACAATATCGTTTACTTTGGAATCAAAAATTTTGCACATGTTTGAAGATAAGTCAAATAAGGCATTTAAACCAATATTGCATAATTGATTTATAGAAATTAAGTTATGCTTCAAAACTTTAACATACAAAACATTTGAGATAGAAAATGAATTCTTACCTACTACTCTAATGCCGATGATTTTTCTTTTTTCGTTATCACCGAATGTGACTACTCCTCCTTTCTTCATCTCTAGGCTAAGGAACTTTTATTTGTTTCCTATCATGTGCTTGGAACACCCGAAGTCCAAGTACCACACATCTTCTTTGTCCTTAGCCTGCCAACACACCTAGAAAGAGGATGAGATTAAAGATTTGATTACCCAAGAACTTTCTCAGATGTCATATCATCCCAGATTTCAACCTTCAGAACTTTCTTCTTATCCTTCTTCTTGTGTAACTTTTCCTTCAGCTCTTTCAAATATTTTGGGCACTTGTTGTTTATGTGGCAACCTCTAATGTAGTGATAGCACTCGGGTGATGGTCTCTCTTCGTCATCCTTCCATCAGCTTGGGCTTTTCCTTTTCTATACCCAAATTCTTATTTCTTGAAAAAATTTCTGAAAGAATTCCTTCTTTCAGGATTTCTCATGAACTTCCTGAACTTCTTCACGAACAAACTATCTTCATCTTTATCGTCATTCTCATCAGACTCACTTTCCACTTCCTTCTTCGACTTCAATGCCAATGCTTTCTTTCATGGATCCAGACTATACTCATGTTGTTGAATCCTCAATTCCACTTCATGGGTTTTCAGATTGCCTATCAGATTCTTAATTTGGAGAGTCTTTAGATCGTGTGACCCTGAGATGGCAATAACCTTTGGATTGAACTTCGGTGGAAGCGATCTAATAATCTTTCTCACCAAATCTCTGTTACAGAAACTCTTCCCTATAATCTTCAAGTCGTTCACAATCTTGATGAACATCGTATACATGGAGTCTACATCCTCATCAACCTCCATCTTGAACTTCTCAAACTCTAACTAGAAAATATTTGAGTCTTTAACCTGTAATTTACCTTCATGAGTAACTTCAAGTAGATTCCATATATCATAAGCAGTTTCATATGCACAAAAACGAGTAAACTTAGTCCTATCTAACGCACAGAATAAGGCATTCATTGTCCTAGCATTATTCTTACAGCGAAGCTTATCAACTTCGTCCCATTTGTCCTTGGGTATTTCCATTGTGACAATTCCTACTACAGTTATAGGGGAAGTGCAGTATGTTTTTATCATGCCCCATACTTCGATATCTAGAGCTATTAGAAAGCATCGCATTCGAGCTTTCCAATAGTTATAGCCTGTGTCGGTGAATAACGGAGGTCTACATATACCTTGCCCCTCAAAAAACATGTGAGTGTTTTGCTCCATCACTCCTGGTGGTAAAACTGATTTCGAAGTAACCTTCCTCTGATACAAAGTGTTGGATCGTGAGGCGCCCTTAGAGGTGGGGTGAGTAAGGGTTAATTAATTTACTTTAACTAAACAAAGTTTAATTGGTAAAAAACAAGGAAATCAAGACAAATTTTTCATAAGCAGAATTAAACACTCATGAAATTTATAAAAATAGAAACAATAACAGTTTATTTCAAAAGTGTTAAATCTGAATTCAATATATCTCTATAGAGCTAGAGACAAAGGCTTATGAAAAATTAAATTTACTTTTGATTTTGCCGGTCCTTCTACCAAGAACCGGTAGCCTAAAGCGTATCTCTCTCTAGATCTGGCTACTAGCCCCCCTAGATCTAACATAAATCTAGACACTGCACACAAGGCAGCGATTTCCCCCTAATCCGCACAAGGACTTGGACGCCAAGCACAAGGAGGCGATTCTCTCCTAAGACACGCAAGGACTTAGACGACACACACAAGGTGGCGATTCCTTCTCTCGATTATAATAGTAATAAAGAACAAAACAAAAAAGAAAATTTCAGAATTAAAACTCCCCCTAAACAACGCACTAGAGATGCGAATGAATCTTTGTCATGGTCTCATTGAATGCTGCGTACGTGTCGTCGATCTTTCTTGCTTTGTCCTTCTTGAGAGTATGGAATAATTTTGGATTCTGGAGCTCTCTAGATCGTATAAATAGGAAGGAACAGTCCAGGTAATGAAATTCTTGATATCCACAGTAAATTGACTGGCTTTTATATTTTAGCGATATCACCTAGAGACACTAGGTATCGCCTACTAGCGATATTATTTCCGGCTGCCATGTGTCCCACGTATTCCTCATTTTCGCATCATAGATCGGTCATGTCATTCGTGGACTATTGCCTGGTGATATCCGATGTCGTCGGGCGATAGTGAAGAAACTGTCAGCCGTGTGCAGATAGTGAGTTAACTTCTCATTGCGTTGTCGGCCGTGGGAGATACTCAATATCGCCTGGCGATATCTCCTAAGCTCATCTATTCTGACCTGAATCAACACCCAAATCAATTAGAGTTAGACCTGTGATATATGCAAATCATAAATATCCAATGATCGAATACAATTGAGATTTTATTTTAGCAAACCAAGAAGCATGGAACGCATGCTCCAACATCAACCACCACAGTGAAATTTCTCAAAATGATCTCTAGTGCCTGTGTCCACATTCCTTATAATAGATGAGACGACCGTAAGCATCCCGATGTTCATCGACATTGATGACCATTATGCTCACATCTACAGGTACCTAAATAATTTGAGAGTTCTATCCGCGATTTCAACCAGTGCTCCTTTCTCGTCGGTGCTTACTCAAGAGTTCTAAAACAATCTCAGGGATCTAGCTCACATACAGCTGGGTGTAGGAGTGCAATCATGTATTAATACTAAGATTATTACGGTACTCCACGAGGATCTTGAATGGAAGTACATCTGGTTCCCAGATGGGGAGCACCTCGACATCGTTGAGTCCTTTAAATCTACCCGAGACTGGAGAGAGGTCAACGAGGTTCTCCATAGTGTGGAGGTATGTCGTGATCTCATCACCTCCGTGGACATGCTCATGTCAGATGCTCACACCATCCAGGACATTCTGCATCACTCCCTGATGTTCAAGGCTGGAGAATCCAAAAATGATCATGGCCCAGGTTTCTATAGCGATGTTCTATATCATAGCTGGAAGACACTTCAGCATCTCTTATCTTATCCTATCGATGATGCGCTACACCTATACGCTCAAATCTCCCGACTGCTAGTGGTTGAACACTCTGCTATTGGGCGGAGTGATCCAGAGTGTCCTCGTGGAGAATTACCCTGCCATTGACTGGTCAGCGTACCGTATTGGCATCTGCCCCCAGATATACAGAGTAGGTGAGAATCCTACTACTTCACGAGCATAGCCACCTACTGCATAAACTCTGTTACCTCATGCAGGATCCCTTAGGGAAGCTAGCCAGGAAATCTACGGGATGGTTGAGGAGCAGGGGTGGGAGATTAGGCAGACGACGAAAGAGGTGAAGGGCGTGAAGACGATGCTCAAGAAGATGATGAGAGGGCTCAACATTTCTTCAACTTCTTTTGAATAATAGTGTCCTACAATTATTTATTGTTTCATTTTTTTGATGTTGTAATAAAATAGGTTGAACACTTTTTATTGTAGTTGCACTTTTCGTAATATATTTTATGCGATTAGTTTTGTTACTTTTGATTTGCTTTGTGTTATCACCCTGCTTAGCAATAAATTTATTATCGTTCTTCTTATTATTGTGGATATAAGTATCGTGCTTGTTCAAAGATATAACAAAAACAATAAAACAAATAGTTGAACAAAAAAAATAAACCTAGTGAGCATATCGTGAAGTAAGATATAGTGTAGTTCATTTTGAGCTTACTTCATGCAATGAGTGGATTTTATCTAAGAGGAGATTTAGGTATCCAAGTTAGATCTTATGTGGCGATTCTTTTGGGTACCCAAACACAACGTGTAATCTTATAGGTAGGTAACGATGAATGTGCCCTTTCGAGTAGTATAAGTTTGTCATTGTTAACTATGGGCCTCCATTCATACTTCGCTTTAAGTTTTTTCTTATACTGCAAATTGTCTGAAAGATTTATATGAGTCATTATGAGATGGTTTTCAATTGATTAAAATTGTGTTAGATAATTAGATATGAAAGTCTTTAGTGTCACCTAAATCACCTAGAGGGAGTGAATAGGTGATGTATGTGTCTTTTCGCGGAATAAAAACAACTTAAAATGGAAGCACAAAGAACACAAAGGTCAATAATGGTTTCCCGAGTTGGGTACATCCATTTTCCTGCCTCACATATCTACCACAAAGGGCTAGATTTGGCTACTTTACCTTTGTCAGATTTCAACAAATCTTACACCTCGCATCCTCAACTCCTATAACTCGAAGACAACGCTCCTACCACTGGGAGAATAACCTCGCCTACCACTCGATCCAAAACCTTATTTATAACTCGATCCAAATACGGATCTATAACTCAGAGAAAAAAACCTCCTACAAAAGTGAAAGGTAAAAATACAAACAAGATTACAAATAATCTATGTAGATCTATAGTCTTCACTCCTTTGTTCTTCGAAACAGTTGAACTCAAAACTTTAGAAGAACAAGGCGAATCTGAAATCCTTAAAGACATAGATTTGAAATCACAAATTGACTAGATCTGATATGATAGATAACTTCAGAGATCAATAATCAAGTCGATTAGGTCGAGGATGATCGAATCATGCAGCACGCTAGCGACGGCCAATCGGAAATCATGAAAAGTACAGGAGCTGATTGAAACGTTCGATCGGGATCTTTCTTGGAATGTTTTGAGCACGATTAGCATGATTAGGCTAGAAAGAAAACCACCCTAAGCATTTATAGAGATACTCCTTCTATAATGGATAGAAAAATCTATCCATTCGGAGAATTGAGAAAATCACTGCACATGGCTTCCGTTCAACCCGAGCCGAGAATTTGAAAAAGCGGAAGAAAATACCCTAAGTCATTTTCATCGAGTATTGATGAGTATGGTTGAGCATACTCGCTGAACTATAATGATTCTCGACGAAAATTATATGGAGAAATTTAACTTATTCCAACTTGTCACTCGACCCCAGGCAAAAAACATACTCGATGAATTCGACTAGTATCGACTAGTATACTCGACGAATTTGAGGAGTATCATCAAGCATACTCGACGCATTCGATGCCTAGCAAAGTGATAATCAATAATTATGACTAAGAAAAGTCTAGAGATGTAAAATCGAAATGACTCGACGAATTCGTCGTGCATTGACATGTATATATGACGAATTAGGCGAGTATTGTTAGATATATTCGACGAATTCGACGTGTATACACAGGGATACACGACGAATTCTACATGACCGATTTTCCAACATCCAGAGATTTTACACCAAGCACATATGATTACTTTGACGAGTGCCAGTAAATATATACGACGAATTCAGCGAGTATCGATGACTATACTCGACGAATTCGACGAATATCCTATAAGATACTCGATGAATTTTACTTGGGTACAATTTCTATTCTTCTGATTCCAGTCGCTTGACCTTCCTTGATCCTTCTACTGTACTTGGAATGGAAGTATACCCCAATAGAGAGATTATACGTGAGTGAACACGTTGGCCTACACAATGAAGGATTATATTGTATAGTCCTGTGTTTACTGATCCACTGTAATATGACATTTGTGTGTACTTAGCAACGTAGTCCTGCAAGTACATAACTAAACATGTAGCATCAAATACAACTCAATTCATCCAAGCTTAGTGGGACCCTTCTTCAAATTAGAATTATTATGGATAATATACCCAACAATCTCCCCCTATTTGAAGAAGTCAAAACCATACAGCTAAGGTAAATTGCACAATAATAATAAAGCATGAAACTGAAAAGATATATAAGATTGTAAATAAAAATAAACAAATAATCAAACATTTAAATTATATATATATAAAAGATAGTTTTGTTAGGGCAACCAATATCCATATATATAAGCCAAAACATAAGATCACTAGACCTGCCTTTCATGGCTCTTCTAACATTGTCTGACAAAATAAGACTTGGGCTTCGAATAATATCTCGATTGAGCTGGTGGTGTTGTTGGATCATCATGTCTGTGGTTCCTGAAATGAATTCTTCTCTTTGCACTCCCCACCTCATACTTCTGCCACTCCTCTCGATCATAGTAGTTCCACCTATTTTCACCTCCAACATCAACCAATGTGAATGAGACTAAGATGATGCCTTTTGAAATCGGACTCCAAACCTCAGCCATTTCTCTGCTTGCCATTTTTCTATTGGGCATTTCTTTGGTAGACTCTGATCTCACAGCAGATGGGCCTTCACCATATTTTTGTTCTTTTGTAGACTGGTGAAGGAAAGTCTTCAACCACTCGAGAAATTTGAATATTAGCAGCAACAACAAGTCTGTCATATGAAAAATCCTGAGTGTCTGACCAGTATTGTGAGTAATTCGAAGAAGGAGGAACTTAAATATCTACTAGTGCAGGCCCAACAGGTACTGGAAAACTTACATCTACTTGACCTGGTCTGCCAAAAATCTCATTATGTAGCGAACTGAAATTATAAAAACTGTACTCATTAACGCCTTTGAAGTTTCCAACCATGGAAGCCTCAACAACATCTACCTTACCTTTCAGGGCATCCTCCCCCATTCTGACTTCAACAGCTTTAGCATTGGCATAAGCTTCCATCGTCTTGTCAAAATGAGCCATTGATCTATTGTGAGCATCAATCATGAAAGTAAGGGTTAGATCTGATATACTCTAGAGGGGGGTGAATAGAGTGTGTGGGTATATTTAAAACTTTTCTATGAATTATAAGAAGTACTTCTAAACTCAGGTACTGTATTACAAAGTAATAAATGAAAGCACAGAAAAACTAAATAACACAGCAAGAACTAAATACTACAGCCACAGTAAGAACAAAAAGAAAAAGGGGCAACCAGACGACACAAGAATTTATAGTGGTTCCCCAACCTGGGTACGTCCACTCTTCTACCACCCTGGTAGGAATCCACTCAGTGTTTTGATCAGGTGCCTGACACCAATGAGCTTTTGATCAGGTGCTCAACAACCAAAACTCCAGTCTATTGATCAGGAGACTGGCAACCAAGAATAACTTTTGAAGGGAGATGACAACCCTTTTTACAGTGGGGGTGAAAGAATGATTGTGTCTTCTCTTTCTCAATTCAAACAATTGAGAAGACTTGTGTATTTTATGGTTGCAAAAAGCTCCCCCTGAGATGTTGCTTGTTCAGGATGATGGAAGCTTTGTTGCAGGGTTATAGGCCTTCAAGTTTCAGTTTTCAAAAAGAAGAACTTCAGGAACTATTTTGACAGATGCAGTATTGTTGTCCTTTAGAGAGTTCCTAAGAGTATGACAGAAGAAGACACTTGATTTGGATGGTTGTTCTTCTTCTTTAGAATTGTTCTTCTTCTTGTCTAGCCATTGTCGATTCTTGACTAATCGATTTTCAATCTCAAGAAGATCTGTGTATCTCACAGAAGAATGTTGTTATCAGAATGTCATTGTTTGTACAGGAAATAATAATCTCAGTTTTTTATTTCCAATGTGAATTTCCATTTAAATTTATAAATTCCTTCTGTAATTAATGCTGACGGCCTTGGAATATTTTTGGCATTGATTTGTTTTCCCAACTGTCCCTTACAAAAATGGCAGGCAACAATTATGATGAAGACCATAATTAATGCTCTTGTCTAAGGGTAATATTCAGAGAATATTAGAGCATTACTTACTCAAGAATTATTGCCACGTAATAAGGATAATAGAGGTAAATTGCCAAGAATGGATTCGTCGACCTGAGTCCACAGTTTGTCGAGTTGAGAATGGTTGTTCGTCGAGCTGAGATCCATGATCGTCGACCTCTGAATGTTGCTTGATAGCTTTCTTCTTCTGTGTATCAAGTTCGTCGAGCTGAATCTAAGATCGTCGAGCTGAGCCCTGAGAATAGAGTTAGTCCAGTTGGGGTCCAAGATCGTCAAGCTGAGTCTGCAGTCTGGACTTAGAATATTTTCTGATGTAGAGTGTTGAAGTATCATTTTTGGCGTTGAGTGTGATGTCCTATGGCTTTGAGTGTTAACTCACCATTCTGGCATTGAGTTTAATGTCATCTAGCGTTGAGTCAAATGTCATCTGGCATTGAGTGTTGAATCACCTTATCCAGAATTAGTCGACCAGACAACAGAGTTCTTCTAGCTGATGTTCTTAGTTCGTCGACTAAGGTTTGACTTAGAGGAGTTTTTACTTTGTCCAGAGTTTGTCAAACAGAGAGCTAAGTTCGTCGAGCTGAGCTCAGAGAATTTTCCCTGAGTTCGTCTAGCTGAGCTCGACTTTCGTCGACCGGAGATCGACGAACGTAGAACTCCTTTTTCTAAGTCTTTAATTCTCTAATTCTTGAGTCTCTAGCAGTGTTGGAGGCTATTCCTTTGTACTGTTGACTCAAAGGTCTTGACCTAGACTCTAAGTGTAACACCCCAAAACTCTCAAAAATGGATTTGAGGTGCAGGTTGGTTTACACGGCCTGGGACACGGGCGTGTCCCAGGGCGTGTCACTCAAATAATAGGCGGATTGAGTCAGAAGATTACACGGCCTGGAACCAAGCCTTGAACACGGCCATGTCAGAGTTGACACGGGCGTGTCCGATGCCGTGTACCTACCCGTGTACTGCTGGTTGAGTTTGGAGCTCGATGAGGCAGGGGTGATACGGGCGTGTCTCATGACTGACACGGGCGTGTCAGGTTCGACACGGGCGTGTCGATGCCCGTGTTCTAGTAAATATCAGTCGGTACGAATGCCGCGTGTGCCGCTTAAGGGTACACGGCCTGTGACACGGGCGTGTCACAGGCCGTGTCAGCTAAAAAAGTGTGATTTTGGGAAAATCGTGGCCGTTCATTTTCTCTCTTTGGATCCAAAGGATCAGGTGATTCCTGGATGGATTAAGTCAGCAGAGGCTGATGAAGAGTTCATTCTTCATTTGGTTAAGTGAAGAGAAAAAGGGAGAGGAGGAAGAAGAAGGAGGAGGAGATCAAGCCACCGGCGGAGCTCCCGTGGTCCGATTCGTGATCCGAGGCCAGCGTTGTGACGGCAAAGCTACTGCGGTGCTTTCTCACTGGCTAGATTTTGATGGCTCCCAAGAGATCGATAAGGGTAACGATATCCCTTCTTGGACATGTGAAGTCCTTCTTTTCTGCATTGCATAGGGAAAACCCTTCCCCGCGAGTGTGCGGTGGGTTGTGGTGTCCCTTAGGGTAGATATGTGAAGTCCCCCTTGTTAGAGTCCGGAATTGGAGTACGGATCTAGGCATGCTGTGTGAAGCCCATCTGGACATGCTAGTCTGGATTGGTGATGCTTGTTTGCATATCGGAGAAGACTCCGTGATTATGGCTTGTGTTGCCTTGTGCCTACCAGTTGCTTGGTGCAGCAGGAAGTACTGGATGAAGTCCAGGAAATGAAGAGGGTTGGATGCAACTCTTGTGGCCGTGCGTTGCCACTTTGTGTGCGGTTGAGCCGTTGGGCTGCAACTCGATGAAAAGGCAGATTGCCGAACAGGAAAGGTGAAACCGACCCGTGCCTATAAATTGCCATGGATACTTCCGTATTCGAGGTGGCACGGCGACTTGATCAACGGGGGGTGGCTGATCCGTACCTGCGTTAGGTCCGTCCGACTTGGAAGCCTGGTTATGGGTTTTGTTGGAGCGCCTAATGAGAGTCTTAGGCCCGCGCGCCAAAAAGACTAGAATGCTCAATACCGTGTAAACGGTGGTGTTGACCCTGGTTTTCCGGTGCACCAAGAATGTGCCCTGAGTGCACGGACTGTCGGGCCGTGTGGCCGATGGTTGTGATGGCTTGAGCGTGCCTGCGTGCACATATTTGCTATTGTTGATACCATGCTGTGTAGGGAAAGAATGCTACTTCCCCTAGAAAGGGGTAGGATTGTTATAATTGGGTCAGTTGAATGCTGACCGTTGCCATGTTCGCCACCGTTTGGGTGGATTGTCCCTATGCAGGTGCTGGAGAGCCAAGTGGTAAATGAAGGGCTGGAGCCCTACTGCTGTTGTTGCTGCTGCGGCTAGCCCTTGAAGGCTGCGAAAAGGGTTTTGTTTGTTTTGCTTTTCCTCATGTATGGCCGGCCTGCGCGCTGATGTTTGTAATCCATGTTGTATGGAAAGAGGAACTGTAAGGCCTTAAGGCCAAACCTTTGTTGTACATTCCGTGGCTGTATATATAACTGTGGTTTATATATTGGACATTCCTGGTTAGAGTTCAAATTGCTACTTAAATCTTCCGCTAGCATACTCTGAGATAGGATGCGTGTACGGTTTGGTATTATACTGTGACCTCACCGTCTGTTTGTGGCATATAGTGTGGGGCCCCGGCCGGACCTTCTACTATACGTCATGAAATGAATGGGGTCGTTACATTTTGGTATCAGCTTTGTTCGGTCTTCCTCTTCCGAATTCGTGGTCGAATTCTTTTCTGGGGTGGCGAGCGCGTGTTTATGCGCCCTGCTGTAATGCTAATGAACTCAGGAATGTCCACTAAGGAATGTACATAATTTTGTTTGAGGAATCTGCGCGTTCCTTTTCTGTTGTTTTGCTTTTATACGATCGCTAATGTGTGTCTTGTCCACCTATAGGTGACGTGTAGTGGTGCTGGGCAGTCTGAGCCCCACAGCTCTGATGAGAGTACGGCACCAGCTGAGGTGCCAACACCTCCTCCATCTGCGGAAACTATTCGTTTAGTTGTTGAGGCTCTCTTTGCCATGATTCAGCCGACCGGGCAAGCGCAGCCGACAGAAGTGCCAGTTCGTGTTGATGTAAGACCCGAGCTGGTTGAGGCAGTCGATCCACGAGCAGCTGACCGACAGTTGAAGCAATTCATGAGCTTCAGTCCGCCTACGTTTACGGGACTGGGATCCCAACGCAGGCAGGGGATTGGTTATCGTGTGTCAAGCGGATAATGACAGTGATCAGGGCGGAGGAAACTCTAAAGGTCACCTTGGCCACCTTCATGCTTGAAGGAGAGGCGCGGTTGTGGTGGGACGAGGTTGAGGTACACCATTTGGCGGGCAGGCAATTAACGCAAGTATCGATTGAGGAGTTCTCTCGAATATTTCTAGCGAAGCATGTCCCAGCGGCGCAACGCATTGCCATGGAAAATGAGTTCCAACGGTTAAAGCAAGGAGAAGATAGCGTGGATACCTACCTGCATGAGTTTACAAGGTTGGGACGCTATGCGGGAACATTCTTCGCGGATGACCAAAGGAAAACGAATAGGTTCTATGAAGGATTGCGGGATGAGTTGAGGTTCCTGCTTTCGAGTTCAGTGAACCAAGGGTTTCAGGCGTTGGATGATACTGCGTGTGCGTTGGAGAAGGACATGCGGCGGGTGCAAGAGAATAAGGGCTTGGTTGTGTCAAAGCCAGAGGTTCAAGCACCTCGCCCTAGCAAATCGTTCTACCAGAAGAAAGGGGGCAAGAGGTCCAAGCCATCTGGGCAAGTGACTACGACCGTTGTGTCGGGGGCGACATCAAGGCCGGAGTCTCGTACATGCTATAACTGTGGCCGGGTGGGCCATATAGCCCCTGACTGTAGGGTTGTTCAGCCCAAAGGGGAAAAGAAGACGGGTGCGTCTTATGCTGAGAAGGGCAAAGCGGTGGTTGATTCCTCTGCGTCCCAGGCACAGCCCCGAATCTATCACCTTGGCCAGCAAGAGGCGATTAAGCAAAGTGACGTCGTCACAGGTACGAGTGAATATAGATTATTTGCTTACGTGCTATTGCTTTTGGTTATGTCTAGCTTGTGCATGATGTGTGTGCTGCAGGCTTTGTCCTGATTCGGAATAATCTGGCGAGAGCCCTGTTTGATACGGGTGCTTCGCATTCTTTTCTGTCTGAGGACTTCGTATCTCGAATTGGGGTGCCGAGTCATGTGACGGTTTATAGTATAAGGGTGCTATTGTCGAATGGTTGTGTGATGCTTGCGGATAGGGCTTGCGATGTGGATGTTCAAATAGGAAGTCGGGATTTCGGTTTGAGTGCAGTTGTGCTACCGTTATCAGAGTTTGATGTGATCTTTGGTATGGACTGGCTCTCGGAGCAGCGTGCCTTTATTGATTGCAACTCCAAGGAGATCACATTGGGACAGAATACCGGACTTGTGACGAAGTTCGCTGGTATGCGAGGAGTTGGCGAGACTCTGTTGTCTGCGCTCCAAGTCGTCAATGCTGTTCAGAAGGGTGCAGAGTTATTCTTCACGCTAATTCAGGCTGTTGAGCCAAAGGCCAGTGTCGGTGAAGTTCTGGTTGTGTCAGAGTTTGCCGATGTGTTTCCTAAAAATCTTCCTGGGTTACCACCCAGCGGGAGATTGACTTCTCTATTGAGTTGGTGCCAGGTGCTAAACCTGTGGCCCGCTCACCATATCACGTTGCGCCAAAAGAGATGGCGGAATTGAAAGTCCAATTGCAAGAGTTGTTGGAGCAGGGATACATACGCCCAAGTATGTCACCTTGGAGCGCGCCTGTTTTCTTTGTGAAAAAGAAAGACGGCAGTTTACGGTTATGTATTGACTACCGCGAATTGAATAAACTGACGGAGAAAAAAAATATCCGATTCCACGGATTGATGACCTATTTGATCAGCTGGCAGGATCAACGGTCTATTCCAAGTTGGATTTGAAATCAGGATATTATCAGTTGAGGATTCGGGAAGGTGACATTCCCAAGACGGCGTTTGGAACACGCTACGGTCATTATGAGTTCACGGTAATGCCGTTTGGCCTATGTTATGTGCCTTCGGTATTTATGGATCTAATGCATCGCACGTTCCGAGAGTACTTGGATTTATTCGTGATTGTGTTTATCGATGACATCTTAGTATACTCTCAGTCGGAAGAGGATCATGCAAACCATTTGCGGTTGGTCTTGCATACCCTGCGGAGGAATAAGCTTTATGCTAAGTTCTCAAAGTGTGAGTTCTGGCTCTCTTCAGTAGCCTTTTTAGGCCATGTGGTAAGTGGAGAAGGTATCGCGGTGGATCCGTTGAAGATAAGTGCCATTCGAAATTGGCCAGTGATGTCTTCAGTGGCCGAGGTCAGGAGCTTCCTTGGGTTTGCGGGCTACTATAGACGGTTTGTGGAAAACTTCTCACGGATTGCTTTACCTCTGACCACGCTGATGAGAAAAGATCAAAAGTTCATTTGGACGCCGGAGTGCGCGCGAGCTTTTGAAGACTTGAAGAGTCGTTTGACCACGGCGCCTGTGTTGACATCGCTATGTGGTACAGATGGATATGAGATCTATAGTGATGCTTCCGGGAGCGGCTTAGGCTGCGTCCTTCTGCAGTTTGGGAAAGTGATTGCTTATGGCTCGCGCTAGTTGAAAGTGCATGAGCGGAATTACCCCGTTCATGATTTGGAGTTGGCGGCGGTAATCTTTGCGCTCAAGTTGTGGCGGCACTATCTTTATGGCGTGAAAGTGGACATCTATACAGATCACAAAAGCCTAAAGTACTTGTTGGATCAGAAGGATCTGAAATTGCGACAACGAAGATGGATGGAGTTCCTTGGGGACTACACCTTCGAGATTCACTATACTCCCGGGAAGGGAAATATGGTCGCTGATGCTTTGAGTCGGAAGACTCCGGTACGGGCAAGCTGGTTGCAGAGGCATGATCAGCGTTTAATCCAGGAATTGGAAGCATTGGAGATATCTTGTGTTGACAAAGGTTCGTCGACCGATGCATGCTTGAACTGGACGGAGGTGCAATATGACCTTACAGACAGAGTTCGGCGAGCAACGGAGCTTGATGAAAGTCTCCAGCGCTATGCTAAAGATGGGCCGGATGACCAATTCTCTTGGGATAACGGTTTGTTATGAAGAAATGGTCGAGTGTGCGTCCCGAGTGTGGGTAAATTGAGGGAAGAGTTGATGTACGAAGCTCACTTTGCAAAGTACTCAGTTCACCCAGGGAGCACAAAGATGTACAGAGATCTGAAAAAGCTGTTCTGGTGGCCCGGACTAAAGAAAGATGTAGCACGTTATGTGGCGGAATGCCATACTTGTGTATTGGTGAAAGCGGAATGCCAGAAGCCTGGCGGGTTCCTGAAGTCGTTACCCATTCCGGAGTGGAAGTTCGAGGACATTTCGATGGATTTCGTGCACGGGTTGCCGAGATCTCAAAGCGGTCATGATTCAATCTGGGTGATTGTGGACCGGTTGACAAAAGTGGCGCACTTCCTTCAAAATAGAAGAGACGATTCAGTGGAAACCTTGGCCAAGCTTTATGTGGAGCAGATTGTTCGACTGCACGGTGTTCCTCGGAGCATCGTTAGTGACCGTGATGGGCGATTCACATTGAATGATTGGCGGCTAGTTCATCAAATGTTGGGTACAAAATTAGCATTTAGTACGGCCTTTCATCCCCAAACGGATGGCCAGACTGAACGAACCAACAGGACGATGGAGGACATGCTCCGCATGTGCGCCCTAGACTTTGGTAAGAGATGGGAAGATTATATATTTCTTGTCGAATTTGCCTATAATAATAGCTACCAAGCGAGCATCGGTATGGCACCATTTGAGGCTTTGTATGATCGTAAATGCCGTACACCGTTAGCTTGGGCAGAAGTAGGCGAATCTAAGCTGAGTGGGAAAAAGGAAGTCGAAGAAGCTACCTCGCTCATACGATCTATTCGGGAGAAGCTATTGATAGCCCAAGATCGTCAAGCAAAGTACTACAATGCCAAACACCGGAACGTGGAGTTCGCGGTGGGTGATTGGGTATATTTGAAGAACAAACCCTTCAAAGGCGTGTCCAGGATTCAGCGTTTGAAAAAGCTAAGTCCGAGGTATCTTGGTCCATTTGAGGTGGTGGAGCGAGTTGGGGAAGCTGCTTATCGACTAGCACATTCAGCAGACTTGGGTGGATTACATGATGTATTTCACATCTCAGTACTTGTAAGGCTGTCAAGGATCCAGCTCAAGTAGTGGAGAATGATCGGGTACCGGTCGAGTATGGGCTGACGACGAGGGTTCGACCATTCGATCGAGGATCGAGCCGAGAAAACAGTTGCGGAACAAAGTGATCGGATGGTCAAGGTCGATGGGACAATTGTGGCCGTGAAGAGCTAATATGGGAGCGAGAGCAGACCATGCGAGCTGAATTTCCCGAGCTGTTTGTATAAACTGTAGACCGTGTACCTTGTGTTATAACAGAGTTATCAAGTTATAGCATTGTTTTTCCTTGTTTCCTTACCGTGCAAATTTTGGGATGAAATTTTATTAAGGGGGGAGGGTTGTAACACCCCAAAACTCTCAAAAATGGATTTGAGGTGCAGGTTGGTTTATACGGCCTGGGACACGGGCGTGTCCCAGGGCATGTCGGGGGTACACGGCCTGGGACACGGGCGTGTCCCAGGGCGTGTCACTCAAATAATAGGCGGATAGAGTCAGAAGATTACACGGCCTGGAACCAAGCCTTGAACACGGCCGTGTCAGAGTTGACACGGGCGTGTCCGATGCCGTGTGCCTACCCGTGTACTACTGGTTGAGTTTGGAGCTTGATGAGGCAGGGGTGACACGGGCGTGTCTCATGACTGACACAGGCGTGTCAGGTTCTACACGGGCATGTCGATGCCCGTGTTCTGGTAAATATCAGTCGGTACGAATACCGCGTGTGCCGCTTAAGGGTACACGGCTTGTGACACGGGCGTGTCACAGGCCGTGTCAGCCAAAAAAGTGTGATTTTGGGAAAATCGTGGCCATTCATTTTCTCTCTTTGGATCCAAAGGCTCAGGTGATTCCTGGCTGGATTAAGTCAGCAGAGGCTGATGAAGAGTTCATTCTTCATTTGGTTAAGTGAAGAGAGAAAGGGAGAGGAGGAAGAAGAAGGAGGAGGAGATCAAGCCACCGGCGGAGCTCCCGTGGTCCGATTCGTGATCCGAGGCCAGCGTTGTGACGGCAAAGCTACTGCGGTGCTGTTCTTTCTCACGGCTAGATTTTTGATGGCTCCCAAGAGATCGACAAGGGTAACGATCTCCCTTCTTGGACATGTGAAGTCCTTCTTTTCTGCATTGCATAGGGAAACCCTTCCCGCGAGTGTGCGGTGGGTTGTGGTGTCTCTTGGGGTAGATATGTGAAGTCCCCCTTGTTAGAGTCCAGAATTGGAGTACGGATCTAGGCATGCTGTGTGAAGCCCATTGGACATGCTAGTCTGGATTGGTGATGCTTGTTTGCATATCGGAGAAGACTCCGTGATTATGGCTTGTGTTGCCTTGTGCCTACCTGTTGCTTGGTGCAGCAGGAAGTACTGGATGAAGTCCAGGAAATGAAGAGGTTGGATGCAACTCTTGTGGCGTGTGCGTTGCCACTTTGTGTGCGGTTGAGCCGTTGGCTGCAACTCGATGAAAAGGCAGATTGCCGAACAGGAAAGGTGAAACCAACCCGCGCCTATAAATTGCCATGGATACTTCCGTATTCGAGGTGGCATGACGACTTGAGCAATGGGGGTGGCTGATCCATACCTGCGTTAGGTCCGTCCGACTTGGAAGCCTGGTTATGGGTTTTGTTGGAGCGCCTAATGAGAGTCTTAGGCCCCGCACGCCAAAAGACTAGAATGCTCAATACCGTGTAAACGGTGGTGTTGACCCTGGTTTTCCGGTGCACCAAGAATGTGCCCTGAGTGCACGGACTATTCGGGCCGTGTGGCCGACGGTTGTGATGGCTTGAGTGTGCCTGCGGCACATATTTGCTATTGTTGATACCATGTTGTGCAGGGAAAGAATGCTATTGCCCCGAGGAAGGGGTAGGATTGTTATAATTGGGTCAGCTGAATGCTGACCGTTGCATGTTTGCCACGTTTGGTGGATTGTCCCTATGCAGGTGCTGGAGAGCCAAGTGGTAAATGAAGGGCTGGAGCCCTACTGCTGTTGTTGTTGCTGCTGCGGCTAGCCCTTGAAGGCTGCGAAAAGGGTTTTGTTTGTTTTGCTTTTCCTCATGTATGGCCGGCCTGCGCGCCGATGTTTGTAATCCATGTTGTATGGAAAGAGGAACTGTAAGGACTTAAGGCCAAACCTTTGTTGTACATTCCGTGGCTGTATATATAACTGTGGTTTATATATTGGACATTCCTGGTTATAGTTCAAATTGCAACTTAAAGCTTCCGCTAGCATGCTCTGAGTTAGGATGCGTGTATGGTTTGGTATTATCCTGTGACCTCACCGTCTATTTGTGGCATATAGTGTGGGGCCCCGGCCGGACCTTCTACTATACGTCATGAAACGGATGGGGTCGTTACACTAAGACACAACCATGACCATGATCTATACATGTTGGGTCATATCCTAACTTTGTGAACCTAGCACAAATCCAACTAGGGATCCAACAATCTCCCCCTATTTGGGTGAGGTCACTAATAATAGACTCAATACAAAAAAATGTACAAAGCAAGAACACAATATATATCTGGCAGAAAATTTAACAGTAAATGCAGCAGATATATTTACATAGTCAGCTTTGTAACAGGAAAAACACAGTTTATCATAAATATACCAAATAGCAGTTCAGGTTATAGTTTTAATGTTTCTTTTCCCTTGGCTTTTCTTCTTTGCTTTTATCCCCAGGCTGAGTGAAAATGATTTTCCTGGTTAGATTGGAAGCTTCTTTCTTTGATATGTATAAATCTGTTGCTCCAATCATAGTCTGGGTGGAAGTTCTAGGAACTATAGCCTATGGGTGTCTTGCAATATACTCTGCAGAATTAAATACCTTCTTGCTCACTTGAAGCCTATCCAGTTCTTTTTCTCTATATGATGAAATAGTTGTATACTTTGATGGATCTTCTCCTTCTTCTCTGGCCTTCTTTATTTATGACAGACCAATCAATTCTTGAAGCCTAGCCATCCTGAAATTTGGATCAACATCCTGACTGACAAATGTTTGATCATCTTGAGATGGTAGCAGAGATGCAGGCCTGAATTGAGTTGACTGGGCTTAAAAGTTTGTTGCCTTCTGGCTTTCATTACTCTGAGTGTATAGTGATTTTTGAGGTGCAGCTTCACTATATTTTCTTTTAGTTTTGTATGATTTTGAATGTCTTCTTTGTTCAGTTTGTTGTTGGGGAGGAGAGAACTCTGGCTTCTGATGGATTACTTCCTTTATCTACTCTGTATCACTAGTACTTTTTTGTTGACTGCATCCATGTGATTGATATCTAGATGGCCTTCCTTGCCTTTGATAAGTTTTTGTGAAATATGTAGACTTGGAGGGAGCATCTGAACTTTTAGGAGTTGTTCATGAAGCACCAGCAGCCGGAGGAGGAGGAGGAGGGTCCTTTCTGTATCTATGAACTGGGGGAGGAGAGTATCTTCTTCTTTTCTTTCTGGATTTTTGTTCATTCTTTGAAAGCCACATCCTGGCTGGCATCCCTTTATATGGGGTTATGTTTTGTAAAATTTAGTAGGGAGTATCATTTGTATTTCCAGGCTTGGGAGTAGGAGGAGGAGCCTTCCTTTTCTTAGATATTTTCTTCCTCTTTTGTTCCTTATCAGAATCATCATCATCATCATCATCAGACTGAGGATTGTCATATATAGCATCAATTTGGCTTATTGTATCCTTGGAGATTTCTTTATTTGCTGGAGTGGGGGCAACTACAGCATGAGCTACTTCAATTTCCATGGCAATGTCTTGAGCTATTATGTCATCCAGATTGGGGAGAGGGCTATTATCCATTATATAGGATGGCCCAGGAGGGCTAGATCTCTGATCATCAGACTCATTTTCTGGAGAAGTTGTCAAACTTTTCTTTATAGTGTCTACCTCCTCTGAGCTAGCAGGAGAGGTATAGCACACTATTGTTTTAGATGATGGAATGGGGGGGAAAGCAGAAATAAATGTATGACCCAAATATTATTAGTAAAGCTGCTAGATGCACTTTGGATTTAATGAAGTAAACCATTCCTGACCGAATCTCTGGCATAGAGATCTCTTGAGTATTTGACATTGTAATATCTGTTCCTTCTTTTGATACTTCTATTGTTGCTGCTGTTGCTACTACTGTCAGAGTGATCTCTTGAGTACTTGTCATAATGATATCTGTTCCTACATCTGCTTCAACTTCTATAGTTGTTGTTATTGCTACTGCTGCTTATTCATAATCAAGTATCTCCCCCTGCCTGGTTTCAGTAGTTACTAAATCCAGGCCCCCAAATGAAGAGGGTGTAGTGGTGAGAGCAGAAATCTGTGCAGTAAGTGAGGATATGGAGGCAGCTAAAAGAGAAATGGCCTCTGCTATAAGGGATTTGAGTAGGGGTGTGAGGAGAGTAATGAGTGGGGACAAGAGATGGATCTAGAGTTGGAGAAGTGGATGGTGGGGCAGTAGTTAGGTGAGTAAAGATTTCAGTTGAGGGGGTGATAGGTGGAGGTGAATTAGGAGTTTCTAGGGGGGAGTCATGTTGAGGAGAAGGAGTATGTAGTGGAGATGATAATAAGTTGAAGGATGGGAATGAGGTGAGGTTGATGTGGGGGATATCAACAAGATGATAAGGAAGAGGGGACTGAGGTGGTGTTGGCATTGGTGTATCTTGTTGGGGGAAGGTGTAGAGGAGGAAATATGTCTTGGTGATTGAGGAATTGGGATAATGAAGATAGGGGAGTAGAGACTGGAACATGAGTTGAGGCTGGGGTGTGTTGTGTTGCTTGCAGAGATGAAGATTGGAGAGTTGGAGATTGAGGAGTGGCTGGAGTGATGCTGGATGGAATAATGTTGGATGGGATCTCTTCAGAAGGGTGGGAAGTTGCTGGAGCAGCCCTTGTACTTTCAGAAGCTGGGGTGGCAGAGGATGAAGCCTTAGAGGGCTTTGTAATTGTCCTCTCCCACCTGCCAAACAAGGCACATGTGAGCCTTTTACTGGCATTGATGAATGTGGTCTGGGAGACTAGTGATTCAGAAGCCTTCTCTATCAAGAAGATCTCTAAGATCCTTCCAAAGTTTACTTCCTTCTTACTGTTCCTTTTCTTGATGAGATCACTCTGTGCCCAGTTTACCTTCCTCTTGTTTACCACTGCACACAAAACCAGAAATTGATGCCTGGTTATATAATTATGTGTAGTGTGCTTGCCCAGCAAGACTTTGCCAACAATATCTGCGAGAAATTTGAACTCAGCAGATAGGTGCTTCTTCAACAGTTTATTTTTCTTATCTCCAGAGTAACCCATCAGACTTAACATCATGTCATATTCCACATTATCGAGTTCTATTTCTTCTTCTCCATTCTCTAATACAAAGATTTCAGTTAGTACAGCAGGAGTGAGAGAGATGGCATTACCCGCTATTGATCTGGTCATTGTGTTGTCCTCGGTTATAGACGTAGTATAGACCCATTCTCTGATTTCCTTGCTGGGTAATTTGATTCTAATGGACAACAGATTTTTCAATTGTTGGTCTTCCAGCAGTTGCAGAATGTGAAGGAACACTAGATCAGAGTGCTGGAAGGAGTCGAAATCGACGTCGAATCCAGTATCAAACCTCATTGCCGCAAGAGCGCCTGCTGGAATCGCCATGAATGCAACTGCAAGAGAGAAAATGAAGATCAAGTGCAAAGAGAACTGAAAGCGCGGGACGGAGGTCGAAAAAAACTTAAATACAAGGTTTTTCGGAATATGAAACGACAGAATCCGATCCACGAGAAATAAAAATATCTTCGTTCTGAGGTCAACGAAATAATTTAGAGTTAAACAGTTTGTCGATCTCAGTCTGAAGGGTTGAAGACATTTCGTCGATCTCTGGTCGACGAAAGTTTTCTAAAGTAAGTTCGTCGATCGCTGGTCGACAAAGATCACTTACCACAGAGAGTTCGTCGATCTCAGGTCGACAAAAATCTCAAGAACCTTTCATAGTTCGTCGACCTCCGATCGATGAAATTTGAAGAGTTCTTCGAGTACAGATAGAAACTAAACTAGGTCTTCTCCATTGATCATTCCAAGCTGATTTACAAAGAACAAGTGATTTATTTCATCCAGGGGTTTGGTGAAAATATCAGCTCTTTGTAAATCAGTGTAGATATAGACAAGTTTGATTTTGTTTTTGTCTACACACTCTCTAATGAAATGATGCCTAATGTCTATATGCTTAGTCCGACTGTGATGTACTTGATTTTGTGCTATGGTTATAGCACTTGTGTTATCACATAGTATAGTTGAATTATTTAAGTTGAACCCATAATCTAGGAGTTGGTTCTGAATCCACAGTATCTGGGAACAACAACTGCCAGCTACAATGTATTCTGCTTCAGTAGTTGATGTGGACGCAGATGACTGTTTCTTGCAGAACCAGGACACTAATCTCATACCAAGGAACTGTCAAGTTCCTGAGATACTTTTTCTGTCCACTCTGCATCCAGCAGAGTCAGCATCTGAGTATCTAGTTAACTCAAACTCTAACTCAGTGGAATAGCAGAGACCTAGACTAGGACAACCCTCTATATATCTCAAAATTATTCATAGAAAAACTAGATGAGATTCTTTAGGGTTCACCTGGAACCTAGCATAAAGACATGTGGCAAACATTATATCAGGTCTGCTTGCTGTAAGGTATAGTAGGGACCCAACAATGCCCCTATATATTTTCTTATCCACAGGTTTCCCTTGTGTATCAGATTCTATTACAGCATTTGTATCCATGGATGTTTTCTTTGCTGAGGCATCAGCCATCCAAAACTTCTTGATAAGCTCTTTAGCATTTTTAGTCTATGAAATGAAGATGCCATAAGGCAGCTGCTTCACTTGGAGACCAAGGAAGTAGGAGAGCTCACCCATGCTATGCATCTGAAATTTAGAATGCATTAGGTCAGATAATCTTTTGCACAATTTGGGATCTATAGACCCAAATATTATGTCATCTACATAGATTTGTACTAACAAAATTTTATCATGATGCATTTTAGTGAATAAAGTCCTATCTACTATGCCTCTTGAAAAACCATGCTCTAAAGCTGGCTAAGGTCTCATACCAAGCTCTTGGAGCTTGCTTTAAACCATAGAGAGCTTTATGCAATTTAAATACATGAGAGGGATGAATTGGAGAAACAAAACCTGGATATTGTTCAACATAAACTTCTTCTTTAAGTTCCCCATTTAAGAAAGCACACTTCACATCCATTTGATAAACTTTGAACTTTTTGAATGCAGCATAAGCCAGAAATATCCTTATAGCTTCTAGCCTGGCAACTAGGGCAAAGGTTTAATCGTAGTAAATTCCTTCTTCCTACCTATATCCTTGAGCAACAAGCCTAACCTTGTTCCTCACAATCACACCTTTGGTATCAAGCATATTTCTGAATACCCATTTGGTTCCAATGACTGGGTAGTCTTTTGGTCTTGGAAACAAAACCAAAACTCTGCATCTCTCAAAATGATTGAGCTCTTCTTGCATTGTATTGATCCAGTGGGGATCTTGCTCTGCATCAGTTATGGATTGATGCTCAATTTGAGAGAGGAAACATACATGCATCAAGTCTTAGTTGAGTTGATGCCTTGTCTGTACACCTGCTGTTATTTCTCCAATCACTTAGGATCTGGGGTGATCCCTTAGTGTTATAAGATCAGTAGGTGGAGTTGGTTCAGCCACAACATTTTGAAGGAATTCCTCTTGTGGAATAGCCTTTGTTGTTGTAGGAAGTTCAGATATTTCCACAGTTTCTTCATCACTTTCATACCCTGACTTGTTGAGAAGGATGAGATACAACTTTGGGTGTAAAGTGTAAGCCATCCAATTCCTCACACAAGTTGTGTGCCTGAAAGGAGTCTTTGGTAGAAATCTCTTTCTTCTTATAAAACATGTTAGCCTCATCAAATATAACATGCATAGATTCCTCTATTTTCAATGTGGATTTATTAAATACCCTATAAGCTTTGCTGACTTGGGAATATCCTAAAAAAATTCCCACTGCAGCCTTTGCTTCAAACTTTCTAATGTGCTTTTTGTCATTATTATGAATATAACACACATAACCAAAAACTTTAAAATAGTTGATTATTGGTTTCTTCCCTTTGAGTAATTCATAGGGAGTCTTATGCTTTAGTTTGTGTATCAAAGTTCTGTTCACGACATTGTTTGTTATGCTCACTGCCTATGCCCAATAGAATAGGGGCATGTAAGCATCTCCAAGTAATGTGCCTACAGCTTCAATGAGTGTTCTATTTTTCCTTTCAGCTACCCCATTTTGTTTATGAGTTGTAGGAGCAGAGAAACAGTGTCTGATACCTTCCTTCTCACAGAACTCATGCATAAGAAGAGACTCACTCTATACCTTGATCACTTCTGATAAATGCAGCATTAGTAGAGTACTCAATCTGTATGGTCCTGAGAAAATCTGTAAGAACCTTGAAGGTATCTGACTTAGATCTCAGAAAGAATACCCAAGTGAACCTAGAAAATTCATCTACAACCACTAAGGTATATGATTTCCCTCCTAGGCTTTTTACAGCCACAAGGCCAAAAAGGTCCATATGTAGCAAGTACAATATCCTAGGTGAATCACTCTTATTAATGGATTTGAAGCTAGATTTAGTTTTCTTGCCAAGTTGACAAGCCCTACAGAGGCCTTCCTTCTTGTAGGGGCCAGAAGGTAAACCTCTAACAAGGTTGTCCTTAGATAGCCTAGCAATGTTTTTAAGATTTACATGTCCTAATCTTTTATGTCATAAGTCATTTTGACTACTAACTATATTGAGCATGCATATGTCTGAAGTAACATAATGAAAATTTACTAGGTATATGTTTCCTTGTCTACTTCCAATTAAAACAGGTTGGTTTTCTTTTGAAGTAATAATACAGGAACTAGAATTGAATGATACCTGATAACCTTCATCACATAGTTGGCTTATAGAGATGAGATTATGCTTCAGTCAACTTACATATGCAACTCTTTTGAAAGTTACTGCTCCAATTCTGACCTTGCCATAGCCTTCTATTAGGCCACAATTGGAGTCACCAAAGATGACCTTTGGTCCTAGCTTTGACTTGTAATCAATCAGATTGTCCTTGCTGTCTGTCATATGCTTGGAGCAACCACTATCCAGATACCTTTGTTGATTGTATGCTGGACAGGTCTTCATCTGCAAAAAAGACAGTTAGTTGTTCTTTACCCAGGTAACCTTAGGTCCTTGTTGATTTAAATAACTATAACTGGAGATGTAAGAGCATTCAGGTTTATCTTTATATCCTTTAGGATGGTATCTCCTAAGTGGAATTATCCATTGAGTTAAGGGGTTAAAGTTGTTATTAGAATTTAAGTTTCTGTTACTCGCCGATCTGTGGTTGGATCGTCGACTTGAGCTCGATGATGTTGGATGAGATCGTCGGTCTCTACTCAAAGAATAATGGTATTCATTCTTGAAGTACAAAAGTCGTCGATCTCTGGTCGACGAACCATACTGGTATCGTCGATCATAAATCGAAGAATTATTATTGCTGATGTTTGCGTTCAAAGATCGTCGTTCTGAGTTCGACGATCTGTTCATATATCATCGATCTGAGTTCGATGATAACCATTGAACATTGTTATTTTTGTTATTCTTCTGGATATTGAGTTTATTTTTTGTTTCAATTTGTTCAAGAATCTTATTAACTTTATTTACCTATTCAGTATTTTTCTTTCCCTTGTCAGATATAAAGTTTACTGGTCTGGAAAATTTATTTTTCTTAATCAAGGGTGGAACACTAGAGGAGGCACCTAGTCCTAGTTTGCTATTGTTGGTCCTAGCCTTTACAGTACAAGTGATATCTAATAATTGTAGACTTCTTCCATTCAGAGATTCTTCTAATAGTTTTTCCTTATTTAGTTCAGTTTTCATAAAAGATATTTGTTTATTAGCAGACAATAGTTCAATGGTTAATTTTGCATTTTTTGCAGTGATGTTGTCTAGGGTATTTAACTTTTCTCTTAGAAGTTTGATTTCCTTCTTAGAGCTTATTAAGTCTAAGCATAAATATTTAAATTCAAACTTAAATTCATCTGACTCAAAATCATAAGAAGCTATTACCTGATCTTCAGCTAATAGAGATTCTTCATTATCTGATTCATCTGAGTCAGATCAGCTACTGCCTGCCTTAATAACCATGAGGCATACTTCCTTTGCCTTTTATTCTTCTTCATCCTCGCTGGAGCTGGAGGATGTAGATTCTTCTTCAGTATCACTCCATGTCTCAGCAACAAAGCCCTTGTCTTTCATCTTTTGCTTGCTTGAGGAAGGCTTGTTGTAGTGACTCTTCCTTGAGTCCTTTTTTCTTTCTTCTTACATTCTTCTGAGCTTCTGACAATCAGAAATGAAGTGCCCAGGTTTCCTGCAGCCAATACACACTACTTCTTTAGAGGGTGTTTTGTCATACCTTGCCTTATCTTCATATTTAGAAGGTTTCCTTCTGAAGTCCTTTCTAGCCATCTTGAAGAATCTCTTGGCAAAGAGACTCATCAACTCTTCATTTACTAGAATGACTTCAGAGTCTTCTATAGCTTTGAAAGCTATATTTTGCTCCTTCCTAGTTGGTGTAGGAGTCTTCACTTCAGTTGCTGCTTCCCTTGCTTTGATTAGCTGATCATAAGACTTCAATTTTCCTAGAAGAGATTCTGTTGAAATCTCTGTCATGCTTCTGGCTTCTCTGATGGGCCAGATTCTTGAGTCCCATGTGCTTGGAAAGCACATTAAAATCTTGTCATTCACCTCATTTAAAGTGAATTCTTTGTCTAGAGTCCTTAGCTCACCAATGATGAACCTAAGTATGTTGTACATTACTTATACTATTTCTGCTTCATCCTTCTTGAAGTTCTCATTCTGAGTGATGAGATTTGACCTTCTGTCTTTCCTATCATCTGCTGAGCTAGCCACAATTTGGTTCAGGGAATCCCAAATCTCCTTAGCTGATTGACACTCAGCAACCTTCTGAAATATTTCATCAGACATAGTTTGAGCCAGTATATTCATGGCTTTGGCATCAGCTATCTTAGCCTTTTTCTGTGCATCTATCCATCCAGGGGGTGGAACTGCACTCAGGTAAGTTGATGTAGTTGAGGTTGAAGCCACTGGAGCTGGTGTTCATGTAAAGATAGAACTAAATATATCTTTATCAATAGAGTTCATGTAAAGCCTAATTCTTGCCTTCTAGATTGTGAACTTGGACAAGTTACACACTGGAGGTCTTGTGCTTGCATATTCTTTGTTCTGTGCTATGCTGTATGTATAAATCTAGTAATGAAAAAAAATAAAAGGATCTAAATTAGGATCTTTGGTCAAGGTTTAGCTTGTACAACCAAATGAACCTCCTCTGATACCAATTGAAAGTAAGGGTTAGATCTGATATACTCTAGAGGGGGGGGGGTGAATAGAGTATGTGGTTATATTTAAAAAATTTCTCTGAATTATAAGAAGTACTTCTAAACTCAGGTACTGTATTACAGAGTAATAAATGAAAGCACGGGAAAAACTAAATAATACAGCAAGACCTAAATACTACAGCCACAGTAAGAACAAAAAGAAAAAGGGGCAACCAGACGACACAAGAATTTATAGTAGTTCCCCAACCTGGGTACATCCACTCTTCTACAACCCTGGTAGGAATCCACTTAGTGTTTTGATCAGGTGCCTGACACCAATGAGCTTTTGATCAGGTGCTCAACAACCAAATGATGACGACGCTCTTCGCCAACGCCGCGACGCTTCTTCGTCAACGCCGTGACGCTCCTTCGCCAACGCTGCTTCATATTTTACACGACGTCTGCCGGCACCATTTTAAATAAAATATATAATTATAAATAAAATTAAAATTATATATTTTATTATTTATCTTTTATCATTTATAGCAATTTCTATTTAAGCAATGTTTTAATTTAAGCAATCTTATTATTATATTTTTATTCTTGTAATTATGATGGATACTTATAACCATCATATATTTGCTTCCATTTTCATGCATTTTAATTTTGGAATTGTTTTTATTTGTTCTAAATATGTATAGAGGAGATTGAGTGGTGTAAGGCTATATATAGCCATGTTTTGTTTGATTAAGTATTGAAAGAATGAAAAATTGAAAAAAAACCTAGAGATTCTTGAGAGAATTTTCCTCCCCCCCCCCTCTTTGGCAAATTTCGGCCAAACCCTCTCTCCCTCCCTCTACCTTGGCCGTCGGCCACCCCCTCCCCTTTCTTCTCAATCTCGGCTACCTCTTTCTCCCTTCTCCTCCTCCTCCTCAATATCTCCCTCACCTTCACCACCACACCCCCTTAGGCTCGGCCAAGTCCAAAGCCGCCACCTCCTCTCCCTCTTTAATCTCTATCGGCCACCTCCTCTCTTTCCTCCCCCTAGGCAATATTCGGCCTTCTCCTCCCTCTCCCCTTTCTTTGTTTTCTTCTCCCTCCCTTTGTCTCCTATCCTTGGCCGCCGGCCTCTCTTCTCTCCCTCCCTCTCTATTTCTCTCAGCCCCTCTTCCCTTCCCTACAAACTGTCGGCCACCCTAGCTCCATTCAAACCGCCACTTAAAATTTAAGGTAAATATATTTGTCGGGTTATACTCGTCCAACGCTCGCGGTGTGGCCAAAATACATCTCATCACCATCATGTAAGAATCGTCCTCAATGTCACTCGGCTCGGCATCAGATTCTTCTCCCGTGCCATATACGATATCGGCAGGCTCAGACGTGGAGTCTAATAGGGCTAACAGTTTGCTCTTCGTGGGGCACTCACTAGAGTAGTGCCCTTGGATTCCACAAGAATAACACATGGCATTAGTCTTGCTGATTCGTCCTATTGGTACTCACTCACCGGTGGGAATTCTGTTATTCCTAGCGGTAATAATAATGGACTCTGAATCCGTTGATCGATACTTTCCCTTATCTCGTGTGGAGGAAGATGGATGCAGTCCTAAGAGGGATTTTCCCTTCTGAAAGTTTCGTCCTTTGACTTTGTAGGCGTTGTGTTTTTCAATATCCAAGGCGGCATTGAATGTGGTGTTAAGGTCCGTGTGACCATAACGCAAGAGCTTGCCTTGAATGTCCGAGTTAAGTCCCTTACGAAATCGGGAGAGTGTGACTTCAGGAATCTCACGAACATCACAACGCACCAACATATCCTTAAGTTGTCCCATGTATTCTGCTACCGAAGCATTACCTTGACGAAGGGAGGCTAAGTCGTTGAACATTTGGGTCCAGTAATAAGTGGGAACATATTGGTCGTGGAGAAGTGCTTTCATGGCAGCCAAGAATCACCAAACCTCAAGTATTTTGATCAGGAGACTTGCAACCAAGAATCACTTTTGAAGGGAGATGACAACCCTTTTTACAGTGGGGGTGAGAGAATGATTGTGTCTACTCTTTCTCAATTCAAACAACTGAAAAGACTTGCTGATTTGATGGTAGCAAAAGCTCCCCCTGAGATGTTGCTTGTTCAGGATGATGGAAGCTTTGCTGCAGGGTGATAGGCCTTCAAGCTTTCAGTTTTGACAAGAAGAACTTCAGGAACTATTTTGACAGATGCAGTATTGTTGTCCTTCAGGGAGTTCCTGAGAGTACGACAGAAGAAGACACTTGATTTGGATGGTTGTTCTTCTTCTTCAAAATTGTTCTTCTTCTTGTCTAGCCGTTGTCAATTCTTGACTAATCGATTATCAATCTCAAGAAGATCAATGTATCTCACAGAAGAATGTTGTTATCAGAATTTCATTGTCTGTACAGGAAATAATTATCTCTGTTTTTATATTTCCAACGTGAATGTCCATTTGAATTTTGAAATTCCTTTTGCAATTAATGCTAACGGCCTTGGAATATTTTTGGCATTGATTTGTTTGCCCAACTGTCCCTTACAAAAATGGCATGCAACAATTCTGATAAAGACCATAATTAATCCTCTTGTCTAACGGTAATATTCAGAGAATATTAGAACATTAATTAATCAGGAATTATTGGCACGTAATACGGACAATAGAGGGAAATTGCCAAGATTGGATTCGTCGACCTAAGTCCACAGTTCGTCTAGCTAAAAATGGATGTTCGTCGAGCTGAGATCCAAGATCGTCGACCTCTGAATGTTGCTTGATAGCTTTCTTCTTCTGTGCATCAAGTTCGTCGAGCTGAATCTAAGATCGTCTAGCCGAGCCCTGAGAACAGAGTTAGTCTAGTTGGGGTCCAAGATCGTCAAGCAAAGTCTTCAGTCTGGACTTAGAATATTTTCTGATGTAGAGTGTTGAAGTATCATTTTTTGCGTTGAGTTTGATGTCCTCTGGCTTTGAGTGTTAACTCACCATTCTGGCATTGAGTATAACGTCATCTAGCGTTGAGTCAAATGCCATCTAGTGTTCAGTGTTGAATCACCTTTTCAAGAATTAGCTGACCAGAGAACAGAGTTCTTCTAGCTGATGTTCTTAGTTCGTCGACTGAGGTTTGACTTAGAGGAGTTTTTACTTTGTCTAGAGTTCCCCGAACTGAGAGCTAAGTTTGTCGAGCTGAGCTCAGAGAATTTTCCCTGAGTTCGTCTAGTTGAGCTCGACTTTCGTCGACCGGAGATTGACAAACGTAGAACTCTTTTTTCTAAGTCTTGAATTCTCTAAGTCTTGAGTATCTGACAGTGTTGGAGGTTTGTCCTTATTACTGTTGACTCAAAGGACTTGACCTAGACTCTAGGACACAACCATGACCCTGATCTATACATGTTTGGTCATATCCTAACTTAGTGACCCTTGCCCAAATCCAACTAGGGATCCAACAAATCATGGTCACTACATTCTTATCAACATTCACAAGAATATCTAGATTACTTTTGAGCCCGGCCAAGGTACGAATAATAGCCTGTCAACCCTAGAAGAACAAAGAATCCAACCTTATATCTAATTTGTCAAATTTCACCTTAATAGCTGCAAGACTATTATTCAGATCGTTCTTAGTTTCCTTAACCTTCTTCATAATTTTCCTAAGGAACAATCAAAATGGGCTTGTTGTTTGGCCATCATGCCTTCTATTTTATTCAGAATAGATACCTCTACACAAGTTGACGGTATATCATCAGCCTAATACTCGGAGGAGTGGCGGGATCTGCACTTCCCTCGGATTCACTGGACAACTCTTCTATGGGAGTAATTGATAATATGTTTTGTAGCCTAAACTATTATCTTATTTTCTATTTTATATTGTACAAATTATGTCTATTATTAGTTTATTTTTATCATTTTTTTGTAAATATTATTGCCACTGACTTTTTCTTGTCTTTTTGCAGGTTTCCAGAAAATTGGCCAAAATGACCTGTCACGCCCCCCTGTCACGCCCTCCCTGGGCGTGACCTAGGGCGTGTCACCCGATCCCGAGGACTCCTGCTGGAAGGGACAGAAAACGTTCAAAACCGTTGTCACGCCCCCTGACACGCCATCCATGGGCGTGTCACCAGGCGTGACCATGGGCATGTCGCCCTCTGCCGCAAAGCCTGCCGCCGCATTAAATGTCGTTCTGCCTCAGCACGCAAATAGTACTGTCACGCCCCAGGTCACGCCCGTGACATGGGCGTGATACCCTCCTTTTTCGGTGACTGACGGATTTCCGACCAATGATTTGGACATGACGTGCCAGTCACGCCCCCCTGTCACGGGCGTGACCTAGGGCGTGACCACCGACGTACCGAAGCAATCATCCCTCCCGCCAGAATCCAGAGCCCGAGGTCAACATAGTACTGTCACGCCCCCTGATACGCCCCCCCTAGGGCGTGTCGGAGGGCGTGACCAACCCGAGAAAAATTTCTATAAATTGAGACCCCCCCTCTCCATTTCAGGAAGCTTTGGTTGAGAGGGGGAGGTGCTGCCCCTTTGGTTCTTGAGTTTTTTTATGCTCTCTCTCTCTCTCTCTCTCTCTCTCTCTCTCTTCCTTTGTAATTTTTGCTTAATCATGGTTTAATATTTAGTTGCACTAGCTTTCTTTATAATCTTTAGTGTTGCTTAGTGCTTAATATAGGGCTAGAATAGGATTTAAATTTCATGCACTTGTAATTTTATTTTCAATAGTGTAGCTTGCCCCTTTGAATTAATAAAAGTGTTTTTTTTTGTTTAGCTTGTGTTCCTCTTATGCTTTACTACTCATCCCCCTTCCTCCATTCCATAATGATTAACTAATCCTCCTTGTACTCGATCTTGATGATCCGAGGTTAGAGCGATTATGTTATGATGTTTTAATTAATCTTTTCTTTTTAGGTTAGGGCCTTGAATTACTCTTGATTAATCACGGGTTGGAGGTGTATTTTCGATATATACTCTCTCCGCCTTTGCTTTCATTCTGGGCTAGCCGAGAGGCCGAAAGAATGAAGTGAGCATTCAAGAGTAAAGGGAGTTGTACGCACCCCTCGAGAGAGGCAGACGTCCAAATCTCTTGGATTGGAGTAAAATCCAATAGTGGGGTTCACCGCGTAAAGCGAGTTTTAGGCCTCTGATTTAGACGAGAGTCGGTCGGACATTCCTAAACTCAGTTGGGCATGACTTCAAGAGAAGCGTGTTCAAGCTTTAGGAACCTCCACGGTCAAGGACCTTTATCCTATTAAGTTCAGATTTTTATCGCATTTTCTTAATCGTCTTTAGCCGAGGTAAATCTTGATTGGGTGCATTTCCATTTCATATTTTCTACCTTCCGTAGTAATCGCCTATCTTGTGCTCTTTAATTAACTGCAGAAGTTTCCTTTCTAGCATAGTTCTTTGCTTAATAGCTTAACTTAATTGCGGTAGTTCTCTTTCTAGTATAGATTTAATTCCTCCCTTGCACTTAGATTTTCTAAAACCCTAGTTTTTTCGTCGATAAGATAATAGCGTTCGTGTGAGTAAGATTAGCCAACAGTTCCCGGATTTAAATACGACACTTGTGTCCCCTTGCTACAATTCGATAGGTATACTTGCCTCATCGGGTTGCTAGTTCGGTTGCGTTTATTTTCTTCGAACCCTAGCGCGCAATAGTAATAGTTGCTTTTGAAAGCAGTTTAGGAGCAGTAGCTTTTAGGACAGGAGGGTGCAGCTCAGCATCTCCTTCCTCATCAGAAAAGTCAATTATATCTACCTCCTCCATTGGAGGTCTACCTGGGATTACAACAATCCTTCTCTAAAGCTTTCTCATGAATCTGTCTAACTCTGTTTGTATGGAGACAGAAGGATGGCTCTGCTCCCCCTTATACCTTATCAGAAGTACATTTGGGAGAGGTATAAGTAGATTCTCTAAACAGTGAGCGCAGAGGAATCATTTACATTATCATCAGCTCCAATCACATCCTCATCAATCTCATAATTAGCAATATCTGGTGTAGTATCATCTACTAGTTCATCTACCTCATCAGTAGTATCATCCAAACCATTTTCAGCAGCAGTAATATCTGTCTCAATATCAGAGGAGACTGGAACATCAATAGCAATCTCATCCTCAGGCACATCAGCCACTATCTCAGCATTTGTAGCTTGGCCTATAACAGCAACCTCAGAGAGTAGATCAACTGTCTCTTCATATGTAACTGTAGTAGTTGGAACTGACACTGAAACTGGAACCTTTGCAGCTAAGATTGGTGTCTCTAGCTTAGAGAAGATTAGGACATCTAGAACTATAACTGAAGGAACACTCAATAGCACTAACTCAGTACCCACTTATGTATCAACTATCTCCCCATCAACTCCTGCACTCAATCTATCAGGAGTTTCCGTAGGGGTGGAAGCAAAAGATCATGTCCTAAAGTACTTCCTCTTCCTATACCTCTGGCACATATCTAGCTCCCCCTGGCCATTGGATCCTCCTATCCCACCTCGAGAAGATAGAGGAATCGATCTTCTCAAGTTGTGGATGGGGACACCCTTGGTCATATCAAACTTATCTCTATCCACTTGATTAAGATATAGACTTAGAATTCGCCAAAAATTGGGAGTGCGGAGACTATCCTTGATCTTTTCAAACAATACTACACCCAAATCTAATTTCCTCCTACAAGTGATGGACACATGGAGCTTGAACATCTTAGAATAGAGGTAGTCATGAGAACCTATCTTGTATAGCAACACCTTACCAATGATGTCTGATAGCAGCTTGCCTTCCTCATTCTTGCCTTTCCTTTTAACACCTTTGGTGCCTCTGGGCAATCCACAAAATAGCATGGATCTAGTAACATCCTCCTCTTCAAGTTGATCGGCCTCGTCACAAGTCGGAAGCCGCAAGGGACGAGTTAGGAGTGAAGCCTTCACCTTAACCTTGGTCTGACGAACCTTTCATTTGATGACTATATCCTCCATGTGGAGCTTTTCATTTTGATATAACTCCAAGACATCTTTATCCAATACTTTGCATGGGTTCTTTAGTACGAAGGATATACCGGCAAATCCCAATATAAGTAACATATTCTTGAACTCATCTGACACTAATGCAAACCCGGTTCGAATCAGTTCTCCACCTTAAGCAGTCCACTTGTATTATGAGGAGCCATGGAGAATCAGTAAACTAAAAAATTAGGAATGGGCTAGGTGGGACTGTCGGCTACTGTTACCCGAACAGATCGGTGGAAATCCTATCGAAGAGATGGAATCGTGGCTGACATTCAAAACTTGCTTGGATGGCTATCACTAAATTGAATCGGCGAGGGATTCAATCTCCATAGAGCGAATCGTCGAGAAGAAACATAGCTGTTCATGGGATACGAATCATCGGGAAGACCTTGTTCGGTATAGTCAGAATTTCTCTTTCGACGAAGTGGAATGGTTTGCCCGGAACCCTTGTATATATATATATATATATATTTTTTAAAATTTTACATGGGAAAGGCGCGTACCTGAACTATGACTCTTTGGATCCAATATACGAG
This sequence comes from Platanthera zijinensis, assembly GCA_039513925.1. Lineage (NCBI taxonomy): Eukaryota > Viridiplantae > Streptophyta > Magnoliopsida > Asparagales > Orchidaceae > Platanthera > Platanthera zijinensis. The sequence continues at coordinate 168,498,423 of CM077078.1, read as the reverse complement.
TGAAAATTGACCTTAGTGTAATTCTTCAAAATTCACCGGACGCAGAGTCAAATTCGTCTAGTTTCGGCGTGTATATCCAAAAAATCGCCGAGTTCCAATAAGATATATTCGACGAATTTGCCTTCGACAAATTTTTCTTCTTTGTGAGGTATTTCCCAAGTCCATTCTGATCTTCTTAGCCATCTTCACGAGTCTTTGTTCAGCATACCAAGATCTGTTTTGAAAAACGAGAACTTGGCCTCGTCTAGTGGCTTTGTGAATATATCTGTGGCCTGATTATCTGTCGGGACATAGCTGAGGGCTATATCCTTGTTCTCTATTTGTTTCCAGATGAAAAGATATCGTACTTCGATATGCTTTGTCCGGCTGTGAGACACTAGATTATTCGCGATCGTTATAGCACTGGAGGAGTCGTAGAACATCAGAATCTCTTTAAACTTCAGGTTTTACTCCTCAAGCTAATTCCTTATCCAAAGAAGTTGTACGCAACAACTACGAGCAGAGATGTACTCTGACTTGGTAGTTGAGGTTGCCACAAAATTTTGCTTCCTTCTGCTTCATAAGATGAGCCTTATTTGGAGGAATTGGCACGTCCCGGAAGTTCTTTTCCTGTCATCCCTGCTACCTGCAAAGTCTGCATCTGAAAAACTAATTATCTCGACATCATTACTTCTTAGGTACCATAAGAAAAGATTCGGCGAACCCTTAAGATATCTTAAAATTCACTTTGAAGCGACGTAGTGAGATTCCTTTTAGTTCACCTGAAATCTACCACACACACATGTTGAAAACATTATGTCGGGTCTACTGGTAGTGAGGTAGAGCAAGGATCCAATTATGTTTCTGTACATGCTTTCATCAAAAGGTTTCCCTTTCTCATCCTTGTCCAGAGACATAGTTGAACCCATTGGAGTCCTCATCGAGGTTGCGTTCTTCATTCCGAATTTCTTAAGTAACTCCTTGGTGAACTTTGTCTGAGAGATGAAAATTCCATCTTCAGATTGTTTTTCCTGAAGTCCTAAGAAATACTTCAGCTCTCCCATACTGCTCATTTCAAACTTCCCTTGCATAAGTTTAGAAAACTTCTTGCAAAGGTTGTCTTCTGTAGAGCAAAAAATAAAATCGTCAACATACATTTGCACTGGCAAAATCTTGCCTTTTATTTCCCTAAGAAATTATTTCTTGCCTATCTTTCCTCTTGTGAACTTGTTCTCAAGAAGAAAGCTAGAAAACATCTCATACCAAGCTCGGGGAGGTTGCTTTAAACCGTAAAGAGATTTATTGAGAAAATAAACATAGTTAGGGTAAGTAGAGTTGACAAAACCTGGGGGTTCTGCTATGTATACTTCCTCTTTCAAATTTCCGTTGAGAAATGCCGACTTCACGTCCATTTGATAGACTTTGAAGCCTTTGTGAGCAAAATACGTAAGGAACAACCTTATCACCTCAAGTCGAGCCACATGAGCAAATGTCTGATCGAATTCGATCCCTTCTTCTTGCATATATTGGTGTTACCATTGTGATAAGGAAGTGATCAAGTATGTAGCCTCTCTGCCAACTCAATATGAGCTTATCAGGGTCGCACATAAGAATGTTTGGAGAAATTGGGAGATTGGATTAGTATTGTTTTACTTATATGATGAGTTGAAATGACTTAGTTCAGCAAGGCTTGGAAAGCGTCGAGTGCATTGAGAACACTCAATGCTTTCATCGAGTCAAGTGTTGACTCGTCGAACGATGGCGTTGAGTTTGTTGGGTTTACTCAACGATTCGTCGAGTCAAAGTGGTGATTCTTCGAGTATTGAACTTAAGCGTTGAGTGCGTTGAGTTAACTCAATGATTCGTTGAGTCAAGGTGTTGATTTGACGAGTTTGGTTCTCAGGCGTTGAGTGTGTTGAGTTCACTTAACTCCATCATCGAGTCAAAGGTTGATTTGACAAATATGGCACTTAGGCATTGAATGTGTTGAGTTCACTCAACGCATTCGTCGAGTCAAATGTTTATTCGACGGGTTTGGTGCTGAGAGGGTTGAGTGCTTTGAGTTCACTCAACGCCATTTGTTGAATGTCTTATGGATACTCGATGATTCATCGAGTATGGTTTGTATACTCGATGATTCGTCGAATATGTGATGGATACTCGACGATTCCTCAACACAAGGGTTGTCTGGTCGAAAATGTTGTATTCTAAGTCTTGGGTCTATGAATAGCGATGGGGTGTTCTTTTTATTCCTTCGGGTATAAATATATGATTTTAAGGTTTCATTATACACGGAACAGTAATCCTAAAAAGCACAAGATCTGCACTGTGTGATATCCATAGACCTAAAGGCCAACGGAAGTTGTTCTGCCTCCGCCGATCCCATCACCGTCGCCAAGTCTGAATCCGACGAGTGTTGTCGCCATCTCATATGTAACGGACATCACAGTCTGTGAAGATACAAAGTTTCCTCTCCCGACCTAGATCTCTTTTGATAAGTGTCTACGGGTTCTCCCATTTATATGGATTTCCTTTAGAGGTGTGGACGTTAATCTGCACTTTGGAATGTAGCCTCTTAGTGATTGGCAGATCTCTTGGAGTATCTAGGTTGAGTATAGACTCAATCCCGCAGAGGTAAATTTAATTTACTACTCTTTAATTCTTGATTAATGTTCATCGCTAGATCCGAACTCAGTTGGGTTTTTCTTGTTCCTTTATTTCCGCTATGCGCATAAGTGTTGTGCCATCTAGTGAAACCCAACAGTGGTATCAGAGGCAGGTTAATGTGATGATCACTATTTTAGAAGTTGCTAAATCCATTGCGTGCAGATCTGGAAATTTTAGAAGTGTTCTAAGATGCCTAGATCTATTCCTAGAACATCCAATTTTACAAGTGTTCTAAGATGACCACAGCCAGGGGAGCTGCCCCTTGGACCCCGTTAGGGGCTTTTCCCCTAATACCCCGCCAGGGGCGCAGCCCCTTGGAACCCCTCTAGGAGCACATGTGATTTTTTGTGATATCTTTGTTACTCCTTAACAGTAATCGTCCCTCTTGTTGGATGTGAAACCAAGTGCGTTAGATTTTGAATCTCACGTAGAGAGACGAGCTTGTCTACTATGTAAGTGGAGACTGTATTTCTCAAGTCCAGTTCATGTAAATTTGAAGATTTAGAAGGGTTCTAGATGTTCAGATTTAGCTCAGTTCATCAAATGTTGATGATTTTACTATGCAAATCTGGGATGCATTTGGATTATGATTGGAGCTAGTTTAATTTTGTGGATGTGCACACTGGTTAATAGTTAACCATGATTAAGTGTTAATCAATTATTTAAAAATCCCTTAAGCAATATTAAGTATTTGAATGCCTTCCGATGGATGACAATCTTCCTACCTCGATCGATGAAGTGTGGGCTTGCCAAGGCAAGGTGCATTAATCAATCTTGGTAACGGTGCGAGTGGATAATTGTGGTATCCCACCATCGACATTGGGTCAAATTTAACTACGTGACCTCAAAGGTTAAGTGTACTGAGGTATAGAGTTGGCATGCACCATTTGATGGATGCGAATAAAGAGATATTCACCAACTATATAGGAGTTGCATTGTGATGAAATTGGCAAGCATTGCCTACCTAAATAACAACATTGTGAGCGAAATGACAAAGCTGACTCAAAGTGTTTGTGAAATATGGGCTGGCAAAAGTCAGAAATTCTGCCAAGGCAGAATCGACGGGAGTCAGGAGTGATTCCCGTCGACATCGACGGGAATCACCAACGACTCCTGCCGATTTTGCCTTACGAAGATTTCGCCGCTCGCTGGACTGGTCCAGGTCGCCGTGCTCAGTTCGGCCAGATCTCGGGATTTCTAAGGTGGGCCCCACAACGGCCTTCTAGGGTTTGCCTTCGGGTATAAATACGTACTTATTCCCGTTGTCTACAGTACACACGAACCACCGGAATAATAAAATCGGTTGTGACCTAGCGCATCGCGATCTCCGCCCGCAAGCACGTCACCAATCGGAAGTCATCACCGTCGCTAATCTCAGCTTGTCTCTGATCGCTCGACGATAGTACCGAGGCAAGCACCCGGTCTCACGTGTCTCTCTCGAGATCTCTTGTCTTCCGATTCATTGAACGAGACTTGTTCTCCCTTCCGAATCGGTTGAGACGTTTGATCCGATTGAGATCGTTCGAAGACCTAGCTTGTTTCGTCAAGAAGTTTGGATTTGCAAAGCATCGCCGCCGCACTTTCTTGCCGCCGCCGATCTTGACAAGATCCATTCCAAGTGTGAAATCCGGTTGTGGACTCTTCGTACTTTTCGTGCAATCTTTAACGAATGAAGAAGGACATCGAAATCTCCATAAAGCATTGTTTGTATTTTTATTTACTTTCAATTTTGTTGTAAATGAATTTTCATTCCAATTTGTAAGGGTTGGGTGCAACCCGTTATATTGAAGTTGTGACTCCGTTGTTGGAAGGGTTCCTTTCGTGGTGAGGGGAGCGTTGCTCCTAGTGTGAGGATTGGATTTCAATCCGTTTGAAGATGTGACCGAGTCGTCCCTTGGTGGGAGATAGGTCGAAGGGGGAAAGTGGACGTACCCAAATCGGAGAACCACTATAATTCTTTGTGTGTTTTTTGTGTTTTGTTTGCTTACTTGTGCAGGTTAGTTTAATTCCGCAAAAAAACTACACGACACCTATTTACGCCCCCCCTATAGGTGGATTAGGTTGACACTAGATACTTTCAAGTGGTATCATAGGGAGGTTCCTCATCAATAAGGTTTACACCTTGAGTAAGATCCTGTGTCTAGTGTCAAGAATAAAATAAAAGATTCAAGCACGGAGCCTTACACAGATGTATCTCCCCTAAGACTGCCTGCATACACAAAAGAATATTTTCCCATTTGGAAAATGAGAGTTTTGTTTCATCTGGAAGTCATTGACCCTCGTGCTTTATAAATTGTGGAAGAGGGCCCCTTCATTCCCATGAAGTCTTCTGACTCTGGAGAAGATCTCCAAATCCCAAAGAGTCCCGCAAAGATGTCTGAGACTGAGTTCTCACTATTCAACTTTGACAAGCTGGTTCGACAGATCATTTCTGATATTTGTTCAGTATCTTCTCTTATAAGGTTGGATAAGTGTAAGACTGTAAAGTCCATGTGGGAAACAATCTCTGACCTCATGGAGGGAAAGAGGACAGCCTAGACTGAATGCCAGCAAGAAGAGCATACGTGGGGGTCCTCATCTCTGAAGATGAAAGTCAAGAACAAACTTTCAAAATCAGGGCTCCTGTTTATCTATCAGAGACTGAAAAAGAGATTGATGAATGCAGTTGTGATGAAGCGGAAACATCAGCTTCTGCAGACCATAACTCTAACCCTGATCAGCCCAATCAGGACCAGGTATCTTCCTCCTCTTGCTCTTTCCCACATGTATCTCCTGAAGACAAGAGAAGTTCGGAGGATTGTCCATCAGTTGATGCCAGGGATAGTGACAGCTTCGATCAAAAGTATGAAACTCCAGATTCCCTTCGAAGATCCCTTCAGGAGAGCAACTTGCTTGTTGAGAAACAAGCTAAGGAAATTGCTCAGTTTAGGACCATGATGGACCTCCAATTGGAATCTATCAAGGTGAAGGACTCAAAGATCTCGGATCTAGAGTTTTATCTAGAGACCGAGAAGAGGATAGTATCTAACTTTTCCATGGTAGATGCTATTAAGAGAAAGGATGAAAACAGGCGGATCTCGCGAATTATAAACTCGTGGAGAAATGGGGAAACTGTTTACAGACCCACCACGCCAAGTAGGAAGGGCACACATCATTCCTTTAGGTATGACCATAAGAACAACTATGGTCACTGCAAGAATGGTCTGCCCTCATGTGGAAACACCCATAGTGCAAGTGCTGTTATGTCTACCCGTGAGAAAATACACACGGCTCATCATGAACCATTTGTATTTAAGGCCTCAGCCCCCACACTTCACGATATTGCAGGAACCAGCTCTCACAGGATTTCTTCCCACCCTAGGACAAAGGGAAAGGGAGTTGGCAAACATGTAGCAAGCGTCACTGGGGCCCCTTGATGTGTGCTGGCTGAAAAGAAAGCACCACCTCCCAGGCCTCATGATACTCACCATATGTTCACCATCAGACAAACCTCGAATCTCGGTGGAAAGGGAAAATCTGAGACCAGAACCAGCTCTGCCCCTTACAGACCTAGGATCGTGACTAACTCCGTTAGTAGATCTGGTCAGAAAAGGAGGTACAATATCCATGAGTGTTGGTGTTGTGGCAGAGTGGGTAACTTTGCCATAGACTGTTGGCACAATCCCTCCGTACCAAGGGCAAGGGTATGTCCACATCGTTCGGCAAGAGACAGCCTTCCTATCAGAGATCTTGTCAGAAGGCATGCTGTATTTTATACTGACAAGAACCTAGGACATAATACCTATTGGGTTCCTAAGGCAAGGTAATTTTATTTTGTAGGATAGTCTAAGTACCCATGAGCATGATGGGACTTGGACAAGAGATGTTCCAGGCTTGTTATGGAACAAGGTACATGGAAAAAGATATAATGCTAACTACAGTGTCCTTCATGTACATGACGCTCTACGTGCTCCAAATAGTGATTCCGAATGATCATCCTGGTAATCCCAGGTTCAAAATGGCTCCTCGAACAATGATCGGGCTACTCACTTGAAGTTAATTAGTGAGGACAGGCTTTGCTCATGCCTCAGATGAGTTCAGAAATATCATTCTAATGCTGGAACAAGCCGGACTCTCATTCATTCTCGAGAACCCGTGCAAGATTCTCGACAAGGAAGTACTAGAGTTTTTCGCCAAATCCAAGTTGCGTCACGAGGACACAACAATAAAGAGTAAGATAGCAGGCCTCAGGATAAAGATGACCGCTGCAAGACTGTCCCATCATCTCCAGCTCTCCAGCTCCGAGCAAGAGGACTATCAAGACGAAGATGATCGTACAAGGACCTTGTTATTCTGTGGATTGACTCGAAGGACTAGGGCCATTAAACGCAAGGATATGAATGACGAAGGAAAGCTTCTGTCAGATATCATAGGGAAAGTACTGATCTGCAAACCAGGCTCCCATGATCATATCTCAGGTGACATGTTCAAGAGCCTGATAGCCATTGTGTGCAGAAAAAAGATGAACAGGGGGGGTCATGCTTTTTGAAAAAATAAAAGATACTCTACGCACCCCAAACTTCGGACGAATCATCAGTCTCTACCTAAACCAGATGGATGGAGATAAGTTTGATATGACTAGGGGAGTTCCCCTTCACTATCTAAAGAAGATGGACTCCCACGTCTTCGACAGGTGGGAAAGAAGAATCCTTGTCCCAGGGGGAGCTCCTGCAACACGTATTGATGAGGATGACAGAGCTCCTGAGTTCACAAATCTTTCGGCTGAGCCCAATGAAGTTCCTGATCTGCTGAATGTAGGAACTGAGGGGGAGTCACTACCCAATCCTTCTGCTGCCCTCATTACAGAAGCCTCAGTCACAGAACAAGTAAATGTTGCTACTGATATTTCCCTCATCGCTAAGGATGCGGTGGAAACCCTTGCTACTGATTAGACTGAAGAGGAGGAAGAAGAGGAAGATGTTGTAAATGTTGCTGATAGTGAAAATGATGTGAATTCCCCAGAAAAGCATGTTGTTGAGGATCTTGAGGATGAGTAGGCTGATAATGATGTGGCTGTGCTGGTGGTTGATTCTGAACTCCTTTATGAGGAACAGATTCTGATAAAGGTTCCTGACATGACTGGCGCTACAGTTGAGGGGGAGACCTCAAGGCCTAAGGGAACAATTGACGGTCAGGATGGGGAGATTCTCCCAGAAAAGGGAGGAGCCCGAGAAGCTGTTGGAGCTCCAGATGCAGGACTCTTAGAGCTCAGACACGTGAGGGATCACCCAAGAGATCAGATCATAGGAGATCCTTGGGACGGTGTCGGAACTCGCAGAGGTACAATTAATGAGATTCTGTACCTTAGTTTTCTATCACATGTTGAGCCAAAGAAGTTCGACGAAGCGAACAAAGACGCGTCGTGGATATTGGCCATGCAAGATGAACTACATCAATTCGAACGATGCAACGTCTTGACGCTAGTGCCCATACCAAAGAAACAGAATGTGATCGGCACTAAATGGATCTTATGAAACAAACTGGATGAACACGGTGTCATCATATAGAACATGGCCAGATTGGTGGATCAAGGTTACAGACAGGAGGAGGGGATTGAATTCGACCAAACCTTTGCACCAGTTGTAAGGCTCGAGGCGATCAGGTTGTTCCTGGCGTATGCCTCTCTCAAATGATTCACTGTCTACCAGATGGACGTGAAGTCTGCTTTCCTGAATGGAGATTTGAAAGAGGAAGTATACGTCGCGCAAACCCCAGGTTTTGTTAATCCAACTCTCCCTTATCATGTTTACTTTCTTAATAAAGCATTATATGGCTTAAAACAAGCTCCTCGAGCTTGGTATGAGACTCTATCTAGTATTCTTCTTGAGAACAAGTTCTCGAGAGGAAAAATAGATAAGACATTGTTTCATAGGGAAGTCAAAGGCAAGATTTTGCTGGTGCAAATCAATGTCGATGACATAATATTCGGCTCAACATACAACAACCTGTGCAAGAAGTTTTCTAAACTTATGCAAGGAAAGTTTGAAATGAGTAGTATTGGAGAGCTGAAGTATTTCTTGGGACTTCAAGTGAAACAGTCTGAGGATGGAATTTTCATTTCTCAGATGAAGTTTACAAATGAACTCCTCAGGAAATTCGGAATGGAGAGTGCAACCTCTATGAGGACTCCAATGGGATCCACTGTGTCTCTAGACAAGGTTAAGAAAGGGAAACCTTTTGATGAAACTAAATACAGAAGCATAATTGGATCCCTGCTCTACCTTACTGCTAGTAGACCGAATATTATGTTTTCTACATACGTTTGTGCAAGATATCAGGTGAACACTAAGGAATCTCATTATGTCGCTGCAAAGAGGATTCTTAGATACCTTAAAGGTACACCACATCTTTGTCTGTGGTACCCAAGAAATAATGATGTCGAGCTGATTGGCTTTTCAGATGCTGACTTTGCAGGAAGCATGGATGATAGGAAAAGCACTTCCGGGACGTGCCAATTCCTCGGAAGATGGATTATATCATGGAACAGTAAAAAGAAGAACTGTGTCGCAACCTCTATGGCTGAATCTAAGTACATCTCAGTAGGCAGCTGTTGCGCACAACTTCTATGGATTAGAAATCAACTCGAAGATTATGACTTGCAGTTCAGAGAAGTTCCCATGTATTGCGACTGCTCGAGCGCAATTGCAATTGCGAACAATCCAGTGTCGCACAGCAGAACAAAGCATATTGAAGTGCGCTACCACTTCATTCGGGAGTATGTGGAGAACAAATATATATCTCTCTTTTATGTCCCCACGGATAAGCAGATTGCAGATATCTTCACGAAGCCACTAGACGAGGCCAAGTTCAATTTATTCAAAACTGAACTCGGCATGCTGAACCTTGAAGATTGAAGACTAAAAGGTTCAAGGCTCTTGGATCAAGAGGAAGCCTCTGCTAGGAACTCAAGATCGGGCATGGATGCAAGATCTGAGGGGGAGCATTTTGCTCCAAGTGAAGTCCCAGGTTTGAAGAAGCCGAAAAGGTGGAGATTAAACCTCTCGGCCAAAGCTAAGGTGGTGTTAAGTAGGCCACAAAGGCCATGCTGCTCTCAGATAGGGGGAGATCACCTTGACTAAGGCTACGTTGCTCTCAGGAAAATGGTAATGAAATCCACACTCAACTGAACTTTCATTTTATGATTTTCATTTCCATCTTTTCTATTAACCTTAACTTGTAGGGTTTAGGCTTCTTAAAATAGGTGGAGATTATTGGTATTGCATCCACAATAGACCTGATTTGAAGAAGAGCTTGATAAAGCTAAGTTGAATAGAACAAGTATTTGAAAATTCTATCAAGTTGTGCTTGCAGCTATTCCATGCTAAGTACACAACAATGTAAAAGTGCAGTGAGTCAATATACAAGGGTCTAAACAACGTAATCCCTCGTTTTGTAGATCAGTGTGTTGATCCACGTGTGCTCTTTCTATTGGAGTGTACTTATTTTCAAGTACAGGGTCAAGGTAGATCAAGAGCAGAAGAAGGAGCAAGGATGGGTCAAATACCAATCTATCAAAAGAAGGAAGGAGGAAAATCCTTTCAAGTAAGAATCGATTAGAATCGCTAGTAATTCCCGCCGACTTCGACGGGAGTCGTTAGTGAGTCCTGCCGACTTCGACGGGAATCACTAAGTGTTTCCCGCCGACTACTTCCGGCTGGCAAAAGTCAGAAATTTTGCCAAGGCAGAATCGACGGGAGTCGGGAGTGATTCCCGCCAACATCGACGGGAATCACCAACGACTCCCGCCAATTTTGCCTTAGGCAAATTTTGCCGCTCGCTGGACCGGTCCAGGTCGCCGTGCTCAGTTCGGCCAGATCTCGCGATTTTCGAGGTGGGCCCCACAACTGTCTTCTAGGGTTTTCCTTTGGGTATAAATGCGTACTTATTCCCGTTGTCTACAATACACACGAACCACCGAAATATAAAAATCGGTTGTGACCTAGCGCATCGCAATCTCCGCCCGTACACACGTCACCGATCGGAAGTAATCGCCTCCGTTGATCTCAGCTTGTCTCTAATCGCTCGACGAGAGTACCAAGGCAAGCACCCGGTCTCACGTGTCTCTCTCGAGGCCTCTTGTCTTCCGATTCATTGAATGAGACTTGTTCTCCCTTCTGAATCGGTTGAGATGTTTGATCCAACTGAGATCGTTCGAAGACCTAGCTTGCTTCGTCAAGAAGTTTGGATTTGCAAAGCATCGCCGCCGCACTTGCTTGCCGCCGTCGATCTTGAAAAGATTCATTCCAAGTGAGAAATCCGGTTGTGGGCACTTCGTACGTTTCGTGCAAGCTTCAACAAACGAAGAAAGACATTGAAATCTCCATAAAGCATTGTTTGTATTTTTATTTACTTTCAATTTTGTTTTAAAGGAATTTTCATTCCTATTTGTAAGAGTTGGGTGCAACCCGTTGTGGTGGAGTTATGACTCCGTTGTTGGAAGGGTTCCTTCCATGGTGAGGGGATCGTTACTCCTAGTGTGAGGATTGGATTTCAATTCGTTTGAATAAGTGACCGAGTCGTCCCTTGGTGGGAGATAGGTCGAAGGGGGATGTGGACGTACCCAAATCGGGGAACCACTATAATGCTTTGTGTGTTTTCTGTGTTTTGTTTGTTTACTTGTGCAGGTTAGTTTAATTCCGCAAAAGACTGTACGACACCTATTCCCCCCCCCCCTATAGGTGGATTAGGTTGACACTAGATACTTTCAATACTTATTATAACTCGTTGAATTCGTCTTATATACTTGTGGTGAAATTTTCGAAATATTTAGAAAAATGGTTAAGTAAAATTCGTCGAGTATTATCAAGTATACTCTTCGAATTCGTCGAATGTATCAAACGATACTCGCCAAATTCGTCGAATATACTTATCGATACATGCCGAATTTGTCGAATCATCTCAACACTACTTCTCTGCTTTTTCCTATGGCAAATTCGTCGTATAGCTTGGCATCGAGTGTGTCGACTGCTTCAATGGCATCGAGTGCATTGAGTGCATGGATTTCATTGAGAGCATTGAGACGACGGTGTCGAGAGCGTTGATTCTATTAGTCTATACTCGATGAATTCATCGAGTATACTAGTTGATACTTGACGAATTCGTCGAGTATGATTATAGCCTTGCGTTCAGTGGCTAACCAGCTTGAGCTGAGTTTGTCTAAGTCAAATTCATCGTATATCAATGACTATTCGGCGAGTATACTAGTGATACTCGACGATAGTCTACTAATATAACTTAGGTCATTTTTTTGACAATTCTTTTCTACAGGATCGGGTAGCGACGGCCATGCACAGTAACTTTCGCAAGTTATTTTTGGAAGTTCTTTTATAACCATTGCATTTGAGGTTGCCTATAAATACTTAGTGTGGATTCTCCATCAACCCTAATCTTGCAAATCGTTCTAATTTCTAATCAAGAAACATTTCAAAAAGAACTCGTCGGTAACCTGTGCAATACGTGACATCTCCAGTCGGCCGACAACAGCGACTTTGCACGATTCCATCTTCATTTATTTATTTGATTGGATTGTTACTCTTTAAATAAGCCTATTTCTCAAGATCTAGTCGATTGAAGATTCAAGATTCAAGGTCCTTGAAAGATTTCAAATTTTTTCGTGTTCTCCAAACGTATTCAAGTTCAACTATTTTCGAAGAACGACATATTGAAGATTTCAGACCTTATTAAGGATTGTGTGTAATATAAATATAAAATATTCCTTTACATTTGTAGGAGATTTTTTCCGAGTGTTAGATCTGTTTGTTGATCGAGTGGTAGATCTGTTTGTAGATCGAGTGGTTGATCTATTCGTGAATCGAGTCGTAGATCTGGTTGAGCATCGAGTGGTAAGAGCGTCATCTTCGAGTTGTAGAAGTTGCGCCTATGAGGTGTAAGATTTGTGGAAATCTAAGTTTGGTGAAGTAGCTGAATCTAGCCTTTCATGGTAGATAAGCGAGGCGGGAAATTGGACGTACCCAACTCGGGGAACCACTATAAAATCTCGTTGTTTGTGTGCTTAATTTTTTTAAAGAATTTTTATTCCCGAAAATACATAGACATCACCTATTCACCCCCCTCTAGGTTATTTAGGTAGACACGAGATACTTTCAATTGGTATCAGAGGGGCATTTTGTTTGATATAAGGTTAACATCTTGAACAAGATCCCTATTCTAGCATCAAGAGATTCCGTCTAGTAACCATGGACAGAAATAAAGGCATGTCTTCGATGAAGTTACCTGTGTGCACTAAAGAGAACTTTCCCATGTGGAAAGAAAGAGTCAGGTTCTTCATGGAAGGTGAAGATCCAAGAATTTTTCAGATTGTGGAAGAAGGACCGCATATACCTACACAAGCTTCAGCTCTGAACCCAGATATCTTGATTCCCAAAAAGATGATGGATCTCACAAAGGATGAAATTGCCTTAGTCTCCAGGGAAAAGAAGGCTAAGAATATTATAGCAAGTGCAGTGGATGACTCGATGTTACAAAATTTATTCCACTGCAAATCTACCAAAGAAATGAGGGACTGGCTAGTTGTTCTGATGGAAGGAATAAAGAAGTTTGAGATGACTGCAGATCATTGTTGAATCAGGAGTACAAAGCATTCAAGCAATGATCAAATAACACCATTGTTGACAGCTTTGAAAACTTCTTCAAGATCGTGAACGGTCTCAGAAACTATGGCCGCAAATTCACTAACCGTGAACTAAACGACAAGTTTCTCGGATCCCTGACAAAGGACTAGGAAACTAAAGTGGTTACCATCTGGGAGTTTGGAAAATATCTTGAGATTGACCCTCAGAACCTCTTTGTAAAATTGCTCTCCTACGAACTATAGATGTACACCAGAAAGAAGGAGGAGCAAAGCAATCGGACTTCCAACAAAGAGAAGTTGGTAGCTCTAAAGGCTGAAGGTTTAAGAAAGTCCAAAGCTGTTTCACCGGTAAGGACTCGTTCCCCAGACACTGTAGAAGACTCTGAGTCTAGCATGTAGGGCTCTGGGCAATCTGAAGGAGATTTTTCTCTTATATCTAAGCAGTTCAAGAAATGGCTCAGTAAGAGGAGACAAATGAAGAATCAATCATCCAAATAAAATTTCAGGAAATCCCATCGTGATGGTGATCATTCCAGAAAAAGCTATAACCAAGAGGACAGGTACAAATCTAAAAAAATAAACATTCTTCCTTTGACATTGTGTGATATTATTGCAATAAGGCATGACACATGATTGCGGAGTGTCCGTAAAAGAAGAAAGAAGGCTCCAAGAAAGAGGAGAAGAGATCCTTCAAGGGAAAGATAAAAGAAGAAAAGAGCTTCGACTCCAAGAAGTCCAAGACTCTTAATGACAGTGACTCAAGCAAGTCTAGCTCATAGAATGAGGAAGCATACTTCAGGCTTATGGCTCAATCAGACGAGGAAGTAAGCGACTCCAAGTACCACGGGAAGGTAAACTTACACACAATACTCTCTAAGTCGGATACTTCCTCAAATGGTCATGAAGGCTATTCTTCTGAGGGAGAGGATTCTTAATTAATGATTCAGCAAGAGAACCTTTTGAAAGCATTTGACAAGTGCCGCAAGGTAGTCAAAACCCAGTTGAAAGAGATTGCCTCCCTTAATGCAGTGGAAACCAGTTTGAAGGAGGAAACTGCAAAATTACTTCCTCTCAAAGAGGAAGTCCACTCCTTGAAAAAGGAACTCAAAGGCTCTGCTGAAATATTGAGTCTGAAGGAGAAATACATTGATGAGCTAGATAAAAAACTCTTGGTAGAGAGAAAGCCGAAGACTATTCTTCCTCTCATCAATGAGTTTTTAGCTCGAAAGAAGGGTAGTGGTCTTGGATACAAAACTTGTAAAGGTAAGGCTGCCAAGAAAGCCAGTGCCAAAGAAAAGGGGAAGGCACCTCTAGGTCAACCCTCGTTTAGGAAGGTAATCTTCCCGACGAACTAGTTTGACCTTGAGTCGTCCTACGGTCATCTTGCTAGGCCTACCTATGTAGAGCCCAAGAAGTGATACAATGGATTAACCCATCCCTTAGACTATGGTGCCAGTGTTTTCAAAGAGCCTTATGAATAGATTGAACTCAAAAGTTATGGTCCTTATGTTCATGGACATAACCATAAGAGTGCACCAAAAGCCAAAACTTTTGTACCTAAGTCAAAGGAGATAGAGAAGCCTTGTGTATGATATAATCAGGAGGCATCCACCTCCAAGTATGTTGCCCTGCATGTCCTCACGTTCAAAAGGTAAAGCAGGAATACAAGAGAAGGTACAATAGGTTTGATTGTTGGTGATGCTGTAAAATTGGCCATTTCTGCGCAGATTGTTGGTTTAACCCTACTAATTTTGAAACTCCACGAGTTAACCCTGCAAGATAGACGACTTGCAAATTTATTGTTCCTAGTGGTGCTAAGCTGATAAGGAACCTAGGACCCAAATATGTTTGGGTTCCTAAGGTAAAGTGATTTGTCATTGCAGGTATGTCCAAAGGCCAACAAAAACTCCATCTCGTATTTAGACAGCGAATGCTCTCGTCATATGACAGGGATAAGAAGCCTACTGCAATAATTTACCCTAGTCAAAGATGTACCAAAAGTCATTTTTGGAGGGTCAGACAGGGGAATTACTAAAGGACACGATATAATTTCCAAGGGAAAGGTTTCTTTCACAGACGTGGCTTATGTAGAAGGATTACAGCATAATCTGATAAACATAAGTCAACTTTGCGACAAAGGCTATATCATTGAATTCTACAAGGACAAGTGTCTGATAAAGTCATCTGCTAATTTGGAGACGATTTTAACAGGAACTCGGTGTAGAAATATAATTTGTTTAAATTTTTTATGATTAAACAATTCTACCCCAGTGTGCTCTTTGGCTAAAAGTAGTGCATCTTTTTGTGACTAATGGCACAAGAGATTAGCACATATTAATTTCAAAACAATAAATATGTTATTTTCTTAAACCTTAGTGTGAGATGCCCCCGGCATTAAATGCCTTAAAGAGAGTCCATATCACTCATTCCAAATGGGTAAGCAGACAAGGGCTACCTTCAAGGGTATTGCTGAAAATTATTCTTCGAGATGTTTTTATTTACTTCATATGAACTTATTCGGTCCCATGCCAATTCATAGTTTTGGAGGTAAATTATATACGTTGTTAATTGTTGATGACTACTCTAATTTTGCTTGGGTGTTCTTTCTGAAACACAAGTCAGGCACATTTGATTTTTTCACTAATTTTGTCCGGCAAATTCAGAACGAATTAAACTGCTCAGTGGTCAAAATTAGAAGTGACCACGGAACAGAATTTGAGACTGGTGCCATGACAAAATTCTATAAAAGATAAGGTATCTTTCATGTGTTTTTCTCCCCGCATACTCCACAGTAAAATTGAGTTACTGAGAGAAGGAATAGAACCGTCATTGGAGCATGTACAACTATGTTTAATGATGTTTCACTTCCGGAGTACTTTTGGGCTAAAGCAGTCAACACAACTTGCACAAGCAAAATAGAGCTCTAATCAATAAGAACCACTCTATGACTCCCTATGAACTACTGAAGGGCAGAAAACCGATTGTGTGCTACTTTAGAATCTTTGTAAGTAAATGCTTCGTACTTAATAATGGGAAGTATTACCGCACAAAGTTTAGTGAAAAATGTTTTGAATGTATTTTAGTAGGATAAAGTATCCACAGTAAGGCGTATAAGATTTTTAATAAGAAAAACTGGTGGTAGAAGAGTCTATTAATGTTGTATTTGATGAAACAAGCATGCTCCAAAGTAGGTCGCCTAGTGTTATTGGTGCAGACGTAGGTAACAGGTTCAAGGAATTAAGCTTGGATGAAGCAGTCAAAGAAGATGCTCCATGTTCAGTCAAGGTCATCGATCTAGGCATGGTGGATGAAGAACATCTAGATGAAATAACCCATGAGGATGCTCCTGATGTAGCAGAACCTGCTGGAGGAAGAGGAAGAAATCTAGTGTTCAGACACCTAAGAGATCACCCAATTGATCAAATAATTAGATAGCCAGGCGACAGTGTCAGAACCTGAAGAGGTACAGTTAATGAGGTATTGTATCTTAGTTTTCTATCTCATGTTGAGTCCAAGAAGTTTGAAGAAGCAAACAAGGATACATCTTGGATCATGGCAATGCAAAAGGAGCTCAACCAGTCCGAGCGATGCAAAGTCTGGGAGTTGGTGCCCAGAACAAAGGGACAGAATGTGATCGGCACCAAGTGGGTTTTTAGAAACAAGCTGGACGAGAATGGCATAATCATTAAGAACAAAGCCCGTCTTCTAGATTAAGGATATAAATAGATGAAGGGATCGACTTCGACCAGTACTTTTCTCAAGTAGCTAGGCTCGAGGCGATCAGGTTGTTTCTTATGTATGCTTCCCTCAAAGGCTTCACGGTCTATAAAATGAACATGAAGTCAGCATTCCTCAATGGGAATTCTAAAGTTGAAGTATACGTAGCGCAACCCCCAGGTTTTGTGAATTCGACTTTCCCAAAACATGTTTACTTTTTAATTAAAGCTCTCTACAGCTTAAGGCAAGCTCCACGAGCCTTGTATGAGACGTTGTCTATCTTTCTTCTTGAGAAAAAGTTCACAAGAGGAAAGATAGACAAGAAATTATTTCTTAGGGAAGTAAAAGAAAATATTCTACTAGTGCAAATTTATATAGACGACATTTTATTTGTCTCTACGGAAGACAATCTTTGCAAGAAGTTTTCCAAACTTATGCAAGGGAAGTTTGAAATGAGCAGTATGGGAGAGCTGAAGTATTTCTTAGGACTTCAGGTGAAGCAATCTGAAGAAAGAATTTTCATCTCTTAGTTGAACTTTACCAAAAGGTTACTAAAGAAATACGGAATGAAGAATGCAACCTCTTTGAGGACTCCAATGGGTTAAACTGTGTCTTTGGACAAGGATGAGAAAGGGAAACTGAAAGTGAGGGGATAGATCAGTCTTAACTCTAGAAGGGTGTGAATAGATTGTTTTAAAAACTTTGATTACTTTTTATTGCGGAATTAAAATATGTGATATTATTGTATATAAAGAGAGGTAAACACAAAAGTATCACAGCATAGCAAAACAAGAAATAGAACAACAAGACGACACAAAGAAATTATAGTCGTTTCCCAAAACTGGGTACATCCACTCTTCTACCACCCTGGTAGGAGTCCACTAATAGGTTTTTGTTTAGGTGCCCTGCAACCATAGGTTTTTGCTCAAGTGCCCTGTCACCACAAGATCTATTTCAAGGGAGATCTCACAACCGTTTGAACTTTTGATCAGGTGCCCAAAAACCAACCCAAGTCATTTGATAAGGAGACTTGACAACAAAAAGTAACTTTTGAAGGGAGTTATAAAAACTCTTTATACAGTGAGGTAAAAAAAATTATGATGTCTTCTCTTTCTCAATAGCAGTGAGAAGACTAGGGATTGCTGTGATGTCAAAGCTCCCCCTGAGATGAAGATTTATTCAGGAAGCTGGAAGCTTTGCACAGCATGTAGGCCTTCAACTTTGATTGTTGATCTTCAGAATCTTTTAGACAGATATTGATTGTTGTCTCTTGAAAAGTCCTGAAGCAGAAACTGAAGAAGACTGAAGATGTGTGTAAGTTGTTCTTCTTCAATTTCCTGTATGCATAAAAGAAAAAGTCTCTTCTCTGTGTCGTTTATCAGTAGTTTAGTCTTTTTTTTTGTCTGAAGAGAAAAGAAGTCTTTTAAATTCTTAGTAGATTTCAGCCTTTGAATTTTGAATAATATCCTTAATTTACTGTTGAAATCCTGGGAGTAGAACGGCTTGAATTTGTCTTTAATTTGTTTCCTCAACTGTCCCAGTAAATAAGCCAAGTAATTAACTCTGTGAAAGCCATAATTAATGCTACCATGAAACGAATATATTGTTGATAATATAAGCATTCATTATCAGAGAATTTCTGCCTTAGAATAATATAATTTGAATTCATATTGATGGAAAATATGACAAATTGATTATGAAAAGGAGTTAGTCAAGCTCAGGGCAGACTTCGTCGACCTGAACTCCAAATTCATCGAGCTGAGAAATCTTCTTTGTCGAGCTGAGCTCAGAGATCATCGTTCTAGAAAAAAACTGTCAATACTGAGTTCCAAGTTCGTTGAGCTTAGATAGACTTTCATCGACCAGAAAATCTGAGTAGAAGAAGAAGGATCGTCGGCTTGAGCTCGGATTTCATCGAGATCAGCTCAGAGTAGAAACTCTGAGTTTGGTTATCTGAGATCGACGATCATCAAGCTGAGTTCGAAGAACTTCGAACTGATTTCTTGTACTCTTTAAAACTATATTTCTTCTAAGTCTGAGTCTCTGAAATCTTCTGAAGGCTGGATCAAAGTAGTCTAACCCAATCAGACTAACATTATCCTTAGAACTAACAAATGAGCCTAGGTTATACATGTTGGGTCAACAAACCCAATAGTGAACCTAGCTCTAATCCAAACTGGGATTCCAACAGAAACCTTTTGATGAAACAAAGTACAAAAGCATAATTGGATCCTTGCTCTACCTCACTACAAGTAGACCAGACATAATGTTTTCAACATGCGTCTGCGCTAGATTTCAGGTGAACTCAAAGGAATCTCATTACGTCGTTGTAAAGCGAATTATAAGATACCTTAAGGGTACACCCAATCTTGGGTTATGGTACCCGAGAAATAATGATGTCGAGCTAATTGGCTTTTCAGATACAGATTTTGCAGGAAGTGTGTATGATAGGAAAAGCACTTCCGGGACGTGCCAATTCCTCGGAAGACGTCTTATTTCATGGAGCAGTAAGAAGCATAATTGTGTGGCAACCTCTACTACTGAGTCAGAGTATATCTCTATGTGTAGTTGTTGCACACAACTTTTATGGATCAGGAATCAACTCGAAGAATACAACCTAAAGTTCAAAGAGATTCCTACGTAATGTGACTCCTCCAGCATAATATCCATCGCGTATAATCCAGTTTCTCACAACCGGGCAAAGCACATTGAAGTGCGATATCACTTCATCCGGGAGCATATGGAGAACAAGGATATAGCCCTCAGCTGTGTATCGATTGATAAGCAAGTCGCGAATATTTTTACGAAGCCGCTGGACGAGGACATGTTCTCATTTTTCAAAACGGAACTAGGCATGTTGAACAAAGATTCATGAAGAAGGCCAACAAGAGGAAATCACTCGGGAAATTTATCAAGGAAGAAGTTTGTCCATGGAAAATTTGTTGAGTATCTGTCAGCCCTAGTCACTGATTTGTTGAATATTCACGGATAAGCACGTCGAAACTAGGTGAATTACCTGTGCATCCTGTGAAACTCATCGAATGTCACTTAGGGAAAAATTTATATTTCTATATTGGATCTAAAGAGCCGCCGAAATTTAGGTACGCGCCTTTTTAGGTTAGATTTAAAATCATATATATATAAATAATCAAGAGTTATGGTAAATGACAGCACATTTCGTCGAAACCATCACAGCAATATTCGCCGAACTGTCCGCCCGACCCTTCGGCTCCAGTGATAGTCTCGTCTTCTCCTTCCCGTCGCCCTACTCCCACTCTCCTTAATTAGGTCAGTTATTGCATTCCAAGCCGAGTTCCAGCAAAGATTTCCTTCAAGTTAATTTCCAAAAACTACTTCTCTAATCATTTGCTTGCTTTCACCGGCCGTCAGGGACAGGAAACAGTTTCTACAGTCAGTACAGTTAAGAGATTTTCACCGATTCTCCATGGCTCCTCGAACTACCAGTGGATTGCTAGGGGTGGAGAATTAGTTCGAATAGGCTTTGGCTCAGCCTCTGATGAATTCAAAAATGTAATCCTGATGCTAGAGACAGCCGGTCTCTCGTTTGTCTTCGAACATCCTTGCAAAATATTTGACAAGGGCATTCTTGAGTTCTTCTAGAATGCCAAGCTCCGGCATGAAGACTCTGTCATCAAAAGCATGGTTTGAAAGACTTCAGATAAGTTGAAGGCCTCTACTCTCACCCGGCTCTTGAGGCTTCCTACCTGTAAAGAAGCAGATCACCTAGAAGAGGAAGACTTTTCAAGAACACTGATGTTCTGTGGATTTCCAAGGGGCACCAATGTCGTTAAGAGGAAAGGAATAAATGATGAGGGGAAGCTATTATCAGATATTATTGGAAAAGTGTTGCTCTGCAAGACAGGATCCCATGAATATCTCTCTTCAGAAATGTTGAAGGTTCTACTAACAATCATCTGCAGAAAGAGAGTGGACTAAGGTGTGATATTGTTTTAGAAAATCAAAGACAGTCTCCGCAATCCCATCTTTGGAAGGATTATCAGCTTGTACCTTAATCAAATGGACGGTGACAAGTTCTACATGACCAAATGAGTGCCTATCCATCACCTAAAGAAGATTGACTCATATAACTTCTCTAGGTGGGATAGGAGGATCTTGAGGCAAGGGGGAACTCCAGATTTTCTTGAGGAGGAAGATTAGGCTCCTGAGGATAGGATTCCTACTCTATACCCATGTGAAGCCCCTGATTAATTGAGTCTAGGAGCTGAGGGGGAGCCAGCTGTTACTTCAGTTGCAGAGATTAAAGTTCCAGTTCTAAAGCCTGAGAATCTTTTGATAGAGGGTTCTCAGACTGTTGTTGAGGAGTTAGTGCCTATCGAGGTTTAGGATGTTGTTGTTGATGATGATGATTTGACCTTGGATGACTATGAGATAGATGTTGAAGTGGAAATGATTATTGTCGATGAGCCCAAAGATGTTGATAATGCTAATGATGGGTATGAGCTAGTTTCAACAGAGAACCTGATTGTCCCTCTCATAGAGATTGTTCCAACTTCCTCTATGAGGGGGAGGTGACTAGGCACTCGATATCAGTTGCTACTGAGGTTGACAGGTTTATCTGCAACCTTGAGAAACGAGTTGCTGAGGCAACAGTTATTCCTCCAGTTGTTCTTGAGGAGGTAGTTAATGTTTCTGATGAGGAAGGAGATACAGAGGAGCATACTCCCGTCCTAGCTGGTGCAATGCCTTTGCTGAGTTCTAAAGCACGATTATATCTGATCTATTAGTCTCCTAGTGAAGATCTGCCTTTTCTCCCACATATTGCTTCTGATATAATTGCCATCTCCAGTGCTGATAGTTTAATTCTAAAGACAATAGAGATCATGTTGGAAAGACAGCAATCGCAGTTTGAAGCGACAATGAAGAAAGTTCTGGACAAGGTAAAGAAACTGAGCAAGATGATAACAACGGCCTTGCCAAAGTTAAGATTCAGATTGAAAAGCTTGATACTAAGATTGATTCCTTGTATGTCGAGGGTGGAATAGCTATAACACTAAACATGCAAGGACTCATGTATGCTTCAGAAGTTCTTGGTAATGTTGACAAGAACATTGTGACAATGATTGATGCGCACAACAGATCGATGGCTCACTTTGATAACACTATTCCTTCCTTTTCTAATGTTTTCATTGATGATGTCAGAAAGGGGGAGGAGGATATGAATGTTATGGTTGCTTTAGTGGAAGCTGCCATGTTAAAAAACTTCAAGCAGACAAATGATTACTTTTATGAAAACTTTGTGTGGCTGCATGGTCAAATATTTGGTTCTCAAGTGCCAGTTGTGCCCGCTCACGTCGAATTTCATCCTTCTGAGGATTACTCTCAACATGGGATAGACATACAGGAATTCTTTCAGGATGCTACTACTATTGCTTCTAAAGTTCAAGTAGTTGAAGACATTCCTCCTGCTCCTGTGCACAAGAAAAGAAAGTATGGTGAAGGCCCTTCTGCTATAAGTTCAGGCCCTACAAGAGATCGAGAAATGGGTGAAGTGTGGAGTCCAACTTCAAGTGGAGTCATTCTAGACACTCTCACCCTGGTTGATCTTCGAAATGAAAATAGATGGAATCATTACGATCAGGATGAATGGCACAAGAATGAACTGGCCTCTGCCAAGAAGAGAATACACTTCATAAAATACAAGAAAGATGATTATGTGCCTACAACCCCTTCAAAGAATTATCCTAAGCCAAGGGCTTATTTTATTAGGCAGCGTCAAAAGGATCAAGGCAGGCAGGCCTGATGTTTTTGTTTGTTGTTTTGGTGTGATTGAGATATGGTTGTGGTTGCCTGAAAATATTAAACTAATATTAATATATATATATATGATTTATATGTCTTGGCTGGAATGTTCGTTGTTATTTCAATTTCCTTTAATTTATTTATCTTAACAATTTCATTCTCTATGATTATTTTTGTTATATGAAATTCATCTTAGCTTATAGGATTCTGAATTCTTCAAAATTGGGGAGATTGTTTGATATTGTATCCATAATAACCCTGATTTGAAGAAGGGTCCAGTTAAGCTAAGATGAATTGTGACTGTATTTGATAGCATATTTGTAGTTATGTATTATAGAGATAAACCTTTCTGCTCCTTCATCATGGGTATTGGATAGAGGATGTGGTTCTCACATTTATATAAATGTGCAGGAACTAGGAAGGAGAATATTATTGAGTAAAGGAGAGGTCGACCTCCATATTGGCAATGGAGCAAGAGTTGTTGCTGTCGCCGTAGGAATTTATCGTCTTACTTTTCCCAGTGGGCTTATAATAGAACTTGTTAATTATTATTATGTTCCTTCCATAACTAGAAACATTATATCCATTTCATGCTTGGACATGATTGGTTTTTCTTTCATTATTAAGAACAATTGTTGTTCTATATTTAAGAATGATGTTTGTTATGGTATAGCCCAAATGTTTAATGGTTTATATGTTTTGAACTTGACCATCAGATCTATAATATAGAAAATAATAAAAGATTAAAAACGAATGGCTCAAACCCTATGTACCTTTGGCATTATCGTTTGTGCCATATATATGAGAAACACATATACAAGCTCCATAAAGATGGACTACTGGACTCATTTGATTATGAATCATTTGAGAGATTCGAGTCTTATTTGTTAGGAAAGATGACTAAGGTCCCTTTCACGGGTTTCAATGAGAGGGCTGATGATCTTTTGGGTATAGTACATAGTGATGTATGCGGACCCATAAGTTCTATGTCTAGAGGTGGGTATTTCTATTTTGTTACATTTACTGATGACTTCAGTAGATATGGATACGTGTATCTTGAAAGTATCTAGAGTCTACATAAATCACCTAGAGGGGGCTGGATAGGTTATGTTTATGTCTTTTCGCGAAATAAAAATCACTTTAAAAAACAAGCACAAAAACACAGAGATTTATAGTGGTTCCATGAGTTGGGTACGTCCACTTTCCCCCCTCTCCTATCTACCACAAAGGGCTAGATTTGGCTACTTCACCAATACTAAGATTTCTTTAAATCTTACAATAGCCTCAACTCCAATAATGCGGAGTCAAGGCTCCTACAACTCGATCAACAACCAGATCTACAAACTCAATCCACAAATCGATCTACAAACTCGATCCATAAACGGATCTACAAACTTAGAGGAATAATCTCATACAACAGTAAATGAATATTACAAAACGCAAACGATTATAAGTCTTCACCCCAACGTTCTTCGAAAAAGTAGAGCTTGAATCTTGGAGAACATGGAGAAATGAAATCTGGAAGACTTTAAATCATGAACCTTCAATCGACAAGATTTGGAGGAGTAAAGATATTCTCAGAGAGTATCGATCCAGTAACGAATATCAAAGAAGATGAATCGTGCACAGTAAGTTGTGGGCGGCCGATCAGAAATCGCAAAGCATATAGAGCGTTGGCTGACGGTTTCTTCGTTTGGAAAGTTTCTGTTGAGTTGAATGTGAGAGAATAGCATGATTAAATGGAAGGAAATATCTCATATGTATTTATAGAGATCTCCTTGCCAACGGTTAGAAGAAAACTTCCAAAAATGAAAACTATTATTTACCATACATCGCCGAATGAAACTCGAACCAGCGATTTTGAAAAATTTGGAAAAATGACCTAAGTCAAATTTGTCGAGTATCGTCGAGTATCACTAGTATACTCGCTAAATGTACCTTAAAATACGAGGAATAATACGTGGACAAATCAGTCTCAGGCCAACCATTCACTCAACGCCAAAGCAGAGAGTCATACTGGACAAATTTGTCTAGTATCACCTTGTAGACTCGATGAATTCATCGAGAATAAGCTAAATGACTCAACGCACTCAACACCATTGTACTCGATGCCTTGTGTTCACTCGACAAATAAGACTTGAAAAAATCTAGAGAAGTAGTGTCGACTAGACTTGACGAATTCACCATGTATGTAAGACCCCCCCCCCCCCTTTTTTCAACAACGGGGTCCCAGGATCGCCGCTTTGCGGTGACACCTTCACGTCCTGAAGGGTCATCACCACAAGCGCCGATTCTACCGGCCAATTAGATCACAGAAATGTAGCACAATAAATGAAGTACAAGCAAGTCCACATGAAAATCACATATATATAAATAAAACTCCACGAAGGGAGTATCCACAGAATAATACATCAGAGTAATAGAATATGGGCTTAAGCCCGGTACATCATGTCCTCACTACAAGTCACTCATACGAAAGCAAAAACATAAACTACTCAAGGTCGAGACTCACGGTCCCGGCTGTATGAACTCCGGAGCTAGACGTCCCCATATCCAAGCGCACCGGTCTCTAGGGCTGCTCCCCTGTGTTGGGCTCAACGATCCCCTAAAATGATGCGGTTCGAAAACGGTTAGTCATAAATACTAAGCCCTATCATCCCCTACCCCTTCCCCTATGGATCCTAGGTACCGAGCAGTGAGGAATAAAGGGAAGGACATGAAGGTGGAGATTTAATCAAAGAAGCGGGTGGCAGCGGAACTGATCTAGTAATTCTAAAATAAATAAGGCAGAAACAAAAAGTAGGAAAAGTAACCTTAACTTATGTGCGGAAACGCATAAGCCAAGGGATCTTCTGCAAGGCTCCCATCATATAAAGTGTCCCATACCACTTATACGTTGGCGTGTCGGTAATAAAACAGCAGCATGTAATTATAGAATTTAACCTTAATTTATAAACTTGCCCACACAAGCTTATAGACCAAGGGGTCATTTTGCAAGTCTGTTGGTACCCTAGGTTTTGATTTGAGTTCAGTCCTCTCTTTCTGTCTCTTGACCCAAGATTTATCTATGGTCAAAGGTTAGTTGATTGGTTAGATTCTCTAGTTGTGTAGAATTGCTTTTCCAGATGAATATTTGGTTAAGTAGTTTTTCGTTCGACTATAGTCGAACGTCGCTCGACTCTCGTCTATCGGCTGATCGACGATCGTCTATCAGTTGGTCGATGTTCTGTCTGCGTTGATAGTTTGACTATCTGTTGATAGCTCGACTATCTATTTGCTTTGATAGTTCGACTATCTGTCCTGATAGTTCAACTATCTGATAGCTCGACTATCTGTTGATAGATCGACTATCTGTTTGCTTTGATAGTTCGACTATATGTTGATAGGTCGACTATCTGTGTTGCTTTGATAGTTCGACTATCTGTTTGGATAGTTCAACTATCTAATAGTTCGACTATCTGTTGATAGGTCGACTATCTGTTTTCTGTGATAGGACGACTATCTGCTTGATAGGTCAACTATCTGTTTTTGTTTGGTAGTTCGACTATCTGTCCGGATAGATCGACTATCTGTTCTGATAGGTCGACTATCTGCCGAGGTAGTTCGACTATCTTCTTTGATAATTCGACTATCTGGATCGTTCGACTATCTGTCTGATAGATCGATGATCTCCGTGCGCCGTTCGACGATCTCTGAGGGTCGTTCGACGTTTTGCTGTATGCTCTTATTTAGTTTTGTCGTCTTCTATGATGTGACTAATTTCATATTTATTTTGGCATATTTTATAAAAGATTATCTGAATAATTTGTGACATTATTTCCATGCAATATCAGTTCTATTCTATATGCATGAGCTAATCTTTTCTGACAAAGTTGTTTGTCTTATAGCTGAGATATGCAATCTGCTTTATCTGCCAGGCTGTCCTTTATAGCCGTTAGACTCAAAAAGTCTTCCTTGGCCGTAAAGAGTTCTTTTTGATGTGACTTTCTCTTATATTATTTCATCAGAAGTATTTGCAGCTTCTTAGAAAGCTTTATCCTTTTATAGGATATCTGCCTGCAGTATTTTTGTTTTGCTTTATGTTTTTTGCAGCCCAGCTTACAGAGTTCAGAAAACGACAAGATTCAAACTCAATTAGAGCCGTTGTTGCTGCTGATATATAAAGACTTCTTTGAAGAAGAAATCAACTAGTCCACATAGAAAAGAGATCAACTAGTTCTCAGATAATATTCATTCAGCAAGCTTACAGCAAGAACAAGTTTAATTGCTCTCAGCAATCTTCACTCAACTGAGAATTGTTAGCTCTTCTGCTCTTCTTCAACCTGAGTTCTCCTGTTCCAGGAAGTTCTGACTCAGAGATCTTTTGAAGAAGAAGAAGAAGAAGATAGCTGCTAGAAGATTTTCATTTCTTATTTTATATCTTCTTGTAGTTCTTCCTTCAGTATTTACTGAAGTGTTTCTGCACTGAAGCAAGACTTCACCTAGACGTTCTTTGAGCCAGGGGGAGCCTTGATTCTTTTAGAGCTTTCTAGCTCAGTGCAAGTTATTTTGCTTCTCTAATCTATTATAAAATAGAGAAGACACCTTAACCCCTTTTCCCCCTCCTGTATAGGGTTATTACTCCCTTCAAAAGTATCCCTTGGTGGCAGGGCACCTGAACAAAAACCTGTGTTTGGTTTTTAGACACCTGATCAAAAGTCTAAAGGGTTTCTTGATCTACCTGAAGCAGATCTTGTTGGTGGCAGGGCACCTGATCAAAAACCTGAGTGGATTCCTACCTTGTTGGTAGAAGAGTGGACATACCCAAGTTGTTTGGGGAACCATTATAAATTCCTTGTGTCGTCTGGATTGCCTTGTTTAATTACTTGCATTGTGGATGTGATTAGATCTTAACTAGGTTTGCTAGTTACTGGATAGGATCCAAAGCTAAACTGTAATTACAGTTATCTTTAGTTTGTGCACAACACTTGTGTTAGGCTCTAAGGTTTAATCTTAAATATCTATAACTTTCATTCCGCATTTAACTCCAAGGGAGTTGAGTAGAAAGTCAACTTTGCTAATGCAATTTTTGATTACTCTATTCACCCCCCCCCCCTCTAGAGTAGTATCTATCCCGTCTCTTTCAAAGTCCTAATATATAAGCATCTCATTCCACTTATACTTTAGGTGTCAGAGTTAAATGAATTGATTATGGCATGACATGCAAGTGGGTATGATGGAACATGCAAGTGCAACTCACACACACGACTCTATGCACACAGACCTTTAGTTCCCCCTTTCGGAGCCATTACCTCCCAAGATACCTCCGTAGTGGCAGACGGAAGCGGTGGGTTGGGCCTCGCCCACCTCTAAACCAGTAAAGCACTACCGGTCAGACCTATCATACGCCTCAACGCTTGGTGCACGAAGCTGACTCCTGCGTACTCTTGCCGGCTGGCGCACCGGACTTCTGTTGGCAAAGTGCTAACCACACTTTCCGAGCAAGTGTATTGGCGTCGGTGCATCGACCCTCCAATACCGAAGACCCACGACCTTAATTTTCATTCCTTTTTATGCACATGCAGGTTTAATCGTTATCAACCAAAAATCGAGCGGAAGCTCCCCGGACCAAAACGTCCGTCTCTTAACCAACCGAGTCGAAGCTCCCCGGACCATTCTGTCCATCTCTTAACAAACCGAGCCGAAGCTCCCAACAATCTTCTTGTGTTAGCAGTGTTTGTGAAATGTGAGATCCTAATTACTAGGTTACTCTTTTTAATTTTTTATTACAGTTTACGTTAAGCTAGGAGTGCCCCCGGTATTCCCCGTGAAGGACTCTCAAAGGGTACTAGGAACTATGATGGTAGCTGAAGCCCATCGTTCCCTTTCGAAAGGCACTTATTGTTATTGGTTGAATTCCCTTACTCATTCCCTTCTCATGTTACGATGGACTAAACTAGTGTGATTTTTCACCTTCCCTCTTCGGGAAAGACGATCTTTCGTCGAACCCGAGCACCTATTAACTCTAGCCATCACAACTTCTCTCTACTCTTCCTATCATTCTATTACAAAATCATCCACACCTATCCACCCAGACTAAATGACTAACTCCAACAACTATCCCAGATCATGTCTTATTGCAATTTAACATTTTTCTATATGCAGACCAGCCTAGACTATATGTCGAACCGTTTAGGAAATGATCCAATACTCATCTAAATGCCCTAACTTATTTACTTGAGATATATCCTGATATGATTAGCCTATAATCAGAAAATTACAATTTTCCTAATTTATCTGGCATTTAATTAATTTCCTCGAAAATTCCGCGGGCTACCGGTTTGAACATTAACTACCCTAAGTACTCATGCAAGATGTCCAATAAAATTATTATAAATACTTTGTTATCTCAATATGGTAAATCCAAGGTATCGCAATTTTTCTAGCATTAAAAGGGCTCTAAAATTATTTTAGCAATATTTTCTATCTTCCATTATTTATGAATCAAGTACAGAAAATATCCATCAAAAAATTATAAATTATTTATATTATGCAGGTACAATCCTAAAAATAGCATTGGCCAAGTTTCATAATTTTCCAGCAACAATATCATCAATAACTAATTTTCAAAGCATAAATCCCTTTTTAACATTTGTAAAGAAAGTACTGGATTTACACAACTTAAAATTATACAAAAATTCGGGGGGATCCATTCTGTCTTAAAACATTTACTTCCAAGATTTCGTTGGGTTTCAATAAACATAAAGATTCAAATAATTAAAACATCATTTAGGGTTATAACAATTGTTACGAATGAAGTGTTGGAAATAGACATCATAAAATTCCAGTAAAATTTCCATAGATTATACCTGCCCCAAAACTTACTCTAGCCGAGTTACAGAGCTTTTAGATAATATTTAGTGACGGATTTTACTTATTTCGTATTTTACCCTAAAGTTAAGATTAGTGTTTTGAGGTATCAACCTGTCTCCAAATCCTCCAAGATTCCATCCAGATGCTTTTTATCATGCTAATGTAAACTCTACTGAATTTCAAGGCAATACGAGAGCAATTGCCCCCATGTCCTTCACAACTCTCAAAACCCTCCATTTAGGGTTTGAGTTTGGATCCTAGGGTAAACCAACCCTAATACACACCATTTCCTCCAGGTGGGTTATAATAACCCTTCCAAGTCAGTGGTCAACATATCAGCCTCTGTTGAGGTGATTTGACCATTCCAACCTCTTAGTGCACTTTTTACTCAAAAACGTCTCATTAATGCCTATTTAAGAATAGGTGACTTCCTATCCAAAACTCATCCAAATGAGTTGAAATTTTGTACAGAGCTAGGTTTTATAGCAAGGGACCACTCACCAAAATTTGGGAGGGTTTAGAAGTCATTTGACAACTTAAATAAATTCCTCTAACTTAATTAAATTAAAATAAAAACTTTAGGCAAAGTGTCTCCAAAAATTCCCATTTTTGGACTGCCTTTAGGTATGGCAAAGGGTAACCCTCTGCCCAAATCTCAGGTCATTTGGACAAAAGACAAAGCGTGGGCATTCATTTAGTTTCTACCAACCTTTAGGTACATCCCCCACTAAAACGAGTTCTGCGGTAAAACCGCTTATCCAAACGGGTTGAAATAAATTTTAAATTAATCTAGGCTCGAAGGGCTAAAACTTTCATGACTGGCCATTTTTCCTAAAACGGCTTCTAAGTGCCTCGTTTTGCAGCATCAAAATATGCCAATTTTATTAATATTTTCCTTTATATACTAAATACATAATTTTATATCATAATAATGTTTTACTGTTCATCTTCCCTACCAAACAGAACCCGTAAAAGAACTCAGAACATATATTTCCTGTAGCTCTCCCGCGATCCGTCGCTGGACGTCCGGTCACTTCCCTGGCCATCCACCACCACCACCTCCGTCGAGGCGATGGCTATCGGTCGTCGATGGTTCGGCCGTCGGAGGTGGCGGTTTCCGGCGTACCTGAAAATATATGTTTCCATGGTTTTTCCATGAAAACACGAGATAGGTCCGGCTCCTTTGAGCATGAAATTCCTTTCTAAGATCCTAAGATCTACCCATAAGAGAAGAAGTAGAGGAGGACCTTGTTCGCTGTTTGGAGACGAGATGAATGTCGGATTGTCATAGCGCGGTGGTGGCGTTCCCGAACTTCTCCTACAACAAGAACAATAATCTGAATCTGTTTGGTCAAGAGTGTAAACCTCTCATCTCTCTCTAAGGGGGCTTTTATAGATCACCAAGTGGGGAGGGGAAAGGGTGAAGCATTCATGGCCATGAATGCTCTCTCTCTCTCTTAATAATATTTCAGTTACGGTGGAGGGAGAGGAAACGGTGGAAGATGAAATGGCTTATTAAAATAGTGATTTCCTATTGGGTCAACACTTCCTCATTTTACTAAGAAATTAGAGAAGGAAACGGCCCATTTAATACTCCTGGTGTAACTTTCCATACCAGAATTTATTATAACGCGTGTTAGAATAATTTCGGGCCTGAGCCGTCATTTAGGCCTTCGTCACGGGCGTGAAACGTAGGTCACGGGCGTGACAGGTGTTCTACGGTCGACGTTCGTCGAGTTTAGGTCGACGTTCGTCGAAGGGGGTCATGCCCTAGGTCACGGGCGGGACACATCGGTCACGGGCGTGACAGGCCCATGTTGCAAATTCTGCGCTCAGCGATCGTTTTCCGGAGATAGACGATCGTCGAAGAGGGGTCACGCCCTCGGTTACGGGCGTGACACGTGGGTCACGGGCGTGACAGGACCGGACTGCAAAAATCTACGCTCGACGATCGTCTTCCTGAGATCGACGATCATCGAATCGGGTCACGCCCTAGGTCATGGGCGTGATACGTAGGTCACGGGCGTGACAGGCCTGTGATGCAAAATCTACGCTCGACGATCGTCTTCTTGAGATCGATGATCGTCGAAGGGGTCACGCCCTAGGTCACAGGCATGACGGGTCGGTCACGGGCATGACCAACCCGTGACTCGAAGTCTTGGTCGAAAGATTACAATTTTTGGGCTTCCTAGGGTTCTGTCACGACAGACCGACTCCTAGGGGTCTAGCCGGAAATGGGATGTTACAAATCCCAAAAAACAAAACAAAAATTTCATCCTCGAAATTAAAGTTAAGCCTACGGGGATTTCTACCGGAATAAAGTAAACTTGTAATATCCCATATGGTTTTCTTATTGAGTCGAAGCGAGATTCTTGTTTGATAAACGAAGGCAATCTCCCCAATAAACAAAAGATTAGCCCCTACTTTCCTGCGCTTGCCTAGGTTCTCAATTTCCCTTATCTAGTCCTACCGGTTCAATACAAGAAGATAATTTATAGTATACCAAGAGGTGGTGAGGAATACCTGACTTAACAACTCCGGGTATTTTAGCCTCATCAGGTCTTACGGTTCCCAGGTGTTCTCCTCCTGACCATGGTTCCTCCACAGAACCTTGACTAAGGGGATCTTCTTGCAGCGCAAGATCCGTACTCCTTTGTCATCGATCCGAACCGGCTCCAAGTGAACAGATCGGTCTGAAGCTACCGGCCCTTCGGTGGTAAAAATATGCTGCTCAAGGCGTAGTAGAGCCCTCCTCAGCGAAGAAATGTGGAAGACGTTGTGCAGAGCTGCCAGCTCTAGTGGCAACTCTAGCCTGTAAGCTAGGGCCCCGATCCGCTCAAGGATCCTGTAAGGGCCCATATACCTAGGGCTGAGCTTCTTCCTCTGACCACGTACCCGTGAAACTCCATGCATGGGTTGGATCTTCAAAAACACTCGTTCCCCCACCTAAAACTCCACCTGACGATGTCAGGCGTCATAGTACTTAGCTTGTCTGCTCTGCACCTCTAACATCCTGTCTCTGATCAGTCTCACCTGAGCCTCGATATCTTCAACAAAATCCGATCCCAATGCCTTTGGATCCTCGTCCTGAACCCAAGAAAGCAGGGTCCTGCATTTCATTCCATACAAGGCTTCATAAGGTGCCATCCTGATGCTGGACTCGTAGCTCTTGTTATAGGAGAACTTGACCAGGGGTAAGAGCTTCTCCCATGGTTCCCCGCGGTCCAAAATGCATAGCTTCAAAAGATCTTCCAGAGTCCTATTGGTGCGTTCCGTCTGCCCATCCGTCTAGGGAAGGAATGCGGTGCTGAAGGTCAATCGCGTGCCTAAGTAAGCCTGCACGGATCTTCACTCCCTCGAAGTGAACCGGCCATCCCGATCCGACACGATCGTCTTGGGCACCCCGTGGTATCGAACAAACTACTCCACAAATCTCCGCACTAGTACTCCCACAGAGTCATCCTTCCTGATCGGAATGAATCTGGCCACCTTCGTCAACCGATCTAAGATTACCCAAATCGAGTCGTTTCCCGTCCGTGATCTGGGGAGTCCATGAATAAAATTCATCGCGATGTCCTCAAATTTCAACTCCGGCACCGGGAGTTGCTGTAGCAATCCAGCAGGGTTCCTGCACTCCGCCTTCACCAACTAGCATGCCTCGCAATGAGTCACGAAGTATGTAATGTCCTTCTTCATCCCTGGCACAAACATCATCTTCTTCAAATCTGTCGTCATCTTGGTGATCCCTGGGTGTATAGAATATTTGCTACAATGCGCCTCCGCCATGATGTCCTCCCAAATCCGGCCTCCTGTAGATATATATACTCTGCCTCTGAAATATAGCAATCCATCTCTTAGGGAATAATCCCTTGTCGAACCCTCCTCCAAGGCTCGGAATATCGGCTCTGCCCATACATCTGTCCTCTGTCTGTCCCGGATGCGGTCCCGAATATCATCTATGGCCACCATCGATGCTAGATACTCCCTATACAGCTCTGGATCATCCTCAGACACTAGGGATACTTGCATATCTCTGAATTACCGGACAAGCTCCATGGACATCACCTGGGGACCGGCTTCGGAAGTGGCATCTCTCCGACTCAATCCATCGGCCACCACGTTTGCCTTCCCTGGATGGTAGTGCATCTCATACTGGTAATCCGCTAAGAATTCCACCACAGCGCATCTGCCTGATATTCAGCTCCTTCTGCGTGTCCACGTATTTCAGGTTCTTGTGGTCGGAGTGAATGTCGCAATGGACTCCATAAAGATAATGGTGTCAGACCTTCAGAGCAAAAATGACCGCTCCCATCTCAAGGTCATGCATCGGGTAGTTCTGCTCGTACTTCTTCAACTGGCGAGACGCATATGCAATCACATGGCCCTTCTGCATCAGTACAGCTCCCATACCGTTGTACGAAGCGTCAGTGTAGACCTGAAAACCTTCCCTCCCCGAGGGAAGAGTAAGTTTGGGAGCTGAGGTGAGTCGATCCTTCAGCTCCTGGAAAGCCGCCTGGCACAGCGGGGTCCAAACGAAAGGTACCTCCTTCTTCGTCAAGGATGTGAGTGGGAGGGCAATTTGAGAGAACCCCTCCATGAACTTCCAGTAATAACCGGCAAGTCCTAGGAAACTTCGTACATCGGTGGCTGTCTTCAACTGCGGCCAATCTCGGAATGCCTGAATCTTTGCCGGATCCACTGCCAACCTGGCTCCGCTGATAATATGGCCTAGGAAGCCCACCTCCCTCAACCAGAACTGACATTTGCTGAACTTTGCATATAAGTGATTCTCCCGCAGTCTCTGTAGGGTCAGTTCCAAATGGCGATTGTGCTCCTCCTCCGTTCTCGAGTAGATGAGGATGTCATTGATAAACACAATGACAAACACATCTAGGTACTCCTTAAAAACCTTGTTCATGAGGGTCATGAATGCTGAAGGTGCATTCGTGAGCCCGAAGGGCATCACTGTAAACTCAAATAATCCATATTTGCTACTAAAAGCAGTCTTCTGAATATCCTCCTCTCGAATCCGAAGCTGGTAGTAGCCTGACCTCAAATCCAATTTTGAAAAGAAGTGCGCCCCCTTAAGCTGGTCGAACAGCTCGTCTATCCTCGACAGTGGATAGGTATTCCGGACCGTAAGCCGGATTAGTGCTCGGTAATCGATGAACAACCTGAGTGTCCCATATTTCTTTTTGACGAACAATACCAGAGCTCCCCATGGTGATGAGCTCGGCCGAACAAACCCTGCCTCTACTAGTTCCTGCAACTGACTTTGGAACTCTGCCAATTCTTTCGGGGCCATCCTGTAAGGGGATATAGATGCCGGCTTGGCCCCCGGCACAAGCTGTATCTGGGAGTCCTGCTCTCGGTGCGGATGTAGTCCTGGCAGTTTCTCTGGAAAGACTTCTGCGAAATCTCGCACCACCGGGATGTCTGTCATAGACTCCTTGACTTCCGCCATCTTAAGTAGAATCTGATAAACCTCCTCTCCCTGCAGATGGGACTTAACGGCCTGTACCGAAGATAAGAGTACATGAGAGGCAAGTCTTATACCTTCGATGATAATGAAAGTGTCCCCGTGTCTCACAGTGATCCTCTTCACTTGGCAATCAATCTGGGCATTGTTCCAATGCAGCCATTCCATTCCCAGGATCAGATCGTAGTCCGTCAGCTTCAAAATCGTCGCTGGAGCCTCGAACGCCTTTCCAGCAATTTCTGCCTCTATATTGCAGTGGTCCGTGGTAAGGAGATCAGATCCATCCGGTAGTCACACCCTCATCTTCGAGCCCGTGAATCGCTCAACGCCTTCCAGTCCTTCTACGAACGTATCTGACACAAAGGAGTGAGTAGCTCCAGTATCGAAAAGCATTCGGGGGTGCTTGCCGCTGATGAAGACTATACCTGGGGTGATTAGATGTCTCAGGGTTCTATAATGAGTTTACTTTCCTTGTTAATCTATCTAGTGCAGTTCTAAGATTTAACAACTGAGAGAGAAATTTTATGAAAATAACGAAGCATTGCAGCGTACCTACTATGACTTGGTCTGGATTTCGAGGCTGCGTAAGGTCCAAAGCATACACCTGTTCTCTTTCCTGTCTACGATCTTCCCCCTGGTATCCATGACCTCGGCCACGTCCTCGGACTCCGAAATGTTGAGCAGGTGGGCCACCCTGTAGTGCTGGAGGTGGTGCCCCCCCCCCCCTCATGTGGCAGTTCCTCCGGATGTGCCCAATCTGATTACAATAGAAGCACTCTGGTTGGGGATACGCCATTCCCCCGGGTCTCGGCATCTCCTGCATCCGAAGAGGTTGAGGGGCCAATATAACCTGCTCCCTCGGCTCCTGCTTCACTTCCTGACGAGGCTGGTACTTTGTCCTTCTCCCCTCTGGTATAGCACCTCACCGCTGTTCATTTCTGGCTCTCCGGCCCTCATCCTCCGCTTGCTGCCTCCGGCCCCGTGTAGTGTGCCAATCAGCCTCGATCCTTTTTGCCATATCCCAAATCCGGGAGATAGGCCTGTCAGATACAAACAACAAAGCCTCCCACAAGTCCTCCCGCAGGCCCTTATAGAACCTATTGATGTACCCTGCTTCGTCCAGCTGGTAAGAATCTGCATATCGAGCCAAGTGTTCGAACTCCCGATGGTACTCTACCACCGTCTGGGTGCCCTGCTTTAGCTGTAAGAACCGCTCCTCCAACTCAACCCTGGACGACTGCGGAACAAAATGCTCCAGCAGCGCGGCCCTGAACTCGTCCAAGGTAACCTCCGCAACCTCCCTATCGGCAAACGTCGTGTCCAGCAGCGTCTTACACCACCTCTTGGCATGGGACTCCAGGCAAGAGACAACCACGACCACCATCTCCTCCCAGGGACACCGTATCCCGGTCAGCATCTCGTACATAATATCTAGCCACTCTTCTGTTTGAACCGCTGACTCTGTCCCCAAGTAGGACGGGGGAGAAAGTCCTCAAAAGATGCTCAACCAGTTGGCCCCCGGATTTGGCTGCGGGACCGGAACCTGTTGGGCCCTCAAAGCCTCCAGAATGGCAGTCAGAGTCTGTCCCATGTCTGACTGAAGGAAATGAGTGGGGAACGGTGGAGGTGGTGCAACGTCCTGAGCCAGTTTAACTCCACCTTGTGGCGTAGGCTGTGCTGGAGGCTGCGTAATAAAAACCCATACTGAGAAAACGTTCAATTTTTACTAAAAGTGGACAATTTATATGTGATCCCCATATGGGCACACCACTGCTTCCGCTGCTTAGTTTGTCCCCAAACTAAACTCGAGCAGGGGTGACCCATGGTTAGTAGACTGCTACCTTTTTCAGATCGATGTTTCCTCTGATACCACTTGTAAGACCCCCCCCCCCTTTTCCTTTTCAACACTGGGGTCTTAGGCCCAGGATCGTCGCTTTGCGGTGACACCTTCACGTCCTGAAGGGTCATCACCACAAGGCGCCGATTCTGCCGGCCAATTCGATGACAGAAAGGTAGCACAATAAATGAACTACAAGCAAGTCCACATGAAAATAACATATATATAAATAAAACTCCATGAAGGGAGTGTCCACAGAATAATACATCAGAGTAATAGAATATGGGCTTAAGCCCGGTACATCATGTCCTCACTACAAGTCACTCATGCGGAAGCAAAAACAGACACTACTCAAGGTCGAGACTCACGGTCCCAGTTGTATGAACTCCGTAGCTAGACTGCCCCATCTCCAAGCGCACAGGTCTCTGGGGCTGCTCCCCTGTGTTGGGCTCCATGATCCCCTTAAATGATGCGGTTCGAAAACCGTTAGTCATAAAGACTAAGTTCTATCATCCCCTACCCCTTCCCCTATGGCTCCTAGGTACCGAGCGGTGAGGAAGAAAGGGAAGGACATGAAAGTGGAGATTAAATCAAAGGAGAAGGTGGCAGGGGAACTAATCTAGCAATTCTATAATAAATAAGGCAGAAACAGAAAGTAGGAAAAGTAACCTTAACTTATGTGCGGAAATGCATAAGCCAAGGGATCTTCTGCATGGCTACCATCGTATAAAGTGTCCCATACCATTTATACGTTTGGGTGTCGGTTATCAAACAGCAGCATATAATTATAGAATTTAACCTTAATTTATAAACTTACCCACACAAGCTTATAGACCAAGGGGTCATTTTGCAAGTCCTAATGTATAAGCGTCCCATTCCACTTATACTTTAGGTGTTAGAGTTAAATGAATTGATTATGCCATGACATGCAAGTGGGTATGATGGAACATGCAAGTGCAACTCACACACTCGACTCTTTGCACACAGACCTTTAGTTCTCCCTTTCGGAGCCGTTATCTCCCAAGATACCTCCGTAGTGGCAGACGAAAGCGGTGGGTTGGGCCTCGCCCACCTCTAAACCAGTAAAGCACTACCGGTCAGACCTATCGTACGCCTCAACGCTTGGTGCATGAAGCGGACTCCTGCGTACTCTTGCTGGCTAGCGCATTGGACTTCTGTTGGCGAAGTGCTAACCTCGCTTGCCGAGCCAGCTTATTGACGTCGGTGCATCAACCCTCCAATACCGAATACCCACCACCTTAATTTTTGTTCCTTTTATGCACATGCAAGTTTAGTCGTAATCAACCAAAAACCGAGTCGAAGCTCCCCGGACCAAAACGTACGTCTCTTAACCAACCGAGCTGAAGCTCGCTGGACCATTCAGTCCGTCTCTTAACCAACCGAGCCGAAGCTCCCAACAATCTTCCTGTGTTAACAGTGTTTGTGAAATGTGAGATCCTAATTACTAGGTTACTCTTTTCAATTTGTTATTGCAGTAAACGTTAACTCAGGACGGCCCCCAGTATTCCCCTTGAAGGGCTCTCAAAGGGCACTTGGAACTATGATGGTAGCTGAAGCTCATCGTTCCCTTTCGCAAGGCACTTATTGTTATTGGTTGAATTCCCTTACCCATTCCCTTCTCATGTTACGATGGACTAACCTAGTGTGATTTTTAACTTTCCTCTCTTTGGGAAAAACGATCTTTCGTCGAACCCGAGCACCTCATAACTCTAGCCATCACCACTTCTCACTACTCTTCCTATCATTCTATTACAAAATCATCCACACCTATCCACCCAGACTAAATTACTAACTCCAACAACTATCCCAGATAATGTCTTATTGCAATTTAACATTTTGCTATTTGTAGACCAGCCTAGACTATATGTCGAACCGCTTAGGAAATGATCCAATACTCATCCAAATGCCCTAACTTATTTACTGGAGATATATCCAGATATGATTAGCCTATAATCAGAAAATTTAAATTTTCCTAATTTATCTGGCATTTAATTAATTTCCTCGAAAATTTCGGGGGCTACCGGTTTGAAAATTAACTACCCTAAGTACTTATGCAAGATGTCCAACAAAATTATTATAAATAGTTTGCTATCTCAATATGGTAAATCCAAGGTATCGCAATTTTTCTAGCATTAAAAGGGCTCTAAAATTATTTTAGGAATATTTTCTATCTTCCATTATTTATGAATCAAGTACGAAAAATATCAATCCAAAAATTATAAATTAATTATATTATGCAGGTACAATCTTAAAAATAGCATTGGCCAAGTTTCATAATTTTCAAGCAAAAAAATCATCTATAATTAATTTTCAAAGCATAAATCCCTTTTTAACATTTGTGAAGGAAGTACTGGATTTACACAACTAAAAATTATACAAAAATTCATGGAAATCCATTCTTCTTAAAACATTTACTTCCAAGATTTCATGGGGTTTCAATAAACAGAAAGATTCCAATAATTAAAACATCAATTAGGGCTATAACAATCGTTACAAATGAACTGCTGGAAATAGACATCATAAAATTCCAATAAAATAGCCATAGATTCTACCCGCCCCAAAACTTACTCTACCCGAGTTTCACAGCTTTTAGATAATGTTTGGTGACAAATTTTACTTATTTGGTATTTTACCCTAAAGCTAAGGTTAGTTTTTTGAGGTATCAACCTGTCTCCAAATCCTCCAAGATTCCATCCAGATGCTTCTTATCATGCTAATGTCAACTCTACTGAATTTCAAGGCAATACGAGAGCCATTGCCCTCATGTCCTTCATAACTCTCAAAACCCTCCATTTAGGGTTTGAGTTTGGATCTTAGGATAAACCAACCCTAAACCACACCATTTCCTCCAGGTGGGTTATAATAACCCTTCCAAGTCAGTGGTCAACATATCAGCCCTTGTTGAGGTGATTTGACCGTTCCAACCTCTTAGTGCACTTTTTACTCAAAAACGTCTCATTAATGCCTAGTTAAGAATTGGTGACTTCCTATCCAAAACTCATTCAAATGAGTTGAAATTTTGTATAGAGGTAGGTTTTATAGCTGGGGACCACTCACCAAAATTTGGGAGGGTTTAGAGGTCATTTGAAAACTTAAATAAATTCCTCTAACTTAATTATATTAAAACAAAAATTTTAGGCAAAGTGTCTCCAAAAATTCTCATTTTTGAACTGCCTCTAGGTATGGCTAAGGGTAACCCCCTGCCCAAATATCAGGTCATTTGGACGAGGGACGAAGCGTGGGCATTCATTTTAGTTCCTGCCCAACTCTCGGTACAGCCCCCACTAAAACAGGTGCTACGGTCAAACCCCTTATCCAAACGGGTTGAAAGAAAATTTTAAATTAATCTAGGCTCGAAAGGCTACAACTTTTGTGACTGGTTATTTTTCTTAAAACGGCCTCTAAGTGCCTCGTTTTGCAGCATCAAAATACGCCCATTTTATAAATATTTTCCTTTATATACTAAATACATAATTTTATATCATAATAATGTTTTACTGTTCATCTTCCCTACCAAACAGAACCCATAACAGAACTCAGAACATATATTTCATATAGCTCTCCCGCGATCCGTAGCTGGCCGTCCGGTCACTTCCCTGGCCAGCCACCACACCCTCCGTCGAGGCGATGGCTATCGGTCGGTGGTTGTTTGGCCGCCGGAGGTGGAGGTTTCCGGCGTACCCGAAAATATATTTTTCCATGGTTTTTCCATGAAAACACGAGATAGGTCCGGCTCCTTTGAGCACGAACTTCCTTTCTAAGATCCTAAGATCTTCCCATAAGAGAAGAAGTAGAGGAGGACCTTGTTCGCGGTTTGGAGACGAGATGAACATCAGATTGTCATGGCGTAGTGGTGGCGTTCCCGAACTTCTCCTATAGCAAGAACAATAATCTGAATCCGTTTGGTCAAGAGTGTAAACCTCTCATCTTGCTTTAAGGGGGCTTTTATTGATCTCCAAGTGGGGAGGGGAAAGGGCGAAGCATTCTTGGCCATGAATGCT
The DNA here is from genome assembly GCA_039513925.1 of Platanthera zijinensis. Classification (NCBI taxonomy): domain Eukaryota; kingdom Viridiplantae; phylum Streptophyta; class Magnoliopsida; order Asparagales; family Orchidaceae; genus Platanthera; species Platanthera zijinensis. The sequence continues at coordinate 168,457,459 of CM077078.1, read as the reverse complement.
CTCTCTCTCTCTTAATAATATTTCGGTTACGGTGGAGGGAGAGGAAAAGGTGGAAGATGAAATGGCTGATCCAGGTGGCGATTTCCTATTGGGTCAACACTTCCTCATTTTACTAAGAAATTAGACAAGGAAACGGCCTATTTAATACTCTTGGTGTAACTTTCTATACCAGAATTTATTATAATGCGTGTTAGAATAATTTCGGGCCTGAACCGACGTTTCGGCCTTTGTCACGGGCGTGATACGTAGGTCACGGGCGTGACAGGTGTTCTATGGTCGACGTTCGTCGAGTTTAGGTCGACGTTCGTCGAACTTGGGTCGACGTTCGTCGAAGGGGGTCACGCCCTAGGTCACGGGCGTGACACATCGGTCATGGGCGTGACAGGCCCATGATGCAAATTCTGCGCTCGGCGATCGTCTTCCGGAGATCGACGATCATCGAAGGGGGGGTCACGCCCTAGGTCACGGGCGTGACACGTGGGTCACGGGCGTGACAGGCCCGGACTATAAAAATCTGCGCTCGACGATCGTCTTCTTGAGATCGACGATCGTCGAAGGGGGTCACTGTCACAACCCGCATTTTCTCTAATTATAGGAATTATCAGAGTATCAAAAAACACGCGTCATGATGCCACGTCAAGCAGGGGATAACCGCTGACGCTCAGGCAAAACCAACTACAAACTTTATGCAAGAAAATCCTGTGTTTTATGAATAAAAAATCAGTTATATTTTAGAGACCGTATCCCTCGGCTCAGTGGATCACCTAGTCCACAAAAGGAAAACTATATTTATACGCTGCGGAAAGAAAAAAAAATACTTTAATTAGGTTTTACACCCTAAAGAGCACATAAGGGTCCCAAGAGAACCACTCATGCTATGCAAGACACTACATTTAATTTATATGATATATAAGAAAACGATTTTCATACGTGATTTGAAAAATAGTGATTAAGTCTTATAAAACATGCCGATCATGAGCTTTGTTTATAATAATATTTATAGTTTAAAGGTAACTAGCAACCTAGCATAAAACCTTCTCAGAGCCAGTAGACTATCTCCAGAAAATGGTAGCACCATAAGTAATATATCTAGTACAAGGGTAAGAGAAACTACCAGTGGGCGCCAACAACCTGACACGAACCCACTGGCACATATGTCTGTCTGTAAGAAAGTACTGAAAAACTACCTCACTAACAAGGTAAACGGAACTCCAAAGTCCGAGAGACCACCAACACCACCACTGCAAACTAGCCACCCGACTGGCTACGGCTCAGAACCTGGGGTATTCCAAAAGAAAACAGAATACCTCAGCAAGCAACAAGGTAAAAACAACTGCATATAAGAGTCAACCAAAAGGAAGAAGTAACTGAAAACATGCAGTAGAAAGAGACACATCTGTCCAAACCAGGACAACAGAAAAACACAACGAGCAAAGGAAACAACAACAACCCCACTCAGGAACAACATCCTGTCGGGCCTACTAGGCTACCAAGAGCCAAAAGTGCTGCAAACTACCAAGGAAGAAACTTCTAACACCCTAAACTGTGGGAGGTGGTAGTAGCAAAAACAAACAACGAGGAGCCGGATCGAAGGCAAACGAAGTCCCCCAATCCACCATGCCCAAGTCAGCAAGCTCAAGGGTCTACACGTGAAAGCACAAGGGACCTTCCACCCACACATGCCCAGCCCGTACCTGGAGCAAGAAAAATAAGAGTGGCCTTGGCTATATCACACAACTCCACCCTCTTGAAGAGCTATAAACCACCACTACTAACCACGACCCACGATTCGGCCTTTAAGAAGGTAACGAAAATGGCCGACAAGGAAATATCAGAAAAATAATAAGAAAACCACTCGGGAACGGAAAACAAGGTAAAGGAAGAGTGTTGAAAAGAATCAACACGACAAGGCGCTGAGTGAGACCCACTCACTTTAAGCCAAAACCAAACTCTAACCACAATCCCACAAAGGTAAAAAACGGAGCTCGACGATTGTCGACCGGAGGTCGACGATAGTCGAACGACCTAAAGCAGAAACCGAGATCGACGATAGTCGAACGATTCTGAGACAGAAGAAAAGGGCAGGGAATTTCCAGTACTCGAGTAGTTACCAACTACTCGTGTACCTCATCCCTCTACTCGAGTAGTCGCCTACTACTCGAGTACCTCAACCCTCTACTCGAGTAGTCGCCTACTACTCGAGTACCTCAACCCTCTACTCGAGTAGTCGCCTACTACTCGAGTATACAAACATAGCCAGCACTCGAGTAGTTACCAACTACTCGAGTACTCCAACCAGCTACTCGAGTATCTGCAAACAACTACTCGAGTATCTACAAACAGCTACTTGAGTATCTACAAGTAGCTACTCGAGTATCTACAAGCAACTACTCGAGTATCTACAAGCAACTACTCGAGTATCTACAAGCAACTACTCGAGTATCTACAAACAACTACACTCGAGTAGAGCCTACTACTCGAGTAAACCAACCCACCTACTCGAGTAGTTATCTAATACTCGAGTAACTCAGAACCTCCACTCGAGTAGTTACCTACTCGAGTAACTCCAAGGCAAATACTCGAGTTAATGCCTTCTACTCGAGTATCTAAAAGCTACTACTCGAGTACTCGAGCCCACTACTCGAGTAACCCAAGACCCCTACTCGAGTAGTTACTTACTACTCGAGTAACTCCACGGCTAATACTCGAGTAATCTACTACCTACTCGAGTATCTCAAAGCTACCACTCGAGTACTCGAAACCACTACTCGAGTACTCCAGAATTAATACCCGAGTAATCTACTACCTACTCGAGTATCTCAAAGCTAACTCGAGTAATACACTCAACAAATTTGGGAAAAACACCCACCTCCCCTCCTAACACTCCCTCTCGGCTACACCCAAACCAGAGCAAATCTGAACAAAGATAAACGGCATTACGCCGGCAAAGTTGGGTTCCAGCAGCACAAGTAGGGGGGGTCAATAGGAAGAACTAATTCCTATAGATAGCAAGAAAAATGAGAACAACAAGACCTCTAACCTGGGCTAACAGGGATTTCTATTTCAGCAAAAATAATCAAAAAGAAACTTGGCAAGGGCAAGAATACCACTTGCCTCAACTTTCAGCGAAGCCTGGATGGCTCTCCTCCTCTTCACACGGAACAACCAGCCGCAGCACCTAGAATAAATCTCAAGGCCATTAATGGCTGAAAACTCCAAAACCGAAACCCAAATCTCATCAAAACTCCACGAAAATCGAATATCTTACCGTCGAAACGAAGATCTCGGAGAGAGCAAGACAACGCCGTTTTCGGAATCGAATTCCGTCCACGAACAAGCCCGGAATCGCCGACTAAAGGAGGTACAGGACGGGCGGTTTCTCCTCTGATTTCCGTGAAAAGGCAGCGACGGCTTCTCTCTCAAGAAAAGAAGAAGAAGAAGTGAGCCGTCACTTCTTAAACAGAGCTTTTATACGAAAAGCTAAACACCGGTTCACCCATAACCGAACCCTAACACGCCTAATTACTTAATTAAAATTAAGAAAATTCCATAAAGGAATAGCCAAATTATGGCTGCCACCAAGGCAAGGCAATAACTGCCCAAATAAATTCTCCCGCAGAATTTATTAATCGGTCAAAACCGAAGGGCTACAAAACAAGCCAAATCAATTTAATTAATTGATTACAAATACTAATAACACGCCAAACGACACGAAAATCGAATCACCTCGGAATTCGACGAACTTCGCACCGTAGCTAAATACCCACGCTACGAACACAACGGTGAAGTCGAAATTAACTTTCGACAAACAGAACTCGAGTTATACCCAAACAAAGCCAAACACAAACATCCCCCCCGAGAGGCCACACCGGGTCACCCAAAACGACTCGGCTTGCTAGGGAGATCTTGCCAACAGGCTACAAAATAGGGCACTCAGTTCAAAGGAGCTAAACCATACTCCACACATGGAACAAGCCACAGAAACGCGTCATCGTAATGCCAATGAGAATACAAATAACCGCAGGAAAAACGGGGGCGTTACAGTCACTCCCCCTAAAAGAAAGTTTCGTCCCGAAACTTTACGCACAACACTCCTACTAAAGAAGGAGAAACAACTAATAGGAGTTACAAGAAGGAAAACATACCAATTAAATCAACAAAACAGGTGAGGATAAGCCCTCCTCATAGCCGACTCTAACTCCCAAGTCGCGCTCTCCAAATCCTGATTCTTCCATAGAACCTTAACCATCGGTATGGACTACTTTCGCAGCACACGCTCCTGAGTATCTAAAATACGAACCGGCACCTCAACAAAAGAGAAGTTGGGCTCCAATTGGGGCACAACATCCAAGAGCTGTCCACTACTGCGAACACACTTCCGCAATTGGCTAACATGAAAAACATTATGCACACCCGGGAAGTTTGCTGGAAAATCTAATCTATATGCTGACACGCCAACCCGTTCAAAAATCTCAAACGGGCCGACATACCTTGGATCCAACTTCCGATTCTTACCAAATCTCTTAACAACTACCATCGGGGAAACTTTGAGGAATACAAGGTCCCCGACGAAAAACTCCAAAGCAGATCTACGCCGGTTGGCTTTCTTTTCAAATCTCTCCTGGGCTATGCGAAGCTTCTCCTGAATAAGCTTTACAGAAACTTCCATTTCCTCAAGCGCCTCGGGACCCAACAAAGGCCTCTCACCAGCCTCAGCCCAAAACAACGGAGTCCTACAGCGCCTCCCATACAAGGCTTCGAACGGAGCCATCTGCAAACTTTCCTGATAACTGTTGTTGTAAGCAAATTCCATAAGTCGCAGCCGCTCATCCCATGCCCCACCGTGGTCTAAAATATAGCACCGGATCATATCCTCAACAATTTGGTTCACCCTCTCCGTCTGCCCATTGGTCTGCGGGTGGTAGGCAGTCGAATATCTCAGATCCGTACCCAGACCCTTCTGAAGACTCTGCCAAAAATGAGAAGTAAACCGGGAATCTCGATCGGAAATGATGCTAACCGGCACACCGTGGAGTCGGATGACTTCATTCATGTATAACTCTGCTATCTTCTTCATCGGGTAATCAATCTTATAAGGCACGAAGTGAGCGCACTTCGTCAATCTATCTACTACAACCCAAACCGAATCAAATCCTCTCGGGGATTTTGGTAAACCCGTAATGAAATCCATAGATATACTTTCCCACTTCCAAGTCGGGATCTCTAGCGGAGTCAACTTACCACCAGGCCTTCCATGATCGGCCTTCACACGCTTGCAAGTGTGATACTCAGCAACAAATCGGGCTATATCTCCTTTCATGCCATACCACCAGGCAATTTGTCTTAAGTCACGGTACATCTTCGTAGATTCTGGATGGTAGGAAACGCTGGAACCATGAGCCTCACTGCAAATCATACTCCTAATATCCCCGACAGCGGGAACGCAAAACCTGCCGCGGTACTTCAAAGTACCCGCACCATCGATAGCAAAATCGGGCAACTCTCCCTTCTCAGTCCTGGTGAAAAGGTGCATAAGATCAGAATCGTCCTTCTGGTGCAGCCTAGTCAAAGAAATCCAGGACGGCTCTGCCACTGACAAACTACTCTGCAAACTACAGCATCCCACTGATATATCCATAAGGAGGAACTCCTCCACTAAACGATCGGCGGAGAGGTTAAAGATCTTTCCCATCTTTCGGCTCAGGGCGTCGGCCACCACGTTGGCCTTGCCCGGATGATACTGGATCTCCACATCATAATCAGCCACATATTCCAACCACCGCCGCTGATGCAGATTCAACTCCTTCTGCGTGAATACGTACTTCAGGCTCTTATGGTCAGTGAAGATCTTGCATTGAGACCCATAAAGTAGGTGCCTCCACAACTTCAAAGCATAAATAACCACTGCAAACTCGAGGTCATGCGTGGGATAATTTTTCTCATGAGTCTTCAGTTGCCTTGACCCATAGGCAATTACCTTTCCCTCTTGCATTAATACGCATCCCAGACCTACAAGCGAAGCATCCACATAAACATCATAATCTACTCCCTCGGTAGGCAGGGTCAGGACGGGAGCAGTGCACAATCTCTCCTTCAGCTCTAGAAAAGCGTCTTTGCACTTCTCACTCCAAACAAAAGCCACATTCTTCTGAGTCAGCTTGGTCAAAGGTGCGGCTAGGGAAGAGAAACCCTCCACAAATATTCTGTAATAGCCAGCCAACCCTAAGAAACTCCTGATTTCCTTAGGCGAACTCGGTCTACTCCAATCCATCACTGCTGCAATCTTTTCTGGATCGACCGAGATCCCCTCCTTGTTCACCACGTGGCCTAGAAAAGAAACTTGAGGCAACCAAAACTCGCACTTGCTCAATTTGGCGAATAACTTCTGGCTCCTCAACTCCGATAGGACCAAACACAAATGCTGCTCATGCTCCTCAGCACTGCGAGAGTAAACTAACACGTCATCAATGAAGACCACAACGAACTTATCGAGAAAATCCTTGAACACCCGGTTCATCATATCCATGAAGGCTGAAGGTGCGTTGGTCAGACCAAACGACATTACCAGAAACTCAAAGTGTCCATGTCTCGACCTAAATGCAGTCCGTGGAATATCCGCCTCACGGATCCTAAGCTGGTGATAACCAGAACGAAGATCGATCTTGGAGAACACTGTGCTACCACGCAACTGGTCAAACAAATCATCGATCCTCGGCAGGGGGTACCTGTTCTTGATAGTGACCTTGTTCAACTCTCTATAGTCGATGCAGAGCCGCATCGACCCATCTTTCTTCTTTACGAACAAAACAGGAGCACCCCAAGGCGACGAACTCTTCCTAATAAACCCCTTAGCTAACAGCTCATCCAACTGAACTCGCAACTCCTCTAACTCACGAGGGGCCATCCGGTACGGCGCCTTAGCAATAGGACGTGTACCCGGCTCTAAATCGATCACAAACTCAACATCCCGATCAGGAGGAAGACCAGGAAGATCATCAGGAAAAAATCGGTGAAACCACGAACAATAGGAATCTCTTCCAAGCGTGGCACGCTAACAGCGGCTCCAATCGCCGAGACTAAACAAACACAACAATCAGAAAGAAACAATCTCTGAGCACATACCGCAGAGATGACAGGAAAATCCTGACACAGAGCAGCATACACGCTGCCGGGCTGACCGTCGTCCCTGACGAAGTCCAAGCGCTTTCCTTTGCACTGAATGACCGCATCATACCGAGAGAGTCAGTCCATGCCCAAAATGACATCGAAGTCCTCCAGATCAATCATTTTCAGGTCCGCCTTCGCAAGAAAGTCCCCCAACAAAACCGGGCAATCCAAAATGCCCAAATCTGACAACACAGATTCACCAGAAGGAAACTTGACACAGAAGGAATCGCGAACACGATCTAGAGTCAATCGATGACGCTCTACAAAGGCTCTAGCCACGAACGAGTTGGTAGCGCCGGAGTCAAATAGAACACGTGCCCAGCGGTTCTTCACCTTAAACTTCCCTATAGGAACACACAAACTAAGGAACTACCATAGCAATACCGCAACACTCTTGCAAAAAAAACTACCAGGCTAGAAAAACAACAATCAACTAACCTGAAATAACCTGGGTCGAAGTCTGAGCCTCCTCGGAAGAAATCACATTCAGCTTCCCCTTTCCCTTGTCCACACGCGGAGGTGGATGTAAAGCTTGTAACGGAACTGCAGGAAGAACTGACTGAACCTGAGGACACCGCGACTTGATGTGACCCTTCTGCCCACACCGAAAGCAGACTCTGTCCTTGGTCCAACACTGGGCCGCATCATGCCTGGATCGCTTGCAAACTGAACAGAAGACATCTCTCCTAGGAGCACCCTGGATCACATGAACCTGCTCCTTCTTCTGAGCTGCTGACCTCTTAAAACATTTTTCAACAGGATGGCCTGACCGGCCACAGAAACTGCACACCACTCGGCTCCTCTTTCCCAGAACAGCATCGGGTACCAGGGGCTTCTTCCCCTCCACAGACTTTCTCTTGTCCTTTCTCATCTGCTGGCCTCTGCTCTTTGCCGTTTCAATAGCCTCAACCTTAAGAGCAGCCTCTACAACTCCAGCATAAGTCACTGACCCAAAAGCACTGGTCAACTGCTGCACTTCGCTCCTCAAACCACCAAGAAATCTCTTAACTCGATCAGCCTCAACGCTGACCAGAGCAGAGGCAAAACGGCTCAACTTACTAAATTCTATTTCATACTCACCCACCGTGAGTTGCCTTTGCTTCAGATAGAGAAAGTCATTCATGAGGCGATCACGCTTGACCGAAGGCAAGAACTTTCTTAACATCTCCTTAAACATTTTCCAAGAGCATCCAGCTACTAAGCTCTCCTTCTCTCTCAACCACCAACTCTTAGCCAATCCTTTAAGCTGATAGGTGGCTAGCATCACCCTCTAGTCACCAGCAATCCCTGAATACGAAAACATCTCCTCTATGGAGATCAGCCAATCATCAATAACCATGAAATCTGCCTTCCCGTCATAAGTGGGGGGGCTCAGCCTCTAAAACTGCGAGATGAAGGCCATCTCCGCTGGCACCACTACCGGAGGTCTCACGAGTGCAGGGGGAGGAGGAACAGCTAACCCCCCAGCAGGAACTTGCGCACCCTGAGCCTGCCCAGCCACAACTGCCACCAAAGATTGAATCTGGGCTTGCACCTCCTCCAACTGTCTGCCCATAGCTTCGCTACTCTGACGCAGACTCTCGATTACCGTATCACGCTGAGCCCCAGACTACTCACCTTCAGACAGGGGAGTCGAATACGTCGTAGGTCGCCTAGCTATCCTATAATCATAACCACCCCAAATCAGATCCCCAATCAACGACTAGAACACAACCACGAGTACAGACCATACATATATAGATATAGGCTTAAAGCTGCTAAACTTGCTCTGAGAGTTTATCTTTTTAACAAAAAATTTGATGACATGCCCTAACCTCGGATGGTTAACCATCACCTTGCTAACTCTCGTGCCTAGATCGGGAATGCATGACTTTATTTTTTTTTGAAAACTTATGTGTGTACATATGTCATCCTGCAAATCTTTAGCTTGGCACGTTGTGCTTATGTAATGATATGCTATGCATGTTTGTGCTATGCATTCTAAAAAGGCCCTAATGCATGTTATGAGCGGCGTACACATGAAAATGTTATGCATCCCATACTACATAACATTCCCATGCAACGAAAAAGAAACGTGCTAGTCGCAGTCATGTGGTGAGGTTATGCATCCCATACTACATAACCCTCACATGTAGCCCCTATGGTGGATCCATATACGAACACATATTATGCATCCCATACTACATAACATGCCCCGTATACTTCATGTTATGCCATGAGTGTAGTGTTTGTGCTTTTGCCAAGACGTGCTGATGACATATCGATGCGTGAATGACATGATGTTGAACTACTAAAGCAAACAAAGGAAGGTTGCTCAACTAGCTTGTCAAGCAACCTCCCTCTGATACCAACTGTCACAACCCGCATTTTCTCCAATTATAGGAATTATCAGAGTATGAGAAAACACGCGTCATGATGACACGTCAAGCAGGGGATAACCGCTTGTAACGACCCCATCCGTTAAATGACGTATAGTAGAAGGTCCGGCCGGGGCCCCACACTATATGCCACAAACAGACGGTGAGGTCACAGGATAATACCAAACCAAACACGAATCCTAACTCAGAGCATTCTAGCGGAAGCTTTAAATTGTAATTTGAACTCTAACCAGGAATGTCCAATATATAAACCACCTTTATATATAACCACGGAATGTACATAAATACATAGAGTTTGGCCTTAAGGCCTTACAGTTCCTCTTTTCACACCGTATGGTTTACAAACCTCGGCGCGCAGGCCGGCCATACATGAGTAAAAGAAAACAAGCAAAAACATTCGCTTAGCCTTCAAGGGCTAGCCGCAGCAGCAGCAGCAACAGCAGTAGGGCTTCAGCCCTTCACTTACCACTTGGCTCTCCAGCACCTGCATGGGAACAATCCACCCAACCGGTGGCAAACAATGCAACGGTCAGCATTCAGCTGACCCTATTATAACAATCCTACCCCTTTCTCGGGGCATTAGCATTCTTTCCCTGCAAAGCATGGCATCATCATATAGCAACTATGTGCGCGCAGGCACATTCAAGCCATCACAACTATCGGCCATACAGCCCGACAGTCCGTGCACTCAGGGCACATTCTTGGTGTACCGGAATACCAGGGTCAACACCACCTTCTACACGGTATTTGAGCATTCTAGTCTTTCCGGCGCGCGGGCCTAAGACTCTCATTAGGCGCTCCAACAAAACCTATAACCAGGCTTCCAAGTCAGACGGACCAAACGCAGGTACGGATCTGCCACCCCCCGTTGCTCAAGTCGCCGTGCCACCTCGAATACGGAAGTATCCATGGCTATTTATAGGCGCGGGTCGGTTTCACCTTTCCTGTTCGGCAATCTGCCTTTTCATCGAGTTGCAGTCCAACGGCTCAACCGCTCATAAAGTGGCAATGCACGGCCACAAGAGTTGCATCCAACCATCTTCATTTCCTAGACATCGTCCAGTACTTCCTGCTGCACCAAGCAACAGGTAGGCACAAGGCAACACAAGCAATAATCACGGAGCCTTCTCCGATATGCAAACAAGCATCACCAATCCAGACCATGTCCAGATGGGCTTCACACAGCATGCCTAGAGCCGTACTCCAATTCTGGCCTCTAATAAGGGGGACTTCACATATCTACCCCAAGGGACACCACAACCCACCGCACACTCGCGGGGAAGGGTTTTCCCTATGCAATGCAGAAAAGAAGGACTTCACATGTCCAAGAAGGGAGATTGTTACCCTTGTCGATCTCTTGGGAGCCATCGCAAACTAGCCGGTGAGAAAGAACCGCAGCAGCTTTGCCTTCACAGCGCCGGCTTCGGATCACGAATCGGACCACGGGAACTCCGCCGGTGGCTTGAGCTCCTCCTCCTTCTTCTTCCTCCTCTCTCTTTCTCTCTTCCTTAACCAAATGAAGAATGAAGTCTTCATCAGCCTCTACGGATTAAATCCAGCCAGGAATCACCTGAGCCCTTGGATCCAAAGAGAGAAATCTGAACGGCCATGAGTTGCCCAAAAACTCATTTTTTTGGCTGACACGGCCTGTGACACGCCCGTGTCACAGGCCGTGTACCCTTAAGCGGCACACGCGGTATTCGTACCGACTGAGATTTACCAGAACACGGGCATCGACACGCCCGTGTCGAACCTGACACGCCCGTGTCATTCCTGAGACACGCCCGTGTCACCCCTGCCTCATCGAGCTGCAAGCTGTACACGGGTAGGCACACGACATCGGACACGCCCGTGTCCAACTTGACACGCCCGTGTTCAAGACTTGGTTCAAGGCCGTGTAACTTTCTGACTCAAAACGCATTTTATTTGAGTGACACGCCCTGGGACATGCCCGTGTCCCAGGCCGTGTACCCCCGACACGCCCTGGGACACGCCCGTGTCCCAGGCCATGTAAAATGACCTGCACCTCAAAACCATTTTTGAGTCTTTTTGGGGTGTTACAATCCTCCCCCCCTTAACAAAATTTCGTCCCGAAATTTGCACAGTAAGGAAACAAGAACCAACAATTCTGTTACTTGAGAATTCTGTTATAACAAGAGGTACACGGTCTACAGCTTAACCAAACAACTCGGGAAATTCAGCTCTCATGGTCTGCTCTCGCTCCCATGTTAGCTCTTCACGGCCACAATTGTCCCATCGGACCTTGACCATCCCGATCACTTTGTTCCGCAACTGTTTCTCGGCTCGATCCTCGATCCGAATGGGTCTAACCCTCGTCGTTAGCCCATACTCGACCAGTACCCGATCATTCTCCACTACTTGAGCTGGATCCTTCACCGCCTGACGAAGGACTGAGATGTGAAATACATCATGTAATCCACCCAAGTCTGCTGAAAGTGCTAGTCGATAAGCAGCTTCCCCAACCCGCTCCACCACCTCAAACGGACCAAGATACCTCGGACATAGCTTTTTCAAACGCCGAATCCTGGACACGCTTTTGAAGGGTTTGATCTTCAAATATACCCAATCACCCACCGCGAACTCCACGTTCCGGTGTTTGGCATTGTAGTACTTTGCTTGACGATTTTGGGCTATCAATAACCTCTCCCGAATAGAGCGTATGAGCGAGGTAGCTTCTTCGACTTCCTTTTTTCCACTCAGCTTAGATTCGCCTGCTTCTGCCCAAGCTAACGGTGTACGGCATTTCCGACCATATAAAGCCTCAAATGGTGCCATACCAATACTCGCTTGGTAGCTATTATTATAGGCAAATTCGACAAGAAATATATAATCTTCCCATCTCTTACCAAAGTCTAGGGCGCACATGCGGAGCATATCCTCCATCGTCCTGTTGGTTCGTTCAGTCTGGCCATCCGTTTGGGGATGAAAGGCCGTACTAAACGCTAACTTTGTACCCAACATTTGATGAACGAGCCGCCAATCATTCGATGTGAACCGCCCATCACGGTCACTAACGATGCTCCGAGGAACACCGTGCAGTCGAACAACCTGATCCACATAAAGCTTGGCCAAGGTTTCCACTGAATCGTCTCTTCTGTTTGGAAGGAAGTGCGCCACTTTTGTCAACCGGTCCACAATCACCCAGATTGAATCATGACCGCGTTGAGATCTCGGCAACCCGTGCACGAAATCCATCGAAATGTCATCGAACTTCCACTCCGGAATAGGTAACGACTTCAGGAAACCGCCAGGCTTCTGGCATTCTGCTTTCACCAACGCACAGGTATTGCATTTAGCCACAAAACGTGTGACATCTTTCTTTAGCCCGGGCCACCAGAACATCTTTTTCAGGTCTCTGTACATCTTTGTGCTCCCTGGGTACACTGAGTACTTTGTAAAGTGAGCTTCGTACATCAGCTCTTCCCTCAACATACCCACACTTGGGACGCACACTCGACCATTTCTTCGTAACACACCGTTATCCCAAGAGAATTGGTCATCCGGCCCACCTTTTGCATAGCGCTGGAGACTTTCATCAAGCTCCGTTGCTCGCCGAACTCTGTCCGTAAGGTCATATTGAACCTCCGTCCAGTTCAAGCATGCATCGGTCGACGAACCCTTGTCAACACAAGATATCTCCAACGCTTCCAATTCCAGGATTAACCTCTGATCATGCCTCTGCAACCAGCTTGCCCGTACCGGAGTCTTCCGACTCAAAGCATCAACGACCACATTTCCCTTCCCGGGAGTATAGTGAATCTCGAAGGTGTAGTCCCCAAGGAAATCCATCCATCTTTGTTGTCGCATATTCAGATCCTTCTGATCCAACAAATACTTTAGGCTTTTGTGATCTGTATAGATATCCACTTTAACGCCATATAGATAGTGCCGCCACAACATGAGCGCAAAGATTACCGCAGCCAACTCCAAATCATGGACGGGGTAATTCCGCTCATGCACTTTCAACTGGCACAAGCCATAAGCAATCACTTTACCAAACTGCAGAAGAACGCAGCCTAAGCCGCTCCTGGAAGCATCACTATAGATCTCATACCCATCTATACCACATGGCGATGTCAACACAGGCGCCGTGGTCAAATGACTCTTCAAGTCTTTAAAAGCTCGCGCGCACTTCGGCGTCCATATGAACTTTTGAACTTTTCTCGTCAGCGTGGTCAGAGGTAAAGCAATCCGTGAGAAGTTTTCCACAAACCGTCTATAGTAGCCCGCAAGTCCAAGGAAGCTCCTGACCTCGGCCACTGAAGACATCACTGGCCAATCCCGAATGGCACTTATCTTCAACGGATCCACCGCGATACCTTCTCCGCTTACCACATGGCCTAAAAAGACTACTGAAGAGAGCGAGAACTCACACTTTGAGAACTTGGCATAAAGCTTATTCCTCCGCAGGGTATGCAAGACCAACCGCATATGGTTTGCATGATCCTCTTCCGACTGAGAGTATACCAAGATGTCATCGATAAACACAATAACAAACAAATCCAAGTACTCTCGGAACGTTCGATGCATTAGGTCCATAAATACCGAAGGCGCATTACATAGGCCAAACGGCATTACTGTGAACTCATAATGACCGTAGCGTGTTCCAAACGCCGTCTTGGGAATGTCACCTTCCCTAATCCTCAGCTGATAATATCCCGATTTCAAATCCAATTTGGAATAGACCGTTGATCCTGCTAGCTGATCAAAGAGGTCATCAATCCGTGGGATCGGATATTTGTTTTTCTCCGTCAGCTTATTAAATTCGCGGTAGTCAATACATAACCGTAAACTACCGTCTTTCTTTTTCACAAATAGAACAGGCGCGCTCCAAGGTGACATACTTGGGCGTATATATCCCTGCTCCAACAACTCTTGCAATTGGACTTTCAACTCAGCCATCTCTTTTGGCGCGACGCGATATGGTGAGCGGGCCACAGGTTTCGCACCTGGCACCAACTCAATAGAGAAGTCAATCTCCCGCTGGGGTGGTAACCCAGGAAGATCTTTAGGAAACACATCGGCAAACTCTGACACAACCAGTACTTCACCGACACTGGCCTTTGGCTCAACAGCCTGAATTAGCGTGAAGAATAACTCCGCGCCCTTCCGAACAGCATTGACGACTTGGAGCGCAGACAACAGAGTTCCGCCAACTCCTCGCATACCAGCGAACTTCGCCACAAGTCTGGTATTCTGGCCTAGTGTAATCTCCTTGGAGTTGCAATCAATAAAGGCACGCTGCTCCGAGAGCCAGTCCATACCAAAGATCACATCAAACTCCGATAACGATAGTACGGCTGCACTCAAACCGAAATCCCGACTTCCTATTTGCACATCCACATCGCAAGCCCTATCCGCAAGCATCACACAGCCATTCGGCAATAGCACCCTTGTACTATCAACCGTCACATGACTCGGCACCCCAATTTGAGATACGAAGTCCTCAGACAGAAAAGAATGCGAAGCACCCGTATCTAACAGGGCTCTCGCCAAATTATTCCGAATCAGGACAAAGCCTGCATCACACACATCATGCACAAGCTATACATAACCAAAAACAATAGCACATAAGCAAGTAAGCTAAATCAACTCGTACCTGTGACGACGTCACTTTGCTTAATCGCCTCCTGTTGGCCAAGCTGATAGATTCGGGGCTGTGCCTGAGACGTAGAGGAATCAACCACCGCTTTGCCCTTCTCAGCATAAGACGCACCCGTCTTCTTTTCTCCTTTGGGCTGAACAACCCGACAGTCACGAGCGATATGCCCCACCCGGCCACAGTTATAGCATGTACGAGAATCCGGCCTTGATGTCGCTCCCGACACAACGGTCGTAGTCACTTGCCCAGACGGCTTTGATCTCTTGCCCCCTTTCTTCTGGTAGAACGATTTGCTCGGGCGAGGTGCTTGAACCTCTGGCTTCGACACAACCAAGCCCTTGTTCCCTTGCACCCGCCGCATGTCCTTCTCCAACGCACACGCAGTATCAACCAACGCCTGAAACCCTTGGTTCACTGAACTCGAAAGCCGGAATCGCAACTCATCTCGCAATCCTTCATAGAACCGATTCGTTTTCCTTTGGTCATCCGCGAAGATTGTTCCCGCATACCGTCCCAACCTGGTAAACTCATGCAAGTAGATATCCACGCTATCTTCCCCTTGCTTTAACCGTTGGAACTCATTTTCCATAGCAATGCGTTGCGCCGCTGGGACAT
The DNA here is from genome assembly GCA_039513925.1 of Platanthera zijinensis. NCBI lineage: Eukaryota > Viridiplantae > Streptophyta > Magnoliopsida > Asparagales > Orchidaceae > Platanthera > Platanthera zijinensis. The sequence continues at coordinate 168,441,676 of CM077078.1, read as the reverse complement.
GCTTCGCCAGAAATATCCGAGAGAACACCTCAATCGACACTTGCGTTAATTGCCTGCCCGCCAAATGGTGTACCTCAACCTCGTCCCACCACAACCGCGCCTCTCCTTCAAGCATGAAGGTGGCCAAGGTGACCTTTAGAGTTTCCTCCACCCTGATCGCTGTCATTATCCGCTTGACACGCGATAACCAATCCTCTGCCTGCGTTGGGGATCCCAGTCCCGTAAACGTAGGAGGACTGAAGCTCATGAATTGCTTCAACTGTCGGTCAGCTGCTCGTGGATCTACAGCCTCAACTGGCTCGGGTCTTACAACAACACGAACTGGCTCGACTGCCGGCTGCGCTTGCCCGGTCGGCTGAATCATGGCAAATAGAGCCTCAGCAACTAAACGAACAGTTTCCGCAGATGGAGGAGGTGTTGGCACCTCAGCTGGTGCCGCACTCTCATCAGAGCACTGGGGCTCAGACTGCCCAGCACCACTACGCGTCACCTATAGGTGGACAAGACACACATTAGCGAACGTATGCAAGCAAAACAACACAAAAAGGAACGCGCAGATTCCTCAAACAAGATTTTGTACATTCCTTAGTGGACATTCCAGAGGTCATTAGCGTTACAGCAGGGCGCACAAACACGCGCTCGCCACCCGACAAAAGAATTCGACCACGAATTCGAATGAGGAAGACCGAACGAAGCTGATACCAAAATGTAACGACCCCATCTGTTAAATGACGTATATTAGAAGGTCCGGCCGGGGCCCCACACTATATGCCACAAACAGACGGTGAGGTCACAGGATAATACCAAACCAAACACGAATCCAAACTCAGAGCATTCTAGCGGAAGCTTTAAATTGTAATTTGAACTCTAACCAGGAATGTCCAATATATAAACCACCTTTTTATATAACCACGGAATGTACATAAATACATAGAGTTTGGCCTTAAGGCCTTACAGTTCCTCTTTTCACACCGTATGGTTTACAAACCTCGGCGCGCAGGCCGGCCATACATGAGTAAAAGAAAACAAGCAAAAACATTCGCTTAGCCTTCAAGGGCTAGCCGCAGCAGCAGCAGCAACAGCAGTAGGGCTTCAGCCCTTCACCTACCACTTGGCTCTCCAGCACCTGCATGGGAACAATCCACCCAACCGGTGGCAAACAATGCAACGGTCAGCATTCAGCTGACCCAATTATAACAATCCTACCCCTTTCTCGGGGCATTAGCATTCTTTCCCTGCAAAGCATGGCATCATCATATAGCAACTATGTGCGCGCAGGCACATTCAAGCCATCACAACTATCGGCCACACGGCCCGACAGTCCGTGCACTCAGGGCACATTCTTGGTGTACCGGAATACCAAGGTCAACACCACCGTCTACACGGTATTTGAGCATTCTAGTCTTTCCGGCGCGCGGGCCTAAGACTCTCATTAGGCGCTCCAACAAAACCTATAACCAGGCTTCCAAGTCGGATGGACCTAACGCAGGTACGGATCAGCCGCCCCCCATTGCTCTAGTCACCGTGCCACCTCGAATACGGAAGTATCCATGGCTATTTATAGGCGCGGGTCGGTTTCACCTTTCCTGTTCGACAATCTGCCTTTTTATCGAGTTGCAGCCCAACGGCTCAACCGCTCATAAAGTGGCAACGCACGGCCACAAGAGTTGCATCCAACCCTCTTCATTACCTGGACATCATCCAGTACTTCCTGCTGCACCAAGCAACAGGTAGGCACAAGGCAACACAAGCCATAATCATGGAGCCTTCTCCGATATGCAAACAAGCATCACCAATCCAGAGCATGTCCAGATGGGCTTCACACAGCATGCCTAGAGCCGTACTCCAATTCCGGCCTCTAACAAGGGGGACTTCACATATCTACCCCAAGGGACACCACAACCCACCGCACACTCGCGGGGAAGGGTTTTCCTTATGCAATGCAGAAAAGAAGGACTTCACATGTCCAAGAAGGGAGATCGTTACCCTTGTCGATCTCTTGGGAGCCATCGCAAACTAGCCGGTGAGAAAGAACCGCAGCAGCTTTACCTTCACAACCCCGGCTTCGGATCACGAATCGGACCACGGGAACTCCGCCGGTGGCTTGAGCTCCTCCTCCTTCTTCTTCCTCCTCTCTCTTTCTCTCTTCCTTAACCAAATGAAGAATGAAGTCTTCATCAGCCTCTACGGATTAAATCCAGCCAGGAATCACCTGAGCCCTTGGATCCAAAGTGAGAAATCTGAACGGCCACGATTTGCCCAAAAACTCATTTTTTTGGCTGACACGGCCTGTGACACGCCCATGTCACAGGACGTGTACCCTTAAGCGGCACACGCGGTATTCGTACCGACTGAGATTTACCAAAACACGGGCATCGACACGCCCGTGTCGAACCTGACACGCCCGTGTCTTTCCTGAGACACGCCCGTGTCACCCCTGCCTCATCGAGCTGCAAGCAGTACACGGGAAGGCACACGACATCAGACACGCCCGTGTCCAACCTGACTTGCCCGTGTTCAAGGCTTGGTTCAAGGCCGTGTAACTTTCTGACTCAAAACGCATTTTATTTGAGTGACACGCCCAGGGACACGCCCGTGTCCCAGGCCGTGTACCCCCGACACGCCCTAGGACACGCCCGTGTCCCAGGCCGTGTAAAATGACCTGCACCTCAAAACCATTTTTGAGTCTTTTTGGGGTGTTACACCGCTGACGCTCAGGCAAAACCAACTACAAACTTTATGCAAGAAAATCCTGTGTTTTATGAATAGAAAATCAGTTATATTTTAGAGACCGTATCCCTCGGCTCAGTGGATCACCTAGTCCACAAAAGGAAAACTATATTTATACGCTGCGGAAAGAAAAAAAATTACTTTAATTAGGTTTTACACCCTAAAAGCGCATAAGGGTCCCAAGAGAACCACTCATGTTATGCAAGACACTACATTTAATTTATATGATATATAAGAAAACGATTTTCATACGTGATTTGAAAAATAGTGATTAAGTCTTATAAAACATGCCGATCATGAGCTTTGTTTATAATAATATTTATAGTTTAAAGGTAACTAGCAACCTAGCATAAAACCTTCTCAGAGCCAGTAGACTATCTCCAAAAAATGGTAGCAGCATAAGTAATATATCTAGTACAAGGGTAAGAGAAACTACCAGTGGGCGCCAACAACCTGACACGAACCCACTGGCACATATGTCTATCTGTAAGAAAGTACTGAAAAACTACCTCACTAACAAGGTAAACGGAACTCCAAAGTCCGAGAGACCACCAACACCACCACTGCAAACTAGCCACCCGACTGGCTACGGCTCAGAACCTGGGGTATTCCAAAAGAAAACAGAATACCTCAGCAAGCAACAAGGTAAAAACAACTGCATATAAGAGTCAACCAAAAGGAAGAAGTAACTGAAAACATGCAGTAGAAAGAGCCACATCTGTCCAAACCAGGACAACAGAAAAACACAATGAGCAAAGGAAATAGCAACAACCCCACTCAGGAACAACATCCTGCCGGGCCTACTAGGCTACCGAGAGCCAAAAGTGTTGCAAACTATCAAGGAAGAAACTTCTAACACCCTAAAATGTGGGAGGTGGTAGTAGCAAAAACAAACAACGAGGAGCCGGATCGAAGGCAAACGCAGTCCCCCAATCCACCATGCACAAGTCAGCAAGCTCAAGGGTCTACACGTGAAAGCACAAGGGACCTTCCACCGACACATGCCCAGCCCGTACCTGGAGCAATAAAAACAAGAGTGGCCTTGGCTATATCACACAACTCCACCCTCTTGAAGAGCTATAAACCACCACTACTAACCACGACCCACGATTCGGCCTTTAAGAAGGTAACGAAAACGGCCGACAAGGAAATATCAGAAAAATAACAAGAAAACCACTCGGGAAAGAAAAATAAGGTAAAGGAAGAGTGTTGAAAAGAATCAACACGACAAGGCACTGAGTGAGACCCACTCACTTTAAGCCAAAACCAAACTCTAACCACAATCCCACTAAGGTAAAAAACGGAGCTCGACGTGAAAGTGAAGGGATAGATACTACTCTAGAGGGGGGGTGAATAGAGTAATCAAATTTTGCACAATACAAAACTTAACTGTCTACCCAACTCCCTTGGAGTGAAGTGCGGAATGAAGAGATTATAGATATTGATTTAACCTTAAAGCCTAACACAAGTGATGTGCAAACACAAGCTAACTGTAATTACAGTTTAAGCTTGGAAAACCTAAACAGCAACTAGCAACCTAGTTATATCTATTCACAGCCACAGTACAGGAAATATAATAAACAAGCCAGACGACACAAGGAATTTAAGTGGTTCCCCAAACAACTTGGGTACGTCCACTCTTCTACCACCAAGGTAGGAATCCACTACAGGTTTTTGATCAGGTGCCCTGCCACCAACAGAATCTGCTTCAGGTAGATTCAGAAACCCTTTAGACTTTTGATCAGGTGTCTAAAAACCAAGCACAGGTTTTTGATCAGGTGCCCTGCCACCAAGGGATACTTTTGAAGGGAGTAATAACCCTGTACAGGAGGGGGAAGAAGGTTAAGATGTCTTCTCTATTTTACAATAGATTAGAGAAGCACAAGAGGCTTGCACTGAGCTAGAATGCTCTAAAGAATCAAGGATCCCCCTGGCTCAAAGATGTCCAGGTGAAGTCTTGCTTCAGTGCAGAGAAAACTCTTCAGAAAGTTCTGAAGGAAAGAGCTACAAGAAGAAAGTAAATAACAAAAAGAAATCTCTTCAAGCAGCTATTCTTCTTCTTCTTCTTCTTCAAAGAAACTCTGAGTTGAACTTCCTGAAAGCAGGAGAACTCAGGTGAAGAAGAGATGAAGATCTTAACACTTCTCAGTTAGATGGAGTTTGCTGAGAGCAGGAAGCTTGAGCTTGATGAAGGCTTGAGAGCTTTTGAATATGTGTGTAACTTGCTTCTGTTAACTAGCTTGAATCCTTCTGCAAAGGGTTCTTTATATAATCATCAGCAAGCAACGGCTCTCTTCCATTTGAATTGTTTGTCTTCTTCTAAGCCTTGAGACCTGGGCTGTAAATATCAAGAAGACAGAAATATCTCTGCAGCAAAACATTCTATAAAAAGGAATAAACCTCTTTCTAAGAAGCTGCAGGCTTAAATCAAATCATCAGATAGACTAAATAAAGTCACATCAGAAACAATCTCTTTATAGCAAAAGAAGACTTTTCAGTCTAACGGCTATAAAGGGCTGTCAGCAGATAAAGTAAATTAAAATGACAGCTAATAAGACAAACAACTTTATCTTAAAAGATTTTAACTCAGGCAAAAAGAATAGAGCAAATAATGCCTGGAAACTTTATCGTATAGCTTAAAATAGAGTGCCAGAAAATGTATTAAATAATTAAATATAATAAATAAATACAAAATACAAAGGCAGACAGAAAACGTCGAACGACCTTCGAAGAACGACGAACGACGCCAGGAGATCGTCGAACTATCGGGCAGATAGTCGAACGATCCAGATAGTCGAGCTATCAAACAGATAGTCGAGCTACCGCAGCAGATAGTCGAACTATCAGGACAGATAGTCGAACTATCAGATAGTCGATCTATCTAGGACAGATAGTCGAGCTATCAAGCGCACAGAGATAGTCGAACTATCAAGCAGATAGTCGACCTACCTAGAAAACAGATAGTCGAACTATCAAAAGATAGTCGAACTATCAAAACAAACCAGATAGTCGATCTATCACCAGATAGTCGAACTATCAGATAGTCGAGCTATCAGGACAGATAGTCGAACTATCAAAGCGGAACAGATAGTCGAACTATCAACAGATAGTCGAACTATCAGCGCAGAACAGATAGTCGAGCTATCAACAGATAGTCAAACTATCAGCGCAGAACAGATAGTCGAGCTATCAACAGATAGTCGAACTATCAGCGCAGAACAGATAGTCGAGCTATCAACAGATAGTCGAACTATCAGCGCAGAACAGATAGTCGAGCTATCAACAGATAGTCGAACTATCAGCGCAGACAAAGCGTCGACCTACTGATAGACGATCGTCGATCAGCCGATAGACGATAGTCGAACGGAAAACCTACTTAACCAAATTCTCAATTTGGAAAAGCGAGGACCCTACAGCTAGACTCCTAACCATTGACCATAGATATTTCTTGGGTCAAGGGCACAAAGAAGAGGACTAAACTCAAATCAAACTAGGGTACCAACAATCTCCCCCTATTTGAGTTAAGTCTCTCAAAAACTAAAACAGCTAGCAATAGAATACTAAAAAATAATTTCAGCAGATAGATAACAGTAAACTGGCAGATTATCAATCAGATAAACAAATAATCAAATATATCACAGTAGTTTAATCAAACTATTAAGAATCTTTAGGGTCAGGTAATGGATCAGAAGAACTAGAGACAAAAGAAATTTTTCGAAGAGGGTCATCTGATTCCTTCTTTGACATCTTTAAATCCTGCACTCCAAGGATCTTTAGTTCTGTAGATCTGGGAACAACAGCTTCAGGATGTTTTTCCATGTACTTTGCTGGATCAAAAATCTCAGGATTGACTTGGAATTTCTCAAATTCTTTCTTTCTGTACGCTGACATGGTAGTAAAGCCAGACGTATCTTTACCTTCGGCTCTTGCTTTTCTTATTTGGGCTGCCCCTACAAGCTCTTGAAAGCGAGCCATCCTAAAATTAGGATCGAGCTCAGGATTTTCATATACGGGCTCAGGGGAAGCAGCATCAGCTATTATATCTAGATAAAAACATTAGAATAAACTTAGCAAAAGGGACTTGCTAGAGGGATTTAAAACACTGTAAACTATTTACCTTTCGAAACACTTTTCTCAGATTGAACTGGAGAAGGAGGTGGGGAAAAAGTTGGTCTTTGGGCCACAACCTCCTTCATTGGTCTTTGAGAACCATAAGATGATTTGCTTTGAGAACTTTGATGACTTTGTCTTGGTTGGGGCTGAGCAGACGCAGATTTTGCATAGGCGGCAGATTGATTAGCAGGTAGATTCCCAGAGGCTCCTGCACCTGGAGGTGGAGGAGGACCTTTGGGAGTCCATCTGGAGACTGGACTGTCATACCTCTTAGTTCTCTTCCTTTCTTTTTGCTGATTTTTCGAAAACCACATCCAATGCTTAAAATCCTTGGATTTGGGGTCAATGCCCTTCAAAATGTAGTAGGGAGTGTCATTATCCTTATTTGGAGGTGGAGGAGGAGCAGCTTTTCTTTTCTTTGCAGCAGATTTCTTTTTCTTAGACTTTTCAGAGATATCAGAATCATCATCATCATCAGAATGGGATGATGGAGGGTTCTCATACGGATCATAGGCTTCTGAGACAGCCTTTTCTTTAAGCTTTGAGGCAGATTTCTCTTTTTCTTCTTCCAAGGCATCCAAAGCCAGAAGGGAGTCTAAATCTAAACCAGGAGAGTCATCCCAGATGGATGACTTTTCAAATTGCAAATCTTTCTCTTTCTCTTTTAAGGATTGAACTCTTAATTCCCATGCTGCTCTTGCTTGAGCTTCTTCCAAGCTCAGAACAGAAGAGTCAACTTTGACTTCTTCTTTCTCAGACTCATCTTCTTTATTATCTAAGAAGGATTCCACCTCAGGGTCTACTTGAGTAGCAGGAATACTTGGGTCGGCCTCAGAAACTACTGCTATGATTTGAGCAGTTAAATCTTCTTTAATAATATCTGTAAAATTATGAATATAGATCTGCTAAATAAACAGAGATCATTCCTTCAAGGTATTCACAGACTATCAAATTAATAGACTCATCAACAAAGCGGATGAAAGAGTTACCTTCATATTTAACCATTTCCCATGATTCATTTAGATAAGAAGTTATGATTCCTTCCAGGAATCTGGCAATCATAGGAGAGGTTAGATCTTCTAAGCATACTTTCACTGCAATTTCTGATAGCAGGATTCCATCTGATATTTCTTTCTCAGTCAAAACTGGAGCTACAACTTGCTTAACTGGAGCAATCTCTTCCTCAGCTGGAGATACCACATCCTCAGCTGGAACAATCTCTTCCTCAGCAGGAGCTGTCTCTTCCTGAACAGTCATAACAACATCTGGAACTTCTTCTGGCTCAACTTGAGCGGATTCTGGCTGGGCAGATAAGACTAGATCTTTCACAACTGAAGGAGAGGCAGGAAGGCCTGAGACATCTTCATTGAACATCTCCCCCTGCCTGATTTCAGTGGGTACTGAAACCAGGCCCCTAGAGGAAGATGGCTCAGCTGATTTGGAGAGGGATTTGATGGAAGCAGATAATAGATCAATGGAGGCAGCAAGGGGAGCGATTGCCTCTTCAATCATGGTTTTGATTGATGGGGTAATCAGCTCCACAATACGCGAGATGAAATCAGGAGTGATTTCAAAAGATGATGGATGAGAGGTTGATGGAGCTGCAGCAAATATGGTAGATGTGCTGGGATGGAGGATGGTGTGAACAGGGGATTGAGCAGGAGATGGAGCAGGTGATGGAGCAGGAGAATTTATTGGGGAATGAATTGGAGATACAGGAGGAGTAGGGAATCTCTCTGATCCTAACAAATCAAAACTAGGAGCAGATATCCTAGCCAGATGAGCAGGTAGAGGAGATGCTGGAGGAGACAGAGGAACAACCATAGTTGTTTCAGGTGCATCAGAAGAAGAAGGTCGTACCTCAGCTGAAGTTGATGGTACTTCAACTAAGGCAGACGGCAAAGCAGATGAGGAGGAAGGGAGAGCTGAGCCAGCTTCAATAGGTTGAGGAGCGACTGATGCAGTCCTTGTGTCCTCAGATTGTGCTGGAGCAGATTTCACGAATGTCCTCTTCCACTTTGAGAACAGATGGGGATCCATCTTCTTGCTGGCATTGATGGTAGTTGCGGCAGAACTCAGCAGCTGGGGGAATTTCTCCTTAAGGAAAATTCCAATAACCCTTCCCAGGGTGACTTCCTTCTTTCCTGTCTTCTTCCTGATTAAATCAAACAGAACTGCAGCCCAATCGATCCTTTTCCGATTAACTATTGCACACATAAGTGCGAATTGCTGCCTTGTTATGTTATCATGGGCAGAGTGCTTGCCCAGAAGCACTTTTCCGACTACCTCAGCGAGGAACTTGATCTTGAAGGGGAAGTTTACCTTGAGCAGCTTGGTGGGAATGCCCTCGGCATGTCCCAGCTCAACCAGCATTCGTCCAAACTCCTGAGCGTCTTGCTCATAATCTTCTTCACCAATAACTAAACCAAAAACATTAGAAAGAACGGCCGGAGTCAGGATAACTTCTACTCCGCCGATGGTACCGATCATCGATTCGTCTGTGGAAGACGACGTGAAAGCCCATTCTTTTATCTCTGGAATGTTGATCTTGATCCTTTCAGACATCAGCTTCTCTAAACCTTGATCCCTGCAGAGCTGGAGAATTTCCACGATTCCTGCATCGCAACTGCTGAAAGCTTCGAAATCCACACTGAATCCGACATCAAACTTTACTACGGCTAGAACAGCTGGGGAAATCGCCATGGATTCGCCGGAGAAAGCACGAGAAAGCTGGAGAGAGAACGAGAAAGACGAAGCGCCAGAAAATCGCAAGCGGGAAAGCAGAATGCGAAAGGGCACGCTCCGTCGACGATAAAGCACACGATCTTTTAACCTAGGTCGACTATCGGCTTTATATTGGACCGGAAATAGTCGATCTATTAAAAAGATCTTGAACCGATAGTCGAACGGCCGTTCGACGATCGGCTCAGAAGCAGAATAGTCGAACCATCGTTCGGCTAATTCTGGCTTCACAAGCAACAAGCTGTCGTCGAGTAGAGATCGACGATAAGCTCAGCCTGTTCGACGATGGTCGAACGTCGATCGACGATCTTCAAACAGATAAGCTATCATTAACCAGAGGTCGACGATAGGCTCAATCCGTTCGACGATCTTCGATCATCGTTCGACGATCTTCAAGCAGACCTCAACATAGGCAGATATCGTCACACTTAGTCTCGTCCATTGATCATGCCTAGTTGGACTAAAAAGAACAGATGCTTCTGTTCATCTAAAGGCTTGGTGAATATATCACCTCTCTGAAACTCAGTGGATATGAACTCAAGACATATCTTGTTCTTTTCCACACAATCTCTCAGGAAATGGTGCCTAATCTCAATGTGCTTCGTTCTAGAGTGGTGCACTGGATTTTGTGCAATAGAAATAGCACTGGTACTATCACACATGATCTTGGTGTTCTTGTGTGAGTAACCATAATCCACAAGCTGGTTTTGAATCCACAGGATCTGTGAACAACAACTGGCAGCTGCTATATATTCAGCTTCTGCAGTTGAAGTTGAGACAGAAGCCTGCTTCTTACAGAACCAAGAGACCAATCTCTCTCCCAGGAACTGACAAGTTCCTGAGGTGCTCTTCCTGTCAACTCTGCAACCAGCATAATCAGAATCAGAATATCCAATTAATTCAAACTCTGACTCAGCTGGGTACCAAAGTCCTAGATTTGGACATCCTTTCAGGTATCTCAGGATTCTTTTTAGAAGAATCAGATGAGATTCCTTGGGGTTGACCTGGAATCTAGCACAAAGGCATGTAGCAAACATTATATCTGGCCTACTTGCAGTTAGATATAATAGGGAACCAACAATGGCCCTATAATTCTTTTGATCAACTGGCTTGCCGTGATCATCAGAATCAATAACTACATTAGTAGCCATGGGTGTAGGCATTGCTGAAGCATCAGCCATCCCAAATTTCTTTACCAATTCCTTGGCATATTTGGATTGGGAGATGAAGATACCATCAGCATCTTGCTTAACTTGGAGACCAAGAAAGTAAGACAGCACACCCATGCTACTCATCTCAAACTTAGAGTGCATCAAGTTGGAAAACTTTTTGCATAGTTTGGGATCAGTGGAGCCAAAGATAATATCATCTACATACACCTGAACTAACAGGATTGTGTCCTTGTGATGCTTGACGAAAAGGGTTCTATCAACTACTCCCCTAGTGAAGTTGTGCTCTAACAGGAAACTAGCTAAGGTCTCATACCAGGCCCTAGGAGCTTGCTTTAGTCCATAAAGAGCTTTTTGCAACTTAAAAACATGAGAAGGCTGAGTTGATGAAACAAACCCTGGTGGTTGTTCAACAAACACCTCTTCCTTAAGCTCACCATTTAGGAATGCACTTTTGACATCCATTTGGAACACCTTAAACTTCATGTAGGCTGCATAGGCCAAGAAGATCCTTATTGCTTCTAGCCTTGCAACAGGAGCAAAGGTTTGGTCATAGTCTATACCTTCCTCCTGTCTGTAGCCCTGAGCTACAAGCCTAGCTTTATTCCTTACTATTATTCCATTTGCATCTAACTTGTTTCTATACACCCACTTGGTGCCTATGATCAGTTGGCCTTTAGGTCTTGGAACCAAAGTCCAAACTTTATATCTCTCAAACTGATTGAGTTCCTCTTGCATTGCAATGATCCAGTGGGGATCTAGCTCTGCATCTTTAAAGGTGAGGGCTCAACCTGTGAGAGGAAACAAGCATGCATCACATCCTGTCTTAATTGATGTCTTATTTGCACACCAGCTGATATGTCTCCAATCACTTGAGATGTAGGGTGATCTCTAAGTGTGACAATATCAGCAGGTGGGATGTGATCTTCAGCAACAGTTGGGATTAATTCCTCAGGAGGAATTTGATCTACTGTTGGTGGAACAACAACAGCTTCAACAGCTTCAGCAATGTCTTCATCACTGTCTGATTCAGTGATCTGAAGAGTTGAAAGTTGAAGGATTTCTTGAGGGGCATCATGTACCTGCAAAGAACTAGATGAAGGAGAATTTTTCTTCTCCTTGTAAAACATCTGAGACTCATCAAAAGTCACATGCACAGATTCTTCTATCTTACAGGTTGATTTGTTATAAACCCTATAAGCTTTGCTTACTTGGGAATATCCAAGCATGATTCCCATTGAAGCTTTTGCTTCAAATTTTCTAATATATTCTTTATTATTGTTATGAATATAAACAGTACAGCCAAAAATTCTAAAGTAATTAATTTTTGGTTTCTTTCCTTTAAGCAACTCATAAGGAGTTTTACACTTAAGTTTGTGTATCAAACTTCTATTCAAGACATAGTTGGCTGTACTAACAACTTCTGCCCAATAGGATAGAGGCATGTTAGCATCTGCCAACAATGTGCTAGCAGCTTCAATTAGTGTTCTATTCTTCCTTTCAACTACCCCATTTTGTTGGGGAGTTCTAGGAGCTGAGAAGCTATGTTTGATACCTTCTCTCTCACAGAATTCTTGCATGAGAAGAGAGTCAAACTCAGTACCATGATCACTTCTGATCAAGGCCACATGAGTAGAGTACTCAGTCTGCACACAAAGTAGAAAGTCTGTAAGGGCTTTGAAGTTATCAGACTTAGTTCTCAAAAAGAAAACCCAACTGAACCTTGAGAAGTCATCTACAATCACTAATGTGTAATACTTCGCTCCTAGACTCTGTACATTTATTGGGCCAAAAAGGTCCAAATGTAATAAATACAGGATTCTAGGAGAATCACTTTTATTTACTGATTTAAATGAATTCTTGGTTTGCTTGCCTAGCTGACAAGCCTTGCATAGACTCTCCTTCTTGTAGGGGCAAGAAGGTAAGCCTCTAACAAGGTTGCGCTTAGATAACCTAGAGATATTCTTAAGGTTTACATGACTAAGCCTTTTATGCCATAAAGAATTATTATTAAGGGTTAATTCATTAAACAGGCAGATTTCAGAGTGAGATGAATTAAAATCTACTAAATATATATTGCCTATTCTATTACCTATTAAAACAACATTATTATTTAAAGTAATATTGCAAGAGGAGTTAGAAAAAGAAACCTGGTAGCCAGCATCACATAGCTGGCTAACTGAAATCAGATTATGCTTCAGTCCATTGACATAAGCAACTCTCTTGAATGTAACAGCTCCAATCGTGATCTTGCCATATCCTTCTGTCTGACCACAGCTGGAGTCTCCAAAGATAACCTTTGGGCCGAGCTTAGCTTTGTACTTTGACAGAAGCTCTTTGTTTCCTGTCATATGCTTAGAGCATCCACTATCCAAATACCACTTATTTTGAGTGATTGGATAGGCCTTCACCTGCAAAACAATTATTTAGACAGAGTGGACCCAGGTAACCTTGGGTCCCTTGTTTTTCACATAAGAAAAACTAGAAATATAAGAGAATGCAGGCTGAGGGTGATAACCTAGTGGGTGAGATCTCCTAGGTGGGATTCTCCATGCAGATGATGGGTCAACAAACCTAGGGTTTCTATTCTCATTTAGGTTTCTATGATACTGATTATGATTTTGAAAATCATGTTGAAATCGTCGATCGACGTTCGACGATGGGCGCTCAGATCGTCGAGCTTCGTTCGACCATGGAGCATCCGATCGTCGAGCGGCGTTCGACGCTTTTTGCATTTCTTTGAAAAACTTCTTTCTCTTTTCTCTCTTAGCTTTATTTAGGGTTTTATTTACAAGGTTTACTTGCTCAGTGTTCTTCTTTCCACTAGCTGAAATGAAGTTCACTGGAGTTGAAAGGTTATTTTTAAGCAAGACTGGGGGTTCACTGGGAGAAGCTCCTAAGCCTAGTTTATCATTACCTGACCTAGTGTTAGTCATGCTGGTAATTTCTAACAGCTTAAGGCTTCTACCATTAAGGGATTCTTCTAATCTCTTAGACTTAGCTAATTCTATTTTAAGAAATTTAATTTCTTCACTACAAGTAGTGAGATCTTCTTTTAACCTAATGTTTTCAGAGGCTATTGATTCAGAGTCAGCTAGCCTATTTCTAAGTTCTTTTATTTCTTTTTCTGAACTAATCAAATCTAAACACAAAGATTTAAAATCTAACTTAAACTCTTCTGACGTAAAATCATAAGATGAAAGTACCTCATCTTCAGTAGGCATCTCTTCATCAGAATCAGAACTCTCTGCAGTAGAGTGGTTGCTGCAGGCATCTATTGCCATTAGGCAAATTTCTTTGGCCTTCTTCTCTTCCTCATCTTCACTGGAGCTTGATGAGGATGATTCTTCATCAGAATCACTCCAGGTTTCAGCAATGAAACCACTCTCCTTCTTCTTGTTTTTGTAGGAGGATGGCTTGGAGTGCTTCCTGTGTTGTTCTTTGTCTTTTCTCTTTTCCTTGTTCTTCTCCTCTGGACACTCTGGCAAAATGTGTCCAGGCTTCCTGCAACCATAGCAAATAATTTCTTTAGCAGGAGATCGATCATACCTTGGTTTGTCTTCATAGCGTGAAGACTTCTTTCTGAACTCCTTTCTCCCCATTTTGAGAAACCTCTTGGCAAACAGTGCCATAAGTTCCTCATTGGATTGGCTGCCTTCAGAAACATCTGCAGCCTTAAGAGCTAGAGATTGCTCTTTTCTTGTTGGAGTGGGAGTCTTGGCTTCAGCTTCTGCTTCTCTGGTCTTCAGCACTTGCTCAAAAGATTTGAGCTTGCCGAGGAGAGCTTCAGTTGAGATCTCATTGGTACTTCTGGCTTCTTTGATGGGCCAGATTCTTAGATCCCATGTGCTAGGGAAGCACATAAGAATCTTATCATTGACCTCTGTCAATGATATGTCCTTGTCCAGGGTCCTCAGCTCATTGATGATTGAGCTGAGCCTGGTGTACATAGCTTCAACTGATTCAGCATCAGTCTTCTTGAAGTTCTCATACTGTGAGATAAGGTTGGACCTCCTGTCCTTCCTTTCATCAGTTGAACCAGCTACAATCTGGTTCAGTGTGTCCCACATGGCCTTAGCTGAGGAGCAGTCAGCCACCTTCTGGAACACCTCATCAGACATTGTCTGAGCCAGTATGTTCATTGCCTTGGCATCAGCAATTTTGGCCTTCTTGTATTCATCATTATAGTCTGGAGGAGGCACTGCACTCATATCAGATGATGAGGCAGTGGCTGCAGCAGGTGCTCTTGGGGGACCTGACAAAATAGAAGCAAAAATACTCTCATCAATAGAGTTCATATATAATTTAATCCTTGCCTTCCAGATGCCAAACTTTGCTAAGTTGCATGCTGGAGGTCTGGTGCTAGAATAATCCTTAGACTGGGCCATGATAGTGAATATCTATAAGCTCTTGGTATCTATCAGGATCTTGTGACTTAGGTGTTAGCCTATACAGTCAGTCAACCTCCCTCTGATACCAATTGAAAGTGAAGGGATAGATACTACTCTAGAGGGGGGGTGAATAGAGTAATCAAATTTTGCACAATACAAAACTTAACTGTCTACCCAACTCCCTTGGAGTGAAGTGCGGAATGAAGAGATTATAGATATTGATTTAACCTTAAAGCCTAACACAAGTGATGTGCAAACACAAGCTAACTGTAATTACAGTTTAAGCTTGGAAAACCTAAACAGCAACTAGCAACCTAGTTATATCTATTCACAGCCACAGTACAGGAAATATAATAAACAAGCCAGACGACACAAGGAATTTAAGTGGTTCCCCAAACAACTTGGGTACGTCCACTCTTCTACCACCAAGGTAGGAATCCACTACAGGTTTTTGATCAGGTGCCCTGCCACCAACAGAATCTGCTTCAGGTAGATTCAGAAACCCTTTAGAATTTTGATCAGGTGTCTAAAAACCAAGCACAGGTTTTTGATCAGGTGCCCTGCCACCAAGGGATACTTTTGAAGGGAGTAATAACCCTGTACAGGAGGGGGAAGAAGGTTAAGATGTCTTCTCTATTTTACAATAGATTAGAGAAGCACAAGAGGCTTGCACTGAGCTAGAATGCTCTAAAGAATCAAGGCTCCCCCTGGCTCAAAGATGTCCAGGTGAAGTCTTGCTTCAGTGCAGAGAAAACTCTTCAGAAAGTTCTGAAGGAAAGAGCTACAAGAAGAAAGTAAATAACAAAAAGAAATCTCTTCAAGCAGCTATTCTTCTTCTTCTTCTTCTTCAAAGAAACTCTGAGTTGAACTTCCTGAAAGCAGGAGAACTGAGGTGAAGAAGAGATGAAGATCTTAACACTTCTCAGTTAGATGGAGTTCGCTGAGAGCAGGAAGCTTGAGCTTGATGAAGGCTTGAGAGCTTTTGAATATGTGTGTAACTTGCTTCTGTTAACTAGCTTGAATCCTTCTGCAAAGGGTTCTTTATATAATCATCAGCAAGCAACGGCTCTCTTCCATTTGAATTGTTTGTCTTCTTCTAAGCCTTGAGACCTGGGCTGTAAATATCAAGAAGACAGAAATATCTCTGCAGCAAAACATTCTATAAAAAGGAATAAACCTCTTTCTAAGAAGCTGCAGGCTTAAATCAAATAATCAGATAGACTAAATAAAGTCACATCAGAAACAATCTCTTTATAGCAAAAGAAGACTTTTCAGTCTAACGGCTATAAAGGGCTGTCAGCAGATAAAGTAAATTAAAATGACAGCTAATAAGACAAACAACTTTATCTTAAAAGATTTTAACTCAGGCAAAAAGAATAGAGCAAATAATGCCTGGAAACTTTATCGTATAGCTTAAAATAGAGTGCCAGAAAATGTATTAAATAATTAAATATAATAAATAAATACAAAATACTAAGGCAGACAGAAAACGTCGAACGACCTTCGAAGAACGTCGAACGACGCCAGGAGATCGTCGAACTATCGGGCAGATAGTCGAACGATCCAGATAGTCGAGCTATCAAACAGATAGTCGAGCTACCGCAGCAGATAGTCGAACTATCAGGACAGATAGTCGAACTATCAGATAGTCGATCTATCTAGGACAGATAGTCGAGCTATCAAGCGCACAGAGATAGTCGAACTATCAAGCAGATAGTCGACCTACCTCAGAAAACAGATAGTCGAACTATCAAAAGATAGTCGAACTATCAAAACAAACCAGATAGTCGATCTATCACCAGATAGTCGAACTATCAGATAGTCGAGCTATCAGGACAGATAGTCGAACTATCAAAGCGGAACAGATAGTCGAACTATCAACAGATAGTCAAACTATCGGCGCAGAACAGATAGTCGAGCTATCAACAGATAGTCGAACTATCAGCGCAGAACAGATAGTCGAGCTATCAACAGATAGTCGAACTATCAGCGCAGAACAGATAGTCGAGCTATCAACAGATAGTCGAACTATCAGCGCAGAACAGATAGTCGAGCTATCAACAGATAGTCGAACTATCAGCGCAGACAAAGCGTCGACCTACTGATAGACGATCGTCGATCAGCCGATAGACGATAGTCGAACGGAAAACCTACTTAACCAAATTCTCAATTTGGAAAAGCGAGGACCCTACAGCTAGACTCCTAACCATTGACCATAGATATTTCTTGGGTCAAGGGCACAAAGAAGAGGACTAAACTCAAATCAAACTAGGGTACCAACACGACGATTGACGACCGGAGGTCGAGGATAGTCGAACGGCCTAAAGCAGAAACCGAGATCGACGATAGTCGAACGATTCTGAGACAGAAGAAAAGGGCAGGGAATTTTCAGTACTCGAGTAGTTACCAACTACTCGTGTACCTCATCCCTCTACTCGAGTAGTCGCCTACTACTCGAGTACCTCAACCCTCTACTCGAGTAGTCGCCTACTACTCGAGTATACAAACCTAGCCAACACTCGAGTAGTTACCAACTACTCGAGTACTCCAACCAGCTACTCGAGTATCTGCAAACAACTACTCGAGTGTCTACAAACAGCTACTCGAGTATCTACAAACAGCTACTCGAGTATCTACAAGCAACTACTCGAGTATCTACAAGCAACTACTCGAGTATCTACAAGCAACTACTCGAGTATCTACAAACAACTACACTAGAGTAGAGCCTACTACTCGAGTAAACCAACCCACCTACTCGAGTAGTTATCTAATACTCGAGTAACTCAGAACCCCCACTCGAGTAGTTACCTACTACTCGAGTAACTCCAAGGCAAATACTCGAGTTAATGCCTTCTACTCGAGTATCTAAAAGCTACTACTCGAGTACTCGAGCCCACTACTCGAGTAACCCAAGACCCCTACTCGAGTAGTTACTTACTACTCGAGTAACTCCACGGCTAATACTCGAGTAATCTACTACCTACTCGAGTATCTCAAAGCTACCACTCGAGTACTAGAAACCACTACTCGAGTACTCCAGAATTAATACCCGAGTAATCTACTACCTACTCGAGTATCTCAAAGCTAACTCGAGTAATACACTCAACAAATTTGGGAAAAACACCCCCTCCCCTCCTAACACTCCCTCTCGGCTACACCCAAACCAGAGCAAATCTGAACAAAGATAAACGGCATTACGCCGGCAAAGTTGGGTTCCGACAGCACAAGTAGGGGGGGTCAATAGGAAGAACTAATTCCTATAGATAGCAAGAAAAATGAGAACAACAAGGCCTCTAACCTGGGCTAACAGGGATTTCTATTTCAGCAAAAATAATCAAAAAGAAACTTGGCAAGGGCAAGAATACCACTTGCCTCAACTTTCAGCGAAGCCTGGATGGCTCTCCTCCTCTTCACACGGAACAACCAGCCGCAGCACCTAGAATAAATCTCACGGCCATTAATGGCTGAAAACTCCAAAACCGAAACCCAAATCTCATAAAAACTCCACGAAAATCGAATATCTTACCGTCGAAACGAAGATCTCGGAGAGAGCAAGACAACGCCGTTTTCGGAATCGAATTCCGTCCACGAACAAGCCCGGAATCGCCGACTAAAGGAGGTACAGGACGGGCGGTTTCTCCTCTGAATTCCGCGAAAAGGCAGCGACGGCTTCTCTCTCAGGAAAAGAAGAAGAATAAGTGAGCCATCACTTCTTAAACAGAGCTTTTATACGAAAAGCTAAACACCGGTTCACCCATAACCGAACCCTAACACGCCTAATTACTTAATTAAAATTAAGAAAATTCCATAAAGGAATAGCCAAAATATGGCTGCCACCAAGGCAAGGCAATAACTGCCCAAATAAATTCTCCCGCAGAATTTATTAATCGGTCAAAACCGAAGGGCTACAAAACAAGCCAAATCAATTTAATTAATTGATTACAAATACTAATAACACGCCAAACGACACGAAAACCGAATCACCTCGGAATTCGACGAACTTCGCACCGTAGCTAAATACCCACGCTACGAACACAACGGCGAAGTCGAAATTAACTGTCGACAAACAGAACTCGAGTTATACCCAAACAAAGCCAAACAAAAACATCCCCCCCGAGAGGCCACACCGGGTCACCCAAAACGACTCGGCTTGCTAGGGAGATCTTGCCAACAGGCTACAAAACAGGGCACTCAGTTCAAAGGAGCTAAACAATACTCCACACATAGCACAAGCCACGGAAACGCGTCATCGTAACGCCAACGAGAATACAAATAACCGCAGGAAAATCGGGGGCGTTACAGTCACGTCCTAGGTCACGGGCGTGACACGTAGGTCACGGGCATGACAGGCCCGGGATGCAAAATCTACGCTCGACGATCGTCTTCCTAAAATCGACGATCGTTGAATGGGTCACGCCCTAGGTCACGAGCGTTACGGGTCGGTCACGGGCGTGACCAACCCGTGACTCGAAGTCTTGGTCGATGGATTTCAATTTTTGGGCTTCCTAGGGTTTTATCACGACAGACCGACTCCTAGGGGTCTAGCTGGAAATGGGATGTTACAATGTATCACTTAGCATATTCGACAAATTCGACGAGTATTGTTTGATACATTTGACGAATTCAACGAGTATGCACGACGATACTTGTCGAATTTTACTTAACAGATTTTTCAATTCTTAGGCGAATTTATCCTAAGTATAAAAGAATGATTTGATGGGTATGGGTAGGTATACACGACGAATTCGCCGAGTATTAAGATGATACTCGAAGAATTCAGCGAGTATTCCAAATCATACTCGATGAATTTTACTTAGGAGAAATTCCCGTCATTCTGAATATAAGCCTTGACCATCCTTGAGCCTTCTCTTATACTTCGGATAGAAGTACACCCCAATAGAGAGATTACACGTGAGTCAACACATTGGCCTACAGAATAAAGGATTACATTGTGTGGTCCCATGTTTACTGGCCAACTATAACCTGACATTTGTGTTTACTTAGAAATGAAAACCTACAAGTACATAACTCAAAATAGCAACATTAATTACAGTCACAATTCATCTTAGCTTAACTGGGCCCTTCTTCAAATCCGGGTTAGTGTTGATACAATACCCAACAATCTCATCCTATTTGAAGAAGCCAGAACCCTATAAGCAAAGGTGAATTTTACATAACAAATAATAAAGCATTAAGACTTGAAAAGTTAAAAGAAATTAAAAACAACACGCATTCCAAGACAATCATAGAAATCATATATATATATATATCACAAATAGTTCATAGTTTGGGGGGTGACAACCCACAACTCAACACAAAATATAACTATTGGTCCAGCCTGCTCTGTCTCTTGTGCCTCCATCTGTCAAAATAAGCCTTTGGCTTTGACAAGTACTTTGGAGGGGCTGGAGGTATAAGATCAGCATCTCTATGATTTCTGAAGTGTATCTTTCTCTTTATGTGGGATAGTTTGTACTTGTTCCATTCTTCTTGATCGCAGTGGTGTTGATGTTTTTCACCACCAAGGTCGACTAAGGATAATGTGTATAGGATAATTCCTCAGGAAATCGGGCTCCACACCTCTTCCATCTCTCTGTTTGTTCTACTTGAGTTGGTTCTGACCTTATTGCAGATTGGTCTTCCCAATATCTTCTTCTCTTGTAAACCGGAGGATGGAAGTCTTCAAAAAGTTTTATCTCTAAAGCCTCAGCAACAGTAGTAGCGGCAGCACTAACCTGAGAAAAATCTTGTGTGTCTGACCAATACTGAGAGTAATCCTAATGAGGATAAGTCACATCATGTGCTATTACAGGCACAAAAGGACCTGTTATCCTGTCAACTGACTGTGAAGTCACACACAGTTTTCATAACTGTAGCCATTTATGCCTTTAAAATGTGCTAACATTGCTTCTTCAAGCGCATTGACCTTAGCTACCACCTTAGCTTCCAAGGAATCCTCCCCCCTTTCTGACTTCTTCAGCCAGAGCATTTGCATAGGCTTGCATGCTATCATTATAATGTGTCATCACTCTATTATGACCGTCAATCATAGTTTTGGCATTAGTATCCACATTGCACATCACCTTCTGATTTCTCCCTAAACCTTTCATAAGAAACTCAACTCATTTTCCACCTTGGGTAAACCAGGAGTCTATCTTGGCATCTAGCTTGTCCAATCTTACGTTAACCTCAACTAGGCCTTTGTTCAGATCACTTTCTATCTCTTTCACTTTTTTCAGAACTTTCTGTAAGGATGAGTCAAAATAAGCTTTCTACTTGGCTAACATTTCCTCGATGCTATGCAAAATTGTACTATCAGCAGTCAAAGCTGGGGTCTCAGAGATGGGAGTGTTGGGATAATCTTCACTGGAAGACTCATCTATTGGAGATACATGAGATCCAGAAGTTGTAGCATGATCTGCAGTATTAGAAAGAGATGGAGTCCGCTCCTCTGCATCTCCCTCCTCGTTAGAAAGAACCACAACCTCCTCTATAGAAGCAGGAGGTGCATCAGGCATCATGCCTATACTTTTCTCCATGTTACGCATATGCCTCGCAACCTCAGTGGCAACAGATATAGAGGGCCTTATCACCTCCCCCGTAGAAGATGAAGCGGGAACAATTTCTGAGAGAGAGACAATTAGGTTCTCCACTGGCACTAGCACAGAACCAACCTCTACATTATCAGCAGCTTTGGTCTTATCAGAGTCAAACTCCACCACCATCTGTTCAACATCCATATGGATATAATCCTCAGCTGCAGCATCCTCCTCAGCATCCTCAGCATCATCTTCATCAACAGTATCATCCTCTTCCTCCTCAAGCTCCAACTCTTCAACAATAGTCTAAGCCAACTCGACAACCTTTGTCATTAGATTTTCTGGCTCAGGAACTTGAATAACTGACTCTAGAACTTCTGGCACTGAGTCTGGAGGCACGCTCAAGGTCACTATGCTAGTGGCCACTTGTGTGTCAACTATCTCCCCCTTGATTCCTGTACTCAAACTCTTAGGAATTCCACAAGGGTGTGGAGAGGTAATCCTGACCTCAAGAGCATGTCCTGCCTCCTCCATAGCCAAATCTGGGGCTCCCTTGGCCTAGTGATCCTCCTATCCCACCTTGAGAATATATATGAGTCTATCTTCTCGAGTTGATGGATTGGCACACCTCTGGTCATATCAAACCTATCATCATCTAGTTGATTCAAATACAGGCTGATAATCCTCCCAAACTTGGGAGTACGAAGGTTATCCTTGATCTTCTCAAACAGCAATGTACCCAAATCAAGTTTCTTCCTGCAGATGATTACAAAAAGGGTATTGAACATCTCTGTGGAGAGATAGTCATGGGACCCAGTCTTGCACAAGAACACTTTACCCATGATGTAGAAAAGAAGCTTGCCTTCTTCTTTCATCCCTTTACTCTTAACTACTTCTGTACCTCAGGGCAATCCACAAAATAGAATAGCTCTGGAGAAGTAATCCTTGTCAAGGTAATCGGCCTCATCACATGTAGGAAGCCGTAAGTACCTGGAGAGAAGTGATGCTTTCACTTTTACTTTGGTCTTCTGAATTTTTCTCTTAATAACTGAATCTTCATTAAATAGCTTGGCATTCTAGAAGAACTCAAGAACTTCCTTGTCCAGGACCTTGTAAGGGTGTTCTAGGACAAAGGAAAGTACTGCAGTCTCTAATATTAGTAAAACATTTCTGAACTCATCAGAAGCATCAGCAAACCTGTGCAAACAAGTTCTCCTCCCATAGAAAACAACTTGTGCTCCTGGGAGCCAAGGAAAAACTTAATCTGGGATGAACTGGATTTCTTAACTTTGTCGGAGTTAGCGACAACACGGTTTTGAGAACACGCCACGAGAAGAATTTGTCGGGAAATTCTTGTTGTATTGTCAGTTAGGGTTAGGATGTCGTTCATAACCCTAATCTAGGAAAGAACGAACCCTACTCCGTGAGAGGAAGACGATCCAGTTGTTACGGGAGCCAAACGGTCGTGATTTCTAATTTGGCGAGTTGGCTTGAGGGTTTCGTCGAATTAGATTGTGCCATTGCCCCCATGAATATTTATATATATATATAATTTTAAAATTGAGCCTAGTTAGGCGTCGAGTTTGTCGAGTATAGAACTTGGCTTTGAGTGGTTTAGGCGTAGCGCTGAGAGCGTTGAGTGATTTTTGAGCTTAAGGCAAATTTGTCGAGTAATCTCGACGAATTCATCGAGTATCATTGGCTTGGCGTTGAGTGCACTAAATGCACTCAACGTAGCATTGATTGAAGGTCTATCTGCGGAGTATCTGGGTTGGCATTGAGTGCGTTGAAATCAATCAATACGGCGTCGTGTTGACTCGATGCTTTCTCCGTGGACTTAGAATTTTTCGTCATTTTTTGTCCAATTTGGCGAGTTTAATCCTTAGGATGGTTTTTGTACTAGTTTCTAGTTCCCTTAAGATTTAAACTTTGGATTTGGGTAGGACTTGATGTTTTTTCGGCTATGAAGGTTGGCATTGGATAAAGGACCACCAACTGGATGACGGTTGTGGATTGTTGCACTTTACAGGTGTTTGGTCTCTATTTTCTGAGGACTGCTGGTTTGTGTTTCGACAAGTGGACACTACCACAGGGCTTTATTTTTGAGGAATTTGGGCTTGGTAGCATGGTATGGGACACTTGGTCACCGACTCTGCCCGATTGATTTTTGCCAAGTGTTAATTATTCACGTTTTTCCAAGCTATTTTTTGCTACGTTCACTTCTAGTTTATTTTATGCTTTTATGTTAATCCTTGCAGATATTGTCGAAGCATGGCTTCATTCCGCACTTGGTGCATTTATTCAATTGACTCATTTACTTCGTTTTTTATTGTACTATTATTTACTTGGCTATCCAACTATGGTTTTCAGCATTTTTGTACTCGGGTTTGGTAAACCCATCTCATACTTTGCACTTTTACCTGATTATTTTCCTTTGCCACTTGTATTTTTCTTGCTGAGGTGTTCTTCTTTTGAATGCCTCAGGCTCAGGGCAGTAGACGGTTGAGCGGCTAAGTTTTGGGAGTTTTGTAGTGGACTGCAGTGTTTCAGTGGATTCCTCTACCCTGAGAGGTAGTTCTTTGTTTTTTTCTTGTTCATATAGACACACATACTGACCAGTGGTTTCGTGTAAGTTTGTTGACGCCCACTGGTGGTTTTCTTTTGAATTGCAGAATACTTTGCTAAGCTACTAGTTTTACCTTTTGTGGTTGTTTTTACTTGCTCTCTGGGAACATTTTATGCTAGGTTGCATGTTAGGTATTTTCACTTATAAAACCATTACTGCTAGTACTTCATAAATCTCATATTTCTAAAACTAAAATACTATTTTTTAGCTAACGTAAAGACTATTCACATACTTATAATAAATCCAGAGTCTTGCATGACATGAGTTGTCCTTTAGGTATGTTTATACTCATGTAGGATGTTAAAATCAACTTAATTAAAGTATTTCTGTAGTATATAACTATATTTTTACTCATGAACTTGTTGTTCCACTAAGCCGAGGGATACGGCTGACTGTTTAACATAAAACTGGATTTCCCTTAAAATAACTTATTAATCTTTCAAAAAGGTGTTTAGTTGTTGTCTCGCCTAAACGTCTGTAGTTATCCTCTGCCGACGTGGAATCATGACACGTGTTTTCTCCTTACCCTGATATACCCCTTTATGCGGAGAAAATGCAGGTCGTGATAGTTGGTATAAGAGGGATAGGTTGTTGGACAATTGGTCGAATAACTATCTAAGGTCTGTGTTAGCCATCTAGTTTAATTACATAAACACACCGATGTGTCATCAATACGTCTTGGCTGAAGCATGAACACTACAGTCATAGCATGATAAAAAGTATATGGGGCATATTATGTACTATGGGATGCATAATATGTGTTTGTATATGGAACCACCATAGGTGGCATCATGTGACAGTTATGTAGTATGGGATGCATAACCATCATCACATGGGTGGCCATTAGCACGTTTTCTTTTTTCGTTGCATGCGATGTTATGTAGTATGAGATGCATAACATTTCATGTGTACGCCGCTCATAACATCCATTAAGGCCTTTTTAGATTTCATAGCACAACATGTATGGCATAACATTGCATCAGCACACGTGTCATGCTAAAGATTTACATGATGACACATGTACACAGATGGTTTTGAGTCAAAAAGAATAATAAATTCATACATTCTTGGTTTAGCCACATGAGTCAGTAGGATGACGGTGTATCATCCTAAATTTACGCATGTCATCAAGATTGATATTCCCAGAGCAAGTAGCAGCTTTAGCAAGTACTTAAGTATGTTTTGTATGGACTATGCTTTTTGGTGCTAGCAGTTGGGCTAGGTTTTGATTAATATTCATTGTTTTGTTAGAATGGAACCTAAGCATGTGGCGACTAGGTCAACTTCCCAATCAGAGGGCGAGTCTTCAGGTGTGCAGAGTGAAGCGATTATTGAAAGTCTATGGCATAGTAATGAGACTTTGTACAGACTCGGTGGAGCCCCTAAACTTGGGTAGTCCACTCTTCTACCACCCTAGGTAGGAATCCACTGCAGGAAGAGTTGATCAGGTGTCCTGGACACTAATGAGCTTTTGATAAGGTGCTCAAAAACCAAACAAGATTTTTTGATCAGGTGTCTTGCCACCACTGAGTTTTGATAAGGTCTCAGAAACCAAGCAGAACTTTTGAAGGGAGATCAAGAACCCTTTTACAAGAGGGAAGAGAGAGTTGATGTTGTATTCTCTGTTCAAAAATCAAAGAGAAGCATAAGTGGATTTTGATGATGTTGTCAAAGCTCCCACTGAGATTTGTAATTGTTCAAGAAAGAGAGATTTGCAAAGGGTGATAGGTCTTCAATGTATGACTTCTTAGGCAATAGATGATTTCAGCAAAGGCTGAAATGTTAGTTGTCTTGGAGTGTGAATGTTGAAGCCTTGATGATGTTGATCATCCAGTAAGCCTTCAGACTGATGTATAGTAGTTGTCTCTTCAAGCTTCCTTGAACAGTAGATCTGAGAAGAGCACTGGCTGTACAGGTGATGTTGAGTTCTTCCTGGAACTTTGATTCCTGTACTACTTTCTTATCTCCACTATTCTCTCTCTTATTCTTATTCTCTATCTTCTTGTTATTCTCTCTATTATTCTATGTGTGTATAATCTGATAGGAGGCCAATGGTCATTTAAATTCTTGCATTTATTACTGCTGCCTCTTAGTTACTCCAACGGCTATAATCTCCATAATTGCATTCTTCTTAGTGTCCTGTAATAAAGCTGAGTTGGAATATGAACAGCTCACTTTGATTGTACCAAGAATATCCTGAAAATCTGCCTGGAAACTTGTGTTCAGTGAGATGGCAGAAATCGTCGATCTTAACAAGATGATCGTCGATCTGAGCTCGACTATCGTTGATCTGAGCTCAGAGATGTTGGATCTAGTCTGGAATAGAAAACGTCGATCTGAGCTCGGAGATCGTCAAACGGAGTTCGAAGCCTCGTGGACCTGAGCTCAGAGATCATCGATCTCAGCTCGACACTTGAACTCATCTCGTCGATCTGAGCTCGACGCCTAGGTTGAATTCTGAATTCTTCTCTGACTGATTTCTCTTGGCTGATTTATTCAATCTCTGACAGCCTCTGACTTAGCACATCCTATGACCATTAGCTATACATGGATGGGTCAATCTAATAGTCCTAAATACATAGTGATCCTGACCCAAATCCAAACTAGGGTATTCCAACAATCTCCCCCTATTTGCTACCCACTCATTTGTGGCTAGTGTTTTCGTAGAGCGTCACTGATTGACCCTTGATCTTGTTGGCGATGTGGTTAGTGTCAAGATTCCTTCTAGTGATTCTATTGCATCGGACCAAGGCATTTAGAGTTGTCCGATTCTGTTAGGCGATTTTCTAGCGATTGTTGTTTTGAAAATGCTAGACATGGAAGATTTCAATGTGATTCTGGGCATGGATTAGTTGTTCAAGTATGATGCAGTCATCCAGTGCAAAGTCAAGCGCTCGGAATTTAAGATGGAAAATAGTCAACCCAGAAGTGTTTATGGTTTTTTGCGCCAAGTTTCACCAATTATTTTTACGGTACGTTCTCGGAAGTTGGTAAATTCTGGATGTTTTGCTTGTTAGGTGTTTGTGATGACGACCGGTTGTAGTTTACCGTGAGTTAAGGAGATTGCTGTTGTGCATGAGTTTCCTGATGTTTTCCGTAATAATCTTCCTGGTCTTCCTCCCGAGAGAGACGTGGAGTTCGTTATAGATTTGGAGCTGGGTACCCATCAATTGCTAAGGCACCGTACCGTGTGGCCCCGCGTGAGCTGGAGGAGCTGTGTACCCAATCTGATGAGTTACAGTAGAACGGTTTTATTAGGTCGAGTTCTTCTCCGTGGGGTGCTCCCGTATTGTTTGTAAAGAAAAAGGATGGATCGATGAGGCTTTGCATCGATTACAGAGAACTAAATAAGGTAATCATTAAGAATAGATATCCCCTGCCAAATATTTATGATCTGTTTGATCAATTGCATGGTAGCTCTATGTTTTCAAAGATTGATCTTCCTTCAGGCTACTACCAGTTTAGGATTCGTGAGGCAGATATTCCGCAGACTGCTTTTTGTTCTCGGCATGGGCATTTTGAGTTTTTGGTGATGTCTTTTGGATTGACTAATGTGTCATCTACCTTTATGGATATTATGAAAAGAGTATTTAAGGATTTCCTGGACCATTTCGTGGTTGTGTTTATAGATTATGTTCTGGTATACTCACGCAGTTCTGAAGAGCATACTCAGCACTTGCACTTAGTTTTCTCTACCTTGAGGGACCATAAGCTGTATGCCAAGCGAAGAAAGTGCGATTTTTGGCTCCCTAAGGTTTCTTTTTTGGGCCATGTGATTGATAAGGATGGAATTTCGGTGTGTCCTGAGAAGATCGCTGCTATCATAGATTGGAATAGGCCTGCCACTCCTAAAAAGATAAGGAGCTTCCTAGGGTTGGCAGGATATTATAAAAGGTTTTTTGAAGGTTTCTCTACATTGTCTGCTCCTTTGACTAAACTAACGCAGAAGAACGCAGCTTTTGTGTGGAGTGATAGGTGAGAGGAATCTTTTCTTGAATTAAAGAGGAGATTGTGCACTGCTCCGGTATTGACCTTGCCTACTGAAGGGATAGAGTATGCTGTGTATGTGGACGCATCGCATGTTGGACTTGGGTGCGTGTTTTTGCAAGAAGACAAAGTGATAGCTTATGTGTCGAGGCAGTTAAAGACTCATGAAAGGAATTACCCTACGCATGATCTAGAGTTCGTAGCTATGATTTACGCCATGAAGTTATGGAGACATCTTTTATATGGCGCTTTGTGAAAAATTTACACGGATCATAAGAGTTTGAAGTACGTCTTCACTATAAAGGAATTGAATTTGTGCCAGCAAAGGTGGTTAGAATATGTGGCAGATTATGATGTAGAGATTCAATATCATCCGGGCAAAGCTAATGTGGTAGCCGACGCCCATAGTAGGAAGTCAGCGAAGATTTCTAGTCTTTTGATGGATTTGCTGGTGGAAGAATTTCTTCTGATGGATATATCGGTGGGGAGCAGCGACTCGCCCAGCAGTTTGGAAGTATTAGAGCCTTCATGGATTTCACTAACGAGGCTACATCAAAGGGATGATCCTGATTTGATGCACCTTTATAGCAGGACTGCTAAAGGGGAATTAAAAGACTTTTCGATTGATGATGCGGGTACATTAATGTACCGTGGCAGATTTTGCCTTCCCGCAGTCGAGGATATCTGAGTTAAATTGTGTAAAGAGGCGCATGGTTCCAGTGTTGTCTACCACCCTAGTTCTACAAGAATGTATAAGGAACTGAAGCAGATCGTTTAGTGGTATGGTATGAAAGGCGATATAGCTAAGTATGTATCCGAATGTTTTACTTTCAAGCGAGTTAAGGCCGATCATGGTAGGCCTGTAGGCAAGTTTACGCCCTTAGATATTCCAAGTTGGAAGTGGAGAGTATTTCATTGGATTTCATTACTGGATTGTCGAGATCTCCCCGAGGACATGAATTAGTTTGGGTTATTGTGGGCAGATTAACGAAGTGTGGTCACTTCGGGCCATTTAAGATTGATTAACCCATGAAAAAGATAGCTGAATTATATTTGGATTAAGTCATCAGGTTATATAGAGTGCATGTCAGTATTGTATCAGATTGAGACTCCAGATTTACGTCTCGCTTTTATAAGAGTTTACAGGAAGGGTTGGGTACCGATTTAAGGTATTCCACTGCTTATCATCCATAGAATAATGGTCAGACAGAGAGAGTAAATCAGATCGTGGAAGATATGATAAGATTTTATATATTAGACTATGGAGGAGCGTGGGATAAGCGATTGAGACTAATGGAATTCCCTTATAATAACAGTTATCAGGAAAGTTTGCAGATGGCCCCGTTTGAGGCTATGTATAGGAGGCGTTGTAGAACTCCTTTGTTTTGGGCACAGGTTGGTGAGAGACCGTTGTTGGGTCCTGAAGCATTAGAAGAGATGGATGTTTCTATAAAGCATATTCGAGAGAAGCTTCGGATTGCTCAAGAGCGATATGAAAAGAATGCCAATCGGCGTAGGACCGATTTGGAGTATTTTGTTGGGGATATGGTGTTCCTTAAAGTTTCCCTAATGTTAGGAGTTAAAAGGTTTGGTAAGAACCACAAATTGGACCCGAGGTATGTGGGACCTTTTGAAATTGTTGAGCGAATTGGTATGTCAGCTTATATGCTGGAGTTGCCTGCAAGTATTCCTGGCATGCATAATGTTTTTCACGTTAGCCAATTGTGAATTTGTGTGCTAAGCGACAGGCAAGTTCTAGATTCTATGCCCCAGTTGGAGCCTAACCTTTTATATGTGGAGGTGCCTGTTCGTGTCTTGGATACTCAAGATCGTGTATTGCAAAGTAAGAAAATACTGATGGTTAAAGTTTTGTGGTGGAACCAAGACGTGGAAAGTATGACTTGGGAGTGGGAGTCAGCTATGAGGGAGGATCATCCTCATCTGTTCTCCTGATGTTTTTTAGTAAGTGTTTTCTCTTATTGCTTATGATTGCTTTCATATTGATGGGGATTTGATCCTGTTTATGTTAAGTTTTGGGACGAAACTTCTTTTTAGGAGGGGTGGCTGTAACGCCCCTGATTTTTTTCGGTGTTTATTTTTATTCCTGTAGTGGCATAATTTTTACGTCAAAACATTAGGTTAATGCTTGTTTGGCTTGTGTCGTGGTTAGAGCGTGGTTTTTGCTCTTTGAGTTTTTAGTGTGGCTGTGTTTAGCCTATTTGCAAGATTCCCTTACGAGCCGGGTCTGTTTTTGTGACTCGGTGGAGCCTTTTTTGGAATGCGTGTTTTTTCACTTCTGGAGGTGTTTGCTCGAGTTTGGTTTGTCAGATTTTGATTTTGACTTTGCCATTAGATCCGTAGCATCGGTATTTAGCTACGGTGCGATTTTTGTAAGATTCTGAGTTGGTTTGGATTTCGGGTCGTTTTGGGGTTATTTATTATTAATTGTAATATAATAATATAATTATTTATCTATAAGTATAAATAGCCAGTTATAAGGGTCGCGTCAAAAACCTATTCATCGTCTTCCCCATCCCGAGTGGTCGCCTATTTCGCAAGAGAGGAGTAGTACGGCGTTTTGCGTACCTTCGGCCGACGATTTCTAGCAATTTGGTGGTCGGTTTTGTCAGTAAATTGGAGATTTGGAAAGATCTCGCCAAGATCTATGCGTTCATGGTAAGTTTTCCCTGTTTCTCCAATTTTTGTGTTTTAGGTTTTACGCTTTTGAACTCCCTTTCCCCCAAGCATTTCAGGGAACACTGCTTAGGACCTTTGGCGGCCGATCCTTATCGCGGAGCGGCGGATTCCCAGAGTTTTGAGGCAAGTGGATCTTTCTCCCTTGCTTGATCATTTTAATTTGATCTCCCTCCTTTGTTTTCCTCCCTTAAAGGTTAGGAGCAGAGTAGGAAACATGAAAATATCCCCATAGGTTAGATCTATATTTATGGCCAAACCATTGCAAATAAGAAAATTTGAGATGAGTAAAATTCGGCGTACATCATACTGTAATTCGGCGAGTATTGTTGGATTTTAGGTAAGGAATTTTGCCGAGTAACGGTATGTATCCAAAGTAGAATTCAGCGAGGATCGAGGAATTAAGGATAAGTCACTTTCGGCAAGTATCGTTAGTCAATTCGTCGAGTGTCCATTCGTCGAGTATCAAGGAGTCGGGTTCATCGAGTGTCGAATGGCGCGACGCTGAGAGAAGGAAAATTCGTCGAGTAATCTCAACAAATTCGTCGAGTAAGCATAGTTAGGCGTCGAATTCGTAAAGTATGGACTTGGCATTGAGTGGTTTAGGCATGACGCTGAGAGCGTTGAGTTATTTTTGAGCTTAAAGCAAATTCTTTGAGTAATCTCGACGAATTCGTCGAGTATCGCTGGCTTGGCATGTAGTGCTCTGAATGCACTCAACGCGGCATTGACTGAATGTCTATCTGTTGAGTATTTGGTTTGGCGTTGAGTGTGTTGAAAGCACTCAACGCGGCGTCAAGTTGACTCGACGCTTTCTCCGTGGACTTAGAATTTTTTGCCATTTTTTGTCCAATTCAGCGGGTTTAGTCCTTAGGATGGTTTTATGACTGGTTTCTAGTTCTCTTAATATTTAAACTTGAGATTTGGGTAGGACCTGATGTTTCTTCATCTATAAAGGTTAGTAGTAGATAAAGGACCACCAACTGGATGTCGGTTGTGGATTGTTGCACTTGGATGGTGTTTGTTCTCTGTTTTCTGAGGACTGCTTGTTTGGGTTTTGACAAGTGGCCACCACCGTAGTGCTTTCTTTTTGAGACATTTGGTCTTGGGAGAATGGTATGGGACAATTGGTCACCGACTCCGCCCGGTTGATTTTTGTCAAGTGTTAATGATTCATGTTTTTCCGAGCTGTTTTATGCTCAGTTCGCTTCTAGTTTATTCTATGCTTTTATGTTAATCCTTGCATATATTGTCGAAGCATGGCTTTGTTCCGCACTTGGTGCATTTATTCCATTGACTCATTTACTTCTTATTTTATTGTACTGTTATTTACTTGGCTATCCAACTATGGTCTTCAGCATTTTTGTACTTGTGTTTTGTAAACCCATCTCTTACTTTGCACTTTTACCTTATTATTTTCCTTTGCCACTTATATTTTTCTTGTTGAGGTGTTCTTCTTTTGAATGCCTCAAGTTCAGGGCAGTAGTCGGTTGAGCGGCTAAGTTTTGGGAGTTTGCTAGTGGATTGCAGTGTTGTAGAGGTTTCCTCTACCATGAGTGGTAGTTCTTTGTTGTTTTCGTGTTAGTATAGACAAACATACTGACCAATGGGTTCATGTCAATTTGTTAACTCCCACTGGTGGTTTTCTTTTGAATTGAAGAATACTTTGCTAAGCTGCAAGTTTTACTTTTTGTGGTTGTTTTTACTTACTCTCTAGGAACGTTTTATTCTAGGTTGCATGTTAGGTATTTCACTTATAAAAGCATTACTACTAGTACTTCATACATCTCATATTTCTAAAACTAAAATACTATTTTCTATCAAACGTAAAGACTATTCCCATACTTATAATAAATTTAGAGTCTTGCATGCCATTCGTTGTCCTTTGGGGATGTTTATACTCATGTAGGATATTAAAATCAACATAATTAAAGTATTTCCGTAGTATATAAGTATATTTTTACTCGTGGACTAGTTGATCCACTAAGCCGAGGGATACGGCTGACTACTTTACTTAAAACTGGATTTCCCTTAAAATAACTTATTAAACTTTCAAAAAGGTGTTTAGTTGTGGTCTCTCCTGAACGTCTGCAATTATCCCCTGCCGACGTGGCATCATGACATGTTTTTTCTCCTTACCCTGATATACCCCTTTATGCGAAGAGAATGTGGGTTGTGATAGTAGTCCTCAAGTTGATTCCGGATCCATAGAAGTTCTGCGCAACAACTACCTGCAGAGATATACTCTAACTTGGCCGTAGAAGTTACCACACAATTTTTCTTCTTACTGCTCCATGAGATAAGCCGTCTTCCGAGGAATTGGCACGTCTCGAAAGTGCTTTTTCTGTCATCCCTGCTTCCTACAAAATCAGCATCTGAAAAACCAATTAGCTCGACATCATTATTTATCGGGTACCTAAGCCAAGATTGGGTGTACCCTTAGGGTATCTAAAATTTGATTTGCAGTGATGTAATGAGATTCCATTGAGTTCACCTGAAATCTAGCGCAGACACATGTTGAAAACATTATATCTGGTCTACTGACAGTGAGGTAGAGTAAGGATCCAATTATGCTTTTGTACTTGGTTTTATCAAATGGTTTCCCTTTCTCATCCTTATCCAGAGACATAGTTGATCCCATTGGATTCCTCATAGAGGTTGCATTCTTTATTCCGAATTTCTTAAGAATCTCCTTGGTGAACTTTGTCTGAGAGATGAAAATACCATCTTCAGATAGTTTCACCTGAATTCAAAAGAAATACTTCAGCTCTCCTATACTGCTCATTTCAAACTTCCCTTGCATAAGTTTGGAAAATTTCTTGCAAAAGGTTGTCTTTTGTAGAGCCAAAAATAATATCATCAACATAGATTTTCACTAGCAGAATCTTGCCTTTTACTTCCCTAAGAAATAATGTCTCGTCAATCTTTCCTATTATGAACTTGTTCTCAAGAAGAAAGCTAGAAAGTGTCTAATACAAAGCTCATGGAGCTTGCTTTAAGCCATATAGAGTTTTTTTAAAAAAAATAAACATGATAAGCGAAATTGAAATTAACAAAACCTTGGGGTTGCGCTACGCATAATTCCACTTTTAGATTCCCCTTGAGGAATGTTGACTTCACGTCCATTTGGTAGACGGTGAATACTTTGAGGGAAGCATACGTAAGAAACAATCTGATCGCCTCGATCCTAGCCACTGGAGAAAAGGTCTAGTAAAAGTCGATCCCTTCTTCTTGTCTGTATCCATGAGTTACACGCCTTGCTTTATTCTTGATAATTACTCCATTTTTGTCTAGCTTGTTTATGAAGATCCACTTGGTGTCGATCTCATTCTTTACCTTGGGCCAGGGTACCAACACCCAAACATTACAACGTTCAAATTGATTTAACTCCTCCTGCATTGCAAAACTCCAAGAAGCATCCTTGTTTTCCTCTTCAAATTTTTTTGGCTCAACCTGTGACAGAAAACTATGATGCATAATCTCATTTGTTGTACCTCTTCTGATTCTAACACCATCACCTGACTCTCCAATTATTTGTACAACTTGGTGATCTCTTAGGTGTCTGAACCATAGATTTCTTTCCCTTCCACCTGCAAGTTCTGCAGCATTCGGTGCATCCTCTGGAGGTTGAGGCAATTCTTTCTCTAGCAGTTCTACATCCACCAAGCCTGGATCGATGATCTTAACCAAGCCTAGAGCTTCTTCCCTAACTGCTTCATCCAAGCTTAGTTCCCTGAGCCTGGTACCTGCATTTGCATAATGATACTAGACAAGATGATTTGGAGAAGGATTGTCTCATCAAATACAATATTGATTGACTCTTCTAGCACCAAAGTTTTCTTATTGAAAATCCTATATGCCTTACTATGGATACTATAACAAGCAAAAATACCCTCAAAACATTTTTAACTAAATTTCATATGGTAATACATCCCATTATTAATTACGAAGCATTTACATCAAAATATTCTCAAGTTGGACACACTCGGTTATTTGCCCTTCAATACCTCATAGGGGGTCTTACGATAGCTACTATTGATAAGTGCTCTGTTTTGGATGTGACAAGCTGTGTTGACTACTTCAGCCCAGAAGTACTCTGGAAGTGAAACGTATTTCAACATAGTTGTACATGCTTCAATTATGGTTCTATTCCTTCTCTTAGCAACTCCATTTTGTTGTGGAGTATGCGGGGAGGAAAACTCATGAAAGATATCTTGATTTTCACATAATTTTGTCATGGCACCAGACTCAAACTCTATTTCATGATCACTTCTGATTTTGACGATTGAGAAGTTCAATTCATTCTGAATTTGCCGGACAAAGTTTGTGAAAGTGTCAAAGGTGTCTGACTTGTGTTTCAGAAAGAAAAC
Source organism: Platanthera zijinensis (assembly GCA_039513925.1). Lineage (NCBI taxonomy): Eukaryota > Viridiplantae > Streptophyta > Magnoliopsida > Asparagales > Orchidaceae > Platanthera > Platanthera zijinensis. The sequence goes on along the minus strand of CM077078.1, from coordinate 168,406,315 downwards.
CCAAGTAAAACATGAGTAGTCATCAACAATTAATAACATGTAAACCTTACCTCCTAAACTGTGAATAGGCATAGGACCGAATAAGTCCATATGAAGTAAGAATAAACTTCTTGAAGAATCCTTTTCAACAATACCCTTGAAGGTAGCACTTGTCTGCTTTCCCATTTTGCATGAGTGATACAAACTCTCTTTAAGGCACTTAATGTTGCGAGCATCTCGCACTAAATTGTTAGTAAATAACATATTTATTATTTTGAAATTAATATGTGTTAATCTCTTGTGTCATTGGTCACAAAGAGACGCACTATCTTTTGCATGAAAATAGACTGGTGTAGAATTTTCTAAGCAAAGAAAATTTAAACAGAAAATATTTCTTCTCTGAGTGCCTATTAAGACCATCTCCAAATATGTAGATGACTTTATCAAACACTTGTCCTTGCAGAACTCAATGATATAGCCTTGATCACATAACTGACTTATTATTATAAGATTATGGTGTAACCCTTCAACATAAGCTACGTCTGTGAAAGAGACTGCTCTGTTGGAGATCATACCATAGCCCTTTGTAGTTCGCTGGTCTGACCCTCCAAAGATGACTTTTGGTCTGTCTTTGATACGGGTTAAATCAAGCAACAGGCTTCTTGTCCCGGTCATATGCCGAGAGCATCCACTGTCCAAATACCAGATAGGGTTTTTGTTAGCCTTTCGACATACCTGCAATCATAAATTATTTTACCTTAGAATCCCAAACGTATTTGGGTCCTTGGTTCCTGGTCAGCTTAACACCATTGGGAACATTAACTCTGTGAGTGGTCGGTCTGGCATGGTGAACTTGTGGAGTTACAAAGTTAGTAGGGTTATACCAGAAATCTACGCCAAAATGACCAATTTTGCCGCAGCACCAACAGTCAAACCTGTTGTACCTTCTCTTGTACTTCTGCTTGACCTTTTCAATGTGAGGTCTAGCAGGGTAAATATACTTGGAGGTGGAAGCTTCCTGATTACATCATACACAGGGCTTCTCCATCTCCATTTCTTTAGGTACAAAAGTTTAGGCTTTTGGTTCCCTCTTAAGGTTATGTCCATGATCATAAGGATCATAAATCTTGAGTTCAATCTCTTCATAAGGTTCTTTAAAAATAATAGGACCATAGTCTTGGGGATGGGTCCATCATTGGTATCTCTTCTTGGGCTCTATATAGGTAGGCCTAGCAAGATGACTGTAGGACAACTCGAGGTCAAACTTGTTCGTCGGAAAGATTAAATTCCAAAACGAGGGTTGACCTAGAGGTGCCTTCCCCTTTTCCTTGGCACTGGCTTTCTTGGCAGCCTTACCTTTTCCAACTACTTGTCCAAGACAACTGCCCTTCTTTTGTTCCGAGAACTCAACAATGAAAGGGAGAACAGTCTTCAGCTTGAAGAAACTCTCAACAAGTTTTCTCTCCACAAAGAGATTTTCTTCCAGCTCATCAAGATATTTCTCTTTCAAACTTAATAATTCAGTAGAGCTTTTCAATTCCTCTTGCAAGGAGTGAACTTCACTTCTAAGAGGAGTCAATTCTACAATTTCCTCCCTTTGGCTTGATTCCACTGCCATGAGAGAGGCAATCTCTTTTGCCTGCTTTTTGACTACCTTGCGGCAATTGTAAAAAGCTTTCAAAAGGTTCTCATGCTAAACCATTAACTCAGAATCGCCTTCCTCAGAATAATATCCTTCATTACCATTGGATGATATTTTCGATTCAGAGTGTATTGTGTGCGAGTTTACCTTCCTGTGATACTCTAAGTCACCAACTTCCTCGTCTGACTGAGCCATGAGCTCGAAGTAAGCTTCCTCATTCTCTGGGCTTGACTCGCTTGAGTTGTTCTCATTAAGAGTCTTGGACTTCTTGGCGACGAAGCTCTTTTCTTCTTTTATTTTGTCCTTGAAGGATCTGTTCTCATCTTTCTTGGAGCCCTCCTTCTTCTTGTATGGGAATTCAACAATCATGTGACCTTTCTTGTTACAACAGTAGCACACAACCTCAAAGGAAGAGTGTTTGTTCGGTTTAGATCTATGCATGTCCTCTTGGTTGTAGCTTTTTCTTGAATTATCACCATCATGATGAGATTTCCTGAAGTCAGATAAGGATGACTGATTCAACATATGTCTCCTCTTGCTGAGCAGTTTCTTGAACTGCTTAGATATAAGAGAGAACTCTCCATCTGATAGCTCAAAGACAGATGTGCTAGCCTCGAAGTCTTCTAGGGTGTCAGGATCACGAGTCCTTACTGGTGAAACACCTTTGGACTTCCTTGAACCTTCCACCTTTAGGGACACCGACTTCTCTTTGCTGGAGGTCCGGCTATTCTGCTCCTTCTTTCTGGTGTTCATTTATAGTTCGTAGGAGAGAAATTTCCCAAAGAGGTTCTACGGGTAAATTTCAGGCAGCTTTCCAAATTCTCTAATGTCTACGACCTTGGTGTCCCAGTCCATTGTCAGGGATCTTAGAAATTTTTCATTGAGCTCTCCATTAATGAAAGTACAACCATAGTTCCTGAGGACATTAATAATCTTAAAGAACTTTTTGAAGCTGTCTGCAATACTATCACTTGATCCTTGCTTGAATGCTCTGTATTCCTGATTCAGCAATGATCAATGGTCGTCTCTGACTTCCTCTGTCCCTTCCATCAGCATAACTAGGCAGTCCCACATTTCTTTGGCAGATTTACAGAGTAATAGATTCTTAAGCATTAAGTCGTCCACTGCAATTGCGATGATGTTCTTTGCCTTCTTTTCAAGGGAGACCAAGGCAATTCCATCCTTAGTTAAATCAATCATGTTCTTGGGGACCATGACTGCAGGATTAAGAGATGTTGTTTAAGTCGATATGTGCGTTCTTATTCGACAGTCTGAAAAATTCTTAGATCAGCTGCCTCCATGAAGAACCTTACTCATTCTTTCTACATGGGAAATTTTTCCTTTATGCATACTGGGATCTTAATATAATACATGTCTTTACTTCTGTCCATAGTTACGAGATGGAATCTCTTGAAGCTAGAATAGGGATCTTGTTCAAGGTGTTAACCTTATATCGAACAAAACGTCCCTCTGATACCAATTGAAAATATCAAGCGTCTACCTAAATCACCTAGAGGGGGGTGATTAGTTGATGTTTGTGTCTTTTTGCAGAATACAAATCACTTTAAAAAACAAGCACACAAACACATAGATTTATAGTGGTTCCCTGAGTTTGGTACGTCCACTTTCCCTCCTCGCCTATCTACCACGAAGGGCTAGATTCGGCTACTTCACCAATACTCAGATTTCTTCAAATCTTACACCTCGGAGCTGCAGCTCCTACAACTCGGAGATGGCACTCCAACCACTTGATCCACAACCGGATCTACAAACTCGATCCACAAATGGATCTACAAACTCTATCCACAAATGGATCTACAAACTCGGAGGAATAATTTCCTACAACAGTAAATGAATATTACAAAACACAAATGATTACAAGTCTTCAACCCAATGTTCTTCGAAAAAGTAGATCTTGAATCTTGGGGAACTTGGAGAAATGAAATCTTGAAGACCTTGAATCGTGAACCTTCAATCGACAAAATCTGGAGGATTAAAGATCATCTGAGAGAGTATCGATCCTGTCACGTATGTCGAAGAAGATGAATCACGCACAGTATGTTATTGGCAGCCGATCGGAAATTGCGAAGCGTACAAAGCGTCGGCCGATGGTTTCTTCGTTTGGAAATTTTTTGTCAATTTGAAAGTGAGAGAATAGCATGATTAAATGGAAGGAAATATCTCCTCAGTATTTATAGAGATCTCCTTGCCAACGGTTAGAAGAAAACTTCCAATAACGAAACCTAGAATTTATTGTGCATGACCGGCCGAAATATGAACCAGCGATTTTGAAAAATTCGGAAAAATTACCTGAATCAAATTCATCGAGTATCACCTATATTCTCGTCGAATGTACTATGAAATACGACGTATAATACTTGGGCAAATCAGTCTCAGGCCAACCATTCACTCAACGCCAAAGAGAAGAGTCATACTCAATGAATTCGTCGAGTATCGCCTGGTATACTCGACGAATTCATCGAGTATAAGCTAAATGACTCAACGCACTCAATGTCATTGCACTCAATGCCTTTTGTTCACTCGACAAATAAGACTTGAAAAAAATCTAGAGAAGTAGAGTCGACTGGACTCGACGAATTCGGCGTGTATCACTTAACATATTCGACGAATTTGACAAGTATTGTTAGATACATTCGATGAGTGTGCATGATGATACTCGATGAATTTTACTTAATAGATCTTTCAATTCTTCAGAGAATTTACCATAAGTATAAAAGATTGATTTGAAGGGTCTGGGTAGGTATACACGACGAATTCAAAGAATATCAAGTTGATACTTGATGAATTCGAGGAGTATTCCAAACCATACTCGACGAATTTTACTTAGGAGAATTTCCTTTCATTCTTAATCTAAGCCTTGACAATCCTTGAGCCTTCTCTTGTACTTGGGATAGAAGTACCCCCCCCCCAAAGAGAGATTACACGTGAGTCAACACATAGGCCTACACAATGAAGGATTACATTGTGTAGTCCTATGTTTACTGATCCACTATAACCTGATATTGGTGTGTACTTAGCAATGAAATCCTGCACGTACATAACTCGAAATAGCAGCATCAAATACAGTCATAATTCATCTTAGCTTAACTGGGCCCTTCTTCAAATCCGGGTTATTGTGGATACAATACCCAACATATCTTACGAAGTGCAAATCCGAAACCTTTGAAAAGTTCAAAGAGTTTAAGAATGAAGTAGAGAACCAGCTGGGTAAGAAGGTTAAAGCACTCTGATTTGATCGAGGTGGTGAATACCTTAGTCATGAATTTCGTGATCATCTGAAAGAGTGTGGTATTGTATCACATCTCACTCTACCTAGAACACTGTAGCATAATGGTGTGTCTGAGCGGAGTAATCATACTCTGTTAGACGTGGTCTGGTCAATGATGAGTCATGCAGATCTGTTTGTTTCCTTTTGAGGTTTTGCCCTAGAAAATGCTTCTTTTACACTAGATCGTGCTCCAACGAAAGTGCTTCTAAAGACACCATATGAGATATGGACTAGGAAGCGCCCTAGTATGTCATTTATTAATATTTGAGGCTGTTAGGCATACGTGCGACGTCAAATGCCTGACAAGCTAGAACCCAAGTCAGATAAGTGTTATGTTGTGGGGGTATCCTAAGGAAACTAAAGGGTACTATTTCTACCTACCGTATGAGGGCAAAGTGTTTGTCACGAGAAATGGTGTCTTCTTGAGAAAGAGTTATTCAGTAGAAAGAATATCAGGGTAGAACTTGAAGAACTTCAAGAACCACAAATAGTGAATGAACCGGAATTAGAACCTGTGCCAGGACTATAAGGTTTATTTGGAGAGCCTGCTCAGGAAACACAAGTTCCACATAGATCTGGTTGACTAAGGTTTGAGCCTGAGAGATATGGATTTCTCGTGTCTCAAATAGGTAATGTGTTGCTTATGGATCATAGTGATGAGCCTGTAACCTACCAAGAGGCTATGAGTTGACCGGACTCCGAGAAGTGGCTTAAGGTCATGAAATCTGAAATGAACTTCATGTATGAAAACCAAGTTTGGATCTTGGTGGAACCACCTAAAAGGGTACACCCATAAGGTGTAAGTGGGTCTTCAAGAAGGAGACGTGCATGGATGGGAATGTACATGCATTCAAAGGGCCACTGGAGGCTAAGGGTTTCAAGTAAATTCATGGTATTGACTATAATGAGACATTTTCCCTTGTTGTCATGGTTAAGTCCATTAGAATTCAACTTGTTATTTTTGTGCATTATGACTACGATATCTGGAAGATGGATGTCAAAACGGCTTTCCTAAATGGAAACCTCCTTGAGGAAGTATATATGACACAACCCGAGGGTTTTGTATCTCTAGGTGAAGCCAAAAAAATATAAAAGCTGTCGAGATTCATTTATGGATTAAAACAGGCTTCTCAAAGTTGGAATCTTCATTTTGATGAAAAGATCAATTAGTTTGGTTTTATCAAGAATGAGGATGAACCGTACGTTTATAAGAGGGTTAGTGGGAGCATTGTTGTCTTGCTGATATTATATGTAGATGACATACTGCTGATCAGAAATGACAAACCGACCGTACAAGTTCTTAAGAACAACCTAGGGAACTGCTTTTCTATAAAGGACTTGGGTAAAGGGACTTATATACTTGGTATTAAGATCCATAGAGATAGAATAACGAAGTTGTTGTGTTTGACCCAAAGTACATACATTAATAAGGTGTTGAAGCGGTTTAACATGCTTATAAACAAGAAAGGATTCTTACCCATGTCTCATGGTGTTAGTCTCTCTAAGGGCCAATGTCCTAAATCTTATGAAGATAAGGACCGCATGAGGTTGATTCCATATTCTTCTGTAATTTTGTCAATCATGTATGCAATGATATGTACTTGACCTGATGTCTCTTATGCCTTGACCATGTCTAGCAGGTATCGGTTTGATCACGGTGATGGTCACTAGATAGCCGTCATAACATCTTAAAGTACTTGAGAAGGATTAAGGATACGTTCTTTGTATTTGGTGGAGAGGAAGAGCTCATTGTGCAGGATTACACGGATGCTAGCTTCCAAACTGATAGGGATGACTCAAAGTCTCAGTTAGGGTTCATATTTTGCCTAAATGGAGGAGCTGTTAGCTAGAAGAGTTCTAAGCAGGAGATAGTTGCTGATTTTATAACTATGGCCATGTATATCGCTGTTGTAAATGCAGCGAAGGAGGCTGTATGGATTAGGAAATTCATCGGTGAGTTAGATATAGTTCCTAGCATTGTTCGTCCCGTAGTTCTCTACTGTGACAATAACGGTGCAATTGCACTTACTTAGGAACCTAGATCTCATCAATGCTCCAAGCATATACTTCGATGGTTCCATCTTATTCGAGAGATTGTCAATCGAGGAGATGTGAGCATTTGTATAGTGCCGACTAAGGAGAATATTATGGATCCACTAAAAAAGCCTCTCACACAGAGAAAGCATGATGGTCATGTTAGATCTATAGGTATGTGATACCTTAAAGATCATCTCTAGTTGGAGTCTTGTGGATTATATTTTGTTGGCTGTAATAATTCATTTGATGAATAAAGTATTGTATACATTTCATTTATATATTTTGGCAAGTTCTTTTTTTATATATTTATTTCTATTGTGATAGAGGAATTTAATATAATAAATGTCCTTAGAATGTTTGCTTCCATAGAAGTCAAGTGGTGACTTGAACGTGAGAGCCTCTGTTATTAGAAGTTCCATTCTTAAATAGTCCTTGGTCGAGTGTCATCTTTGAAGCTAAGGGCAATGTTGACACATTAATACTAGTATGTGTGTTGACTGATGACCGGTTCTCACGGGTCATGATATTGTGATATCAAGTCATCACATGGGTGCTTGTTAGGGAACAATTTATACTAGATAGACCCACCATAAGAACACTTTGTGGATTATTATATGAACTTGTCACAAGTATGACTAGAGTGGCAATGGTGTTTGTAGTCCTTTGACCTGAAATCACAACATTCATCGAGTGAGGAAGAGCGTGTTTTAATGCTATCAAAAGTCCAGTCTTGAGAAAGTTGGATGATAAAGGTGGTTATTGGGTACGTTACAAATCATTTTGGTGTTTGTGTGTGAGTAGAGATGGGATTTGTCCTCCTATATGACAAGAGTTGCATCCAAGAGCCCCTTGATGGAATGGGACTGTGAAATACTTGGCCATTATTGGTTGAGTCAATATATGATATTGGGCTCACCAATTTCTAGAAGTTCATTCTAGACCAGGAAACTATGATTGAACAATTATGAGGGTGACACGGTCTATACCTCTAGTTCTATCCAGATATAAGGGACAAAGGGACATGACAACACTGATATATTGGTCACGAAGTCTTTTGAGTTCTAAACTCTTATTTCTTGGGGAGCAATGATGCATTACTAGATGTCGCTCATTATTTGTGAAGCTTTTGTTTGATACTTTCAAGAATAAGTGGGAGACTGTTGGTGTTTCCAATGTGATCTGGAAGTGATCAGGTATGTAGCCACACTGCCAATGCAGTATGAGCCTATCAGGGTCGCACATATAAAAGTTTGGATAAATTGGGAGATAGGATTAGTAAGGTTTTACTCATATGATGAGTGGAAATAACTTAGATCAGCCAGGCTTGGGAAGCATCGTGTGTGTTGAGAACACTCAACGCTTTCATCGAGTCAAGTCTTGACTCATCGAATGATGGCGTTGAGTGTGTTGAGTTTACTCAATGATTCATCGAGTCAAAGTGTTTATTCGTCGAGTATTGCACTTAAGCGTTGAGTGTGTTGAGTTCACTCAACGATTCGTTAAGTCAAGGTGTTGATTCGACGAGTCTGGTTCTTAGGAGTTGAGTGCATTGAGTTCACTCAATTCCTTCATCGAGTCAAAGGTTGATTCAACGAATCTGGCACTTAGGTGTTGAGCGTGTTGAGTTCACTCAATGCCTTCTTCGATTCAAATGTTGATTCAACGGGTTTGGCGCAGAGAGCATCGAGTGCATTGAGTTCACTCAATACCATTCATCGAATATCTTATGGATACTCGACGATTCGTCGAGTATGGTATGTATACTCGACGAATCGTCGAATATGTTATAGATACTCGATGATTCATTGAGACAAGGATTGTCTGGTTGAAAATGTTGTATTCTAAGTCATGGGTCTACGAATAGTGACGAGGTGTTCTATATATTTCTTTTGGTATAAATAGAAGATTTTAGGGTTCCTTTATACACGGAACAGTAATCCTGAAAAGCACACAAGCCGCACTATGCGATATCCCGAGACCTAAAGGCCGACGGAAGTTGTTCCGCCTCCGCCAATCCCATCATCATCGCCAAGTCCAATTCCAACGAGTGTTGCTGCCGCCTCTTCTATAACGGACCTATCAGTCCGTAAAGACGCGACGTTTCCTCTCTTGACCTAGCTCTTGTTCGATAAGTGTCTACGAGTTCTCCCATTCATGTGGATTTTTTGTGGAGTTGCGGATGCTATTATGCACTAAGGACTGTAGCCGCTGTAACGCCCCCGATTTTTCGATGATTTTTATTTGATTTGGTATTGTCATATTTATGACGTAATGACGTTACTTTTAACGTTGATTTGACGGCGCAATGCCATTAAGGCATTTTCGCGTCCGTTCGGTCGAGTCGGTCAAATTCTTGAATTCACTTTGTAATTGGAAAATTTTGTATTTGGAAATTAAGTTAAATAATTTTGGACTTGCTCATCAAGTTTCGTCGCGATCCGAGCGATATTCGGGCGTCAGCAATTTTCCAAAGTTTTGTAGAATTTATGTTCGGTGTAAACTTTGAAAATTAATATCTCGGAAATGGCTCGTCGAATTTTGGTTTTGACTTCGCCGTTGGGTTCGTAGCATCAGTGTTCGCCTGCGGTGTGAGTTTTATTTAATTCGACGCGCGTTTGGGTCTCCGTTTTGAAGTCGTGTTTCCTTGTTCAAAAAATATAAATATGATTATTTTAATATTAAAACACTATTCAAAAATGTCTTTTAATATTCATCTCTATACTTTAATTTTTTTGATATATTTGTAAAATTCACTGTTCATGCAATTTTTCTTTCGAGTGGTCTGGCTTCTTCTCGGGTAAACATTGGCTAGTTCTCGAGTTCATCTACTCTGGTTCTCAGGTAACGTATTTTAGTACTCGAGTAATGCTTTAGTACTCGAGTACTGCTGCTTCCTTGTTCTCGAGTGCTGAATTTTTTGTTCCCGAGTAATCTTGTTTTAGTTCTCGAGTAGTCTTCTATTCATCTCGAGAATTTCGTTAAAATCTGCGTTCGGGAATCATTTTGAGGGTCAAAATTGTGTTGTATTGAAAAATAGTTAACAAAAAATTTGTTTGTCTTGACGAAATCTACAACTTTTATGTTGGGCACTTTTCGATTTGAAGCCATTAAAAACCTCTATTTTTGTTTTCCGCGCACCCGCTCATAAATAGTCCGTTTTTTTTCCTATTTAGACAAAACTCTTTATAAATATATATGAATTAAGGATTTGTCTCCACAATACCTCAGATTTGTAGGAAGTCAGACCTTGAACTAAGATGAATTAAGGTGTATTTGATATTGTGTTTGAGTTGTATGTGTGCAGGTTCTTATTGCCAAGTGTAGACCAATGTAAGTCTATAATGGGTCACCAACACAGGACCATACAATGTAATTCCTCATTGTGTGATCCAAGGTGTTGGCTCATGTATAGCCTCTCTATTGGGACACACTTCATCAACATGCACTTGGACTATGAAGTATTGAAGTCTATCTCAGAAGAAATTTTCCAAGTCCACATACTCGAGTACTTCTTTAGTATACTCGAGTGAGTGAGTCTGTACTCGAGTAGGTTGGACTACTTACTTGAGTGGATTCTCTATATACTCAAGTATGAAAGCTTATACTCGAGTAGATTTTCTTTCACTCAAGTAAGTGATACCTTTTACTCGAGTAGATGGTTAGTTACTCGAGTAAGCAATCTGTTCGAACTCGAGTAGATCTGGACCTCTTATCCTAGAAAGTTTCTAAGTCCACATACTCGAGTAGTTCTCTGAAATACTCGAGTAAGTAACTCTGTACTCGAGTAGATTGATTTTCATACTCTTGTAGGTTAGTGATCACTCGAGTAGTTTTCCTAAGATACTCGAGTAGTCTATCTTCCCCATACTCGAGTATCTCAAACACTTATACTCGAGTAGCTCTTCAAGTCTTATCTGAGAAATTGTTTTCTAAGTGTTTACTCGAGTATATTTTCTTATACTTGAGTAGGTTCTCTAAGTCACTCGAGTATTGATCCCTGCAGCACTCGAGTAGTTTCTATCTTGATACTCGAGTATATCCCTCATATCCACTCGAGTATGTAACCTCTTACTCGAGTATGTCTCTGTCTCTCGAGTATGTCTATTCGAATTTCTTGAATTTCTCCAAGTCAAGTTTCTTTGTGTATTTTCAAAAAGTCCTTTCTGATTGGTCCACGTGTCATCCTTAATTATGCTTATGACCGTTGGGGACCGCCTATAAATAGGTCTTTTCAGACTTGACTAAATACACGCGTTTACAGAGATTAATTTAAAGAAAGATAAAATCCCGAAAACCCTAATCTCTCCTTCCGCCGCCATTAAAGTTTTCGGAAGAAGCTCTAGATCATTCTCTCTCAGCCGCAGCTATCGATCTCTAATTCTCAAGCGATTCAGACTCAAGAAGAATCATCTGATATCTCCGTGCTTCATCGTCCCTGATTTATTTTCTTGATCGTGGTGATTCCAGATCTCAAAATCGTGGATCTCTCTCTAGTCTTCTTCAACTGTTTCTGTTCAAACCGAAAAGCTCTCAAGAAGAAGATTGCGTCAAAGATCTAGATCTGTGCTAATTATCGTTTGTGTTTTTCTTTTCAAATAAATTTCATTGTAGGAGATCTATCTCCGAGTGGTAGGAAGTTTTATCTTCCGAGTGTAGATCCATTTGGGATCGAGTTTTTGTAGGAACATAGTTCTGAGGTGTAGGATTGGTTTGCAATCCGAGATAGTGGAGTAGCCGAGTCTAGTGATTTGCTAGATCGGTGAGGAAAGTGGATGTACCCAAGATTGGGGAACCACTATAAATCTCTTGTCGTCTGTGTGATTGATTGATTACTTATCTGTGCTGTGTTAATTTTTTTATTCCTCATTTGGCACGCATTTCACCTATTCACCCCCCTCTAGGTGATTTAGGTTGACAACTTAGTTCTCTCAATTGGTATCAGAGGGAGGTTGATCGTTAAAAGGTTAACACCTTGATCTAATCCTCACCAAGTTGTCTCTAGAGAAGTATCAAGCATGAGTAAGACCAAGGATTTTGCTAAGCTCCCTATCTGCACCAAGAACAATTTTCCTATATGGACGGAAAGAGTTAAGTTCTTCATGGAAGTAGTAGATCCCCAGATCTTCATGATTGTGGAAGAAGGCCCGCATGTTCCTATGATTGCATCAACAATAGACCCAACCAAAAAGGTCCCAAAGAAGTTGATGGACTTGGATAAGGACGAGATTGCACTTGTCTCCCTAGACAAGAAAGCTAAAAATATTATCGCAAGTGCAGTCGATGACTCAATGCTGCAAAATCTTATTCATTGCTAATATGCCAAGGAGATGTGGCAATCCCTGATGACTCTGATGGAAGGGACTGAGGAAGTTAGGGATGATCGGAGATCCCTCTTAAATCAGAAGTATGAAGCCTTCCGACAAGATCACAAGGAACCCATAGCTGACACATTTGAAAACTTCTTTAAGATAGTCAATGGACTGAGAGTGTATGGCCGAGTCTTTATTAATGGGGAGCTGAATGATAAGTTTCTGAGATCTCTCACCAAAGAATGTGACAACAAAGTCTGTGCCATCCGAGAGTTTGGCAGACTAGCAGAGACAGATCCACAGAATCTATTTGGCAAGTTAATGTCCTATGAAATGCAGATCAACTCCAGAAAAGCCGAAGAAGAGAAAAGTCGCTTCTCCTCAAAAGAGAAGTCGGTTGCTTTAAAGGCTGACAGTTCAAGGAAGGGCAAAGCTGCCTCGCCAGCATCTCCTCAAGAAGTAAGTGAAGAAGAAGGCTCCGAGCAAAGCACCTCAGGCTCAGAACTATCTGAAGGAGAGTTCTCATTGCTTTAGCAGCAGTTCAAGAAATTCTTGAATAAAAAGAAGCAATGGAGAGGCAAGGATGCCTCATACAGAAGATCTCGACATGACGGTGATCAGTGAAAGAATGGCTCAAGTAGCCATGACAGGTATAACTCCAAACAGAACAAACAGATTTCAACTGACATCGTTTGTTATTGTTGTAATAAGCCAGGTCACGTCATCGCGGACTGCCCTCACAAGAAGAAAGAGGGTGGCAGAAGAGAGGAAAAGAAACCCTCATACCACAAGAAGAGGACAGAGAAGAGCTTATTAGCCAAGAAGAGCAAAACTCTCAGCGACTCCGACTCATCTGAGTCAAGTGAAGAAGAGGAAGCTTACTTCGGGCTCATGGCTCACTCTAATGATGAACAAGTCCCCCAGTTCACTGGGGAGGTAAAATCTCACACTCCTCTCTCTGAATCTGATGATGATAATGAGCAAGAGGGCTATTCCTCTGAGGATGAATCTGAACTCATGGGACAATATAAGGAGTTACTCACGGCTTACGAATAATGTTGCAGAGTCATGAAAACTCAAGCCAAAGAGATAAAATCTCTACAGGCTAGTGAGAGCAGATTGAGAGAAGAAGTCACCAAGACAAACTCTCTTCAAGAGAACTTCGATGCTGCTATGGAAGAATACAATCAAGCTCTCAAGCACCTCGACCTTAAAGAGGAAATCATCAAAGAATTGGAACAACAACTCAAGGCTGAGAAGAAACTTGTTGAGAGTTTCTCCAAGCCTAAGACAGTTCTTCCACTTGTTGCTGAGTTCTCAGCTAAGGCCAAGGGTGCTGGTATAGGCCACATTGGTGCTTCTAGTAAATCATCTAGGAGAAACAAGGCCAAGAGAAAGAATAAGGCTGCCCAGAAGGCTCTAGCTGAAGAAAAAGGGAAAGCTCCCTTGGAACCTGTAGTGTTCAAGAAAGTTATCTTTCCTACGAACGAATTCGACTATGAGTCCAACTATGGACACTTCTCTAGGCCGTTTATGAGGTGATTAGGGAATTTGGCTTCAAGGAAAATGTGGAAGATAAGTGCATATTTATGAAAATATGTGGGAGTAATTTTATTATTCTAGTACTTTATGTAGATGATATAATACTTGTTTGTACTGATTTGAAACTATTATATGAGATAAAATCATTTCTATCAAATAAATTTGATATGAAAGTTCTCGGTGAAGCCCCTTATGTATTAGGCATTGAAATTCATAGAGATAGATCTCTTGGAATGTTGGATATATCCCAAAAGGCCTATATTGAAAGGGTTCTTAAATGGTTTAATATGCAAAATTGTTCTCCCATAGCTGCACCAGTCTATAAGGGAGAAAAATTCAGCTTATCACACTGTCCTAGTACCCATTTGGCTCTTAATGAGATGGAGCAAATTCCCTATGCTTCAGTTGTAGGGAGTCTTATGTATGCTCAAGTGTGTACACGCCCAGATATTGCAATCATTATTGGCATGCTTGGACGATATCAAATAAATCCAAGAATGGATCATTGGAAGAATGCCAAGAAGGTTATGTGTTATTTACAGTGTACCAAGGATTTCATGTTTGTTTACAGGAAGACAAATTTTATTGAAGTAATTTGATACTCGGACTCAGATTATGAATGGTGCATTGATACAAAAAAATCTACATAAGGATATGTTTTTATGTTGTCTTGTGCACCTGTGTCGTGGAAAATCACAAAACAAACAGTTACGACTTCTTCAACTATGGAAGCAGAATATGTAGCTTGTTATGAAGCCACTTGCCATGCTATATTGATTAAAAATTTCATTGCAGGGCTTCATGTGATAAACTCCATCTCTAGGTCATTTAAGATATATTGTGACAATCAAGCTGTTGTTTTCTTTTCTAATAATAAGTCAAATAATTCTTCAAAGCATATTGATTTTAAGTTCTTTATTGTGAAAGAAAGAATCCAAAATCAATTAGTATCCATAGTGCATATTAGAACAAATTCTATGTTAGCAGAACCATTAACAAAAGCTTTGCCCCCAAAGCTGTTCCATGAGCACGTGCATAATTTGGGGATTTATGGAAGTTTTGATTTAGAGTGGTCATATTATTGACTTGGGTATTAATTTCTTTTATGTAATCAAAAAATATAATTTGAAAGATTCTTAATTACCTTGTGATTTGTTTCTTTTATTTTGCGCATTTTGAATAAGCATTATGAAATAATTCATTTGGAGGAACCCATGAATTATATGTTATTATTCATGATTTAAGTTATTTACCAATATTTTCTATTGTACCGAATTTGTAACCAAGGAACGACTCTATGATAATATTGTAAATTGTAGATTAGGCCTTGACTCAATTTAGTACTCATGATAATTTGGTTATGTTAAGGAATTTATCCTTACCGGTAATAATAATAAAGAAAAATCTATCATCTAATTAATTATATCCTTTGGCCAAGTGGGAGAATGTTGGACTCATATTATTTGGTCTACAGAAAATAATTAAATTAATTATAATTTAATCTCCGTAATATTTTCATGAGTCATACTCATAACTAACTTAAGGCTCAAATCTTTAATCTTTGATGGATGGACTAGAGATTATTAGATTAACGGGCTGGTCCTACCTCTTGCTCTAAATAATTAATACTCTTGAGGTTCACATAAATAGAGGAGAATGCTCACAATTCTTCTTACCTTAATGAAGTACACAGGAATCCATCTCCTTCTTTTTACAGCAAAGAGGTGAACATCGGGTCATACGGCGATGGCGGCTACAACAATCAATCCAGGTTCATCCTATATTATTAATTCGTTTATACACTTTATATGATCCCAAGAGGTAGAAAACTTGGGTATGGGACCAAGCAAATTTTATGTCTAGCGAATATATAATTCTAACATCTTAAACTTCTCTAAATTCATGACTTGCTCACATATTTCTTGACAACTAAAATTAAATGTTTTCTCCTTTTTTTCTAATTGTTATCAATTTTTGCAAAAAAATTATATAAACCCAACTAAGGTGACCCTACTATTGGTAACAGAACACCAACATTCAGTCAAACTCAGATATTAGTAGAGATAAGAGAGTACTTTCAAAAATTGGATAGTAGAACTACATGCATGTCGTGCTATCATTTGGGTTACAGTATTTATAACAATATTTTTGGGGCACAGACAACAAGGAGATTTGGAACCATTTGAATTATGGGTACGCAATACTTAGAGGTGGAATTGAACAAAATTCAAATGTCAGAACTGAATCAACAATCTAATTAGGACTCAAAGCATTTGACATGCTTCTTTCATTTTAAAACTTTTTAAGGTTGTTTGGGGCCTATAACTGAGTGGCTTAGTGACATTTTTGTAATTCTGATTTTTCAGTTTTAGGGCATAATTTGATTTTAAGTACCCATTCTCGATATTTTGTAAACACCTTTTCTATTCACAACGCTAGCCATTTTGGTTGTTCTTCGTTGAAAATCCTAGTGGTAAAATTTTTCTTCACTATTCTGCAGCATTAAAATTTCAATGGAAAGTTGGAAGGAACCATAAATATGACATACGATACCTTCATAGGCAAATCAATTAAGCCTTGATTGCTATAAGATAAGCATGCCGATAGAATTCTATCTGACAAAAAGGGCACTCAATCAGATATTAAAAACAAATGCACATCCGGAGAAAAATGAAAACTTACATGTCTTTTCTGAAGAGTTGGGAAAACCTTATTTTCGTAGCAACTTGGGGTGCATTTCCTCAGAACACGCATTCGATAAAGAGAAGAAACAACCTCCTCTCCCATCTTGGGGAGTTCTTTTATAATCCTAACATCTTTTGAGAGGGATGAAATGAACCGATCAACATCAAAAATTTCGGCGAAATTGTTGCAGTAGTTCCAAAAAATAAATTCATCAACAAAATATGTTATTAAGCATTCATTACAAAGAGTATAGATGATAAAAGTAAAACCTTGCATCTTTCCAGAATGATTCCTGGTCCAGAGAAGGAACTACGAGAGTAGCCTTCAGAATATGAGTAGCTACTACAACATCTGAAATCTGGAATCATTAATTAGCACAAAACTTTCATTAGTAAGGGTCTAGGCTGATTTTTTAAAATAAAAGAACTAAAGAATAGCAGCACACTGTAATTATCCATTAATTATCATTGTAGTAATTATCCAATAATATTTACCCAAGAGATGATCAAATAATATCTAAACTATATTATAAAGATGTATATTATGCTACATCATAACCATTGAATGAGTTCCAAATTTTTAATCTTAGCCATTGAATAATAATAGGTTATTACTTTTTTTTCTTTGGTCAAGTCCTCCCGCCAGCTTATATTCTCGCACCCCAGCATCTTTTGGCCGAAAGCTACACCAGCATGACTCTGCCATGTCCCGTCTCACTGTATGCATGTGCTTCATTGGGAACTCCTTCCATCTTGGCCATCCAATAAACACCATCCATTTAATCTTGATCACCCAAAAAACTTTAATTTGAATCCTATATTTCATTTTCTCTATCAGCCCAATCCCACTTCTCTTTCATTTTTCGCGCTTATCCGGCGGACCAGCTCCCAGTTTTTCAAAACCTGCGTGCCTTATCCCCGGCCCAGATTTCGTATTTTCCTCTTCCTTTCCTCTTCCCTCTTGATTTTTGTTGACTACCCTGCTCTTCCTCGCCGCGCTCCCAACGATCCACAAAGCTGGCAAGTGAGAAGCGTCGACGGATCCACGAAATGGTGACAAATCTTTCAATCTTCCTTTCGCTTCATATCAGAATACGCCTAGGGCAACTCCGGTAAGGTTTTTATACTTCTTTTTTTCTTCTCCAACCAACTCACCCCCCAGCTTCACATCGGAGCCTTACCCTGTTTTTCACGATCGTAGGTTTTGATGTTTACATTAATGTTGGTCGCAGCTCATACGAACTTCTGCTCCCCAGGCCGCAGGCTCGGTTACCGGCAGCTTCAAATCGAAAACTACCCTGCTCAGATCAGATCTGAGACTTACACACTTCTTTTCCCCAGACCGCAAGCTCGGCTAAGGCACGATCGGCAACTCCGGTAAGGTTCCGATCTGAAACTTCTTCTATTTACAAGGTTGGTCGCAGCTTCTGCAAGCGCCTCTGATAAGCACCTCTTCTATTATTCTACAGCTCTACCATGTTTAAATGCTACTTTCAGTACATTGTTATATGGGTTTATCTTGCACCATGCTTCTAATAATTTTCTATATGTGTTTTTGAACTTTGTTGACTTTAAGGTATCTATTGGCCAAAACTGGTGATACCCTATTTACTTCATTTCAATGCATAGTTAATCGAGATGGGCTTTAATAATTTGCAGAGATGTTATTGTTGATGTAAACATTTACCAGGGTACTATTTTTAAATGTGCACATTGTGATTTTTTTCATACTCTTTATTTTTAAATATGATTTTCTTTATTTCTTGCAAGAATCTCACAGCCTATAGCTATTGCATCTCCTCTACTTGAGGGCTTCATTTTGCATGGTATTACAATCACATCATATCTTGCTTATTTCCCTAATGCTACTCTAGATCTTTAAGCCTAGATTCTCGTCTACTTGTGTTTTTTTTACTTTAACAATTCATATAATATGAAAACGATCTTTCTATGAGCTTTACTGTACACTTTTATTAATGTCATAATAATATAAGCATGCCATGAAAATGGAAGAATGCATTACGGGCTTGAGAACACATCCACAAAGATTGAAGGTAAGTAGTAATTTCTGGGCATACTTGGTTGCTTATTATTGAGAGGTAGAGAGAGAAGCATCCAGTTTTGATTGCCCTTTCTAGCTTATTTCATTCTCTCGGAAAACAGAGTGAGAGACCCTCAATCTCAAGTTTCCCATCCTATTTTATGTCATTTCTTTTTAGTCATTAACAAAATCGCACACAAGCCACAAAATATATACATATATATGCATGTTCCCTCCACCCATTAAAGGTGTATCCTTCAGTAAAATTTTGTATAAGAAGAGTGGGGAGTGAGGGGACCTTATTGTAGAAAAAGAGTGAAGGGAAGATTATTTGTATGCGGACAAAAAGCTAATTTTCCATTAATAGGAAAATTCATCACTATTCTTAATTGAATTCATTATTTAGCTATAAGATCTCAAGGTGATCACACTATATATGGGTGCCGGTTAGAGAACAACGAGGTGCAGGTAATGCAAGGAGATGCGAGCTTCGTCGCCTGTGGGAGGATGAGACTCACCTTGGAATAAGTATTAAATTGTAAGCCCAAAGCAAGGAGATGTGAGCTTCGTAATGCAAGGGGATGCAAGCTTCGTCCTCTCGCCAACCCCGACGATTCTCGCCGCCCCCGACAACTATCGTTGCCCACGACCAATATCGTCGTGGATAGGAGCAGAATCGAATGACGTTGCCTGACGAATGTTGTCGCCTGCCAAAAGTTATTGACCGCTTAATGTTCGACACTTGAGGGGAGTTTTGAAAATTTCTTTGTGAACTCAGCCTGCTCGAATGCGGGCGAAGCCCGCTAAGAGTTAGCGAACACGGGTTGAGTACAGAATGAATCGACCGGGTGAGGACAAAGCCCGATGTCACGAGACGGATACTGTGTTGCGTAGCCATAGGGGCGGAGCCCCGTGTTGGGCACTCGTGTGTGTATATATATATATATATGGTAAATAAATAATTAATAGTGAGAAATGCACTAAAACAAGACAACATATTTTATAGGGTTATTTACGGAGATCTCCCCTCAAAGTTTTGCATAATTACAACTTGCACCTCTCTAACATTTGAAACTAGGAAATATAAAATTAATAATGAGAAATGCACTAAATCAAGACAACATATTTTATAGGGTTATTTACGGAGATCTCCCCTCAAAGTTTGCATAATTACAACTTGAACCTCTCTAACTTTTGAAACTACAATTATCCCCACTATGCGGCTGTGCATGAATGTTATGAAATGTAAACATTGGTGAGAGTTTTTGTATTTTCAAAAGTTAGAGGGGTGCAAGCTGTAACTATGCAAATTTCTAGGGGAGGTCCCTGTAAATAACCCAATTTTTATATTGAAACTCGTTTGGGAGGCCGGTGATAATCGGAGATGGAGATAGAACTAAGTTTTTGAATGTACAACCCTGTATTCACGAAGAGAGGGCCCCAGAATAAGGCGCAAGGCTTGCTATGCAGTTTTAAGCTTTTTGAGGGTTTTGCACTTTTGGGGGCCAATTTAGGGTTAATCTGCATAATATACTAGTAGGGGAAGAAAAATTTGCTTACCTTACTATGTGTTTGGGAGTACTCACCCCTGAGAGTACTCTCCCCTGGGAGTACTCGTCGCCCCTGGAAGTACTCGTCGCCCCTAGAAGTACTCGTCGCCCCTAGGAGTACTCGTCGCCCCTAGAGTACTCACCCCTAGAGTACTCGCCCCTGGAGTACTCTCCCCTGGGAGTACTCGTCGCCTCTGGGAGTACTCGTCGCCCCTGGAGTACTCTCCCCTGGAGTACTCGCCCTAGGAGTACTCGCCGCTCCTGGCAGTACTCATCGCCCCTGGGAGTACTCGTCGCCCCTGGAGCACTCACCCCTGGAGTACTCTCCCCTTGGAGTACTAGCCACCTCTGGGAGTACTCGTCTCCCCTGGGAGTAATCGTTGCCCCTAGAGTACTCGCCCTTAGAATACTCGCCCCTGGGAGTACTCGTCGCCCCTAAAGTACTCTCCCCTATAGTACTCGCCCTGCTGGAGTACTCGCCCGGCTCGATGGTCTGCTATTTTGCCCCTGGTGGGATGCGAATAGCTGTTAAAAACAGCAGAGTTTTTTTGTTGGCATACCAACCCAGGGTGTCTTTAGTAATTTCAAAGCGGTGGAGGTTGGCTATTGGAAGGTCATTCTCAAAAAACTATAAATAGACCCTTAGGGTGCCTTGGAGAGGATCACTTCTTCATCACTTCAATACCCTTGCTTTCTTCCTCCAAGACACCTAGCTCAGCATTTGCTAGGGAGGGGGAGATCTCAAAGGTCTTCCAGGTGTGAGGTGAGACCTCCATGCTACAGTCGAGGGTATGTTCCTAGCTTCTTGAGCCTTTGGCCTGTGACTTTCTCCTGAGTGTAGTAGGTGTGAGGTTACCCCTTTCTTGGGAGCGAACTCCACGAGATACCTAGTTTTTGGTTTCAACATTTTGGTGCGGTGAGCGTGGAGAGTGACCAGCACAGAAGATCTCAGGAGAGTACATGGTCAGAGATCAGGGAGGTAGTGATGATCTCGGCGAGCTCCCAAACCCATAACCCTTCGTAGGAAGGGAGGAGTTCATGGTGTCCATCGAAGGCATCATGGAGATGCTGTGAAGTATTGCCCCTTTGCTGACAGCCCAACCCCCACCCCCCACCCCCCAAAGACTGGCTCCCAGGGGTCTCGGCGAGCTGACCTAGAGTGGTCTCAGCAAGCTGCCTCCCAGGGGCACAAGCTAGATGAACCCAACAAGGGGATAAGGAAGTACACCAGGAAGAAGTCCTGGGATGGAAAGAATGGGAGATGGGGTCAAGCGAGACCTCCCTGGCCGGGAGTTATTCCCCAGCCCGGTAAGTGCTCGCCTCCCAGGCGACCAGGTCGCACGAGTAGAGCTCGCGAGACCACCAATGAGGGGGTCACCCTTCAGCGAGCTGATCATCTCGGCTCCATGTCCCGAGCGGTTCAGAGAGCCTGACATGGCCTACTATACCGGGAAGGATGACCCCGTCTAGCACCTGCTATGGTTCGAGGATGTCGTATCTATCAGGCCAATGACGGATGCCTTCAAGTGTCGCCTCTTCGCGATCACGTTGAGGGACATGGCAAGAGACTTGTTCCACCAACTCCCACCGAAATCGATCTCTGGGTTCGAGGACTTGAGACGGAGCTTTCAGCTTCGCTTCTCCACCTCCAAGAAGAGGAAGAAGAGTTCTGAGTCCATCTTCCTGATAAGGCAGGAGGCCGAGGAGTCGCTGGCCCACTACGTTGATAGGTTCCAAGAGGAGATCATGGATATCCAGGAGATGTCGGGGTATGCCCTCCAGATGGCGCTTACGGTGGGGTTGCGCGAAGAGTTCTTCAAGATGAGCCTGACCCGAAAGGTTCCCCTTTCCTTCGAGGAGCTGATGGAAAGGGCGGCTAAGGAGATAGCCATGGAGGTGGCCAACTCGGCATTTGACAAGAAGTTGGCAAGACTAACAGAGATAGAGTCAAAGGAGCAAGGTGGCTCGAGACATCAAGAGGGAAGAATGAGAGAAGAGCAGAGAGCTCATGTGTTCCAGGGGCCTCAGGAAGGTCGGAAACCTTGTTGGAGGCAGTAGGGAGGGCCCTTTCAGGGTCTAGGGAGAGGTCTCATCTAGGGTGGGGAGGATTTTCAGGGAGGCCAAGGAAGATACTTCCAAAGGCAAGCCCCTAGGCATCTCCTACCCCCACCGCAGCAAGCGATGGCAATCGGTCGAAGGGAGAGGAGGAACCGTGCAGTAAGAGGAAGAGTTAGAGTATAGTTACCCTACTATGAGTTCTACCAATAGGAGGGCCATGCTGCAGCTACTTGCCCCGAATTCCGGGAGTTAAGAAGGACAAGAGCTCTGGCGCCACAGCCTCAACGACTGCAAGATCCGGTATGGATTGAAGAAGTCCAACCCAAGGAAGCAAGAGAGAGGTGTGAGGACAGGGTTGATGTAAGAATCCGGGGAGGGATCCTTTGATGTATGAGGATAGAGGGAGGTACACGAAGTAGATTATCTCTTGTAATGAACTTTGCTTGTATTGTATTAACTATGATTGATGAAAAAGGCCTCCGGAAAACATTTATGATCCGTGCCTTAGCTCCGAGATGATTCCGCTGACAAGGCTCCCACTAGTTGGCAGGGCAGGTTTATCTCTCGTGGAGGCTAAGTCCTTTTGGCTCCGAGATGATTCCGCTGATGAGGATCCCACTAGCTGGCAGGGCAGGTTGATCTCTCATGTAGGCTAAGTCCTTTTAGCTCCGAGATGATTCCGATGAGCAGACTCCCACTAGATGGCAGGGAAGGTTGATCTCTCATGGAGGCTAAGTCCTTTTGGCTCCGAGATGATTCCGCTTACTAGTCTCTCACTAGCTGGCGGGGAAGGTTGATCTCTCGTGAAGGCTAAGTCCTTTTGGATCCGAGATGATTTCACTGACCACGCTCCAACTAGCTGGTAGGGCAGGTTGATCTCTCATGGAGGCTAAGTCCTTTTGGCCCCGAGATGATTCCGATGATAAGGCTCCCACTAGCTGGCAGGGCAGGTTGATCTCTCGTGGAGGCTAAGCCCTTTTGGCTCCGAGATGATTCCGCTGACTAGAATCCCACTAGCTGGAAGGGCAGGTTGATCTCTCATGGAGGCTAAGTCCTTTTGCCACCGATATGATTCCGCTGACCATGCTCCCACTAGCTGGCAGGGCAGGTTGATCTCTCGTGAAGGCTAAGGTCTTTTGTCTCCGAGATGATTCTGGTGACCAGACTCCCACTAGCTGGCAAGGCAGGTTGATCTCTCATGGAGTCTAAGTCCTTTTGGATCCGAGATGATTCCGCTGACCAGGCTCCCACTAGCTGGCAGGGCAGGTTGGTCTCTCGTGGAGGTTAAGTTATTTTGGCTCCGAGATGATTCCACTGACCAGGCTCCCACTAGCTGACAGGGCAGGTTGATCTCTCGTGGAGGCTAAGTCCTTTTAGCTCCAAGATAATTCCACTGACCAGGCTCCCACTAGCTGGTAGGGCAGGTTGATCTCTCGTGGAGGCTAAGTACTTTTAGCTCCAAGATGATTCCGCTGACCCGGATATAACTAGTTGGCAGGGCAGGTTGAACTCTCGTGGAGGCGAAGTCCTTTTTACCCCGAGGCTATCTCGTCACCCAGGCTCCCATTAGCTGGCATGACAGGTTGACCCCTCGGGGAGGCCAAGTGTTTTTTACCCCGAGGTCGTCTCGTCACCCAGGGTCCCATTAGCTGGCAGGTCAGGTTGACCCCTCGGGGAGGCCAAGTACTTTTTACCTCGAGGTCATCTCATCACCCATGCTCCCATTAGTTGGAGTGACCGGTTGACCCCTCGGGAAGGCCAAGTGTTTTTTACCCAGAGGCCATCTTGTCACCAAGGCTCCCATTAGCTGGCATGGCAGGTTGACCCCTTAGGGAGGCCAAGTCCCTTTTACCCCGAGGTCGTCTCGTCATCCATGCTTCCATTAGCTGGCTTGACAGGTTGACCCCTCGGGGAGGGCAAGTGTTTTTTACCCTGAGGTCGTCTCGTCATCCAGGCTCATATTAGATGGCATGGCAGGTTGACCCCTCAGGGAGGCCAAGTGTTTTTTACTCCGAGGTCATCTCGTCACCCAGGCTCCCATCAGCTGGTATGACAGGTCGACCCCCCAGAGAGGTTAAGTATCTTTTTGACCATGCAAGAGAATTACACAACGAATACGTTGGGTTGGATGTTTCTTTCCGAGCGTGGAACCTGCTCGAAAAGAGCGGGGATTTGATACAATCCTGTATTCGCGAAGAGAGGGCTCCAGAACAAGGCGTAAGGCTTACTACGCAGTTTTAAGTTTTTTGAGGGTTTTGCACAATTAGGGGCCAATTTATGATTTATATGCATAATATTCTAGTAGGAGGAAGAAAAATTTGCTTAGCATACTAAGTGTTTGGGAGTACTCGCCTCTGAGAGTACTCGCACCTGTGAGTACTCGTCGCCCCTGGGAGTACTCGTCGCCCCTGGGAGTACTCTCCCCTAGAGTACTCTCCCCTGAGAGTACTCGCCCCTGGGAGTACTCGTCGCCTCTGGGAGTACTCGTTGCCCCTGGAGTACTCACCCCTTGAGTACTCGCCCCTTGGAGTACTCGCCACCCTTGGGAGTACTCGGCGCCCTTGTGAGTACTCGTCACCCCTAGAGTACTCGCCCTTGGAGTACTCGCCCCTGGAGTACTCGCCACGGGGAGTACTCGTTGCCCCTAGAGTACTCGTCGCCCCTGGAGTACTCGCCCCTGGAGTACTCGCCCTGCTGGAGTACTCGCCCGGCTCGAGGGTCTGCTATTCTGCCCCTACTTGGCTGCGAATAGCTGTTCAAAACAGCGAAGTTTGGCTATTAGTAGACCAACCCAGGGTGTTTTCAGTAATTTCAGAGCGGTGGAGGTTGGCTATTGGCAGGCCATTCTCAGAAAAAATATAAATATACCCTTAGGGGTGCCTTGGAGAGGATCACTTCTCCATCACTTCAATCTCCTTGCTTTATTCCTCCCAGGCACCTAGCTCAGCATTGGCTAGGGAGAGGGAGATCTCAAAGGTCTTCCAGATGTGAGGTGGGACCTCCATACTAGGGTCGAGGGTCTATTCCTAGCTTCTTGAGCATTTGGCCTGTGACGTTCTCCTGAGTGTAGTAGGTGCGAGGTCACCCCTTTCTTGGGACCCTGAACTCCACGAGAGACTAAGTTTTTGTTTCAACACTGAATGTGATAAGCACCCATAGCTGGAAATGTGCATAAAACTATATTTTTAAAAATCTGTGATCAACAGCACATGCCGACTAAGCTCCCACCAACTTACTCGTCGACAAAATGCAGTTTTACAAGAAAATTTGTAACAACGCTAGAAGAATTTGTTGATGAACATGTGTGTATGACGAAAGAACACCATGTTGCGGCACTTGCTCGGGAATTTTTTGTCCTCTCATTCCCCAAACATGAAACTCGCACCGGGAAATTGACCGCCGTTGATCCCAAACCACGTCTTGCCCGAAGGCGCTGTTCTCTTCGAAGACCCTGCTGCAGACGAATTGACTGGCGCAGCCATCTCCACACACCCAGTGGCTCCCGACGGGAGCCCCAAACATGCGCAACACAATCCCATACCGGTGGGAGTAGACACCGGAAAAACTGTCGGAAGGATTACTCATGAGGAAATGCGCAACATGATTGAAGAGGAGAATGGGTGCGGCAGGAAACAGATCTCGAATCCACGATGACCCTTTCGCCACAACACCTCATTGACTCCACGATTTCTACTCCCCGAATATCAAAACTTATGACTGGACCGATTATCTCGTGGAGCACATCAATAATTTCATGACAATTTTGCAGATTTACAATGCTCCTGATTACCTGTTGTGGCAGGTGTTCCCAACAATGCTGAAGGGATTGACACACACTTGGTTTCATTCTATGATGGATAGAGAAATTGACAACTTCATAGAAGTGACTCAGTTATTCACCAATCACTTCATCACCAATCATCGAATTATTCAAGACCCCACTTGGTGGAGACCAACCCAGATCCGATTGATGCAAAAGTTCCCGACGCCGCACCCGACCAGTGTTAAGATAATTTCCTCCTAAGTGTGAAAGAGGCTAGCCAACTTTGAGCATGTTTTTCAAGCATGTGTTTCATGACAAGTATGAAAATGATTAGTCGTCTTTGCCCTGGAAATCAACATGTGCACTTAAAGGAAGCTTCTAGGAAATTGTCCAATGGAAGCTTCATGTCAAATGACATGTGTTTTTGACCGAGGGAAGCTTTATAGAAGCTTCATCCACATGTCATCTACCTCACCTACCTCCTTTATTTGGGCCCTATAAATAGGGACGATGGAGGAGAGGTAAGACATCCACTTCTCTCCAAACTCAAGTATTGAAAGATTTCAACAGAGGCCTTTGTGGCGATCGTCTTAGTTTGGGAGAGCTTACTGACGTCGTTGTATGACGTTGACGAGCAGTACTTCGCCTACACAGATTGGACCTGGAGAAGATTTGAGCAATGATTCGAAGAGGCATTTTGGAGAGGATTTGTGTAATCTGTCTCGTCCGTCGCTATCGGTGACTTGCAATTTTTCTGTTACTATTTATTGTATTGTATAGTGTGAAGCTAGTGAATATCCTATAAGGATCGAGAAGGGAAAACCTTGTAATTGCCTATTGTTTCATATATCATAGTGGCGGCTTTCCGGGTTGTACTCCGATCGTCCCGTGGTTTTCACCCTATTGGGTTTCCACGTTAAATCTCTGTGTCACTTTTATTACTGTTATTTTGTGTTGTGTTTTGATTGTGTATCAACATACCGCTAAGAGGTCGTGCAGGTACTTGCTCAAATTAATTTATAGGTGCTCTGGTCTGATTTGCGTGCTCTCTAGCCCAACAACCAGACCTCTACTGGCCCTAGTTTTTGCATTTTGTTTTAATTTATTTTGCATTTGCAATTCTATAATTGTACAAGCTTATTTTGTTTCACACCTACGTGCGTGGCATTAATTTTCCTTTATTTGTAACAATGTTATTTGTCTTTTTTATTATTTCTTTATTTCTACCTATTAAAAAGAAGGGAAAGGGAAGTACCGGTTCATTTTTTTTCTCCCATCCAGCCCAACACATTTCCTCCCATTCGGCAAGGCTGCTGCAGCATCTTCTCCCCGGTTTTTCAGCCAGCACATGAGGGCATCCTCCCCATATCTTCGGCTACATGGTGTGAGATTCAGGCATAACCCACACTTAATTTTGCCCCCTCGACGCTGCCCGCAACTACCAGATTGCTAACCGCCTGCCACGAGCTCTTCCCTGATAGCTTTGGCGACAGATCTGGCACATTCCTATCAGTTTCAACAACCACACGACTTACAACATTCCCGGACGATAGTTTCATTGTTCGTGGAATCTGAAGGTCAAGATTCTGATCGTGTGTATGTTAGTTTATTCTAAACCCTATAAAAGGGATGCGTATTTTTTTGAGTGGAGTTTTTAGAGGAGAAGAACTGTGAGATTTGATTGCTTCTGTGAGAGGGGTTGAATGTTTTTTGGATTACTTCTGTTCTTGTGATTCCTGTGTGAGAGTTGTAAAATTATTGATGTTGATCAACATTCGAATGTTGTTGCTTGTTTTCAGTTTTTTAGTCCTGTAATTGATTGATGAGAAAAGAAATTTGATATTTTGTTTTCCCATTTGAGGGCTACAGATGGTAGTTGAATGTTATTGATGGAGTTATTTAATTGTTGTTGTTCGATGGATGTTGAATGAATTTGGTTTGCTGTGGGTGAATGTGAAAGAGATTGTTAATGAGATTTTGTTGGAGCCACCATGTGTGTGAGCGAGTATTATTTTTGTGGTACCCATGTGCGATAGCGGTCGAGCTCGGAGTGAGAGATCGAAGGTGATGAGAAATTCCTCGTGAGATCGCCGTCAACTTCGATTGTGGAAAGACGCCTCTTTCTGTAGGTTATGTTTTCTTCCCCTTCAATTGTGTGCATCTACATTTTCTCTATAGGTCAATAGATTCATTGTTGGGTTTTCATCTAGATTTTGTCAGCGAACACTAGGTCAAAAAGTCTCATGAAAATGTATTTGGAGTTCACAATTTTCATTTTGCTACGACATGGGAGAACGGAACAAAAGCCGCAGATTTTGAATTGAACCCGTGTATTAAAGAAATTCATTTTTGAAATGAACTAGCTAATTTTATGTTTTTACAAAAAATTAAAGTTGTTTTCTTTTTAAAAGTCTGTGTGAAATCCGCTCGAAAAATCTTTTGCAGACTTCATTATTTACTACATGTATTAGGGTTTCCTTTTAAAAAAATCAACAGGTGCGCAAACCCTATGCGTCGTCCTGCATCAATTTGGTATCAGAGTCGGATTCCGAAATTTTCTGAGTTTCGGAATCTGCCCTGCGTAGAACAAGAACCCCACATGGCATTTATTCTCTATCTTGCATGCAGTTGTGTAGTGGTAGGTTAGTAAGTACGAGTTCACCCCATTATAATCCACCACCTGAACACCCTAAGGAGGTAAATTCTGAGACGCGTCAAGTTAAACGCAGTTAATCGAGTCATGTGAACGAATGCAATGAACCACATATGAGGTTTATACATTTAGCCCACCAAATGATAACGTTAACCGAGAGCATTTAATAAGTGAGAGGAGGGTTCGAAAACGGTAAACTTGTAACACCCTAGGTTTCCCATAAGTGAAACATAATAAAATGCATTTCTAGAGGTAGTGCTAGCGATAGCGATATCGCTCGGTGATAGTGTTCAGCACAATGTAGTCGACAAGTCGATGCAGTTTATTTGCTATCACGTCATGATAGTGATATTGCTAGCTATATTGTTATAGTCGATAGTGATCAAGTTGATGAAGTCGATTTAATAACCCCTGGCGATAGCTAATATCGATGGCGATAGTGTGCCACGTGGCAGGCTGCCACGTGTTAGTTAGTTGTGAAGCGGCCGTTAGGCGGCAAAGCGGTATTGACTTGGTCAAGAGGCCACCGCTGGATCTATCGCCCCGCGATAGCGAGATATCGCTTGGCTATAGCATTAAATTAGAATTTTTGCCTGGAATCGCGGTCGTCCATTTCTTTTGGCTTGAGGAACAAATGGCTCGGAGAATTCCCGTGGATTGATAAGTGGCTGATGTGCTTTTATTGTAAGACCCCATTTTTTTCCCGGATCTTATGCCTAGATCGCTACTTTGTATTGACACCAACTCCCGAGGAGACCGTCTCCACAAATCGCCGATTCTACCGACAATTCCTCAAGCATATACCATTGAAGAAAAGAAGTGGTATCCATAGAGATAAACTAGTCCACCATCACATCCAATATATAGGAAGTCCACATAAAATCAATAGTTGAATAACATGAAATAGTTCACAGAAAAGAAATGATAAGTGGGGTTGATCACTCAATATCACTATGTGCACTATTGAAGTACTAGGCCTAATACCCCTAGATGACCAACTTAGATCACTAAGTAACTCCATCAAATCAACCCCAAATGGGCTGATTTTTTTTCCTAGGCATATAATGACCCCTCTGGTCACCCACCAGAGTTTGGGGAAAATTTGAGGTCCATAGACCATATTTTAATCACATGTATAAATTATCAAATTATTACAAAAACTATAGAAAAATCATTTCAAAAAATTCTGATTTTTGGATATGTTGGGGGGCATGGCAAGACTAGCCTATGGCCAAATTTTCAAACCATTTGATTGAGTGGGCCACTGGGGGCACTCATTTTAATTTCTGGTTAGTCTCTGGACACCTTGCACCAAAATATGTGCTGAGGAAAATTCAGTAGTTCAAATGAGATGATTCAAATTTTTTATTAAACTAGACACCAAGGGCTAAGTTTTCTATGTTGGTCGTATTTAAACAAAAAACGTCAAAATATTTTTAATAATTATAACAATATGACTGATAAAATGTGACAAAAATGATATAAATATTTTTAATAATCATTCTGACCCGCTCTTATCAATCAAGCCCGATCCAACGGTTGTGGGTCATCATCCACGATGAGCCAAAAGCTGGGATTGATTCTACCTGGAGCTATTCCAACCACAATTCCCGACCATCCGGCCACCTCCCTGGCCAGCCACTGCCACCACCACCTCCATCGCCGCCGACCTCCAAGATTTTCCTTGCCTATTTCTCAATCCCTTGCCCAAACCAGTGATTTAAAGATTCATTTTGATTGCTTATGTGTTTTTAAAACTGATGGAGGGGTTGACTTGGGGAGTAGGAGAGACAATCCTTGAATGGCCATTAATGACCATGAATGGGGTTTTCAGCCATGGTGAATGGGGGATTTCTCCTATGCTTGGTTGGCTGGAATTGATGGGAAATTCTTCCCAAGGGTCAGGGAAGAGGAATGAAGGCTTACGGAAGGGGAATAGGGTAGTTCCTTTGCATTCACCATTAACCCCCCTCTTTCTCTCTCCTCCCTTGAATGAAACCCCCATTTTCTCTCTCCTAGTCACCACTTCCAGAATTTGAGTGGCTCTTTAGGTAAATTTCCACTTGTGGTAGCTAGTGGGCCATCACAATTGGGCCTAGCCCAATTGGATTGAAGTGGGTTTTGACTTCCTTCCCTATTTTGGGCTTGGTTTGACCAAGGTTGACTTCGTGGTGTTAACTTGGTCAAATTAGTTGGTTGACTGGTCAAATAAGTATCATGAGTCTCTTACAACCACCCAAGTCCATTTGTGACTTGGTGTAATCAACTTAGGTCAAATTAGGGCAATTTGACCTAACTAGGGTTAGGGTTGACCCTGGTTAACTTGACCCCTTTAGTTGACCCCAAATGGGTTGTAAGGGCTCTAAAGGGGTCTCTATATGGTTGGAAGTTGTTTCGTGGGATCAAGTAGTCAAGTTAGGACCCAAAAGCCAAACCCTAGACTAGGTAACCAGAAATTTGTATTTGCAGACCAAGGTGATTCACCTATTACCTAGGCACCCATGGTTCTCTTGGTCTTCTTAGAGCTTTGTCATGACCTAGTCATGACAAAAACTTCCCAGGGGTCTGGTTGTTTGTAGGATGTAACATTTATCCTACTCATTTTCTCTTTTACTCTCTCTCATTAAAATTAAGAAAGAAGAGGAAGGAAAGGAGAGGAGGAAGAAGAAGAGGGTTGTTGGTCAAGCCATTGAAAGAGCTTTGGAGGAGCTTCCAAGAATAGAATCACAAGCCGATTGAGGATTTGTAGAGAGGAAAGTGAGGCAATCATTTCCATCTGACACAAGCTCTAATTCATGGCTCCAAAATGTGCTTCGAGGGTAACGACTCTCCTTCTAAATATTAGGACATGCAAGTCCTTTTGTTTGGCATGTTTGCATGAAAGCATCTCCACTAATTAGTGGGAGGTGAAGCTTTCAACAGGTTGATTTGGTTGATCTCCGTTATGTTTTACATATAGATCATGGATCATTGTATGGGCATAGAAATGTTGTGTGAAGCCCATCTGGATAAATTAGTCTAAATTGGTGATGTTTAATTTGCGTACTGAAGAAGAATCCGTGGAAAATGAATAGATTACGAAGTTTTGGGGGTATAGCCGGTTGCTGCAGAAGTACTGGAGGCTGTCTCTAGGAGCCCCAAGTTTGCAACGGAAATGAGATTTTGTTGTTATCGCCCGCGGTAGCGATATCGCTAGTGATAAATCTACTGGCAGAGACCAGTGAGCAGTTGTATGTGTTGGGTGTGAACGTGAGCTTGGGAAAGATTTGTGTATTTGTCCATATCGCGCCGTGATAAAGATACCGCTGGCAATAGCTCCCAGTGAGCATTGTTATGATTGCGAAGCCTGTATTGTGGTGACCAGGTGCATAACTTGTTAAGCTGAAGGCCAGTAGTGCCTAAGTTGATGGCCTTTTGTGACGTCCCATTTCTTGCTAGGCCCCTCTGAAAGTGAAGGGATAGATACTACTCTAGAGGGGGGGTGAATAGAGTTATCAAATTTTGCACAGACAAAACTTAATAGTCTACCCAACTCCCTTGGAGTGAAGTGCGGAATGAAAAGATTATAGATATTGATTTAACCTTAAAGCCTAACACAAGTGTTGTGTACAGACTCAAGTTAACTGTAATTACAGTTAAGCTTGGAAAAACCTAATCAGCAACTAGCAATCTAGTTATATCTAATCACAGCCACAATGCAGGAATTAAACAATGGAATCCAGACGACACAAGGAAATTTATAGTGGTTCCCCAAACAACTTGGGTACGTCCACTCTTCTACCCACACGGTAGGAATCCACTCAGGTTTTTGATCAGGTGCCCTGCCACCAACAGGATCTGCTTCAGGTAGATCCAGAAACCCTTTAGACTTTTGATCAGGTGTCTAAAAACCAAGCACAGGTTTTTGATCAGGTGCCCTGCCACCAAGGGATACTTTTGAAGGGAGTAATAACCCTGTACAAGGGGGGGAAGAAGGTTAAGATGTCTTCTCTATTTTACAATAGATTAGAGAAGCACAAAAGCTTGCACTGATCTAGAATGCTCTAAAGAATCAAGGCTCCCCCTGGCTCAAGAATGTCCAGGTGAAGTCTTGCTTCAGTGCAGAGAAACTCTTCAGAAATTTCTGAAGGAAAAAGCTACAGGAAGAAAGTAAATAATAAAATCAAAGTTCTTCAAGCAGCTATCTTCTTCTTCTTCTTCTTCAAAGGAACTCTGAGTTGAACTTCCTGAAAGCAGGAGAACTCAGGTGAAGAAGAGATGAAGATCTTAACACTTCTCAGTTAGATGGAGATTGCTGAGAGCAAGAAGCTTGAACTCGATGAAGGCTTGAGAGCTTGAGAGTGTGTGTAACACTGGTTAGCTATTAGCTAGCTTGAATCCTTCTTCAAAGGGTCCTTTTTATAATCATCAGCAAGCAACGGCTCTCTTCCATTTGAATTAATTGTCTTCTTCTAAGCCTTGAGACCTGGGCTGTAAATATCAAGAAGACAGAAATATCTTTGCAGCAAAACATTCTATAAAGGGAATAAACCACTTTCTAAGAAGCTGCAGGCTTAAAACAAATAACAGAAGGACTAAATAAAGTCACATCAGAAATAATCTCTTTATAGCAAAAGGAAGACTTTTCAGTCTAACGGCTATAAAGGGCTGACAATAGATAAAGTAAATTAAAATGACAGCTAATAAGACAAACAACTTTATCTTAAAAAGATTTGACTCAGGCAAAAGAGATGGAGCAAATATTGCCTGGTTAATTTATCATACAGCTTAAAATACTGTGACAGAAAATGTATTAATTAATTAAATATAATAAATAAATACAAAATACAAAGGCAGACAGAAAACGTCGAACGACCCTCGAAGATCGTCGAACGACGCACGGAGATCGTCGAACGACGCACGGAGATCGTCGAACTATCGGGCAGATAGTCGATCGATCCAGATAGTCGACCTATCGAAGAAGATAGTCGAACTACCTCGGCAGATAGTCGAGCTATCAGAACAGATAGTCGAACTATCAGATAGTCGATTTATCAAGGACAGATAGTCGAACTATCAAGCGCACAGAGATAGTCAACCTATCTAGCAGATAGTCGACCTACCTCAGAAAACAGATAGTCGATCTATCAAAAGATAGTCGAACTATCAAAACCAACCAGATAGTCGATCTATCAGCAGATAGTCGAACTATCAGATAGTCGACCTATCAGGACAGATAGTCGAACTATCAAAGGCAACAGATAGTCGAACTATCAAGACGAAACAGATAGTCGATCTATCAACAGATAGTCGAACTATCAAGGCGGAACAGATAGTCGACCTATCAACAGATAGTCGAACTATCAGATAGTCGATCTATCAGAGCAGATAGTCGAACTACCTCGCCAAGCAGATAGTCGAACTATCAACAGATAGTCGAACTATCAACGCAAAATAGATAGTCGATCTATCAACAGATAGTCGAACTATCAACGCAGACAAAGCGTCGATCAACTGATAGACGATCGTCGATCAGCCGATAGACGATAGTCGAGCGGCGTTCGACTATCGTCGAACGAAAAACTTACTTAACCAAATTCTCAATCTGGAAAAGAGAGGACTCTACAGCTAGACTCCTAACCATTGACCATAAGTATTTCTTGGGTCAAGGGGCACAAAGGAGAGGACTAAACTCAAATCAAAACTAGGGTACCAACAATCTCCCCCTATTTGAGTTAAGTCTCTCAACATCTAAAACATAAAGCTAGCTAAAGAGCAATAAAATAATACAGGAAAGATTTAAGAATTAACTAGCAGATTATCAAACAGATAAACACATATAGCACAACAGTTAATCAAACTATTAAGAATCTTTAGAGTCTGGTAAAGGATCAGAAGAACTAGAAACAAAAGAAATTTTTCTTAGAGGGTCATCTGATTCTTTCTTTGACATTTTCAGGTCCTGCGCACCAATGATCTTCAGCTCTGTAGCTCTGGGGACTACAGCTTCAGGATGCTTTTCCATGTATTTTGACGGATCAAAAATCTCAGGATTGACCTGGAACTTTTCAAATTCTTTCTTTCTGTAAGCTGACATGGTAGTAAGACCAGTCGTATCTTTACCTTCGGCTCTTGCTTTTCTTATTTGGGCTGCTCCAACTAGCTCTTGAAAGCGAGCCATCCTAAAGTTAGGATCGAGCTCAGGATTTTCATACACAGGCTCAGGAGAAGCAGCATCAGCTATTTTATCTTGAATAACTAGATAAGACATTAGAAGCAAACTTAGCAGAGAGGTTCTTGCTAGATATTTTAAAGCAAAGTGAACTATTTACCTTTAGAAACAATTTCCTCAGTCTGAACTGGTGTTGGAGATGTAATTCTCTTCTTTGGAGAAGGAGGTGGGGAAAAGGTTGGTCTTTGAACCACAGTCTCCTTCATTTGTCTTTGAGAACCAGAAAATGATTTGCCTTGAGAGCTTTGATAACCTTGTCTTGGCTGGGGCTGAACGTAAGCAGATCTTGCAGAAGAGGCACCAGGATTGGCTGATAGGTTCCCAGAGGCTCCTGCACCAGGAGGTGGAGGAGGACCTCTGGGAGTCCATCTTGAGACAGGAGTATCATACCTCTTAGTCCTTTTTCTTTCTTTCTGCTGATTCTTTGAAAACCTCATCCAGTGCTGAAAATCCTTGGATTTAGGGTCAATGCCCTTCAAAATGTAATAGGAAATATCATTATCCTTACTGGGAGGTGGAGGAGGAGCAGCTTTTCTTTTCTTTGAGGCAGCTTTCTTTCTCTTTGACTTCTCAGAAACATCAGAATCATCATCATCATCAGAATGAGATGAGGGAGGATTTTCATAAGGATCATAGGCTTCTGAAACAGCCTTTTCTTTAAGCTTAGAAGCAGATTTCTCCCTTTCCTCTTCCATGGCATCCAGAGCCAGAAGGGAATCTAAGTCCAACCCTGGAGAGTCATCCCAGATGGTTGACTTTTCAATTTGCAAATCTTTCTCTTTCTCTTTTAAAGATTGAACTCTTAAATCCCAGGCAGCTCTTGCTTGAGCTTCTTCCAAACTCAGAACAGGAGAGTCAACTTTGACTTCATCTTTCTCAGACTCATCTTCTTTATTATCTAAAAAGGATTCTAATTCAGGATCTACTTGAGTATCAAGAACACTTGGGTCAGCTTCAACAACAACTGCTATGATCTGAGCAGTTAAATCTTCTTTAATAATATCTGTAAAATTATGAATACATATCTGCTAAATAAGCTTGAATCATTCCTTCAAGGTATTCACAAACTATCAAATTAATCGACTCATCAACAAAACGAATGAAAGAGTTACCTTCATACTTAACTATCTCCCATGATTCATTCAGATATGAAGTTATAATTCCTTCCAGGAATCTAGCAATCACATGAGAGGTAAGATCTTCTAAGCAGACTTTAACTGCAATCTCAGATAGCAAGATTCCATCTGCTATTTCCTTATCAGACAAAACTGGAACTTTTTCTTTCTCAGCAGGAGCTATCTCTTCCTGGGCTGGAGCTATTTCTTCTTCAGCTGGATCTATCTCTTTCTCAGCAGGAGCAGATTCTTCCTGGGCAGACATGACTATATCCTTTATATCTGTAGGAGAGGCAGGATGGTCTGAGGCATCTTCATTGAACATCTCCCCCTGCCTGATTTCAGTAGATACTGAAACCAGGCCCCTTGAGGAAGATGGCTCAGCAGATTTTGAAAGGGATTTGATGGAGGCAGATAAGAGATCAATGGAGGCTGCAAGGGGAGCGATTGCCTCTTCAATCATGGTTTTGATTGAGGGGGTAATCAGCTCCACAATGCGGGAGATAAGCTCAGGAGAGATCTCAATAGATGAAGGATGTGAGGTGGATGGAGCTGCAGCAGATATGGTAGTGGTGCTGGGATGAGAAATGGTGTGGACAGGGGATCGAGCAGGAGATGGAGCAGGTGATGGAGCAGGAGCGTTAATTGGGGAATTAATGGGAGATACAGGAGGAGTAGGAATTCTCTCTGATCCTAACAAATCAAAGCTAGGAGCAGATATCCTAGCCAGATGAGCAGGTAGAGGAGAAGCTGGAGGAGACAGAGGAACAACCGTAATTGTTTCAGGAGCAGCAGAGGAAGAAGGTCGTACCTCAGCTGAAGTTGATGGTACTTCAACTGAGGCAGACGGCAAAGCAGAGGAGGAGGAAGGAAGAGCTGAGCCAGCTTCAACATGGTGAGGAGCGACTGATTCAGTCCTTGTGTCCTCAGATGTTGCTGGAGCAGGTTTCACAAATGTTCTCTTCCACTTAGAGAACAAGTTGGGGTCCATCTTCTTGCTTGCATTGATTGTTGTTGCAGTTGAACTTAGCAGCTGGGGGTATTTTTCTTTAAGGAAGATTCCAATGACCCTTCCTAGGGTGACTTCCTTCTTACCAGTCTTCTTCCTGATTAAATCAAATACAACTGCTGCCCAATCGATCCTTTTTCGATTAACAATTGCACACATGAGTGCGAATTGCTGCCTTGTTATATTGTCGTGGGCAGAGTGCTTACCCAGGAGCACTTTTCCTACTAACTCAGCCAGAAACTTGATTTTGAAAGGAAAATTCACTTTGAGCAGCTTCGTGGGAATGCCCTCAGCATGTCCCAGCTCAATCAGCATTCTTCCAAATTCCTGAGCGTCTTGCTCATAATCCTCATCACCAATAACTAATTCAAAAACATCAGATAAAACGGCCGGAGTCAGGATTACCTCTTCTCCGCCGATGGTACCGATCATCGATTCGTCTGTGGAAGACGACGTGAAAGCCCATTCTTTGATTTCTGGAATGTTGATCTTAATCCTTTCAGACATTAACTTTTCTAAACCCTGATCCCTGCAAAGCTATAGAACTTCTACTATTCCTGCATCGCAACCGCTGAAAGCGTCGAAATCCACGCTGAATCCTGCATCAAACTTCACGATGGCTAAAACTGCTGGAGAGACTGCCATGGATTCGCCGGAGAAAGCACGAGAAAGCTGCAGAGAACGAAGAAGACGAAACGCCCGGAAATCGCAAGCGGGAAAGCAGAATGCGAAAGGGCACGCTCCGTCGACGATAAAACACAAGATCTTTTAACCTAGGTCGACTATCGGCTTTATATTAGACCGGGAATAGTCGATCTATTAAAAAGATACTTGACCCGATAGTCGAACGGCCGTTCGACGATCGACTCAGAAGCAGAGTAGTCGAACCATTGTTCGGCTATTTCTGGCTTCACAAGCAACAAGCTGTCGTCGTTCAGAGATCGACGATGAGCTCAACCTGTTCGACGATGGTCGAACGTCGATCGACGATCTTCTAACCGATAAGCTATCATTAACCAGAGGTCGACGATAGGCTTAATTCGTTCGACGATCTTCGATCATCGTTCGACGATCTTCAAGCAGATTTCAACATAGGCAGATATTATCACACTTAGTCTCGTCCATTAATCATGCCTAGTTGAACTAAAAAGAACAGATGCTTCTGTTCATCTAAAGGCTTGGTGAATATATCACCTCTCTGAAACTCAGTGGATATGAACTCAAGACAGATCTTGTTCTTTTCCACACAATCTCTCAGGAAATGGTGCCTAATCTCAATGTGCTTCGTTCTAGAGTGGTGCACTGGATTTTGTGCAATTGAAATAGCACTGGTACTATCACACATGATCTTGGTGTTCTTGTGTGAGTAACCATAATCCACAAGCTGGTTTTGAATCCACAGGATCTGTGAACAACAACTGGCAGCTGCTATATATTCAGCCTCTGCAGTTGAAGTTGAGACAGAAGCCTGCTTCTTACAGAACCAAGAGACCAATCTCTCTCCCAGGAACTGGCAAGTTCCTGAGGTGCTCTTCCTGTCAACTCTGCAGCCAGCATAATCAGAATCAGAATATCCAATTAATTCAAATTCTGACTCAGCTGGGTACCAAAGTCCTAGATCTGGACATCCTTTCAGGTATCTCAGGATTCTCTTTAGAAGAATCAGATGAGATTCCTTGGGGTTGACCTGGAATCTAGCACAAAGGCATGTAGCAAACATTATGTCTGGCCTACATGCAGTTAGATATAATAGGGAACCAACAATGGCCCTATAATTCTTTTGATCAACTGGCTTGTCATGATCATCAGAATCAATAACTACATTAGTAGCCATGGGTGTAGGCATTGCTGAAGCATCAGCCATCCTAAATTTCTTTACCAGTTCCTTGGCATATTTGGATTGGGAGATGAAGATACCATCAGCATCTTGCTTAACTTGGAGACCAAGAAAGTAAGACAGCACACCCATACTACTCATCTCAAACTTAGAATGCATCAAGTTGGAAAACTTTTTGCACAGTTTGGGATCAGTGGAGCCAAAAATAATATCATCTACATACACCTGAACTAACAGGATTGTGTCCTTGTGATGCTTGACGAAAAGGGTTCTATCAACTACTCCCCTAGTAAAGTTGTGCTCTAACAGGAAACTAGCTAAGGTCTCATACCAGGCCCTAGGAGCTTGCTTTAGTCCATAAAGAGCTTTCTGCAACTTAAAAACATGAGAAGGCTGAGTTGAAGAAACAAACCCTGGTGGTTGTTCAACAAACACCTCTTCCTTAAGCTCACCATTTAGGAATGCACTTTTGACATCCATTTGGAACACCTTAAACTTCATGAAGGCTGCATAGGCTAAGAAGATCCTTATTGCTTCTAGCCTTGCAACAGGAGCAAAGGTTTGGTCATAGTCTATACCTTCCTCCTGTCTGTAGCCCTGAGCTACAAACCTAGCTTTATTCCTTACTATAATTCCATTTGCATCTAACTTATTTCTATACACCCACTTGGTGCCTATGATCAGTTGGCCTTTAGGTCTTGGAACCAAAGTCCAAACTTTACATCTCTCAAACTGATTGAGCTCCTCTTGCATGGCAATGATCTAGTGGGGATCTAGCTCTGCATCTTTAAAGGTGAGAGGCTCAACCTGTGAAAGGAAACAAGCATGCATCACATCCTATCTTAATTGGTGTCTTGTTTGCACACCAGCTGATATGTCTCCAATCACTTGAGATATGGGGTGATCTCTAAGTGTGACAATATCAGCAGGTGGGATGTGATCTTCAACAACAGTTGGGATTAATCCATTAGGAGGAATTTGATCTACTGTTGGTGGTACAACAACAGCTTCAACAGCTTCAGCAAAGTCTTCATCACTGTCTGATTCAGTGATCTGAAGAGTTGATAGTTGAAGAATTTCTTGAGGGGCATCAGGTACCTGCAAAGACCTGGAGGAAGGAGAATTTTCCTTCTCCTTGTAAAACATCTGAGACTCATCAAAAGTCACATGCACAGATTCTTCTATCTTACAGGTAGACTTGTTATAAACCCTATAAGCTTTGCTTACTTGGGAATATCCAAGCATAATTCCCATTGAAGCTTTTGCTTCAAATTTTCTAATATATTCTTTATTATTATTATGAATATAAACAGTACAGCCAAAAATTCTAAAGTAATTAATTTTTGGTTTCTTTCCTTTAAGCAACTCATAAGGAGTTTTACACTTAAGTTTGTGTATCAAACTTCTATTCAAGACATAGTTGGCTGTACTAACAGCTTCTGCCCAATAGGATAGAGGCATGTTAGCATCTGCCAACAATGTACTAGCAGCTTCAATTAGTGTTCTATTCTTCCTTTCAACTACCCCATTTTGTTGGGGAGTTCTAGGAGCTGAGAAGCTATGTTTGATACCTTCTCTCTCACAGAATTCTTGCATGAGAAGAGAGTCAAACTCAGTACCATGATCACTTCTAATCAAGGCCACATGAGTAGAGTACTCAGTCTGCACACAAAGTAGAAAGTCTGTAAGGGCTTTGAAGTTATCAGACTTAGTTCTCAAAAAGAAAACCCAACTGAACCTAGAGAAATCATCTACAATTACTAATGTGTAATACTTCCCTACTAAACTCTGTACATTTATTGGGCCAAAGAGGTCCAAATGTAATAAATACAGGATTCTAGGAGAATCACTTTTATTTACAGATTTAAATGAATTCTTGGTTTGCTTGCCTAGCTGACAAGCCTTGCATAGGCTCTCCTTCTTGTAGGGGCAAGAAGGTAAACCTCTAACAAGGTTGTGCTTAGATAACCTAGATATATTTTTAAGGTTTACATGACTAAGCCTTTTATGCCATAGGGAATTATTATTAAGGGTTACTTCATTAAACAGGCAGATTTCAGAGTGAGATGAATTAAAATCTACTAAATAAATGTTACCTATTCTAATACCTACTAAAATAACATTATTATTTAAAGTAATATTGCAAGAGAAATTAGAAAATGAAACCTGGTAGCCAGCATCACATAGCTGGCTGACTGAAATCAGATTATGCTTCAGTCCATTGACATAAGCAACTCTCTCGA
Source organism: Platanthera zijinensis (assembly GCA_039513925.1). Taxonomy (NCBI): domain Eukaryota; kingdom Viridiplantae; phylum Streptophyta; class Magnoliopsida; order Asparagales; family Orchidaceae; genus Platanthera; species Platanthera zijinensis. Next base: position 168,365,353 of record CM077078.1, on the reverse strand, counting down.
AAGTAACTGCTCCAATTGTGATCTTGCCATAGCCTTCTGTCTGACCACAGCTGGAGTCTCCAAAGATAACCTTTGGGCCAAGCTTAGCTTTGAACTTTGACAGTAGATCTTTATTTCCTGTCATATACTTAGAGCATCCACTATCCAAATACCACTTATTTTGAGTGATTGGATAGGCCTTCACCTGCAAGACAATTATTTAGACAGAGTGGACCCAGGTAACCTTGGGTCCCTTGTTTTTCACATAAGAAAAACTGGAAATATAAGAGAATGCAGGCTGAGGGTGATAACCTAGTGGGTGAGATCTCCTAGGTGGGATTCTCCATGCTGATGATGGGTCAACAAACCTAGGGTTTCTATTCTCATTTAGGTTTCTATGGAATTGATTATGATTTTGAAAATCATATTGAAATCGTCGATCGATGTTCGACGATGGGCGCTCAGATCGTCGAGCTTCGTTCGACCATGGAGCATCCGATCATCGAGCGGCGTTCGACGCTCTTTGCATTTCTTTGAAAAACTTCTTTCTTTTTTCTCTCTTAGCTTTATTTAAGGTTTTATTTACCAGATTTACTTGCTCAGTGTTCTTCTTTCCACTAGCTGAAATGAAGTTCACTGGAGCTGAAAGATTATTTTTAAGAAGGACTGGGGGTTCACTGGGAGAAGCTCCTAAGCCTAGTTTATCATTACCTGACCTAGTGTTAGTCATGCTGGTAATTTCTAACAGCTTAAGGCTTCTACCATTAAGGGATTCTTCTAATCTCTTAGACTTAGCTAACTCTATTTTAAGGAATTTAATTTCTTCACTACAAGTAGTGAGTTCTTCCTTTAACCTAATGTTTTCAGAGGCTATAGATTCTGAGTCAGCTAACCTATTTCTAAGTTCTTTTATTTCCTTTTCTGAGCTAATTAAATCTAAACATAAAGATTTATATTCTAACTTAAATTCTTCTGAAGTAAAATCATAAGAAGAAAGTACCTCATCTTCAGTAGGCATCTCTTCATCAGAATCAGAACTCTTTGCAGCAGAGTGGTTGCTGCAGGCATCTATTGCCATTAGGCAAACTTCTTTTGCCTTCTTCTCTTCCTCATCTTCACTAGAGCTTGATGAGGAGGATTCTTCATCAGAATCACTCCAGGTTTCAGCAATGAAACCTCTCTCCTTCTTCTTGTTTTTGTGGGAGGATGGCTTGGAGTGCTTCCTGTGTTGTTCCTTTTCTTTTCTATTTTCCTTGTTCTTCTCCTCTGGACACTCTGGCAAGATGTGTCCAGGCTTCCTGCAACCATAACAAATGATTTCTTTAGCCGGAGAGCGATCATACCTTGGTTTGTCTTCATAGCGTGAAGACTTCTTTCTGAACTCCTTTCTTCCCATCTTGAGAAATCTTTTGGCAAACAATGCCATAAGTTCCTCATTAGATTGGCCGCCTTCAGAGACATCTACAGCCTTAAGAGCTAGAGATTGCTCTTTTCTTGTTGGAGTGGGGGTCTTGGCTTCAGCTTCTGCTTCTCTGGTCTTCAGCACTTGCTCAAAAGACTTGAGCTTGCCGAGGAGAGCTTCAGTTGAGATCTCATTAGTACTTCTGGCTTCCTTGATGGGCCAGATTCTTAGATCCCATGTGCTAGGGAAGCACATAAGAATCTTATCATTGACCTCTGTCAATGATATGTCCTTGTCCAGGGTCCTCAGCTCATTGATGATTGAGCTGAGCCTGGTGTACATAGCTTCAACTGATTCAGCATCAGTTTTCTTGAAGTTCTCATACTGTGAGATAAGGTTGGACCTTCTGTCCTTCCTTTCATCAGCTGAACCAGCTACAATCTGATTCAGTGTGTCCCACATGGCCTTTGCTGAGGAGCAGTCAGCCACCTTCTGGAACATCTCATCAGACATTGTCTGAGCCAGTATGTTCATTGCCTTGGCATCTGCAATTTTGGCCTTCTTGTATTCATCATTGTAGTCTGGAGGAGGCACTGCACTCATATCAGATGATGAGGCAGTGGCAGCAGCAGGTGCTCTTGGGGGACCTGACAAAATAGAAGCAAAGATGCTTTCATCAATAGAGTTCATATATAATTTAATCCTTGCCTTCCAGATGCCAAACTTTGCTAAGTTGCATGCTGGAGGTCTGGTGCTAGAATAATCCTTAGACTGGGCCATGATAGTGAATATCTATAAGCTCTTGGTATCTATCAGGATCTTGTGACTTAGGTGTTAGCCTATACAGTCAGTCAACCTCCCTCTGATACCAATTGAAAGTGAAGGGATAGATACTACTCTAGAGGGGGGGGGTGAATAGAGTTATCAAATTTTGCACAGACAAAACTTAATAGTCTACCCAACTCCCTTAGAGTGAAGTGCGGAATGAAAAGATTATAGATATTGATTTAACCTTAAAGCCTAACACAAGTGTTGTGTACAGACTCAAGTTAACTGTAATTACAGTTAAGCTTGGAAAAACCTAATCAGTAACTAGCAACCTAGTTATATCTAATCACAGCCATAATGCAGGAACTAAACAATGGAATCCAGACGACACAAGGAAATTTATAGTCGTTCCCCAAACAACTTGGGTACGTCCACTCTTCTACCCACACCGTAGGAATCCACTCAGGTTTTTGATCAGGTGCCCTGCCACCAACAGGATCTGCTTCAGGTAGATCTAGAAACCCTTTAGACTTTTGATCAGGTGTCTAAAAACCAAGCGCAGGTTTTTGATCAGGTGCCCTGCCACCAAGGGATACTTTTGAAGGGAGTAATAACCCTGTACAAGGGGGGGAAGAAGGTTAAGATGTCTTCTCTATTTTACAATAGATTAGAGAAGCACAAAAGCTTGCACTGAGCTAGAATGCTCTAAAGAATCAAGGCTCCCCCTGGCTCAAGAATGTCCAGGTGAAGTCTTGCTTCAGTGCAGAGAAACTCTTCAGAAATTTCTGAAGGAAAAAGCTACAGGAAGAAAGTAAATAATAAAATCAAAGTTCTTCAAGCAGCTATCTTCTTCTTCTTCTTCTTCAAAGGAACTCTGAGTTGAACTTCCTGAAAGCAGGAGAACTCAGGTGAAGAAGAGATGAAGATCTTAACACTTCTCAGTTAGATGGAGATTGCTGAGAGCAGGAAGCTTGAACTCGATGAATGCTTGAGAGATTGAGAGTGTGTGTAACACTGGTTAGCTATTAGCTAGCTTGAATCCTTCTTCAAAGGGTCCTTTTTATAATCATCAGCAAGCAACGGCTCTCTTCCATTTGAATTAATTGTCTTCTTCTAAGCCTTGAGACCTGGGCTGTAAATATCAAGAAGACAGAAATATCTTTGCAGCAAAACATTCTATAAAGGGAATAAACCACTTTCTAAGAAGCTGCAGGCTTAAAACAAATAACAGAAGGACTAAATAAAGTCACATCAGAAATAATCTCTTTATAGCAAAAAGAAGACTTTTCAGTCTAACGGCTATAAAGGGCTGACAATAGATAAAGTAAATTAAAATGACAGCTAATAAGACAAACAACTTTATCTTAAAAAGATTTGACTCAGGCAAAAGAGATGGAGCAAATATTGCCTGGTTAATTTATCATACAGCTTAAAATACTGTGCCAGAAAATGTATTAATTAATTAAATATAATAAATAAATACAAAATACAAAGGCAGACAGAAAACGTCGAACGACCCTCGAAGATCGTCGAACGACGCACGGAGATCGTCGAACTATCGGGCAGATAGTCGATCGATCCAGATAGTCGACCTATCGAAGAAGATAGTCGAACTACCTCGGCAGATAGTCGAGCTATCAGAACAGATAGTCGAACTATCAGATAGTCGATTTATCAAGGACAGATAGTCGAACTATCAAGCGCACAGAGATAGTCGACCTATCTAGCAGATAGTCGACCTACCTCAGAAAACAGATAGTCGATCTATCAAAAGATAGTCGAACTATCAAAACCAACCAGATAGTCGATCTATCAGCAGATAGTCGAACTATCAGATAGTCGACCTATCAGGACAGATAGTCGAACTATCAAAGGCAACAGATAGTCGAACTATCAACAGATAGTCGAACTATCAAGACGAAACAGATAGTCGATCTATCAACAGATAGTCGAACTATCAAGGCGGAACAGATAGTCGACCTATCAACAGATAGTCGAACTATCAGATAGTCGATCTATCAGAGCAGATAGTCGAACTACCTCGCCAAGCAGATAGTCGAACTATCAACAGATAGTCGAACTATCAACGCAAAACAGATAGTCGATCTATCAACAGATAGTCGAACTATCAACGCAGACAAAGCGTCGATCAACTGATAGACGATCGTCGATCAGCCGATAGACGATAGTCGAGCGGCGTTCGACTATCGTCGAACGAAAAACTTACTTAACCAAATTCTCAATCTGGAAAAGAGAGGACTCTACAGCTAGACTCCTAACCATTGACCATAAGTATTTCTTGGGTCAAGGGGCACAAAGGAGAGGACTAAACTCAAATCAAAACTAGGGTACCAACACCCTCACATGCATTTTAAGTCAAGGGAGTAGACTAAGGCTCGGGGTGCACTACATTCGGAAAGCATCGAGTGCGTCGACTGGAATCAAAGCATCGGGTGATCTCGACGCCTTTCTACAAAGCGTCGAGTGATACTCGACGCATACAATGGTTGGACTTAGAATATTTTTAGGCAGTGGGATTCGTCGAAATTTGTCGAGTGATCACGACGCCTTTTGACGAAGCATCGAGTGATACTCGACACATGCGGCGAATTAGACTTAGAAGATTAAGAGAAACACGTCGACGATACTCGATGATTTTGTTTAGTTGGACACGGCGAATTGTTCGGAATTACTTAGACTATTTGGCTGATTCATCGAGATGACACAGATAATTCATATGATTTGTCGAGTATATGCGATGAATTGGACTTAGAAGAATTTTCGGTCAGACTGTGTTTACTGATTTATACTTACGGGCTGAACAGGGTTCGAGTCCTATGCTGAACGATGCCTTTATGACCAATCTATTCAAGGGTACTTATTTAATGTAATAATGGGCAGTCTAATGAGAATGTGACATGTGGCAGAGTAACCCTAACTCTAATACTTCCTTATAAAAAGGAATGATCGAAAACCCTAGCCGTCTTCGACTTCCTTGCCGAGTCATTCTTTTGGTGTCGAACTCGACAAGAACGAAGAAGTTGCCAAAGGTGGACTTCCTGGAGAAACTCCGGACATCCTGAAGGAGAATGAGGCTATTTCTCTCGGTGACTCCTTGCCTTTAGAGAACGATCTGAAGAAGAGTCAGACACCGCCATGCCGTCGAAACGAAGAACCCGATCTATAGCCGGAAATAAGGTGAGCTTCCTACCCTCTCCCTTGGTGCTAGATCTTTAGTTATGAAATAAGAGAGATGTCGGCTCAAGAGAGCTTGTCTTTGGTGCGTAATGAAGATCTCCTAGGAAGAGACCACGCTAGGACCTTTGTCCTAGATTTTTATTATTTTCAACCTCTCCTCTCTTCATTATGAAGATGATGGACTTGGTTTCGTGAAGAATGGTAGTCTATTGAGGGTGAATAAGGGAGGAGGAAGAGCTGAATATAATTTTGTATGAATGGCTAGAGGAAGAAGACGAACCGATGTCATTCGTTTGACTTTACGATGCATGCAAAAATCTGATTTTTGTATGCAGCAAGCTTCATGCTCGATTTATTCCATGTTCCAAGAACTTATAGGTCTTGGGATGAACACATAAGTTATAGCCCTCGGAAATACCTTTCTAAAGGATGGTTGTACGTTTTCTGTTGAGCAATATTTCTCTCGCAAAGTGCAAAAGAAGTTTCTACGTAAAACTAACATAACGTCGGAGTAGACTTTTCTCTAAGTATGTTATGTGTTAGCCGTGCATCCGGATTTTTGGGAAGATCGTAGCCAAAATATATTTTGGATTTGGTGAATTTATTCATATGTAACCATGGTTAGCTAATAGTTTTGGATGGACCTTGGTTGTACAAATGATTTATTCATGAAATCCGGTAAAGATGCACTTAATAACAATGCAATGAATGTTATAAGTGTAGGAAGAGTTTGTGATGCATGATGAATGAATGTGTAATCTATAGCTATGCGGTAATTTATAATCATTGGAAGAACATGTGATGTATTCCTCGTAAAATTGTGTTGATCATGTAGAAGAATAAATGATATGTTGAATGTTTAATGATATAAAGTCTGGGGAAGGATAAATGAATTGATATACATGTGCATTCTGGATTATAGAAAATTGCTAGATGAGAAAACATCCATGGCCATGTGATGTGTTAGTCACTTATCTCAAGTAATGAAGATATGACGGGATTGACAACTAAGAAGATTAGACTCCCTGGCTAAAGTAGGCCTTGTGTGCTTGGAGCAGGAGTAAGTTGTTATGAAGGGACTTAGTGTGGATCCCTTGCGTGCTTTTGAGTACGAGATTGGTATAATGATAAGGGACACAGTGTGGAGCCCTTGCGTGCTTTTGAGCACGGGATTAGTATGATGGGAAGGGACTTTGTTGGAGCCCTTGGATGTTTAATGGCTTGGCTAAGAGTAACTGCTTGCGATGTGTGTTGATACGTGGTGTCATAATCCTGGGTTAAGGATAGTGTGGCAGGTCTACGAGCTCGCCATTCATCACACCGACGGGAGTTGGAAGATAGACTTTGGCCGGTTGGGCTTAGTCCTCGGTTCTCATTCCCGAGGCTCCTTCCGTGCCAACTGGACGGTTCAGCTTGGTCCTTTGGTGATATACTCCCAGAGGCTCCTTCCATGCCACAACGATAGGCAAGTTTGGGTTGTGTTCTTGGTGCACATCTACCCAAGACCCCTCTGAGCTATAGTATGCAGAGGCTCCGCTATTGTGTTCTGGCAGAGGGGTCTTACAAATGGTATCAGCTTGCAACGATCTTGAACTAAAGAAGTAATTGAACAATGGTGTAACCCACGCTCGATTGGTCAGTTTGAGGGAAAACTGACATAGCAAAAGCAGTGGTGTGCCCATGTGTAATTCACACTAAGTATGTCTAGTTGTTACCCTATGATTAGCTAACCTGACCTTAGGTTTGTACCTTTATACGTAGATCCCGACATGTATAAAGCCAGTAGTGGGCACTCCCTCCCCTTGTGTCCCTACTCAATTTCAACAGTCAGAACTGGGACAAACCCTCGCAGTAATCTTAGATGCGTTTATATCTCAGCAAGACCCGATATAGCAGTAGCCCCGGGTTCAAACTGGTTGAGTACCTTCCGAGCCCTCTCCCCACCTGCTTACCATAGGACGGAGTCAGCTGTTCGTACTGAGGAGTGGCTAGATACTGTGCAAGAATTGATGGTCGAAATCAGATGTCCAACCATCATGGTTGTTACTTTAGCTGTATCCGTCTTAGAGTCACACACAAAGAGGTGGTGGAAGTCCATCATAGGCTCCACTTTTCAAGCACGTGTATACACTGACATCAACTTGAATGAATTTTCTGACGCCTTCTTAGAGAATTTCATACCTTCCATGACTCGTGATGAGCTCAAAGAAAGATTTCTGCAATTGAAACAAGGATCCAAGTCAGTCGTGGAGTATCAACGGGAGTTCCAGCATCTTGCGAGGTTTCCAGACTCCTATAGTTTGGATGATCGCGGGTACGCGAAACGGTTCTACAAAGGCTTGCGAGATCACCTAAGAAAAGCACTTTTATTTATAGTGGACTCGAGCCCGACGGAGATAATTGATATGCAAAGAGGTTGGAGGCGGACCATTTGGGAGTCCAGGCTAGTGGTAAGAGACCCGCGGAGGGCGTGATGGAAGCAGGACCAAGATTTAGGAGGAGGCAGAAGCTCACGGCGGAAGAAGAAATCAAAGAGGGGGTGGTCATTTCCATCAAAATGTTAGGATTGAGTGCCTGGCCTCACAGCCAGCGTTGCCTCCACCTCCACATTTAAAACCTTATCAACAACCTGGAGGGCCGTTCGGGCAAGTTTGTTTCCAGTGTAATCAGTCGGGCCATATTTGGCATTTCTGCCCCCAACTAGCTGGAAATGCTCCCCTATTTTTCCTCTAGCAACTCCGCGAGGATGTGGGCAAGTTCGTGGTCGAGGGCAGGGACCACGAGGAAGGAATCCTAGACCTTCTCGAGAGTAGATGTTTGCTCTAAATATGACTCAGGAGCGGAATCCTCAGGACGTGATTGCAGGTATGTCATAATTTGTTTAATATATTATGAAATTTTTTCCTTAGCTTGCCTGAGTTTGTGCTAGGAATCTCGCGGTGAGATTGTTATAACTTGATATTTAGGCACCGTGATTATTAGTGGGAGACCGGCACACACTCTATTTGATGTCGGTGCCACTCATTCGTTTATCTCGGCGGACTTTGTAAAAGATTTAAATGTCGTGCAATATTTCACTGGTATCACTCGGAGAGTACGCCTCCCAGACAGCTCTGAGATGACTTCGTCCACCAAGTGCGACTTGGAAGTGTATATTGGAGGAAAACTTTTTGAAACCCCTACAACAGTGTTGGGGATGCCAGAATTTTATCTTTTTCTGGGTATGACATGGTTGGATTGACACCATGCTAGAATTGATTGTGCGACGAAGCAAATCACCTTAAGGCATGTAGACTCAGAGATCATTTTCCAAAGGAATAGATTTGTACCCTGAATGTTGTTGTCTTCAATTCAGACCCTTAAGGCCCATATGAAAGGGGATGAGGTGTATATGATATGTTTCGAACTAAAAGAGATGGAGGCAAGCATGAAAGATGTGCTAGTGGTGCGGGATTTTCCTGAGATATTTTTCGAGAAGCTGCCAGGATTACCCCCACATAGAGAAATAGACTTTCAGATCAAACTAGTATAGGGTGTCAAGTCCATCTATCAGACCCCTTATAGAATGGCTCCAAAGGAACTCGTTCAGTTTAGAGTTCAGTTGCAGGAGTCAGTAGAATAAGGGTTTGTTCATCCCATTTCATCACCATGGGGAGCCCCTATTTTGTTTGATAACAAGAAGGATGGATCACTACAGTTGTGCATAGACTACGGGGAACTCAACCGACTGACGGTGCGGAACACCTACCCTTTACCCCGGATCAACGAGCTATTCGATCAGTTGGTGGGAGCGCATTGGTTTTCCAAATTGGATTTGCGTTCGGGGTATTATCAGTTGAGGATACAAGAAAGGATATTCAAAAGACAGCTTTTAGCTTGAGATATGGTTTATACGAGTTCACGGTGATGTCGTTTGAGCTCACGAACACTCCTTCTGCATTCATGAGTTTGATGAACATGGTGTTTGAGCCGTATTTGGACGTTTTCATCATCATATTTATTTATGACATTTTGGTCTACTCAAAGACAGAAGAGGAGCATGCTGAACATTTGCCTTAGTTTTAAGGAAACTAAGAGAGCACTCCTTGTTTGCTAAGTTCAACAAGTTTGAAATTTGGCTCCGAGAATTTGCCTTCTTGGGCCATGTTATTAGTGGTGCTAGATTAGATGTAGACCCGGCCAAGGTGCGTGCTGTGAAGGAGTGGTCTCCTTTGAGGTCGGCGGCCAATGTACGAAGTTTTCATGGACTTGCAGGGTATTATCGCAAGTTTGTGGAGGGATTTTTGAAGATATCCCTTCCTCTCAAAGCCTTAATAAAGAAAGGTATGTCATATGAGTGTACACCCTAGTGTGAGGCTATGTTCCAAGAGATAATGGATCGACTTACCTCCGCAGTAATCCTAGCCCTTCCATCCGGGAAGGAAGGATTTCAAGTTTACATTAATGCGTCTTATCAAGGGATGGGAGCAGTGTTGATGCAGCATGAGCATGTGATTGCTTACACTTCAAGATAGATGAAGAAGCATGAGATTAATTACCCAATGCATGATTTAGAGTTGGGGGAAGTGGTCTTCGTCTTAAATATTTGGAGACACTATCTCTACGGAGTTCATTGTGAGATTTTCTCGGACCATAAGAATTTGAAATATGTTCATTTTCAAAAGGAGCTGAATTTGAGGCAACGACGGTGGTTAGAATTTTTGTGTGATTATGAGTTTACGGTTAACTACCACCCCGGGAAAGCAAACTACGTAGCTGATGGATTAAGTAGAAAGATACTAGCATCGAGCCCTGAGTCTCGAATGATGTCTATGGAATTGGCTCAGGTGCTCGAGGAGATGGAGATTACCCTGGTGAGAAAGAATCACTCTGATATGCATACAGAATACTTGGCTGCCTTGACTATAGTATGTGACATCCATGAGTGGATCCAGGCAGAGCAAGGGAAGGATACTGCTTTGGCCCCTATTATTAAGGAACTTGAGAATGGTTCTGTTGAAGGGTATGATTTGAAGAAAGGCCTCATTCATTTTCATGTCAGGTTCTATATTCCCGAGGGCGGTGGAATCTGGGAAGACATCTTAAGAGAGGCTCATTGCACCACGTATTTAGTACATCGCGGGATTTCCAAGATGTATAATGACTTGCGGAAGACTATGTTCTGGCCAGGAATGAAGAGAGCTGTTAAGTATTACATTATGCATTGTGAGGCTTGTCAAAGGGTTAAGGTGGAGTGTAAGAGCCCGAGAGGATTATTACAGTCATTACCCATTCCTGAGTGGAAGTTCGAGGATATCTCCATGGACTTTGCCCACGGGTCGCCTAGCTCGCACTCTGGGAACGATTCAATTTGGGTGATTTTCGATCGCTAGACGAAGGTTGCTAGGTTCATTCCAATGAGGAAGGAGTCGCATGTTGATATTTTGGTGCGTCTCTTTGTGAAGCAGTCTTTGCAGTACTATGGGGTGCCCAAGACAATTATCTCTGACTGCAATGGTCACTTCACTTCCAAGGAGGTTAGATCATTTCAAGCATATATAGGCTCCAACCTTACCTTTAGTACAATTTTTCATCCTCAGACGGACGACCAGTCTGAGAGGACCATCAGAACCATGGAAGATTTGTTAAGATTGTGCGTGTTGGATAGGGGTGAGCCATGGGAAAGGCTCTTGACTCTAGTGGAGTTTTCATACAACAATAGTTATCAAGCTAGCATCGGAATGGTGCCCTACGAAGCACTTTATGGTAGGAGGTGTATAACTCCATTATCATGGGTACATGATGAAGACCCAAAGACTTTGGGAGTGGAGTATATTGATGATACTGATGATATGGTTAGATTGTTACGAGACTACATGCTGGAGTCTCGGAGTCGGTAGACAAAGTACTATAATACGAAGCACCAGATGGTGGAGTTCCAAGTGGGTGACAATGTGTTCTTTAAGATCAGGCTAATGCATGGAGTGTCACGTGTATGCGGTAGAAAGAAGCTCAACCCGAGATATGTGAGGCCTTATGTTATATTAGAAAGAAATGGCTCTTTGGCATATCGGCTGGAGCTACCACCTGAGTTAGAAAATTTGCACGACGTCATCCATGTGTCGTCACTATGGAAAGCGCTACTACAACCCGATCAGCGTGTCCCCACTACAAATGGAATAGTGGTAACTAATATGTCTGTTCGACTAGATCTATTGCGGATAGTAGACACCGAGACAAGAAGCTTGCGGCGAAAGAGTGTTCCTTTGGTGAAGTTCCAGTGGTCTAATCATGGAAAATATGAGTATTCTTGAGAGCCGGTGGACTTGATGCGGATGCGCTACCCGGAGTTGTTTCCCCAAGGTAAACTTAAACGCATACCTTGTATTCTTCGTACTTTGTCCCCCCCCCCCCCCACATACTTAGCCTAATTTCGGGGACAAAATATTTTATCTTTTTTATAGGATTATAACATCCCATTTCATGCTAGACCCCTCGCACGCATTTTAAGTCAATGGAGTTGACTCAAGCTTGGGGTGCACTGGATTCAGGAAGCGTCGAGTGTGATGACTTGACTCAAAGCGTCGGGTGATCACGACGCCTTTCGGATAAGCGTTGAGTGATACTCGATGCATACGACACTTGGAATTAGAATATTTTCGGGCAATGGGATTCGTCGAAATTTGTCGAGTGATCACGATGCCTTTCGAGGAAGCGATGAGTGATACATGGCGCATGTGATGTATTGGACTTAGAAGATTCAAAGAAACTTGTCGACAATACTCGACAAATTCATTGACTTAGACTCGATGAATTCGTCGGGTTTACTTAGACTGTTTGGTCGATTCATTAAGATTAGACGGAAAATTCCTACGATTTGTCGAGTATATACGACGAATTGGACTTAGAAGAATTTTCGGCTAGACTGTGTTTGCTGATTTATACTTACGGGCTGAACCGGGTTCGGGTCCTGTGCTGAACGGTGCCTTTATGACCAGTCTTTTCAAGGGGACTTATTTAATGTAATAATGGGTGGTATAATGAGGAAGTGACATGTGGTGGAGTAACCCTAACTCCAAAACTTCCCTATAAAAAGGAATGACAGAAAACCCAAGCCGTCTTCGTCTTCATTGTCGAGTCTTTCTTTTCGTGCCGAGCTTGACGAGAATGAAGAAGTTGTTGGAGGTGGACTTCCTTGAGAAACTCTTGACCTCCTGAAGGAGAACGAGGTTGTTTCTCTTGGTGACTCCTTGCCTCCAGAGAACGATCCAAAAAGGAGTCGGACACCGCCATGCCGCCAAGATGAAGAACCCAATCTATGACCAGAAATGAGGTGAGCTTCCTACGCTCTCCCTTGGTGCTATATCTTTAGTTATGAAATAGGAGATATGAAGGCTCAAGAGAGCTTGACTTTGGTGCGTGATGAAGATCTCCTAGGAAGAGACCACTCTAGGACCTTTGTCCTAGGGTTTTATTGTCTTCAACCACTCCTCTCTTCATTATGAAGACGATGGACTTGGTTTAGTGAAAAATGGTGGTCTATTGAATGTGAATAAGGGAGGAGGAACATCTAAATGTAAATTTGTATGAATGGCTAGAGGAAGAAGACGAACTGATGTCATTCGTTCGACATTACGATGCGTGCAAAAATGTGATTTTTGTATGCAGAAGGCTTCATGCTCAATTTAAGCCATGATCCAAGCACTTCTAGGTCTTGGGATGAACAAGAAAGTTGTAGCCCTCGGAAAGACCTTTCCGACGGATGGTTGTACGTTTTCTGGTGAGCATTGTAGCTCTCGCAAAGTGTGACGGAAATTGCTGCATTAAACTAACGTAAGGTGGGTGTAGACTTTTGTTTAAGTAAGATATGTGTTAGCCGTGCATCCGTATTTTTGGGAATATCATAGAAAAATGATATTTTGGATTGTGTGAATTTATTTATATGTAACCATGGTAATCTAATGATTTTGGATGGACCTTGGTTATACAAATGATTTATTCATGAAATCCGGTAAAGATGCACTTAATAACAATGCGATGAATGTTATAAGTGTTGGAAGAGTTTGTGATGCATGATGCATGAATGTGTAATCTATTGTTATGCGGTAATTTACAATCATTGGAAGAACATGTGATGTATTCCTTATAAAATTGTGCTGATCATGTAGAAGCATAAATGATATGTTGAATGTTTAATGATATAAAGTCTAGGGAAGGATGAATGAATTGATATACATGTGCATGCTTGATTATAGAAAAGGGCTGGATGAGAAAATGCCCATGGGCATGTGATGTTTTAGTCACTATTCTCAGGTAAAGAAGATATGACAGGATTGACCACTAAGAAGTTTAGTCTCCCAGGCTAAGTTAGACCTTGTGTGATTGGAGCACGAGTAAGTTATTATGATGGGACTCAGTGTGGATCCCTTGCGTGCTTTTGACAATGAGATTGGTTTGATGATCAGAGACTCGGTGTGGAGCCCTTGCGTGCTTTTAAGCTTGGTATTGGTATGATGGGAAGGGACTGGGTTGGAGCCCTTTAATGTTTGATGGCATGGCTAAGAGTAACTTCATGCAGTGTGTGTTGACATGCGGTGTCATAATCTTGGGTTAAGGATAGTGTGGCAGGTCTATGGACTTTCCAGTCATCACACCGACGGGAGTTGGCAGATAGACCTTGGGCGGTTGGGCTTGATCCTTGGTGCTCATTCTCGAGGATCCTTCTGTGCCAAGTGGATGGTTTTGCTTTGTCCTTTGGTTATACGCTGCCAGAGGCTCCTTCCGTGCCACGAAGATAGGCCAGTTTGGGTTGTGTTCTTGGTGCACATCTACCCGAGACCCCTATGAGCTGTATTACACAGAGGCTTCGATGTTGTGTTCTTAGCATTGAGGCGTACGGAGGCCTAGGTCTGGTAGTGTGGATACCGGCTTAGTAGTGGAGATGCCCGCTCTACTGTCACCGTCTGACCATGATAGATGACGCTTGAGGTTAGCGACCTACTCGAAAAGTGGGAACTAAAGGTCTATGTAGACAAAGCAAGTGTGCACGTGTGTGTGTACATGGGTGAGTAATCATATTGCATTCATATCATAACATTGCATTGCACCGCAAAAGATCCTCGTCATATAAATTTGTATGCGCATTTTTTTATGATGAGTTACTTTCTATTAAGCCGTTCCTTAACTTATAAATCTGGATGGCCATTTATATAAGTTAAGTTACATTTCTATGGTAGAATAATTTGTTATAGTGATTGCTCTTACCTTTATAGAATTGCTAGTGTAGAATGATGTTATTACTTGTTATACACTAATATTGCTACTCTGATGATGGATAGAAATATACCACCTGCTTGTACACACAATTTATATATATATATATATATATATATATATATATATATATATATATAGTACCTTTCCTTCTTTCTCCCACCTGGTGCCTAAGAGTCGATGGGGTGAGCGGATGTGATAGACACTTAGTCTTAATGACTAACGGTTGCTACGTCTACCATTTTAGAAGGAAACCCAGCGGACAAAGTAGCAGTAGTAGCAGGTTATATAGGAGGGAAGTCAGGCCAGGCGAAAGGGCATGATACAACGATACCCTAGTTGCCTTCGGTGGCTGGTGTGAATTTGAGCATTGTGGTGCAGCCTTCGGGAAATTTTGTTGTACTCTGATATTAAAGGAACTAATGTAGTTCCTTATTATTCAAGTACTACATTTGGACATTTACTTATTGTGATACTATGACTTCTGTATATTTCTTTATGTTGGGTTGGCATGGATGATATTTGTGAAAGCCGGCAAGATAGGCGTCTTGTAGTACCAGTCAACTCATTTGTTGATGCTACCGCAAGCCGGCTGTTCTGGGCATACGACTCCCCTCGGTCGTGTGTTGTGTTCCAGGAGGGGGGTCTTACACCTTTTGCGTCGACCAGTGGGATAACGTTACTTATCATATTTACAGGCTTAGGTGAGGCTGACCCATATCATGTTGGTTGTTCGCGATGATTGAGCCGGGCAAATCTGATCTGAAACTGTACAGTAAGAATCGGTGAAGAGGTAGCTCCTCGATGCACCAGACTTGGGGAAGTCTGGGAAGCATAATAGCTTGTGAGCGACAGACTCTCAAACATCTAAGTGAGGGATGCTTAAGATGGAGGAGGGACTTGAAATTCAGTATACCTATAGTGTGCCCGTAGTGTACGGGACGTGTGACCGCGCATACCTTCGTATATGTTGGTTGTGCAATTATATAAAATGAAATACTCCTTGATTGCAGGGAAGGAGGACCACCGCCCCGTGAATGGGGTGTGGTCGTTATAATTGTGGTCAGCTAATACAGAGCATTGCTTTATTTTGCCGCATCTTTATGGGATGGTCTTATGCATATACTGATGAGCCAAGCGGGAAGTAGCGGGCTGAAGCCCTTTTTGCTTTGCTGGCCCTCGAAAGCTGAAGTGCTCATTTACTGCTTTCATGTGTGGCCGACCAACGTGTCGATGTATGCAATCCACTCTTTTTATGTGTAATCATGTATGACCTTAAGGCCGAATATTTAAGTAAACTGTCATTCTAAAGTTTTATATAATGGACATTCAGTCTTATGGGTTATTATTACTCCATTGCTTCCGCTAGAATGCAATTCAATAATAGGTTACGATGATGTTCAGTATTTTATTTAGTACTGCCTTCATCTGTTCATGGAATATGTCATGGGGCCCCGGACGGACCTTTCATTATATTCTTCGTGACGGGCATGGTGTTACAATTTGGTATCAACTCCTAGTGTCAATCCCTTCTTTTTCGAATTCGGGGTCAAATTCTTGTAAGGGATAGTGAGCATGCGTGTGCGTTATCATTTCAAAGTCAAATAACTCATGAATGTTCACTTAGAAATGAAAAAATACACATGTTTGAGAAACCTGCATGTTCCTATAATTGTTGTTTGCAATGTTGATAGTCATTTAATTATGTGTTTCACGATTATGGGTGATGAGGAGTGGTATAGGGCAATCTTATCCTCAGCACTCTACTGAGAGTAGTGCACCAGCTGAGGTGCCTACACCTCCTTCTACTGAGACTATTCGCTTAGTTGTTTAAGCTATCTTTGTAATAATCAATGCGCAACCAGGAAAGCTAGTATAACCTCCTACTCATGTAGTGGCCCCGACACCGGTTAGCGTAATTGAGCCTGTGATTGTGAAGCAAGTGGCTGAAAAGCCATTAGCAGCGAGACAAGCTACAAAAAAACAACTGAAACACTCTCTGAGCTTAAATCCTCCTACGTTTACGGGTATTGGAACCCCAACTTAAGCTGAAGATTGGCCTTCTTGGATAAAGAGAACACTGACAGCAACAGAGATGGAGGAAGCACAAAAAATCACCTTAGCTACTTTTCTATTGGATGGAAAGGCGAGACATTTGTAGGACGAGTTAGAGATGCATCAATTTGCTGGCAGACAACTGATATATGTCTCAATGGATGAATTCTCGAGGTTGTTTCCGGCAAGGTATCTCCTTTTTGCGTAGCGGATTGCGATGGAGATCCAATTCTAGAGGTTGACTCGGGATGACAGTCTGGTGGATGACTATTTGCACTAGTTTACAAGACTTGGTCGTTATGTAGGATCTACTTTTGTTGATGAGGAGCGTAAGACCAACAGGTTTTATGAAGGTCTACGGGATGATCTGAGATTACTTCTATCAGTTTTGATGTCGCAAGGGTTTCTGACCTTGGCGAACACTGCTCGATCCCTAGAGCAAGATATGAAGAGGGTCCAACATAAAAAGGACTTGGTGGTGAATAAGCTGGAGTTCAAAGTGTCAAACTCTACAATGTCTGGGCAAAACAGGTGGAGGAAGAAGTCTAGGTTTTTAGAGCCAACTTTTTCTGTTGTTTCTAGTGCGACTTCCGGGCGAGGCCCAATAACTTGTTATACTTGTGGCAAGCCAGGACATATTGCTCGAGAATGTCACAGTGGTCCTCCAAGGACGGAGAAAAAGGTGGGTGTGTCATATGCAGAGAAAGAGAAGGCAGTGGAGTCAAATGCATCTCATTATACTCCAGCGCTACCCAGAGTATACAATCTTGGCCAATAGGATGTCATTAAACAAGGCGATGTTGTGATATATACTATTTAGTATACAACTTTTACTACTTTATATACTATATTTATGCATTGCTTATTTAACTTGTTCATATTAGGCTATATCCTAATCTTGGACTATCTGGCGAGAACAATATTTCATACATCAGTTTCTCATTCCTTTCTGTCTGAGGACTTCGTGTTGCGAATCTGAGTGCATCCGTTTATGTGTACAGATAGATTGGATGCATTGATGCCTAACGGATGTTTGATGTGTGTACATAGAGCTTGTTGTGTTAAGGTGCGGATAGGAAGTCATGAGTTTGTCCTGGAAGCATCTGTGCTAACAATATCAGAGTTTGATGTAATCTTTGGTATGGACTGGATTTCAGAGCAGCATGCATGCGTTGATTGCAAGTATAAGGAAATCACACTAGGACATAACACCTTAAGCGAGACTAAGTTTGTTGGTATGCAAGGATCGAGTAAGATATTGATGTCTGCTCTCTAAGTGGTCAAAGCGGTTCGGAAGGGTGTGAAGTTATTCTTCACGTTATTGGAGGCTTTAGAGTAGAAGCCCAGTTTGATTGATGTTCCTATTGTGTCAGAATATTCAGATGTATTCCCTAAAGATCTCCCTTGAGTTCCACCTCAGCGGGAGGTCGACTTCACTATTGAGTTGGTATCAGATGTGAAACCTACTTTACTATTGAGTTGGTATCAGGTGTGAAACAAATGTCCCTTCTCACCATACCGAGTAACACCAAAACAGATTGCGGAATTGAAGGTTTAGTTACAAGAGTTACTAGAGCAAGGCTATATACTTCCAAGTATGTCTCCTTGGAATTCACCGGTCTTTTTTGTAAAGAAGAATGATGGAAGCATGCATGTATGTATCGACTACTGTGAACTGAATAAGCTGACAGAGAAGAACAAGTATATGACTCTAAAAATCGATGATTTGTTTGCTCAGCTGGTTGGATCGACTGTCTATTCAAAGCAAGATTTGAAGTCTGTTTATTATCAGTTTAGAATTCGTAAATGTGATATTCCTAAGACAGTGTTTAACACACATTATGGGCATTATGTGTTCATTGTGATGTCGTTTGGGCTAACAAATGTGTCATCGGTTTTCATGGATCTATTGCACCAAATCATTCGGGAGTACTTGGACCGATTTGTGATCGTCTTTATTGATAATATTCTTTGTTGGAACACCCTATTACTAATTTGGGCAAGGATCACTATGTTATTAGGAAAACTGTTTGACCTAGTTGTATAGTTGAAAAAGTCAAATTAGAATGAGTCTAGGGCTTAGAACTCAGGTTATGAGCTGCCACAGGACCATTCATAGATCAGGACTAAGTACTGAGACAAGGCAATTTTTGTCGAGCTCAGGTCGACGAAACGTCGAACTCCGTTCGACGTTCTCTAAGCTCAATTCTACAAGACGTCGAACTCCGGTCGACGATCTTCGAGCTCAGATCGACGTTTTGTCTTCAGTTATTTTCCAATTCACTAAGCTCAGGTCGACGATCGTAGAGCTCAGGTCGACGTTTTCTGTCTGCTGTGAAAATCCAATCTCTGAGCTTAGGTCAACGATAGCTGAGCTCAGGTCGACGATTTATGTGAGAGTTCGACGCTTTCAGAATTCAATTTCAAGAACAGTTATGGAATTAATTCAAACTCTTTCAGAGTTATTTGCTACATTTATTTCCAAGGATTTTCTAGCCATTTCAAGCAATCTGATGCAAGTTTCAAGGAAGGACTAAATGGAATATTGCTTAGGACTTTCCCCAGATACAGTTGTCAATTATGGAAGTCATTTATGACTGAATAACGGCCATCCAAGTCAGATTTTTGATATACTCCTACAGAAGTGAATAGATAGAAAAACATACACACAACAATAATATACAAAACATACAAAGAGAAAAAGAAGAATTAGATTCCAATACAGAAGATTGAATAATACAACTTCTCTGATCAACAGTTCATCGTCTGTGATTTTCAAATCTACTGAATCTTCAAAAGCTTCAACATCAAGGACTCCAAACACCAAACATTTCAGCATCTGCTGCAATCATCTTCTGCTGGAGATCTGAAGCATCTGAACACCTATCACCCTAGCAAAGCTTTCACTCCTGAATCATTCTATATCTCAGGGGGATCTTTGACAACATCAACAATCCACCAGTCTTCTCTCAGTGATTTGAGACAGAGAAGACATCATCACCCCTTTTTCTTTTTACCACCATCTGTACAGGGTTATCTCTCCCTTCAAAAGTGAACTCTTGGTTTCTGAGACCTGATCAAAACTCAGTTATGGCAAGACACCTGATCAAAAAATCTGGTTTAGTTTTTGAGCACCTTATCAAAAGCTCATTGGTGCCCAGGACACCTGATCAACCCTTCCTGCAGTGGATTCCAAGGTGGATGTACCTGAACAAGGGTGGTAGAAGAGTGGATATACCCAGGTTTTTGGGGAACTACTATATATCCTTGTGTCTTCTGGTTGCTGTGTGTTTATCTTTGTTGTGTGCTGTGTGATTCTTTATTTTCTTGCTTTAGTTTTATTTTACTGCAAGCACCTTACACATATAAGTAAATTAAGTCTTCCACCGCCTTACAATTTTTAATTGTAAATTATATTTTAAAATACTCTATTCACCCTCCCCCCCTCTAGAGTCAAGGTAGATCTTTCACTCACTTTCAATTAGTATCAGAGGAAGGTTGGTTATTCAACTTCTAAATTTTCAATAGATTAGTTGACCAGGCTAACACCTGAACCAAAAGATCCTAGATTAGATAAACCTTCTATAGAGGATAGTTATTACTTTTTATATTATACAAAACCATGGCACAGAACAAAGAATATGCTAGCACCAGACCTCTAGTGTGCAACCTCTCTAAGTTTTCACTGTGAAAGGCAAGGATTAAGCTTTACATGAATTCTATTGATGAGGACATTTTTAACTCTATTTTGACAATTTGTCCAAGACCTCAAGTGATCACAAGTACAAATGCTGTTCTACCCCCTTTAGGAACAGATACTGAAATAAAGAAGTGGAAAGTGGCAGATGCAAAGGCCATGAATATTCTTGCTCAGACTATGTCTGATGAGATATTCCAAAAGGTAGCTGAATGCTGCTCAGCTAAATACATATGGGATAAGCTCTCATAAATTGTATCAGGATCTGCTGATGAAAGAAAGGACAGGAGATCCCATCTCATATCCCAATATGAGAACTTCAAGAAAGGAGAAGCTGAGTAAGTTGCAGACATGTACAATAGGCTCAGTCTGATATTTAGTGAGTTGAAGACATTGGATAAGGAGATCACACTCACTGAACTAAATGACAAAATCCTAATGTGCTTCCCCAGCACTTGGGATTCAAGAATCTGGCCAATTAAAGATGCCAGAAGTATAACTGAAATTACTACAGAAGCTCTTTTGGGCAAGCTCAAATCTTATGAGCTGCTCATTAAGAATAGGGAAGAAGAGCAAAAGACTACTTCTCTAGTCATCAGAAAGGAGAAGACCATAGCTTTCAAAGCCATAGAAGAGAAGACTGAAGACAATGTCACAGGCAATGAAGAATTGATGAGCTTGCTGGCCAAAAGATTCTAAAAAATGGCCAGGAAAGATTTCAGAAAGAGATCATCAAGAGGGCATGAGAAGCCAAGGTATGACAAATCTAATAATAAAGAAATAATCTATTTTGGATGCAGGAAACCAGGCCATATTGTGCCTGACTGTCCAGAAAATCAGAACAAGTACAAGAAGGACAAGAAAGATAGGAGAAAATACAAGGACTCCAGGGGAAACAACAGTAACAAATCCTCATCCAACAAAAACAAACATACTAGGAAGGGGTTTGTAGCTGAAAGCTGGAGTGATACAGAAGAAGAATCGGAAGTCTCATCCAGCTCAAGTGATGATGAGGATGATGATGAGGAAAAAGAATTCTGCATGATGGCAATCAATGCCTCCCAGCAAAACTCTGATGCAGAACAAGAGTCTGATTCTGAAGCTGAAGCTGGATCTGAAGAGGATGAGGTAATAAACTCTTTAGATTTTACTTCTGAGGACTTTAAAATTGAATTGAAGACACTGTGTTTAGATCTACTAAAGTCTGAGAAAGAGATAATCTCTCTCAGAAATACATTATCTGACTACAGTGTCCTAAAGTCAAATAACCTCAAACTCTCTGAGGAGTTAGAGTGCTATAGGGAGGAGATAGCTGCACTGAAAAGTGAACTATCCAAGGCCAAGCAGTTTGAAGAATCCCTTAATGGGAGAAGCATCAGACTGATGGACATTACAAGCACAGTGAACTCAAGATTCAACAGTACACTGGGCTTGGGTGCTTCATCCAGCCAACCTATAGTATTAACAACCCCAATTAAATTTATTTCTGATAAAGGAAAGGGTGTTGTAGAGGTAGCTAGGAAGAATCCAGATTTACCTAAGGAAAATCAAGTTCAACAGAAAACGTCGAACAGAGCTCGACGATCGTCGAATAGAGTTCGACGATCCAAGGCTGGATCGTCGAACTCAGACCGACGACTTCTGAACTCTGAACTCTACTATAGTCGAACTTCGTACGGAGCTCGACGATCTGACCCAAGATCGTCGAACTTAGGTCGACGATCATCGAACCGAGCTCAGAGTTTTGAACCTTTCAAAGGCACATCTAAATTCAATCCTAGAAGTCCTTCATCCCAATGCTTCAACCCTTATACTGAATGGATAGTACCTCCTAGTAGATACCATCCTGAAGGTTATAAGAGTCAACCTGGGATGTCTTTTATTTCTGAATTTAAAGGATATCAACCTAGGCCCAAGGTAAACTGGGTCAAAAACCTATAAGCTAATTATGTGCAGGTGAAGACCTATCCAGAAGTGACCCAACAATGGTATCTGGATAGTGGGTGCTCAAAACTATAGGTGCACATAAAGCCCGGCGGGCCCGGGCTTGGCCCGGGCCTGCAGGGCCCGGGCATTTCCGAAATGGGCCCGGGCCGGGCCTAAGAAGTAACCGGGTCGGGTCGGGCCGGGCAATGCCCCCGGGGGAGGGCCTGGTAAGGCCCCCCAGGCCGACCCGGGCCGGGCCCGGGCTTAGCCCGGGCCCGGTTATTATTTTTTTTTATTTTTTTTTATTTTATATAATAATTAATTTTATATAAAAATTAAAAAAGAAATTATACAATTACAAATTACCATAAAAAATAAAAAAAAAACCCAACAACTGAACAACCTAATATTGAAAAAAAAATTTTATTAATAATTAATGTAATGAAATTATACAAATTTAGGAATGTGTAAAATTTACACTGTAAATATACAAAAATTAGGAAATTCTAAATTTTTAAAAATTACAAATGTCAAATGACAAATATTCTAAATTATTAAAAATTAGAAAATTACAAATCAAAAAAATACAAAAAGTTGCCTAGTGGCCCTAGTTTAAATTGATTGCGTTCATCTCGTCTTCCATGTCCGACGAGCTATCCTCGATCGCTGAAATATGCTGCTTTCTCTTCATCGCGTCCAGGTCGTCCTTATAGCATATGCAGATCTCGAGCGATTCTTCGCTTAGCCGACTTCTCCGCTCGTTTAAAACCCTGCCACTAAGAGAAAAACCAGACTCTGAAGCTACCGTACTAGCTTGGATCGTTAGTAAATCTCGGGCCATATAGGCCATAATAGGATAGGTATTTACTTTACCTTTCCACCATTTTAAAATATCGAAATTTTCTAATTCGTCCGTGGACATAAAATCGCGAAATTGTGTTTTTGTGTACAATCCTAATTCATTTAAACTACTAGATGTTGTGCACGCTTTTTTCCTAGAGGCTAACTCTAACATTTTATTTTTAAAACTACTAGATGTTTTGGGTTGCGACACATCTTCTCGGGGCCGCGACCCATATAAATTATCGTAATAATTATAACATTGAGTAAAAATAGTGTTAAAATTTAAAAGACTCAGATTATCTAAATCTGAATCATTTAGATCCACGCCTATATTGTTATTTATTTCTTCAATAAAATTTTCTACGCCGTCTACGCCGAAAAGAGGATTCAAAGCGGCGGCGCATGAAAACATAACTGGGATTTCTCTATAATATTTTAAAAATTTTATTTCCATTATTTTTATTAATTCGATCCATCCGGCGTGTTGTTTAAAATAATTTAATTTTTGTGAAATATTAACAATATTTTCAATAACTAGCGGGCTAGTAGGATAATATACGCCCGATAAACTATTTGTTGCAGTATAAAAAACTTCTAACAAATCCATGTAATTTTCTAAAATTGCCCAATCGGACTCGGTTAATTCATGTTGACCTAACAAAGTATAAAATTCCATTAATAGTGTTTTTCGGCAAATCGCTCGTTTTAACATTATATATGTAGAGTTCCATCTAATTGACATGTCAAATAGAGGTTTCAAAAATTTGTGACCTTGACCGGTTACGAATTTTTTAAAATCTTGACGTCGTTGTTTAGAACTATAAATAAATTGTAATATTAAACGTATTTTATTAATGTATGGTTCCATATAGGACAAACTATCATGTACTACTAAATTTAAAACGTGGCACGCGCAACGAGTATGAAAAAAGGCGCCGTTTAACATAGGTTTCAAATCACGTTTTAACCACTCAATTGAGGTGGTATTATTTGTGGCGTTATCGAAAGAAATACTCATAATTTTTTCTTTTATTTTAAATTTGCGCACACATTTTGAAATTATTTGATAAATCGCCTCACCGATGTGCGGGACTTCGAAACTTTCAAAACAAATTATTCGTTTATTTAGATCCCAGGAAACGGGATCGACCCAGTGACACGTTATAGACATATATGATAATCCTAATTTTATACTACTTGTCCAAACATCGCTCGTTAAACTCACTCGACCCTCAAATTTTTCAAAAAAATCTATTAAATTTGTTTTGCCTCTAAGTAAAATTTAAGCGCGTCGCGTCTAATAGAAGATCGACTTACTTGGTGATATTTGGGTTGTAGCCTTGGTGAATGTACTCGGTCTCTTCTTCGTTGTCGTAGTGGCTGAACGACAACCCGCATCTAATGATGTTCTTCACCTGCAGCTCTCATTGCCGTCCTTGATCGTACGTCCAGATTTGTCCGGATGTCGATAATTGCGCCTGGGTCAACTCGGGAGGAGCTTGTTTGGCTGCGCAAGACTTAACGTGTCTTGAGAGTGTCGAGTTGCCAGCGGTCGAAAGTAATTTCGAGCACTGTTTGCACCTCGCCTTTTGCTCCACGCCGACTTGTACTAAGTCGAAATATTCCCAAACTGCCGCCGTACGCTTGTGCTCCACCACTTTGTGAGCGACGGATGAGGAAGACGACGCCTGCGTTGACGACATGTTCGCGAGAAAATAGAAATAGAGATGAGAGAGAGAGAGAGAGAGGGTGGGAGGGTGAAAGGAAGAAAGGAGGGGGGAGGGGGGGTTTATAGTTTTTTTTTAAAAAAAAAAAATTAAAAATTATTAAAAAAAAAATAACAGCCAGTTGGGCTGCAAATAGCAGCCCAAGTGGCTGCTGCCAACTAGCAGCCAACGGCTCTTAGAGTCGTTGGTTGCTGGGCTGGCAAACAACGGCTCTAAGAGCCGTTGGTTCGAACCAACGGTTCTTAGAGCCGTTGGTTGGAACCAACGGCTCTTAGAGCCGTTGGTTGGAACCAACGGCTCTTAGAGCCGTTGGTTCCAGCTAGCCCGGGCTTAGCCCGGGGTTTTCCAGGCCCGGGCTAAGCCCGGTGACCGGGCTTTGCCCGGCCCGGCCCGGGCCGGGCACCGGGCCGGGCAGTGGCCTTAGACTGGGGCCCGGAAGGGCCCCATGGCCCGGCCTGGGCCCGAGTCGGGCTTGGCCCGGGACCGGGCCTACCGGGCTTTTCACCGGGCCGTGCCGGGCCGGCCCGGGTAGCCCGGTTTTTTTGGGCAACTCTACTCAAAACACATGACAGGGAACAAGGAGAACCTATCATCCTTCATAACCAAACTTGGACCCAAAGTAATTTTTGGTGATTCAAACTTTGGTCAAATAAAAGGATATGGTGCTGTTCAGATTGGTTCAGTCACATTCAAAAAGGTGGCATATGTGGAAGGACTGAAGCACAACCTAATCAGCATTAGTCAACTCTGTGATGAATGATATAAGGTGATTTTCAACAAATCTTTATGCAAGATCAAGTCAGAGGATAACACAACAGTGTTAACAGGTAAAAGGAAAGGTAACATTTATCTTGTAGATTTTCTTTCAACCAATACAGACATTTGCTTATTTAATTCAGTATGCAAACCAAATGATTTATGGCATAAGAGACTAGGATACTTAAACCTTAGAATCATTGCTAGGCTGTCCAAGGACAACCTTGTTAGAGGACTACCTTCTGGCCCCTACAAGAAGGAAGGACTCTTCAGGGCCTGTCAATTAGGCAAGCAAACTAAAAATAGTTTTAAGTCACTTAATAAGAGTGATTCACCTAGGATTTTGTATTTGTTACACATGGATCTTTTTGGACCCATTACAGTACAAAGCTTAGGAGGGAAATCTTATACTTTGTGATTGTAGATGACTTCTCCAGATTCTCATGGGTATTCTTTCTGAGGAAGAAGTCTGATAACTTCAAGTGTTTGACAGAGTTTCTCAAATGTACACAGATTGAGTTCAATACTCACATTGCCCTGATCAGAAGTGATCATGGGATAGAGTTTGATTCTCTTCTTATGCAAGAGTTCTGTCAGAGTGAAGGGATCAGGGATACTTTCTCAGCTCCTAGAACTCCTCAACAAAATGGGGTAGCTGAAAAGAAAAATAGAACCCTAATTGAATCTGCTACTACATTATTGACAGATGCTCACCTACCTCTATCTTTTTGGGATGAGGCAGTGAACAACTCCAACTATGTGTTGAATAGAAGTCTAATACATAAACTGAAGGGCAAGACTCCCTATGAATTGCTCAAAGGGAAGAAACCTAAAGTAAACTATTTCAAAAATTTTGGTTGTATTTGTTATATTCACAACAATGACAAGAAATACTTACCAAAATTTCATGCTAAGGCTGATGAAGGAGTGTTTCTGGGATACTCCATGATCAGCAAGGCATATAGGGTGTATAATAAATCTACTCTTAAAATAGAAGAATCTGTTCAGGTTTCTTTTGATGAGACTAACAGTTTTATAAGGAGAAGTCTGCTTCTACCATAGAACCTATGCAGGTACACTCTCTTTCAGAAAGTATGGACAAATTACAGGTTAAAGAAAAGGATACATCTCCTCCACCCATCCAGCAAAAGGATAAGAGCAGTGATGATGAAGAGGATGTACAACATCTAAAACAGCCAGTTGTTGTTCCACAAGAGGAAACAACAACAATTGTTGGTGAACAATCAACACCCCCTGTTGATTTAGCAACAACAAGAGATCATCCAATCTCCCAAGTGATTGGAGACATCTCAGATGGTGTGCAAACCAGAAATTAGGTCAACCAGAACCTGATGCTTACTTGCTTCCTATCACAAGTTGAGACTCAATCCATTCAAGATGCAGAATAAGATCCACACTGGATCATTGTTATGCAAGAGGAACTACATAAATTTGAGAGAAACAAAGTTTGGTAACTACTGCCAAGGCCTAAGGATCACTCAATTGTTGGAACAAAGTGGGTGTTCAGAAACAAGTTGGATGATCAAGGAGTTATTGTAAGGAACAAGTCAAGGCTAGTTGCTCAAGGTTATTCTCAAGAAAAAGGAATTGACTATGACCAGACTTTTGCACCAATGGCAAGGTTAGAGGCTATAAGAATATTCCTTGCTTATGCTGCTCACAAAGGATTCAAGGTCTACCAAATGGATGTGAAGAGTGCATTTCTCAATGGAGACATCAAAGAGGAAGTCTATGTTAGACAACCTCCAGGTTTTATCTCTTCAACTTATCCTAACCATGTTTTCAAATTGCATAAAGCATTATATGGTCTCAAGCAAGCTCCTAGAGCATTGTGTGAGACCTTAGCATGCTTTCTTCTAAAAAATGATTTTATAAGTGGTAGAGTAGACCAAACTCTTTTTATTAGAACCCATAAGTCACATACCCTACTAGTACAAATATATGTAGATGATATTATCTTTGGTTCTACTGATTCAAATTTGTGCAAGAAGTTTTCCAACCTAATGCATTCTAAATTTTAAATGAGTAGCATGGGTGAGCTTTCCTTCTTTCTAGGATTGCAAGTCAAACAACATGCTGAAGGCATATTCATTTCTAAAACCAAGTATGCAAAGGAACTGGTTAAGAAATTTGGTATGTCTGAAGCATCTTGTATGAAAACACCTATGTAACATCCCATTTCCGGCTAGACCCCTAGGAGTCGGTTGGTCGTGACAGAACCCTGTGAAGCCCAAAAATTGAAATAAATCGATCGAGGTTTTGGGTCACGGGTTGGTCACGCCCGTGACCGACCCGTCACGCCCGTGACATTGGGCGTGACTACTTCGACGATCGTCGATCTCCGCGAGACGATCGTCGAACTTGCTGCCCGGGCATGTCACGCCCGTGACCAAGGTGTCATGCCCGTGACCTAGGGCGTGACTCCTCCGATGATCGTCGATCTCCGTGAGATGATCGTCGAACTTACAGCCCGGGCATGTCACGCCCGTGACTAAGGTGTCACGCTCGTGACCTAGGGCGTGACCCCTTCGACGATCATCGATCTCCATGAGACGATCGTCGATCTGGCTGCCCGGGCATGTCACGCCCGTGACCTAGGGCGTGACTCCTTCGACGATCGTCGATCTCCCCGACGATCGTCGAACTTGCAGCCCAGGCATGTCATGCCCGTGACCAAGGTGTCATGCCCGTGACCTAGGGCGTGACCCCTTCGACGATCGTCGATCTCCGTGAGACGATCGTCGATCTGGCAGCCCGGACATGGCACGCCCGTGACCTAGGTGTCACGCCCGTGACCTAGGGCGTGACCACCCTTCGATGACCGTCGATCTCAGTTCGACGATCGTCGACCCCAAAAATTGTTACCCGGGCCTGTCACGCCCGTGACCTATGTGTCACGCCCGTGACATTGGCCGAAACGACGGTTCAGGCCCGAAATTATTCTAACACGCGTGGTAATAAATGTGGTGTGGGAAGTTACACCAGGAGTAATTACGAGCCGTTTTTCCTTCTATAATTATATAATAAAGGAGGAAGTGTTGGTCCAAGAGGAAACCGCCAACTGGACACACCTGTTCATCTTCCACCGTTTCTTATCCCTTCACTGTAACCGAAAGGCTATTAAGAGGAGCTTTCATGGCCATTACGGCTTTACCCTTTCACCTCCCCACTTTTTGACTTATAAAAGCCCACTTGGGGCAAGAGGAGAAGGTTACACGCTCAAGCAAATGGATCAGATCTTTGTTCTTGCTGTAGGAGAAGTTCGGCTATGCCACCACTGCGCCATGGCACCCCGTCGCTCATCTCGCCTCCAAACCGCGAACAAGGTCCTCCTCTGCTTCTTCTCTTTCATGGGTAGATCTTAGGATTCTTAGAAAGGAAGTTCGCGCTCAACGGAGCCGGACCCATCTCTCATTTTCATGGAAAAACCATGAAAAAGGTATTTTTGAGTTCGCTGGAAACCGCCACCTCCGGCGGCCAAACCACCGCCGACCGCTAGCCATCGCCTCAACGGAGGTGGTGGTGGTGGTGGCTGGTCAGGGAAGTGATCGGACGGCCGGCGACGGATCACGGAAAGCTTACAGGAAAAATGGTTTGCTGTGTCTGGTTTTCGGGTTCTGTAGAAGATGAACAGTAAAAACTGTTTTATAATATATAAATTATGTAAATAATTTATAAGGAAAATATACTTATTTGAATATATTTTGAGGCTGCCAAATGAGGCACTTAGAGGCCGTTTTAGGAAAAATGACCAGTCACAAAAGTTGTATCCCTTCGAGTCTAGATTAATTTAAAATTGGTTTCAACTCGTTTGGGTAAGCGGTTCGGCCGCAGCACCCGTTTTAGTGAGGGCTGTACCTAGAGTTGGGCAGAAATTAAAATGGATGCCCACTCTTCGTCCCTTGTCCAAATGACCTGAAATTTGGGCAGGGGGTTAACCTTAGCTAAACCTAACGGCAGACCAAAAATGAGAATTTTTGGAGAACTTTTGCCTAAAGTTTTTTGTAAAATTTTAATAAACATTATAAAATTAATTAGGAGATGAAATTAAGTCCAAACTCCCCCAAATTTTGGGTGCTGGTCCCTGGCATCAATGTTAAGATCTGTACAAAATTTCAACTCAATTGGTCGAGTTTTGAATAGGGAAGTATCAAGTCCTAGATAGGTCTTGGTGAGGGATACTATGGGGAAAAGTACGATTGAAAATGGAGTGGACAAATCTCCTCAAATGAGGCTGGTGTTGTGGCCACTGATTGTTGAGTCTATGTCTACCCTCTTGGGTAACATGGTGTGGATTAGGGTGGATTTTACCCTAAGAGGTCGGCTCAAATCCAGTGGGTGGGAGTTTGAGGTTTGTGAAGGACATAGGAGCAAAAGCCCTTATATGCCCTTGAAATTTGGAGGAGAGTGGGATGCTATGCTGAAAACCCTCTGGTTGAAATAGTGAAGGAATTGGAGGTAATTAGGTACCTCGGAAGTTGAGATTTTGGATTAGGATAAACATGTAATTTAGTTATTTTAAGCACTAAATCTAATCTAAAAATTATGAAACTCGGGAGGAGGGAGTTTTAGGATGTTTTAGACTTATGGTAATTTTCCTGGAATTTTATGATTAATAAATATTATACTTCATGTGTTAAAGGATTATTAGCCCGATTTGTTGTTTCAAATATTTGGAGGTTTTAAATTAATTATAATCAGTTAAAATTCTGGATTTAGATCTTGTCTAGTAGAACATTGATCTCTCAATTTTTATAGAATTTTATGTTGAGTAAATCTAGTACTTTGTTCACAGATATTAGAAAGGGGTTTTATTGTTTAAAAATTAATTAAGGATAAAATACTTGCTGGAAAATTATGAAACTTGGCCAGTGCTAATTTTAGGCCTTTACCTGCATGGATTAAATTATTTATAATTTTTGGAAGAATATTTTATGTACTTGATTCATAAACAACAGAAGTTAGAGATTATTTCTAAAATAGTTTTCATGCCCTTTTGATGATATAAAAATTATGATACTTAGGATTTAACCTATTGAGATAACCTACTATTTATCATAAATTTGCTGGACATCTTGCATGATTACTTAGGGTAGTTCATGTTCAAACCGGTAGCCCTTGGGATTTTTGAGGAATTTAATTAAATGCCAAATAAATTATGAAAATTTCCATTTTCTGGATTTTGGTCATTTATATCATGGTAAGTCTCCAGTAAATAATTTAGGACATTTGGATGAGTATTGGATCATTGCATAACGGGTTCGACATGAAGTCTAGGTCGGTCTGCATATAGCAATTGTGAAATGCAATAAGACATGATCTGGGGAAGGCATTGGAGTTAATCATATTGTTTGGGTGGGCAATGGTGGAGGAAATCACAATAGGAAGGTATAAAGAGTAGTGAGAAGTGGTGATAGCTAGAGTTAAGAGGTGCTCGGGTTTCGGCGAAAGATCGCCTTTTCCCGAAGAGAGGAAGGTTAAAAATCACCCTAGGATAGTCTATCGGAATATGAGAAGGGAATCGGGTTATGAGAGATCAACCAATAAAAATAAGTGCCTTGCGAAAGGGAACTTCGGGCCGTAATGTCGCCGTCTTGGTTCCTAGTGCCCCTTGAGAGCCCTTCACGGGGAATACCGGGGGCAGTCCTGGGCTAATGTAAACTGTAATAACAAACCGACAAGAGTAACTTAGTAACTAGGGCTGCACCTTTCACAAACACTGTTGGCATAGGAAGCTTGATGAGAGCTTCGGCTCGGTTGGTTGGGGACGAACGTTTTGGTCTGGGGAGCTTCGGCTCGGTTGGTTGGAGACAGACGTTTTGGTCCGGGGAGCTTCGGCTCGGTTGGTTTGGAGACGGACATTTTGGTCCGGGGAGCTTTGGCTTGGTTTTTGTGTGTTTACGATTAAACTTGCATGTGCATAAAATAGGAAAAGTTAAGGTGGTGGGTTTTTCGATATCGGGGAGTTCGATTGCACCGACGCCGATATCATTGACTCGGCGGGGTGATTAGCACTTCGCCAACAGAAGTCTGGTGCGCCAGCCGGCAAGAGTACGCAGGCGTCCGCTTAGTGCACCAAGCGTTGAGGCGTACGATAGGTCAGACCAGTGGTGCTTTTACTGGTTTTGAGGTGGGCGAAGCCCAACCCATCGCTTCCGTCCTCCACTACGGAGGTATCCTGGGAGGTAACGGCTCCAAAAGGGGGAACTAAAGGTCTGTGTGCACAGAGTCGGGTGTGTGAGTTGCACTTGCATGTTTCATCATACCCACTTGCATGTCATAGCATAATCGATTCATTTAATCCTGACACCTAAAGTATAAGTGGTATGGGACGCTTATACATTAGGACCTACAAAACGACCCCTTGGTCTATAAGCTTGTGTGGGCAAGTTTATAAATCAAAGGTTAATTTCAATATATAACAACCATTGCTGTTTGATAACCGACACCCCAAGGTATAAGTGGTATGGGACACTTATACGATGGGAGCCTTGCAGAAGATCCCTTGGCTTATGCGTTTCGCACATAAGTTAAGGTTACTTTTCTTACTTTCTGTTTCTGTCATACTATTATAGAATTGCTAGATTAGTTCCGCTGCCATCTGTTTCTTGATTAATCTCTACCTTCTTGTCCTTCCCTTTCTTCCTCTCCGCTCGGTACCTAGGAGCCATGGGGGAAGGGGTGGGGGATGATAGGGCTTAGTCTTAATGACTAACGGTTTTCGAACCACATCATTTAGGGGATCGTGGAGCCCAGCATGGAGGAGCAGCCCCAGAGATCAGTGCGCCTAGAGATGAGGCAGTCTAGCTCCGGAGTTCATACAGCCAGGACCGTGAGTCTCGACCCTGAGTAGTTTCTATTTTAGCTTCCGCATGAGTGATATTATAGTGAGGACATGATGTATCAGGTATAAGCCCGCAATTATAGTACTCTGATGTTTTCTGTGGACACTCCCTTCATGGAGATTTTTATTCTATATATGTTATTTATTATTGTGGACTGCATTGCTCTTACTTCTATTATTGTGCTACCTTTCTGTGATCGAATTAGCCGGCAGAATCGGCGCCTTGTGGTGATGACCCTTCAGGACGTGAAGGTGTCACCGCAAAGCGGCGATTCTGTGCCTAAGACCCCGGTGGTTGAAAAAAAAAGGGGGTCTTACAAGTGGTATCAGAGGCAAACATCGATCTGAAAAGGTAGCAGTCCACTAACCCTGGGTCACCCCCACTCGAGTTTAGTTTGGGGACAAACTAAGCAGCGGAAGTAGTGGTGTGCCCATATGGGGAATCACATGTAAATTGTCCACTTTCCATTCATTCCATTTGTACATTAGCTAACAATTGGAATTCTTCTTTGTAGCCTGCGGCAAACCCTGTCCCCAGTAGGGAGCACCTCCGGTTACAAAGACCTCTTCTTATAATTCTCTAGTCAATAGGTTAGACTCAACCGCTAGGATACGTGACTAACCCGACAACTTATACTGTGCCCTAGTCCGAAACAGACCTTAAGTACGAATTTGGTTAGGTAAGGAAATACCTAAAGAGATTAAAGGAGGAGTTTAATAGGTGAATGGATACCCAAGACATAAACTCTGGTGTCCCTATGGTCCCTAACAAGGATTACTCAATCTATTGGGACTGACCAATAATCAATTATCAGAATGGTAGAAGACACGTAGTATTAACCCCCGTACCAGTAACAAGATTACTCAGGGACAACTACAAGATAAACACTGAAGGTCGGGTAGGAATTCAAGTTCGAAAGAGACCCAATTGGGAGTGGGAACAACCCTGATAAGCGTGTCGTAAATTTGACTCGGAGGGTTTAAAGTATGGAGTATATCTACAAGTGTCAGTTTAGAACCCCAAGTCATAGATTGATGCCCTAGGGATTGTACACTCAGCTAGTACAGATATAACATTGTAAGATAAAAGAAAATTAGCCCAAGGAAGATATGGGCTTATCGTTTGTTTATTGGGGGCTTATCTTTTGTTTATTGGGCAAGTGAGTTAATGGCTTAGGTCTCCTAGACCTAATTTAGAAAGTGCGTTGCCACAAACACAGTAATGTTGAGGTTGGTCTTATTCGACGCCACTCGAATGGTGTCATGGTAATAATGAGGAGTAACTACGAGACATAACTACTAGAAGATACAATGTGAATTTGAGGACAGGTAATAAGACTAAGTAGATTTGGGAAGATAAGACTGAGACACTATGATGTAACATCATGAGTATGATAACACTAAGAGTTTGAAAGAAATTAGCAGACGATATATCGAAAACATATATCTTAGGTATGACCTTGCAGACTCGATTCAGATAGCATCAAGACAAGATTAGATACATTTGATGACACAAACATGGTTAGCAAGGGTCGCGGCTATGATAAATAAATGGTTGGAAAATCAAGTGTAACTACGGCAGAATGGCACAACAAATTAAAAAGGTATAAATGACAACCTCCAAAAATGCACGAGTACACCCCCTTAAATCTTGCGGACGACGGGTCATTTGACGAAGTAATCTTTCCCGTTAACTACCAGAGTTGGATAAATCATAGGGTCAAATTGATTGATTACTCGGGCGTGTATGATCGTGTGGAGGAGGTTTATAGAGTCGTTGTCTACCGTTACAAACAAAAATTCAATTTACTAGAAGAAGATTGTGTGTATTAGAACTTGTCTTTCCCCGGAATGAGAAAGATGTCATGGATTTGGCTACGCACGGTGAGTTTTGCCGAATGGTATAGGCAAGTATAAGGGTTTTGAAGAACTATTATAGTCACTTCCAGAGTTAGAGTGGAAGTTCGAGGATAGATTGAGCGAGGTTGTTGAGGAAACCCTGATTTAGTAGTGCAGATTTGTGGTGCAAGAAGACCCCCCTTAGTCAAGGTTCTGTGGAGAAATCACGGTCAGGAGGAGCACACCTGGGAACCGCAGGATCTGATGAGGCAAAGATACCAGGAGTTGTTCAGTCAGGTACATCTCACCACCTCTCGGTATACTATAGATTGCCTTCTTGTTTTGGACAGTTAAGACTAGATAAGGAAAATTCAGGACCTAGGCATGCACACTCAATCAGAAAGGTAGGGACTAATCTTTTGTTAATTGGGGAGATTGTCTTCGTTTATCAAACGAATAGTCGCCTAAACGCGATAGAAAGATCGTATGGGATGTTACAAGTTTAATTTATTCCGATAGAAATCCCCGTAGGCTCAACCTCAATTTTGGGGACGAAATTTTTGTTTTGTTTATTGGGATTTGTAACATCCCATTTCCGGCTAGACCCCTAGGAGTCGGTTGGTCGTAACAGAACCCTGTGAAGCCCAAAAATTGAAATAAATCGATCGAGGTTTCGGGTCACGGGTTGGTCACGCCCGTGACCGACCCGTCACGCCCGTGACATTGGGCGTGACTACTTCGACGATCGTTGATCTCCGCGAGACGATCGTCGAACTTGCTGCCCGGGCATGTCACACCCGTGACCAAGGTGTCATGCCCGTGACCTAGGGCGTGACTCCTTCGACGATCGTCGATCTCCGTGAGACGATCGTCGAACTTGCAGCCTGGGCATGTCACGCCCGTGACCAAGGTGTCATGCCCATGACCTAGGGCGTGACCCCTTTGACGATCGTCGATCTCCGTGAGACGATCGTCGATCTGGCTGCCCGGGCATGTCACGCCCGTGACCAAGGTGTCACGCCCGTGACCTAGGGCGTGACTCCTTCGACGATCGTCGATCTCTGTGAGACGATCGTCGAACTTGCAGCCCGGGCATGTCATGCCCGTGACCAAGGTGTCATGCCCGTGACCTAGGGCGTGACCCCTTCGACGATCGTCGATCTCCGTGAGACGATCGTCGATCTGGCAGCCCGGACATGTCACGCCCGTGACCTAGGTGTCACGCCCGTGACCTAGGGCGTGACCACCCTTCGACGACCGTCGATCTCAGTTCGACGATCGTCGACCCAAAAAATTGTCACCCAGGCCTGTCACGCCCATGACCTATGTGTCACGCCCGTGACATTGGCCGAAACGACGGTTCATGCCCGAAATTATTCTAACACGCGTGGAAATAAATGCTGGTGTGGGAAGTTACACCAGGAGTAATTACGGGCCATTTTTCCTTCTATAATTATATAATAAAGGAGGAAGTGTTGGTCCAATAGGAAACCGCCAACTGGACACACCTGTTCATCTTCCACCGTTTCTTATCCCTTCACTGTAACCGAAAGGCTATTAAGTGGAGCCTTCATGGCCATTACGGCTTTACCCTTTCACCTCCCCACTTTCTAACTTATAAAAGCTCACTTGGGGCAAGAGGAGAAGGTTACACGCTCAAGCAAACGGATCAGATCTTTGTTCTTGCTGTAGGAGAAGTTCGGCTATGCCACCACTGCGCCATGGCACGCCGTCGCTCATCTCGCCTCCAAACCGCGAACAAGGTCCTCCTCTGCTTCTTCTCTTTCATGGGTAGATCTTAGGATTCTTAGAAAGGAAGTTCGCGCTCAACGGAGCCGGACCCATCTCTCATTTTCATGGAAAAACCATGAAAAAGGTATTTTTGAGTTCGCCGGAAACCGCCACCTCCGGCGGCCAAACCACCGCCGACCGCTAGCCATCGCCTCAACGGAGGTGGTGGTGGTGGTGGCTGGCCAGGGAAGTGACCGAACGGCCGGCGACGGATCACGGAAAGCTTACAGGAAAAATGGTTTGCTGTGTCTGGTTTTCGGGTTCTGTAGAAGATGAACAGTAAAAACTGTTTTATAATATATAAATTATGTAAATAATTTATAAGGAAAATATACTTATTTGAATATATTTTGAGGCTGCCAAATGAGGCACTTAGAGGCCGTTTTAGGAAAAATGACCAGTCACAAAAGTTGTAGCCCTTCGAGTCTAGATTAATTTAAAATTGGTTTCAACTCGTTTGGGTAAGCGGTTCGGCCGCAGTACCCAGTTTAGTGAGGGTTGTACCTAGAGTTGGGCAGAAATTAAAATGGATGCCCACTCTTCGTCCCTTGTCCAAATGACCTGAAATTTGGGCAGGGGGTTAACCTTAGCTAAACCTAACGGCAGACCAAAAATGAGAATTTTTGGAGAAATTTTGCCTAAAGTTTTTTGTAAAATTTTAATAAACATTATAAAATTAATTAGGAGATGAAATTAAGTCCAAACTCCCCCAAATTTTGGGTGGTGGTCCCTGGCATCAATGTTAAGATCTGTACAAAATTTCAACTCAATTGGTCGAGTTTTGAATAGGGAAATATCAAGTCCAAGATAGGTCTTGGTGAGGGATACTATGGGGAAAAGTACGATTGGAAATGGAGTGGACAAATCTCCTCAAATGAGGCTGGTATTGTGGCCACTGATTGTTGAGTCTATGTCTACCCTCTTGGGTAACATGGTGTGGATTAGGGTGGATTTTACCCTAAGAGGTCGGCTCAAATCCAGTGGGTGGGAGTTTGAGGTTTGTGAAGGACATAGGAGCAAAAGCCCTTGTATGCCCTTGAAATTTGGAGGAGAGTGGGATGCTATGCTGAAAACCCTCTGGTTGAAATAGTGAAGGAATTGGAGGTAATTAGGTACCTCGGAAGTTGAGATTTTGGATTAGGATAAACATGTAATTTAGTTATTTTAAGCACTAAATCTAATCTAAAAATTATGAAACTCGGGAGGAGGGAGTTTTAGGATGTTTTAGACTTATGGTAATTTTCCTGGAATTTTATGACTAATAAATATTATACTTCATGTGTTAAAGGATTATTAGCCCGATTTGTTGTTTCAAATATTTGGAGGTTTTAAATTAATTATAATCAGTTAAAATTCTGGATTTAGATCTTGTCTATTAGAACATTGATCCCTCAATTTTTATAGAATTTTATGTTGAGTAAATCTAGTACTTTATTCACAGATATTAGAAAGGGGTTTTATTGTTTAAAAATTAATTATGGATAAAATACTTGCTGGAAAATTATGAAACTTGGCCAGTGCTAATTTTAGGCCTTTACCTGCATGAATTAAATTATTTATAATTTTTGGAAGAATATTTTATGTACTTGATTCATAAACAACAGAAGTTAGAGATTATTTCTAAAATAGTTTTCATGCCCTTTTGATGATAGAAAAATTATGATATATAGGATTTTACCTATTGAGATAACCTACTATTTATCATAAATTTGCT
This sequence comes from Platanthera zijinensis, assembly GCA_039513925.1. Taxonomy (NCBI): domain Eukaryota; kingdom Viridiplantae; phylum Streptophyta; class Magnoliopsida; order Asparagales; family Orchidaceae; genus Platanthera; species Platanthera zijinensis. The sequence continues at coordinate 168,327,541 of CM077078.1, read as the reverse complement.
GGACATCTTGCATGATTACTTAGGGTAGTTCATGTTCAAACCGGTAGCCCTTGGGATTTTTGAGGAATTTAATTAAATGCCTAATAAATTATGAAAATTTCCATTTTCTGGATTTTGGTCATTTATATCATGGTAAGTCTCCAGTAAATAATTTAGGGCATTTGGATGAGTATTGGATCATTGCATAACCGGTTCGACATGAAGTCTAGGTCTGTCTGCATATAGCAATTGTGAAATGCAATAAGACATGATCTGGGGAAGGCATTGGAGTTAATCATATTGTTTGGGTGGGCAATGGTGGAGGAAATCACAATAGGAAGGTATAAAGAGTAGTGAGAAGTGGTGATAGCTAGAGTTAAGAGGTGCTCGGGTTTCGGCGAAAGATCGCCTTTTCCTGAAGAGAGGAAGGTTAAAAATCACCCTAGGATAGTCTATCGTAATATGAGAAGAGAATCGGGTTATGAGAGATCAACCAATAACAATAAGTGCCTTGCGAAAGGGAACTTCGGGCCGTAATGCCGCCGTCTTGGTTCCTATTGCCCCTTGAGAGCCCTTCACGGGGAATACCGGGGGCAGTCCTGGGCTAACGTAAACTGTAATAACAAACCGACAAGAGTAACTTAGTAACTAGGGCTGCACCTTTCACAAACACTATTGGCACAGGAAGCTTGATGAGAGCTTCGGCTCGGTTGGTTGGGGACGGACGTTTTGGTCCGGGTAGCTTCGGCTCGGTTGGTTGGAGACGGACGTTTTGGTCCGGGGAGCTTCGGCTCGGTTGGTTTGGAGACGGACATTTTGGTCCGGGGAGCTTTGGCTCGGTTTTTGTGTGTTTACGATTAAACTTGCATGTGCATAAAATAGGAAAAGTTAAGGTGGTGGGTTTTTCGATATCGGGGAGTTCGATTGCACCGACACCGATATCATTGACTCGGCGGGGTGATTAGCACTTCGCCAACAGAAGTCCAGTACGCCAGCCGGCAAGAGTACGCAGGCGTCCGCTTAGTGCACCAAGCGTTGAGGCGTACGATAGGTCAGACCAGTGGTGCTTTTACTGGTTTTGAGGTGGGCGAGGCCCAACCCACCGCTTCCGTCCGCCACTACGGAGGTATCCTGGGAGGTAACGGCTCCGAAAGGGGGAACTAAAGGTCTGTGTGCACAGAGTCGGGTGTGTGAGTTGCACTTGCATGTTTGATCATACCCACTTGCATGTCATAGCATAATCGATTCATTTAACCCTGACACCTAAAGTATAAGTGGTATGGGACACTTATACATTAGGACCTGCAAAACGACCCCTTGGTCTATAAGCTTGTGTGGGCAAGTTTATAAATCAAAGGTTAATTTCAATATATAACAACCATTGTTGTTTGATAACCGACACCCCAAGGTATAAGTGGTATGGGACACTTATATGATGGGAGCTTTGCAGAAGATCCCTTGGCTTATGCGTTTTGCACATAAGTTAAGGTTACTTTTCTTACTTTCTGTTTCTGTCATACTATTATAGAATTGCTAGATTAGTTCCGCTGCCATCTGTTTCTTGATTAATCTCTACCTTCATGTCCTTCCCTTTCTTCCTCTCCGCTCGGTACTTAGGAGCCATAGAGGAAGGGGTGGGGGATGATAGGGCTTAGTCTTTATGACTAACGGTTTTCAAACCGCATCATTTAGGGGATCGTGGAGCCCAGCATGGAGGAGCAGCCCCAGAGATCGGTGCGCCTAGAGATGAGGCAGTCTAGCTCCGGAGTTCATACAGTCGGGACCGTGAGTCTCGACCCTGAGTAGTTTCTGTTTTAGCTTCCGCATGAGTGATATTGTAGTGAGGACATGATGTATCGGGTATAAGCCCGCAATTATAGTACTCTGATGTTTTCTGTGGACACTCCCATCGTGGAGATTTTTATTCTATATATGTGATTTATTATTGTGCACTGCATTGCTCTTACTTCTATTATTGTGCTACCTTTCTGTGATCGAATTGGCCGGCAGAATCGGCGCCTTGTGGTGATGACCCTTCAGGACGTGAAGGTGTCACCGCAAAGCGGCGATTCTGGGCCTAAGACCCCGGTGGTTGAAAAAAAAAGGGGGTCTTACACCTATGCCTACTAATGCTATATTAGATGCTGATGAACATGGAAAACATGTTGATCAGACAACATATATAGAGCAATGATTGGCTATCTATTGTACCTTACAGCTAGTAGACCTGATATAATGTTTGCTACATGCATATGTGCTAGGTTCCAAGTAAGCCCTTGAGAGTCACACTTAACTTTAGTAAAAAGGATTCTCAGGTATGTGAACAGTTGTCCAACTCTAGGACTCTGGTATCCAAAAGACTCAAGATTTGAATTAACTGGATTTTCAGATGCTGACTATTCTGGATGTAGAGTAGACAGAAAAAGAACCAGTGGAACTTGCCAGTTCCTTGGTGACAAACTTGTCTCCTGGTTCTATAAGAAACAGACATCTATGTCCACTTCAACTTCTGAAGCTAAATACATGGCAGCAGGCAGTTGTTGCTCACAGATTCTGTGGATTCAAAACCAGCTCCTAGACTATGGCTACAACATAGAAGGGTCAAAAATATTTTGTGATAATACTAGTGCTATCTCCATAGCACAAAATCCAGTCCTCCATAGTAGGACAAAATATATAGAGATTAGACATCACTTTCTAAGGGATAATGTAGAGAAAAATAAAATTGAACTTCAGTATATCCAAACTGATTTGCAAAGGGGAGACATTTTCACCAAACCTTTGGATAAAAAGAAACACACATTCTTCCTAAATCAGTTAGGAATGTTAGATGGAGGCAGTTTAAAATAAATACCAAGATTTTTAAATCTAAAAACAGACCAAGACTACGCTAAAAAATTGGTATTTTCTAGTATCTGTAGGTTAAGTTTTGTCTCTAAACTGCGCTCGACGTTTTTCCAAAAATCGTCGAACGGAGATCGACGCTTTCCAAGAAGCGTCGACCGGAGTTCAGCGTTTTCTAGGAAGAGCTAGGCTATCTTCCTCTGGTCATCGATCATCGAGCTGAGCTCGACGCCCTCCAATATCATCGAACGGAGATTGACGTTATTGAAGACTCTTCAGATTCCATTAGAAGCCCAGATCGTCGAACGGAGTTCAATGATCCTTCCTTTCCGCCGTCGAACCCTAATATAAAAATCATTTTTCGTCATCGTTCTTCGATTGCGCATTCATACTCTCTGCAATTTCTTTCTTTCCCTCCAAACTCTACTGCACTTGGTTGTGTTTGGTAATTTTTTTTGCAGTTCTTCAATGGCGGTGAATGTTGCGGCTCTCGCGAAGATGAAGTTTGATACCGGGTTTGATATTGATATGGATTCTTTCGACGGCAGCGATCAAATATTCAAGGATATCCTGGAACTATTCAAGGAACAACAGCTAGTGGATATTATGTCGACCAGAATGAAAATTGCGGCGGACGAAATAAAGGAATGGGTATTTACTGCAAGCAATCTGGATGAGAATACTTTAGTCGGTACTATCCGCGGCATTCAGGTACAACTGTCCCCTACCCTTCTGACTGAGGTATTCAATTTGAGTTCTGGAGATGATTCTACAGATATGTCGGGAGAAGAATTTGATTCTATGTTGGATAGAATGGGTTACTCTGTTGCAAACCCTAATAAGTTATGGAAAAAGAATCTATCTATTGAATTTCGTTTTTTGGCTGATATTGTGGGGAAAGTGTTGCTGGCAAAGCACTAAGCACATGATACTATATCAAGGTATCAGTTTTGTCTGATGGGAGCCATAGTGGACAATAAACATCTAAATTGGGGATCAATCTTCTTTGATTTGATCAAGAAGAAAATTAATAAAAGTTTTGTCAATTTTAGGAGGATTTTAGGGGTTTTCCTGCACTTCAGGTGCCCAGAGCTGCTGGTTTCAATTGGGATGCACAATAATGCATCTAATAGATTAACATTTGCCCTATTTGGGAAGTGAGACAGACAGATCATCAAACCTGCCAGGACTACTCTAGCTTCAGGCACAAGGACTCCTGTAGTCACTTCCCCTCAGGCTCCAGCCCTCATGGAAGAACTGCCTGCCTCCTCCTCTGCTCCTCCTTCTCCACCTCTTGTTTCTACCTCCACCTCCACATCAACAATAACAATCTTCTCAACCATAACCATCTCTTCCCCCATTACCATCTCATCACCTCTTTCACCTCCAGCCACCTAAGACCCATTCCATTCACCTTTCTACTATCCACCTCATGACAGACCATCTTTCAATATATTGGAAGATTCCTTCATGGATGATTCCCTTTCCTATCCTCCTTAGCTTCCCTTTACCTCCTCCTACCAACAACTTCTTCATGATATACTCTCCCAACAATCCTTCACTCCATCCATCTCCACACCCATACCATCCATCTCCACCATCCCTATCTCTCAACCCTCCATTCTTCCATCCACCATAGCATCAACTACAGCCCATTCACCATTAGTTCAAGCAATTCCATCCTCCATCTCTACTCAAGTCCCACTTGAGCAAGTGGATTTATCAGCTTTAGCAGATAGGCTACATGGGATAATAGACCCCAAGCTAGTAAGCCTGCTGGAGACCACCATGGATCCACTCCTGCAATCAATAAAGCATCTATCTGACAGGCTTTCTTCTTTCTCCTCCCCTCAGGCAATTCCTTCTATGGAGTGCCTTGATCCAGTCTTAACTGAATCAAGGCAGGGGGAGATGCCTTATGAAGCTGAAGTAATGCCTGCTGCTCCAGTACCAATGATTACAGTGGACCTCAGGTCACTGCTGTTTGAGTTTGATACTCTTTACAGAAGAAGATTGCCAACTCAGGGAATTCAAGACCTCACTAAGGCCATTGGGTCTATTTCTGTATGTGATCCCAGCCTGATCATATCCTATGTCAATTCTCTTAAGGCTGAGGAAGCTGTTGCTACTGTTAGTGCTGCTGCTACTGCTGATATTTCTGTTGTATCTACTGATATTGAGATGCTGTCTATTGATACTATTGTTGTTGAAGAACTGGCAAGTTATCTAGAAGAACAAGGTTCTGAGAATCCTGTTGATACAACTGCTCCTCAAGTGTCTGTTATTCAAACCGCTCCTGCTGAGATTCCTGCTGTTGTTCCAACACCTCCTGCTCCTGCTGATTCTGAGAAATCCAAACTTCAAGAGGAATACATAAAAAGAATTGATGATCTTTATGACAGACCACAGAGTTCTGACAGTGACACATTCTATACTGAATCTGATGACTCTGCTGGCACCATTGCCAAAAAGAGGAAAGCTAGAAGCAAAGCCATGATCAGAGTTCCTCCTGCCAAGGCCAAAGATGTAAATGACATACCATATTATATTCTGCATGACTGCCAGATTACAGAGCCCTGGATGCAATATTCCAAAAATCAATTAAAGGCTATGAGGAAGAAAAGGAAACTGGACATGTGTGGGAAAGGATCCTCTCAGTATCAATCTTCTCCTCCTCCAGATTCAGGATCTGGTGGAGGCTCTGCATTTCAATCTTCAGACTCAAAGCAAAGTTCCTCTCAACCCTCTCAAAGATATCAGCCCAGAGGACAGTATCAAAAAGGTTATTATTCAAGAAGAGGACAACATAGAGGAAGTCAGAGAGAATATAGAACCTATTCCAAATAGCAAAGGGAAGGTGGATTCAACTCAAGGTCCTTTTCCTTACAAACTCAGAGATACTATTGTTACAAGAACATCTACTGCTTCAGAAACTATAAATAGATATGAACCTTCAATTCCTTTTGAGGATCCAGAAAATAATCCTTTATCATGGACTGCCATGATGAAAGAGCTTGCTGCTCTAGATCAGTTGAAGAAGGCCAGAGAACAAGGGAAAGATACTTCTAATATCACTACACTTTCAGAACAAAGAAAGACAGAACTGGAGAGATATGCTTCAAGAAAGTTCTTTGATCCTGAAGATTATATGAAACTACATCCTAAGGCTGTTGTCCCAAGGCCCAGATCCCAAACCTTCTTAGGTGCAAAAGATGACAGGAGATCAAAGAAAGATGCTCTCAATCCCAACAAGGAGATCTTATTTAAGAAAGACAGTGAAAGGAAATGAATTCTGTAAGCAGACAGTACATCTATTTCTGAACATTTGTTGATTTCCTTTTGAGTTCTGTAATGCTGCTTTGATTATTTTTTCTGCTTGTTAGTTTAATTTTTCTGTTTCTGTATGTATTATTCTATATTTCCTGATTATGTCCTGTAAATAGTAATCCTAACCCAAATAGGGGGAGATTGTTGGAACACCCTATTACTAATTTGGGCAAGGTTCACTATGTTATTAGGAAAACAGTTTGACCTAGTTGTATAGTTGAAAAGGTAAAATTAGAATGAGTCTAGGGCTTAGAACTCAGGTTTGGAGCTGCCCCTAGGACCATTCAGAGATCAGGACTAAGTACTGAGACAAGGCAATTTTCGTCGAGCTCAGGTCGACGAAACGTCGAACTCCGTTCGACGTTCTCTGAGCTCAAATCTGCAAGACGTCAAACTCCGTTCGACGATCTTTGAGCTCAGATCGACGTTTTGTCTTAGGTTATTTTCCAATTCGCTGAGCTCAGGTCGACGATCGTAGAGCTCAGGTCGACGTTTTCTATCTGCTGTGAAAATCCAATCTCTGAGCTCAGGTCAACGATAGCTGAGCTCAGGTCGACGATTTCTGTGAGAGTTCGACGCTTTCAGAATTCAATTTCAAAAATAGTTATGGAATTAATTCAAACTCTTTCAGAGTTATTTGCTGCATTTATTTCCAAGGATTTTCTAGCCGTTTCAAGCAATCTGATACAAGTTTCAAGGAAGGACTAAATGGAATATTGCTTAGGACTTTCCCAAGATATAGTTGTCAATTATGGAAGTCATTTATGACTGAATAACGGCCATCCAATTCAGATTTTTGATATACTCCTGCAAAAGAGAATAGAGAGAACAACATACACACAACAACAATATATAGAACATACAAAGAGAAAAAGAAGAATTAGATTCCAATATAGAAGATTGAACAGTACAACTTCTCTGATCAACAGTTCATCGTCTGTGATTTTCAAATCTACTGAATCTTCAAAAGCTTCAACATCAAGGACTCCAGACACCAAACATTTCAGCATCTGCTGGAATCATCTTCTGCTGGATATCTGAAGCATCTGAAGACCTATCACCATAGCAAAGCATTCACTCCTGAATCATTCTACATCTCAGGGGGAGCTTTGACAACATCAATAATCCACCAATCTTCTCTCAGTGATTTGAGATAGAGAAGACATCAACACCCTTTTTCTTTTTACAACCATCTGTACAGGGTTATCTCTCCCTTCAAAAGTGAACTCTTGGTTTCTGAGACCTGATCAAAACTCAGTGGTGGCAAGACACCTGATCAAAAAATCTGGTTTGGTTCTTGAGCACCTTATCAAAAGCTCAATGGTGCCCAGGACACCTGATCAACCCTTCCTGCAGTGGATTCCTACCAAGGGTGGTAGAAGAGTGGATGTACCCAGGTTTTTGGGGAACCACTATAGATCCTTGTGTCTTCTGGTTGCTGTGTGTTTATCTTTGTTGTGTGCTGTGTGATTCTTTATTTTCTTGCTTTAGTTTTATTTTACTGCAAGCACCTTACACATATAAGTAAATTAAGTCTTCTACTGCCTTACAATTTTTAATTGTAAACTTTATTTTAAAATACTCTATTCACCCCCCTCTAGAGTCAAGGTAGATCTTTCACTCACTTTCATTCTGGTTTACTCTCAGATGGAAAAATATCATGTGAATCATTTGGGGCTTGTTTTGCATACCCTGAGGAGGAATTGAATTTATGCCAAGTTCTATAAGTATGAGTTTTGGCTAGCCTTGGTGGCATTTCTTGGTCATGTGGTTAGTGGAGAGGGAATTGCAGTGGATCTGGCGAAGATAGTTGTGATATGAGAGTGTCCTATTTTTACTACAGTGCCAGAAGTCAGGAGTTTTCTTGTACTTGCTGGCTACTATAGGTGCTTTATAGAGAACTTTTCGCAGATATCCCTATCTCTCACTATATTGACAAGGAAGGATCAAAAGTTTGCTTAGACGCCAGAGTGCGCGCGAGCTTTCGAAGATTTGGAGAATTGTCTAGCCACAATATCTTTTTGTGTTCGCCATTTTGTACAGATGGCTATGAAATCTATAGTGATACCTCAGGGAGCGGCTTAGGCTGCGTTTTGCTGCATTTTGGAAATGTTATAGCTTATGGCTCTCGCAAGCTGAAGGTGCACAAGAGAAACTATCTAGTCCACGACTTGGAGTTGGCGGCTGTGATATTAATCCTAAAGCTGTGGCAAAATTACTTGTATGACATGAAGATTGACATCTTTACAGACCATAAGAGCCAAAATTATCTACTGAATCAGAATGATTTCAATATACTACAAAGAAGGTGGATGGAGTTTCTTGGGGACTACACTTTTGAGATACGCTATACTCCCAGGAAGGTAAATATTATCGCATATGTGTTGAGTCGCAGGGCTCCAGCATAGGCCAACTGGATACTGATGTATGATGAGCATCTTATTCGTGACTTGGAAACCTTAGAAATCTCTTGTGTGGACAGGAGAACTAGCGTGAATGCATGCTTAAACGGGACAGAGGTGCAATATGACCTCGCGAATAGAATTCAACAGGAGTTTGATGAAAGTATAAAACACTACTTGATAGAGACTTTGGATGGGTCAAATTCCCAGTTTTCTATTGACGATGATTTTTATGGAAAGACAATCGATTGTGCGTCCCAAATGTTGGCAAATTATTGGAGGGATTGATGTATGAGGCACATTTTACAAAGTACTCATCCATCCGGGAAGCACAAAAATGTTCAAGGACATGAAAAAGTTGTTCTGGTTGTCAGGTATGAAGGACATATCTCTCGATGTGGTGAAGTGTCATACTTGCGCACTAGTGAAGGCTGAATGTAGGAAATTTGGTGGTTTCCTGAAGTCGTTACCAATTCTAGAATAAAAGTTTGGTAATATATCTATGGTTTTTTTGCACGGTTTGCCGAGATTGTAATACGGGAATGATGTCATATGGGATATCATTGACCGATTGACAAAGGTATCACACTTTATTCAGAAAAGGAGGGACGATTCAGTGGAGAAATTGGCAAAGCTTTATGTTGACAACACAGTAGGACTGCACGGTGTGCCCGTAGCATTGTTAGTAACTGAGATGGGTGATATACTGTGAATGATTGGAGGCTAATCCACAAACTATTGGGTACCAAGCTGAAGTTAAGCACGACCTTTCATCATCAAACAGATGGTCAAACCGAGAGGGTAAACAGAACAATGGAGGAGATGCTTTGAATGTGCGCCTTAGATTTTGGCAAGAGGAGGGAGGACCATCTCTATATGATAGAGTTCGCTGACAACAACAGTTACCAAGCAAGTATTCAAATAGTGCCCTACGAGGCTTTATATGGCAGGAAGTGTCATACTCCACTAGCTTGGGCAGAAACGGGTGAAACAAAGTTATTTATAAGAAACGACATCTACAAGACAAACTCGACGACTCATTTGATCCGAGAGAAACTGCTAATTACTTAGGATAGGCAAGCTAAGTATTACAACACTAAGCACCATGATGTTAAATTCATTGTTGGTGACTGAGTGTATCTAAAAATCAAGCCTTTTAAGGGAGTATCAAGGATTCGACGCTTAAAAAAGCAAAGTCTGTGATACCTTGGTTTGTTTGAAATTTTGGAATATTTTGGTGAAGCTGCCTATCGGTTTGCTCTTTCATCAGAGTTGAGTGGGCTCCATGACGTGTAACGTCCCATTTGGCGCTAGACCCCTCGCACGTGTTTTGAGTCAGGAGAGTGGGCTCGGGCTCGGGGTGCGCCAGACTCGACAAGTAAAATTTGTCGGATATCATCACGGATATCCGACTAATTCAACGACTATGACTTGTGAGTTGAGACCAATACAATTCGACGAATATCATCACGAATATCCGATGAATTTGTCGAGTATATAAGACAAATTGGACTTAGAATATTTCTATTTTTGGAGGCATCGAGTGCGTTGAGTGATCTCGACATCATTCAACGAATCGTCGAGTGATACTCGATGAGTGATACTTAGAATAGTCCTGGATTCGACAAAACGTTGAGTGCGTTGAGTTCTCTCAATGCCACTCAACAAATTCTGACTTAGAAATATTAAGGGTGCTGAGGAGTTGAGTGAACTCGATGCAATTCGACGAGGCGTCGAGTGCATTGAGTGGTCTCAATGCCACTCAATGCTTTTGACTTGGAAACTACTACACTCAACGAGGCATCGAGTGGTCTCAACGCCACTCCATGCTTTTGACTTAGAATATTTTTTTGACTCAAAGCGTCGAGAGCGTTTAGTGGTCTCAACGCAATTCGACGAGGCATTGAGTGTTTAAACTTAAAATTATTCAGGGCATTGAGTGGACTCAATGCCACTCGATGAATTGTCGAGTGTGTTGAGTAAACTCGACGCCATTCGACGAACTATCAGGAATACTCGATGAGGCGTTGAGTGGTCTCAACGTCACTCAACGCTTTTGACTTAGAAAGTTTTCCACTGAACCCTTTTAACTTAGAAGGATTCTGGGGGTGTTGAGTGAACTCGACGGGCGTCGAGTGATCACGACGAGTCTCGACGATTCGTCGTGTGTGTATGATATACACGATGAATTTGACTTGGTATATTTTCAACCCGGGCGGGATTCGCTGTCTTGCATTTATGGACTGAACCGGTTTCGGGGAAATATGCCAAACGACTCCTATGGACCGGTCTTTTTGATAAGACTTATTTTAAATAATAATGAGTAGTCTAGTAATAGGGTGACACGTGGAAGGAGGTTTACCCTAATTCTTCCTATAAAAGGGACTTACGAAAAACCCTAGCCATCACTTCACTTCTTGTTGAGATATTACCTGTGCCGAAACCGTCGGGAGATAAGAATCCACCGGAGATGATTTACCTTCTGGGAAGAACGATACATACGGGAAGAAAATACCGCCGAGGAGGATAACGAGATCCATGGCCGGAAATGAGGTGAGATTCTTACCCTCTCTCTTGGTGCTAGATCTGTAGTTAATATCTAGGAGAGATTTCAACTCAAAGGAGTTTGACTTGCGAGATGAAGATCTCCTAGGAAGAGACCATGTTTGGACCTTGTCCAAGGGATTTGATGTCTTCAACCTATCCTCTCTTCTATGTGAAGATGATGGACTTGGTTTCGTGAAGAAGAATGGTCTATTAAGTGTGAATAATGGAGGAGGAAAATCTGGGAGTGGTTTTGAACAAATAACTAAAGGAAGAAGATGAACCGATGTCGTTCATCTTGATTTAAGATGCGTGCAGAAATCTATTTTCTAAGCGCAGCAAACTTCGAGGCTATTTTAGAGGGTGATGCGGCCATATTTGGGTTTTTGACTAAACAAGAAAGTCGTAGCCCTTGGAAATACTTTTCCAACAGATTGTTACACATTTTCATATGAGTCATGTAGCCTTGGGAAAGTCCAGTAGAAGTTGTTATATAGTCATGACTTAGTTACATGTTATTCTCGGTGTGCGTAGAACTGGGTTTGGTTTTGGTAGAGGAATCGTAGCAAAATAATGTTGAGGTTTGGTAAACTTATTCTATACATAATCGTGAAAGACAAATGGTTTGGTGAAACATGATTGTGCAAATGGTTTGAAGGAGTTTGATAAACAAAGGGTTTTGTAAGTTAGTGAACAAATGGATTGATACGTTTGGTTATACAATTGATATTCTTGTGAAATCTGATAGGGATGTGCATGATTATAATCTGGGGAAAGAAATCGGTTTTGGAAAGAAGGTGTGATGTCTGATAATTTAATACATAACTCATAGCTATGTTATCATGCCTGATGTGTATGTGAAGTATTATTATATTGTTATGGTTTTCATATGGTGTTACACTTGTTGTGAACGCTTGATCATGTGGAAAGGAATCAGATGTGGTTAATGCATAGTCATGTGATTTGATGATTAATGGGAGGTGTTTAGTAGTCCACTGCTTAGAGTTGTGTTTCCCTACGGGTAGTAGTGTGAGATTGGTGTGCTGTATAAGGTGGCTTGCCACCTGTGTAAATAATGAACCCTCCCATCGTATGGAAATGTGGAAGGGTTGGATGTGCGTGTGTGTTTGTCGCACTGGATTGAAGTGTTGATAAGGGACTCGGTGTGGAGCCCTTAAATTTGAAATTGCATGCGTTGTGAGTTGACACATGGTGTCATAATCCTGAGTTAAGGATAGTGTGGCAGGTCTATAAGCTCTTATGTCGTCACACCGACGGGAGTTGACAGATAGACTTTGGACGGTTTGGCTGTATTCGGTGCTCATTGCTGAGGCCCTTCCCATGCCAAGTGGACGGATTGGCTGTGTCCTTGGTGCTCATTCCTAAGGTCCTTTCTGTGCCACACCGGAAGGCCAGTTTGTGTTGTGTTCTTGGTGTATATCTACCCAATACCCCTCTGAGCCGTAGTACGCATGTGAGCTCCAATGTTGTGTTCTTAGCATTGAGGTGTACGGAGGCCTAGTCTTAGTAGTGTGGATGCCCGCCTAGTAGTTGAAAGCTCGTTCCACTATCACCGTCTAGCCACAACGGATGGCGCCTGAGATGTTAGCTGCCTGCTCGAAAAGTGGGAACCACAAGTCTGTGTCGACATAGTTGTGTGTGTGTGAGCATGGGGGAGTCATCGCATTGCATTCATAACATTGCATTGCATCAAATACACAAGATCCTTATCATATAAGTTTCTATGGGCACTCTTATATGATGTTTTACTTTACTGTTAAGTCGATCCTTAACTTATATGTCTGTTTGGGCATTCATATAAGTTGAGTTACTTTCATGTTGTAAACCTATTTACTTGAAGGGTGGATATGTTTTGAGTAGAATTGCTAGAATATAATGTTGATAATAATGTTATACCTTTACTACTGTTGCTACTCATGTTTTATACATTCTCCACCTGCTTGTACTTCTGCTTACTTATATATATTGTACCCTTTTCCTTTCTCCGCCCGATGCCTAAGAGTCATCGGGGGAGCGGATGTGATAACCACTTAGCCTTTATGACTAACGGTTGTTACGTCTTCCATTTTAGGAGGAAACCCCGCATACAGAGCAGTAGCAGGTTGCGTAGAAGGGCAGCCAGGCCAGGGTGACAGGGCCTAAAGTGACGATACCATCACTATCGTCAGTTACTGATGTGAGTTTTTGAGAGATTCTAGTTGTAGCCCTTTGGGCAAAGTTTTACATACTCTGATATTATAGAATCCTGTTAATGCTTCTTATTATTGATGTGCTTGTAGACTTATTACTTATGTGGATTTTGACTTCTGTTTTATTCTTTATGTTGGGTTGGGATGAATGATATTGGTTTTATCCGGCAGGATATGCGTCTTGTAGTATTGGTCAACCCGTGTGTTGATGTTACCGCAAGGAAGCTGTTCTGGGCATAAGACTCCCCTCGGCCGTGTCTTGTGTTCCGGGAGGGGGGGGTCTTACAAATGGAATCAAAGCTACATATCGTTGTTGAGGAAGGCTGTTTAAGAGCCTACTCAAGTGGTTAGTGTGGATTAGGTGTCGGTCAATGGTGGGTTAAAGACAAAAGTCAAGCTCATTTGTATCGAAGACTCGGAGGTGAAACAATTGCGAAACAAGGTGATAAAGATTGTGAAAGTCCACTGGGACAATTATGGATGCGAATAACTTTCGTAGGAGCGCATGCAAACCATGAGAAAAGAGTTGCTTCAGTTATTTCTTTGAAGTATATTTTGTATAAAATCGTACTTGTGTAGTTTTTTGTACAAACCATTTTTGGGAAAATATTTTTTAAAGGGGGAGATTTGTAACACCCCAGGTCCCCCGTAAGTGAAAAACAACAAAATGCATTTCTAGAGCTATCACTGGCAATAACGATATCGCCTGATGATAGTGTTCAGCACTATGAAGTTGACAAGTCGATGTAGTCGATTTGTTATCGCACCGCGATAGTGATATCGCTGACAATAGTGTTGTTGTCGATAGTGATCAAGTTAATGAAGTCGATTTAATATCACTTAACTATCGCTAATACTGTTGGCGATAGCTAATATAGATGGCGATAGTGTGCCATATAGCAGGCTGTTACGTGTTAGTTGGCTGTGAAGCGGCGGTTAAGAGGCAAAGCGGTGTTGACTTGGTCAAGCGGCCATCACTGGTGCTATCGTTCCAGTATAGCGAGATATTGCCCGGTGATAACATCAAACTAGAATTTTTGTATGGAATCACATCCATCCATTTGTTTTGTCCTGAGGATCAGATGACTAGGAGAATTCCAATGGATATATAAGTGGTTGATGGGCTTTTATCCAACTCAATTTATCTTTTAGTGTCTCTCACCAAAACTAAGAAAGAAGAGGAAGGAAAAGTGAGGAGGATGAAGAAGAGGGTTGCTGGTCCAGCCAATGGAAGAGCTTTGGAGGAGCTTCCAAGCTTGGAATTACGAGCGATTGAAGATTTATAAAGAGAAAAGTGAGGCGATCCTTTGCTTCTGGCTCAAGCTCTGATTTATGGTTATGAAATGTGTTTCGAGGGTAACAACTCTCCTTCTTAGTACTAGGACATGTTAGTCCTTTGGTTTGGCATGTTTGCATGAAATTGTCTCCACTAATAAGTGGGAGGTGAAGCTTTCAACGGGTTGATTTGGTTGATCTCTGTTATATTTTGCATATTGAGCTCAGATCATTGTACGGGCATAGGGATACTGTGTGAAGCCCATCTGGATAGGTTGGTCTGGATTGGTGATGTTTGATTTGCATGTCGGAGAAGACTTTGTGGAAAACGAATAGATTTCAGAGATTTTGGGGTACTGCATGTTTCTACAGAAGTACCAGAGGATGACTCCAAGAAACACCCAAGTTTGTAATGGAAATGAGATTTGGTTGTTATCGCCCGCGATAGCAATATCGCTGGTGATAGCTCTACTAGCAGAGACCAGTAAGTAGTTGTATGTGTTAGGTGTGAACCCGAGATAATTGGGATAGATTTATCATTCTGTAGATATCACGTCGTGATAGAGATACTGCTGGTGATAGCTCCCAATGAGCATTGTTGCAATTGCAAAGCCCATATCGGGGTGACCGGGTGCATAGCTTGTTAAGCTGAAGTCCAGTAGTGCCTAGCTTGGTGGCCTTGTGTGCCGACCGAAGGGAAAATGTTGTTTATCATGTTAATGGGTTGAGGTGAGGCTGACCCGCATCGTGCTGGTTGTTCGCGATGATTGAGCAGGGCAAAGCTGATTTGAAACTGTCCAGTGGGAGTTAGTGATGAGGTATCTCCTCAGTGGGCCTGTCATGGGGAAGTCCAGGAAGCATAATAGATTGTGACCGACAGTCACTCAAACATACCATCTAAGTGAGTGATGTTTAGGATGGAGGTGGGACTTGGAATTCAGTACACTTCTAATGTGCCCTGAGTGCATAGGACGTGTGGTCATGCGTGCCTTCGTCTGTGTTGGTTGTGAAATTATATAAAATGTTATACTGCTTGCTTGTAGGGAAGGAGGATCACCGCCCCGGGAATGGGGTGGGGTCGTAATAATTGTGGTCAGCTAATGTTGATCGTTGCTTTGTTTTGCCACATCTTTGTAGGCTTGTCTTATGTAGGTACTGGTGAGCCGAGAGGGAAGTAGCGGGCTGAAGCCCTTTTTTCTTTGCTTGCCCTCGAAGTCAAAAGTGCTTATTCATTATTTTCATATGTTATCAACCTTCGTGATGATGTATGCAATCCACTATTTTTATGTTTAATCATGTAAGGCCTTAAGGCCAAATATTTGTGTAAACTATCATTCCAAAGTTTAATATTGTGGACATTTTGTCTTATTGGTTATTATTACTCGTTTGCTTCCACTAGAATGCAATTTCGTGATAGGCTACGATGATGTTTGGTATTTCATTTAGTATCGTCTTTATCTGTTTGTGGAAAATGGTGTTGAGTTTTTTATACATGAGTGGAATAGCACATCATATGTGCGCAGCGGAATAGAGTACAAGAGAACCCTAAAGAGAAACTGGATCTTGCGATGAAACATTGATCAAGAAGTAAAACTGAAAAGTAATTACAATATACCTTAGAGGGATTGAGTCAGTACCCAACCAAGATGCTCCAGAAGGTTGATCCACACAAAAGTAGATCTACGGATCTGCAGGTATCAACACGAGCAGAGAAGATTACCAAAACCTTATCGAACAAGATTTGAGATGGAGAAAAGAATGCCCTCCGCGTCTCTACAAACTGTTAGGTTTGCTCCAAGAGAGGTGGCGACAAGATAAAGTCACGATGTGATCTAGGATTGGTGACGGATTCAAAAGCACACACTGACATTTACATGGAAAACTCTTTTCCAAGTCTATTTATACCCCAGAATATCGAACAGACAAAAAGCCTCCTTAAAAATCCGCCAAAACTCAACAAGCGTCGACATGCGTCGACTTGCACTCGACGTGCGTCGATAAGAACTCAATGAAATGTCGAGATACACTCGATGACATTCGACACAACTGCGTTGACACGCAGTCGATGTACCTGCATCAAGTAGAACTCGATGTTGCATCGATTTTTACTCGACGAAGTGTCAATAAAGTAACTACCTCGACGTTGAGCATGACTGTGTCGACATCTAGTCGATGTGCATCGATACGCACTCGAAGCAACCCATCAATATTCTTTATGTTATAGATTAGGTCCTTTTATCATATCCCATATGAGTGGGGGACAACACACTCTTTCCTCCAATTTCTCCTAACACTCTTATGTGCGACCCTACAAGCTCATATCGCGTTTGCAGTGAGACTAACTGTTTGATTTCTTTACGATCACCTTGGAAACACCAACATATGGCGTGGGGCTCCTACTGTACCTTATGTTATATTCTTCATGACGGGCAGAGTGTAATAAAAATGTCTCGAAATTCCCCCTCTAGTTTCAATGCTACCTCCAATTCGAGATGAGCACTCTGTTCGTCCCCATCACAAAGTCCCACCTCACTACGTTTATAAATCTACTCTTAGGAGGAATCCTCTATTTGAGGAATAGATTAGAAATCCCTTATATAAGTTCAAAGTTGAGCACGAACGGAGTAGAAATTCCCCCAAGGTATTTTTCTGAACACCAACAAGAGCCTTTCTTAGGTACGCAAGATAATTATCAAGAGAGTCCTTACTATGACTTAGCAAGAGAAGAGCGTCCTTGAGACCATCATCAGCCTATACCGGCCATGCATCGTGAAGATCGACCTAGAGATTGGCATCGACCACGACACCCACGCATCGAGACAATCATGATCCTTACGATGACGATTACGACAATCCTCCCCGGGATAGGTGACCAGATCTGACATGAGTAGTGAAATTAGATCCGCCTCTTTATGATGGATCTATGAATCCTAAGGTCTTTTTAGACTGGGTTATAGAAATAGAGACCAACTTTGAGTGGTATCGTATGACGGAGGACCAAAAGGTTTAGTTGTCAAAAATGAGATTACCTAGGCGAGAGAAAATCTTTTGGATCGGTGAAGAGCGATGTTTAGAGAGGAATGATCGTCCTCCTATTATCCATTTGCCTCATATGAAAGCCATATTGGAGGAGCAGTTCCTTCCATATCATAATCAAACTCGTCTTTGAGATGAGCTGACATCTCTACGTCAAGGAACCAAATCAGTTTCTGATTACCTAGCTGAAATGAAGGATCTAATGATTCGTTACAACGTATAAGAACACCCACGTGATACTTTATCTAAATTTAGGTGTGAATTAAGACCTGAGATCCAAAATGAGTAGATTCGATATGGTCATTATTCCCTCGTAGAGACCGTATCTATCACCATCGATATTGAGGAGCATCAAAAGATAACCTCCCATTTTAAATCTCACTCTAAAATGTAAACTCCATATAAGAAAGAGGAACCTAAGAGTAAGGATAGTGGAAGGAAGCCTACGTTGAATTTCACGAGAGATATGAAAGGGAAATCCACTATAAGAACTGTGACCCCTTCACATATCCGATTTTATGAGTACCAACAGATGTGCCATATATCTAAGGATTGTCCTAAGTGGAAAGGCACACTAATTATTTACGAGTTGACTGATGAGGACGAGTATGAACAAGAATCCATAGTTGAGAAGGACTGATTCGTCCTGAATGACGAAGTGTACAGTACTCCTAGTGATGAGGATATAGATCATGACAATCTAGTGGTGAGACGCATGTTATTTATGCCACAAGAATAAGTCAATTATTGGCAGACAAACAACTTCCAGGCCCACTTCAAGCATGTGGAAAAAGTGTCGTTTAGTAGTGGATTGCGGGAGTTGTATGAATGTGATAGCTGAGACAACTTTAGCCCGCATGGGAATCACTGCTGAGCCACACCCTCCCAATTTCAGGTAGCTTGAGTCACCAAGACTACTTTATCATTGACTAGGAGATGTTTAGTGTCCATCGTCATTCGTACATACTCCAACATGATCTAGTGTTATGTGATGTCTATGGATGTGTGCCACATATTACTTGGGAGACCTTGGTTGTATGACCGAGATTTCACCATACATGACAAGTCCAACACTTACTCCTTTCTACTGGATAGAAAGAGAGTAGTGTTGACCCTGGTGCGACCCGAAGCACCAACATTCCATATAAGAAATAACATGAAAGATTCTCTTCCTCCCACTTAAAGGAAGAAGACTCTTAGCATTATACACAGTGCTGAGTTTCATCGAGAGAGTTTTAATGACGGATTTTATTTTGCCTTAGTGGTCTTACAGGCATCTGAGCTATTAGAGAGGTATGAGTCTATTCCTATACCTGCTAGGAGACTCTTAGAGGAGTTCCAGAAATACACCCTAATGAGCTTACGGCTGAGTTACCATGTTTAAACTATAATAGATATTTATGTTGTCAATACTATTTTAGAAAGCATGCATAGTAAACCAACACTTAGTTCTTTCTATAGTATAATTTTTTTTTAAAAACGCGCTTTCATATTTTTCAGCATATTTTTAGTGTCACTATGAAAAATAGAATTTCTTTCTCTCAATTAGGCCTGACCCAGTTAGAACTTTGTTGGGTCTATTGATCCCTATGTCCCAGATTTGTAAGAAGTCAAACTCGTTAATGACATTCACATATAATGTATTTGATGTGTGCTTAAGTTTATGCATGCAGGTTGTCCTTGATTGGACAGGTGAATAAAAAAGGGTAAGCTGGAAGTCAAGTACTTTGACTAAGGCAAAAAGCATTGAGTGATGAAGACAAACTCAATGCCAAAGACAACTGAGATAGTTGAGAAGAATGTATATAGCAAAAACGTCGATACAGCTGAGACAGCCGAGAAAAATGTCTCAGCATAACCGCTGAGACATCTGAGAAGCTCAACACAAAACGTTGAGAGAAATGTTCGTCCCAGCAAAACTGCTGAGACAAGAGATAGTCTCAGCTGTAAAGAAGAAACCACTGAGATAGTTGAGAAGAAAACATTGAGATAGAAGATAGTCACAACTATGAAGAAGAACCGCTGAGATAGTTGACACGGAACCGCTGAGACAAAGCCAGCAGAATATTTCTAAGTCCAGAAGCATTGAGTGAGGAAGGCTCACTCAATGTTTCTAAAGAAGAGAAAAGTTCAGAATTCATTGAACTGAATTCTGAGTTCATTGAGCTGAGCTCACCTTTCGTCGAGCTCAAGTTAAAGTTTGAAGATTTTGAGTTCGTCGAGCTCAGTTCAGAATTCGTCAAACTGATTTCAGAATTCGTTGAACCCAGCTCTCATTACGTCGAGCTCAAGTTATAGTTGGAAGAATCTGAGTTGTCAAGCTAAGTTCAGAATTCATCGAACATATTTCAGAATTCGTCAAACCCATCTCACCTTTCGTCGAGCTCAAGTTAAAGTTTGAAGATTATGAGTTAGTCGAACTCAGTTCAGAATTTTTCGAACTGATTTCAAAATTCGTCGAACCCAGCTCACCGTTCATCGAGCGCCATCATAGTATTTCATGTCATTGCGGGAAAGCTACAGCAGCGCCGGAAAGTACTATTTGTCCTCTTCTAAGGGAGGTGGTGCTCACCATCATTGGTGGGGCCCACATTCAATTGTGTCATTGATTCAAATCAATAGATATAAAAGGAAAAGAAGAAAAGGGGATTAGGGATGACAAATACAGAAATGAAAACAAAAACAAAAAGAGAGACGGTCGGACTTCATCTTCTCCAATGAGCTTGAAAGCAAAGTCCAGCAAAGCTAGACAGAAAGGCAGAGAAAGATAGTTAAAGCTTCTTCCAGTTCAGAAAGTTTTTTCTGTGTAGAACAAGGTAGTTGATTCATCCAATCAGAAAGGAGAGATAGCCGTGTGAAGGGTCGTCAGCCTTCAATAGCAGATAGCTGTTCTTCAGTGCAGCAGAGAAGGAGCTAGCTGGAGAAGAAGACTAATTCCTTCTAAAGTAAGAGAGCTGGACCGATATCTTCTCAGTCTAGCAAGGTAGACTCTGAGATTTTTCTCAGAGTCAAGGTTTTATTTTATTTCAACTTCTTGATTAATTTCCTATAGGATTCAGCTTGTCTGAATCTGAGCTGTAGGGCACTTTGTGCCTGAGTTATAAGTGACTAATTAGTCACTGAGGTAGGTGCCATACTAGGGTACTGAGGTAGGATCCAAGTGTGGATCTGAGGTAAGGCTGTCCTCCCAGCCTGAGTGTCGGGCCTAGTGCCTGAGGTAGGTGACTATTGAGTCACTGAGCTGTAGGTGGCAAGTGTGTCATTGAGTTGTAGGAATTGGACGAGGCTGAGTTGTAGGTGCCTGGAAGGGTACTAAGGTAGGTACCTGGAAGTGTACTTAGCTGTAGAAGTGTTGCAGCACTCTGAGAGTAGGGCCTTATGCCTGAAGGTTTAGGGCTAAGAAGCCTGAGCTGTAGGCCTTAAAGATAAGGCTGAGGTAGGTGGTTTGAGAACCACTGAGCTATAGGAGAACTACAGGGCTCTGAGGTAGGAACTTTTATGGTTCTGAGGTAGGGTTACGAAGAGAACCTGAGTGTAAGGCTGAGGGCCAGAGGTGTAAGTTCTGAGGAGCATTTGGAGGAGTTTGTGTCTTGTCTAACATAAGTTAGAAAGGTGGGAGGGAAAGTGGATGTGTCACTGTGTGCTTGTTGTGTGTTGGTTTTTCTGTTTTATTACAGGTGCTAAGGACAAGCTATAGATCACCTTACGAAGAAAGCAAAAGAAAATATAAAGGTTAATAAGAAAATAGAAAAAGGACTCAAGAATTTTAATAGACCAATTCGCCCCCCCCCCTAGGTGACTAGCAAACCTTAAAATAATAACGTTCAAGAGGTATCAGAGGGAAGTTACTCAAAAAGGATTTAACAATTTGAGTATACCTCGAAGGTTAGCTATAAGACATAAGTATGGGGTCTGGTGTAAACTACAAGGAGTTGGGGGCCATGAAGCTTCCAATCTGTAGAAAGGAAGGATTTGGCCTCTGGAAGGAAAGGGTTAGGTTATTCATGGAAGCTGCTGACCCTGGGATATATATCATAGTCAAAGAAGGACCCTCATCCCTATAAAGACCTCAATTCCGGATGCCAACATCCATACACCTAAATCTTATGATGAAATGAACAAGGATGAGCTCCTACTTGCCTCCATGGACAAGAGAGCTCAAAACTTTATTGCTAGCATAATAGATTATTCAACCTTCAAAAATCTGGTGCACTACAAGACCTCTAAGGAGATGTGGGACACCCTAGTTGTGTTCATAGAGGGTTCAGAGGATGTGAGGGATGACAGAAAATTCATGCTCAACCAGGAGTATGAGACCTTCAGACTTGGAAAATCAGATGGCATTGCTGAGAGCTTTGAGATATTCTTCATAATAGTGAATGAACTGAGAACATATGGAAGGGTCTTCAGCACCTATGAGTTGAATGAAAAATTTCTCAGGTCCCTCATAAAGGATTGGGACACAAAAATTTGTGCCATTAGATAAATGACCAAGTTAGCAGACACTCCTCCTCCAACCCTATTTGGAAAGCTACTGTCAAATGAGATGCAACTTGCTGCAAGAAAGGAAAAAAGAGAAGAACAGTAAGTCATAGGCCAAGGAGAAGCCTGTGGCCTTTAAGGCTGATGCCCCAACCAGGAGCAGAAGGAAGAACTCTCCACCCAGGAGAATTACTGAGTCAGACTCTGAGAGATCAAAGACCAGCACCTCAGATAGCCATATATCTAATGAGGACTTTGCTGCCTTCTCTAGGCAGTTCCAAAAATTCATGAAGAATGAGCATAGGAAGAATAGCAGGCCATCCTCTTCCTCACAGCACAGAAGGAAATCCTCTAAGGAGGACATGTATGCTCCTAACTCTAATAAACAAACTTCCTCTAATGCTATTTTTTTCTACTGCAGCAAACATAGGCATATAGTTGCTGATTGCCCAGTGAAGAGGAAAGAAGGAGTGAAGAAGCACCACAAGGGGAATAAAAAAGATAAGTTCCTTGTGTCCAAGAAGGAAAAGACCTTTTCTGACTCTTTCTCTAGGTCAGACAGTGAAGAAGAAGCCTACATTGGGCTAATGGTTGTTTCTGAAGAAGAACCTGAAGAATATCCTACTATTAGGATAGGGATCAGGGCCCCTCTACCACATTCAGAAAGTGACTCAGAGGTGGATGAAGATGAAGAAGAAGATGTTCAATGCCATGGATTGATGGAAATGATAGATGACGAAAGCAGCAAGGATCAGCTTGGACAAGCTCAGGTAAATTCCAAATCTCTGCCTTCTACTTCAAGTCATCAGGCTAGCTCAAATTCTGAAGCTCAATCATCAAGAGATGAAGGGGATTCAGATTCTGAGGATGATGTTAATTCTATAATTGATAAGTACGGAGAACTTCTTGAAGCATTATAGAAGTGCAAGTTCCTTGCCAAGAGACAGGCAAAATAGCTTCTCAATCTAAGGAGCAAGTGTGAGGGCCAAGAAAACGATCTCAATGATATGGCTGCATAATCAGCCAAACTTAAGGGGATCATTGATATGCAGTCTGTAGTAAGAGTCTCAAATGGGAAACTTATCCAAAAACTAAAAGATGATCTCCTAAATGAGAAATTGCTGGTGGCCAAGTTTTCTAAGTCAAGCACTGTTCTTCCCTTAATGGAAACCCTCTTTACCCAAGAGGGTAAGAAAGGTTTATGATTTATGAGACCTGCTAGACTTCCCAATCCAAAAGAAAAGGGAAAGGGGAAGGGACCAGTTGTGCCTCTAGGATCATTGCCTCCAGTTTCTTTTCAGAAAGTCTTGTTGCCTTCTAACAAGTATGACCATGAAAGCTATTATGGTCACTAGGAGAATGGCAGATCTACTAGTATGGACAAATGTGCCCATAGCTAAGGTGGAAGATACAGCCATGTAAGAGCCTTTAAGGCTGCCCATGAGGAAATTCAAATGGCCCATTCTGGACCATTTGTTTTTTGTTCCCCAGCCCCAAAACTCAGGGATAATGTTGCTGTAGAAAATCTGAATCTTCCAACAAAAGTAGTGACGCAAGGTGAGTCTTCTAGCAAGCCTGGAATGGTAGTTTCTGATGCCATCAGATGCTTATTAGCTGAAAAGAGACATGCAGTTGGTGGGTCTTAGAAAAGACCAAATTAGTAAGCTGAAAGACTTACCTTCAATCAAATGGCTGCTGAAAGAAATCAGAGATATATAGCAGCACATCCTCCAACTATTATGGGAGCAGTCCAGGAAAATGCTGGACCTAAACATGAAAAGGAGAAATAATGTCCATGAGTGCTGGGGCTGTGACAAAATGGGACACTATACTGTAGATTGCTGGCACAATCCTTCAGTGTCTAAAGGTAGCCAACCTATAAGGAATAATGCAGGAAGGAAAGCTTATTTTCAGGCTAATATGAACCTAGGACCCAATAGAAATTGGGGTCCTAAGGTGAAATAAACTGTGTATTTTTCCATTTAGTTCAAGTACTAATTCCCCTAAATGGTACTTAGACAGTGGATATTCCAGGCACATGACTGGAACAAAGGAATTGTTGAAGGAGTTCACTCCAGTTGTAACACCCCAAAAATCTCAAAACTGGATTTGAGGTGCAGGCTGTTTGACACGGCCTGGGACACCGGCGTGTCCCAGGGCATGTCGGGGGTACACGGCCTGGGACACGGGCGTGTCCCAGGGCGTGTTCTGGAGGGTCGACAATCGGTGGTCGACTATAGTCGAGCCTGGGACACGGCCTTGGACACGGGCGTGTCCCAGGGCGTGTCACTCAAGAAATGGCCGGACTGAGTCAGAGAAGTACACGGCCCGGAACCAAGCCTTTAACACGGCCGTGTCAGATTTGACACGGGCGTGTCCGAGGGCGTGTGCCTACCCGTGTACTGCTCTGTTGGTTTTAGAGCTCGTTGAGTACCGTGTAACAGGGGTGACACATGCGTGTCACATGACTGACACGGGCGTGTCAGGTTCGACACGGGCGTGTCGATGCCCGTGTTCTGGTAGATTTCAGTAGGTGCGAGTGCCGCGTGTGCCGCTTAAGGGTACACGACCTGTGACACGGGCGTGTCACAGGCCGTGTCGGCCAAAAGAATAGTTATTTTTGGGCAGATCTTGGCCGTTCATTTTCCTTAAAGAAGATCCAGTGGTTGGGGCTAATTCCTGGTTTGATAAGGCCGGGAAAGGAGAAGGCTAAGCTCATTTTTGAGTTCATATTCTCTTTCTAAATCTAAGAGAGAGGTGAGAGCAAGGTGAGGAAGAAGAAGTGGAATCCGGCTGCCGGTGGTGCTACGGTGGTCCAAATCACAAGTCGAGTTCGGATTTGCGAAGGCAACGCTGCTGCGAAGGCTTTCATCCGTCTCAAATTTCTCTCCATGGCTCCGAAGCGAGTTCCTAGGGTAACGATTTCCTTCTCAGACATGTGAAGTCCTTATTTCCTGCATTGCATAGGGAAAACCCTTCCCCGCGAGTGTGCGGTGGGTTGTGGCGTCCCTTGGGGTAGATATGTGAAGTCCCCCTTATTAGAGTCCGGAATTGGAGTGCGGATCTAGGCATGCTGTGTGAAGCCCATCTGGACATATTGGTCTGGATTGGTGATGCTTGTTTGCATATCAAAGATGACTCCGTGATTATTGCTTGCATGCATGATGGATAAAGTACTTGAGGAAGTCCAGGAAATTGTGAGAGTTGGGTGCAACTCTTATGGCCGTGAGTTGCCACTTTGTGTGCGGTTGAGCGTTGGGCTGCAACTGTATGAAAAGGCTTCGTGCTAAACAGGCAAGGTGAAACCGACCCGCGCCTTTAAATGTGGTCTCAGGTACGATGTACTTGGTTGGGCAAGGCGATTTGAGAAACGGGGGGTGGCTGATCTGTACCTGCGTTATGGAGGCTGGACATGAGAGCGCCAAGGCATTGGGCTTTCGTCAGCGGCATAATGAGAGTCTTGGGCCTGCGTGCCGGACTAAATGCTCAATGGTGAGATCCAGTGTTTGCGGTGCACCCGAGAGTGCCATGAGTGCACGGGATGTCGGGCCATCGTGCCGGCGTTTGTGATATGTGATTGTGCGGTCGTGCACGTCTTGCTTGAATTGTTATATATCATATTGGACGATTGCTATGCAGGGATGGAATTCCGCTGCCCCGTGCCAGGGGCAGGGTCGTTATAATTGGTCAGCTGAATGCTGACCGTTGCCCTGTTTACCACCGCTTGGTGGATTGGTTCTTACAGGTACTGGAGGTGCTGGTCCGAGCGGGACTTAGCGGGCTGAAGCCCAAGCTGCGTTGCTGCCCTCGAAGGCATTGTTTTGTTTCTTTTGTTCATGTGTGGCAGGCCTGCGTGCCGATGTCTGTAATCCACACTCTTGTTAAGAGAAATTGTTGTAAGGTCTTAAGGCCATGCTCTTTTGATATTTGTATACATTACTATGTTATAGTGGACAGTGTTCTTTATCTTGAGTTCAAAGATTCAACCGTGAAGCTTCCGCTAGAATGCTCTGTGTTAGGATGCGTTGGTTATGATATTAGTTCGTAGCGTCTCTGCCTGTTTGTGGAATATGGTGTGGGGCCCCGGCCAGACCCTCTATTATATTCTTCTTGACGGGTAGAGGTGTTACAATTTGGTATCAGCTTGTTGGTCGATCTCTTCCGAATTCGCGGACGAATTCTTTTGAGGGGTGGCGAGCACGTGTCAGTGTTGTCGTTATAACACTTAACTTCAACTCAAGATTGTCCACTTAGGAATGCAAATACACTTGTTTGTTGAACTTGTGTATTCTTTTTGTATGGTTGCCGTTTTCATTGGTCGTTAACCTGTGTAGTTTACACATATAGGTGACCAGAAGTGTTGCGGGTCAATCCGAACCACAACGTTCTGTTGAGAGTGCGGCACCAGCCGAGGTGCCCACAACTCCTCCATCCGCTGAAACAGTCCATCTCATCACGAAAACGGTACTTGCTGTGATGAATGCTCAGCAGGCTGGGCAGGCACGTCCTGCAGTGGTGCCAACGCAAGCTGGGGTACGGCAAGAACCGGTAGAAGCCGAAGTTGATCCGCGGGTAGCAGATCAACAATGGAAGAAATTCTTGAGCTTTAACCCTCCGCAGTTTCATGGGGCGGGGACACCGGTCCAAGTAGAGGATTGGTTTGCAAGGATCAAGAGGATTATGAGAGCTATCAAGGTTGAGGAGGAACAAAAAGTCATGTTAGCCACTTTCCTACTGGAAGGAGAGGCGCGATTGTGGTGGGATGAGATTGAAATGCATCACTTGGCCGATAGGCAATTGGCAGAGATTACAATGGAAGAATTCTCTCGTTTGTTCTTAGCACAACATCTGCCGATGCAGCAAAGGATATCGATGGAAATGGAATTTCAACGGTTAGCACAGGGAGATCGAAGTGTGGATGACTACCTGCATGAGTTCACCCGTTTGGGAAGATATGCGGGCACGATCTTCGCCAAAGAAGAGCGTAAGACTAGTCGGTTTTATGCGGGACTGCGAGATGAGCTGCGGTATTTGCTCTCGAGTTCTGTGAGTCAGGGATTCCAAGCCTTAGTCTGTACGGCTCGTTCTTTGGAGACGGACATGAAACAGGGGCAACCAAAGGGCAACTTGGCTGTTGCGAAGCCAGAGTTTAAGCCGCCGTGTCCGAACAAGTTTGGCTACCGAAAGAGATGGAATAAGAAGTCTAAGTTTTCTGGACAAGCTCCTTCTGCGACTGTGACGGATACATCTGGGTATGGATCTCGTGCTTGTTTTACGTACGGGAAGGTTGGACACTTCGCATGTGAATGTCGATCTGGTCCTCCAAAGGGTGATAAGAAGACGGGAGCGTCTTATGCGGAGAAGGGGAAGGCTGTGGTAGAGTCTTCTGCCTCGCACGCGCAGCCCAGGGTCTTCAACCTTGGACAATAGGAGGCCATTAAGCAGGCGGATGTCATCACAGGTGCGCGTAGGTTTTAATGTTCTTGTTTTTGATGTGCTGTGCTTGTTTTAATTGTAATGTTATAGGGTTTGTCCTTATACGAGAGTATACGACGCGAGCACTGTTCGACACAGGTGCTTCACATTCGTTTCTGTCTGAGGACTTTGTCTTTCGTGTCGGGGTACCTATACAGACTACAATAGACAGTATAAAGGTGTTGTTGCCTAACGGATGTTTGATGTGCGTGGATCGATCTTGCGTTCTTGAGGTCAAGATAGGAAGTCGGGAGTTCAAGGTGGAAACATTAGTATTGCCGATCAAAGAGTTTGATATAATCTTTGGTATGGACTGGCTTTCAGAGCAGCGTGCTTGTATCGATTGCACTTCAAAAGAGGTCACACTTGGGCAAAATACCGAACAAGAGACCAAGTACATTGGTATGCAAGGGATGAGTGGGATGTTGTTATCCGCTCTCCATGTTGTTAAGGCAGTTCGGAAGGGTGCGGAATTGTTCTTCACACTCATAGAGGCGGTGGCGCCGAAGGCCAGTGTGAGTGAAGTGCCGATTGTGTCGGAATATGCTGATGTGTTTCCAAAGGACCTTCCGAGGTTACCTCCCCAAAGGGAAATCGACTTTGCTATCGAGCTGGTGCCGGGTGCGAAACCTGTGGCCCGTTCGCCGTATCGGGTAGCGCCAAAAGAAATGGCCGAACTGAAAGTTCAGTTGCAAGAATTGTTGGAGCAGGGATACATACGCCCAAGTATGTCACCTTGGAGCGCGCCTGTTCTTTTTGTGAAAAAGAAAGACGGTGGTTTGCGACTATGTATTGATTATCGCGAACTAAACAAGCTGACGGAGAAAAACAAGTATCCAATTCCATGGATCGATGACTTGTTCGATCAGCTAGCAGGCTCAACCGTCTATTCGAAGTTGGATTTGAAGTCCGGGTATTACCAGTTGCGGATTAGGGAAGGTGACATTCCCAAGACAGCGTTTGGCACACGCTATGGTCATTATGAGTTCACAGTGATGTCGTTCGGCTTATGTAATGCGCCTTCGGTCTTCATGGATCTCATGCATCGAACGTTCCGCGAATACCTGGATCTGTTTGTGATTGTGTTTATTGATGATATCCTTGTATATTCACAATCGGAGAAAGATCATGCAAACCACTTGCGATTGGTATTGCATACCTTGCGAAGGAATAAGCTGTATGCCAAGTTTTCTAAGTGTGAGTTCTGGCTCTCGTCGGTGGCTTTTCTAGGCCATGTGGTAAGTGGAGAGGGCATAGCGGTGGATCCGGCTAAGATAAGTGCCATTCGTGATTGGCCAGTGTTGTCTTCAGTGGCCGAGGTCAGGAGTTTCCTTGGACTGGCGGGCTACTATAGACGGTTCGTGGAGAACTTCTCCCGGATTGCTTTGCCTCTAACTACGTTGACGAGAAAGGATCAGAAGTTCGTTTGGACACCGGAGTGCACACGATCTTTTGTGGAGCTGAAGAGTCGTTTGACCACGGTGCCTGTTTTGACGTCGCCATGTGGTACAGATGGATTGAAAATATACAGCGATGCGTCAGGAAGCGGCTTTGGCTGCGTTCTCCTGTAGTTTGGCATGGTGATCGCCTATGGCTCACGTCAATTGAAAGTGCATGAGCGTAATTACCCCGTCCATGACTTGGAGTTGGCGGCGGTGATCTTTTCGCTAAAGTTGTGGAGGCATTATCTTTATGGCATGAAGGTGGATATTTATACAGATCATAAAAGCTTAAAGTATCTGCTCGATCAAAAGGAATTGAATATGCGACAAAGGAGGTGGATGGAATTCCATGGGGATTATACCTTCGACATTCACTATGTTCCCGGAAAGGGAAATGTGGTCGCTGATGCCTTGAGTCGTCGGACTCCGGTGCGGGCAAATTGGTTGCAGATACATGATGAGCGGTTAATCCAGGAGTTGGAAGCTTTGGAGATATCTTGTGTGGAAAGAGATTCTTCTACTGATGCATGCGTGAACTGGTTGGAGGTTCAATATGACCTTGTTGACATGGTTCGGCGGGCAACGGAGTTGGATGAAAGTCTCCAACGCTATGCAAAGGAGGGGTCTGGTGATCAATTCTCCTGGGATGACGGTTTATTACGGAAAGATGGCCGATTGTGCGTCCCTAGTGCGGGTAAATTGCGAGAAGGATTGTTATATGAAGCACACTTTACAAAGTACTCAATTCACCCTAGGAGCACAAAAATGTACAAGGACATGAAGAAACTGTTCTGGTGGCCTGGTTTAAAGAAGGACATAGCCGCGTATGTGGCTAAATGTCGTACTTGTGCTTTGGTAAAGGCAGAATGTCAACGGCCGAGTGGTTTCCTGAAGTCGTTGCCGGTTCCGCAATGGAAGTTTGAGGATATTTCTATGGATTTCGTGCACGGATTGCCGAGATCTCAGCGTGGCCATGACTCAATCTGGGTGATTATAGACCAGTTGACAAAGGTGGCTCACTTTCTACCGAACAAGTGGGACGATTCAGTGGAAACGTTGGCAAAGCTCTATGTGGGGCAGATTGTTCGATTGCACGGTGTTCCCCGGAGCATCGTAAGTGAACGAGATGGGCGCTTTACCTCGAAGGATTGGAGATTAGTTCATCAGATGTTGGGCACGAAGTTAGCATTCAGTACGGCCTTTCACCCCCAAACGGATGGCCAAACTAAACGAACCAACAGAACGATGGAGGATATGCTCTGTATGTGCGCCCTGGACTTCGGTAAGAATTGGGAAGAGCATCTTGTTATGGTGGAGTTTGCCTATAATAATAGCCATCAAGCGAGTATAGGCATGGCCCCGTTTGAAGCGTTGTATGGTCGTACGTGTCGTACACCGCTAGCTTGGGCAAAAACTGGCGAGACCAAACTTTTAGGCAAAAAGGAAGTCGAGGATGCTACCTCAACAATACGCTCTATTCGAGAGAGGCTCCTAATAGCCCAGGATCGGCAAGCCAAGTATTACAATGCTAAGCACCAGAACGTGGAGTTCGCGGTGGGTGACTGGGTCTATTTAAAGATTAAGCCCTTCAAAGGCATATCTCGGATTCGGTGGTTGAAAAAGCTAAGTCTGCGATACCTTGGTCCGTTTGAAGTGGTGGAGCGAGTTGGGGAAGCTGCCTATCGGCTAGCTCTTTCATTGGAATTGAGTGGACTGCATGATGTGTTTCACATCTCGGTGCTACGCAAAGCATTCAAGGATCCAGCTCAAGTAATTGACAATGATCAAGTGCCGGTTGAGTATGGGCTAACGACAAAGGTGAAGCCTATACGGATCGAGAATCGAGCCGAGAAACTGTTGCGGAACAAAGTGATCGGGATGGTCAAAGTCCGATGGGACAATTGTGGCCGAGAAGAGCTAACATGGGAGCGCGAGCAGACCATGCGAGCCGAGTTTCCCGAGTTATTTGCGTAACTTGTTCGCTCGTTGTATATGTAATAGAAACATATAAATGTTTTGTTATTTTCTCCCTACTGTCTTCAAATTTCGGGACGAAATTTTATTAAGGAGGGGAGGATTGTAACACCCCAAAAATCTCAAAACTGGATTTGAGGTGCAGGCTGTTTGACACAGCCTGGGACACGGGCGTGTCCCAGGGCGTGTCGGGGGTACACGGCCTGGGACACGGGCGTGTCCCAGGGCGTGTTCTGGATGGTCGACGATCGGTGGTCGACTATAGTCGAGCCTGGGACACGGCCTTGGACACGGGCGTGTCCCAGGGCGTGTCACTCAAGAAATGGCCGGACTGAGTCAGAGAAGTACACAGCCCGGAACCAAGCCTTGAACACGGCTGTGTCAGATTTGACACGGGCGTGTCCGAGGACGTGTGCCTACCCGTGTACTGCGCTGTTGGTTTTAGAGCTCGTTGAGTACCGTGGAACAGGGGTGACACGGGTGTGTCACATGACTGACACGGGCGTGTCAGGTTCGACACGGGCGTGTCGATGCCCGTGTTCTGGTAGATTTCAGTCGGTGCGAGTGCCGCGTGTGCCGCTTAAGGGTACACGGCCTATGACACGGGCGTGTCATAGGCCGTGTCGGCCAAAAGAATAGTTATTTTTGGGCAGATCTTGGCCGTTCATTATCCTTAAAGAAGATCCAGTGGCTGGGGCTAATTCCTGGTTTGATAAGGCCGGGAAAGGAGAAGGCTAAGCTCATTTTTGAGTTCATATTCTCTTTCTAAATCTAAGAGAGATGGGAGAGCAAGGTGAGGAAGAAGAAGTGGAATCCGGCTGCCGGTGGTGCTACGGTGGTCCAAATCACAAGCCGAGTTCGGATTTGCGAAGGCAACGCTGCTGCGAAGGCTTTCATCCGTCTCAAATTTCTCTCCATGGTTCCGAAGCGAGTTCCTAGGGTAACGATTTCCTTCTCGGACATGTGAAGTCCTTATTTCCTGCATTGCATAGGGAAAACCCTTCCCCGCGAGTGTGCGTTGGGTTGTGGCGTCCCTTGGGGTAGATATGTGAAGTCCCCCTTGTTAGAGTCCGAAATTGGAGTACGGATCTAGGCATGCTGTATGAAGCCCATCTGGACATATTGGTCTGGATTGGTGATGCTTGTTTGCATATTGGAGAAGACTCCGTGATTATTGCTTGTATGCATGATGGATAAAGTACTGGAGGAAGTCGAGGAAATTGTGAGAGTTGGGTGCAACTCTTGTGCCCGTGAGTTGCCACTTTGTGTGCGGTTGAGCGTTGGGCTGCAACTGTATGAAAAGGCTTCGTGCCGAACAGGCAAGGTGAAACCGACCCGCGCCTTTAAATGTGGCCTCAGGTACGATGTACTTGGTTGGGCAAGGCGATTTGAGCAACGGGGGGTGGCTGATCTGTACCTGCGTTATGTAGGCTGGACATGAGAGCGCCAAGGCATTGGGCTTTCGTCCGCGGCATAATGAGAGTCTTGGGCCTGCGTGCCGGACTAAATGCTCAATGGTGAGATCCGGTGTTTCCGGTGCACCCGAGAGTGCCATGAGTGCACGGGACGTCGGGCCGTCGTGCCGGCGTTTGTGATATGTGACTGTGCGGTCGTGCACGTCTTGCTTGAATTGCTATATATCATATTGGACGATTGTTATGCAGGGATGGAATTCCACTACCCCGTGCCAGGGGCAGGGTCGTTATAATTGGTCAGCTGAATGCTGACCGTTGCCCTGTTTACCACCGCTTGGTGGATTAGGTCTTACAGGTACTGGAGGTGCTGGTCCGAGAGGGACTTAGCGGGCTGAAGCCCAAGCTGCGTTGCTGCCCTCGAAGGCATTGTTTTGTTTCTTTTGTTCATGTGTGGCCGGCCTGCGTGCCGATGTTTGTAATCCACACTCTTGTTAAGAGAAATTGTTGTAAGGCCTTAAGGCCAGGCTCTTTTGATGTTTGTATACATTACTATGTTATAGTGGACAGTGTTCTTTATCTTGAGTTCAAAGATTCAAACGTGAGCTTCCACTAGAATGCTCTGTGTTAGGATGCGATGGTTATGATATTAGTTCGTAGCGTCTCCGCCTGTTTGTGGAATATGGTGTGGGGCCCCGGCCGAACCCTCTATTATATTCTTCTTGACGGGTAGAGGTGTTACACCAGTAAAGAATAGACCTAAGGTCATCTTTGGAGGCTCTGACAAGGGAATAACCAGAGGTAATGGTAAGATCTCAAATGGCATAATCACCATCACAAAGGTAGCTTATGTGAATGGGCTGCAATACAACCTCATAAGCATAAGCCAACTATGTGACCTTGGTTATGACATTTCCATCCACAAGGATAAGTGCCACATCAAGAGATTAATTGACCAAAGTGTCATCTTAAAAGGAACAAGGAGTGGGAATGTTTATTGTTTAGACTTTTCTTGCTTAAATAGTAGTTCCCCTATATGCCTAGTTGCAAATGACAAAGTATCATATTGTGTCCAATGACACAAGAGACTGGTTCATTTGAATTATAAGACCATTGGTCAGCTCTTCAGTAATCAGCTAGTTAGGAATGGTCCCAAAATAAAATGCTCCAAGGAGGGTATCTGTGCTGCTTGCCAAAAGGGTAAGCAGATTAAGACCTCTTTCAAGAGCATTGGGACCAAGGACTCAGTGAGATGCTTATATGTCCTGCATATGGACTTGTTTGGTCCTATGCCAATTCACAGTCTAGGTAGAAAGTTCTACACCCTTGTGGTGGTTGATGACTATTCCAAGTTTGCTTGGGTGTTATTCCTTAGAAGAAAGGATCTCAAGAACTACTTCTGTAACTCCTAGACCATACTAATGCTCCAAGAACTATTTTCTTGATCTTATTATCCCATTCCTTTGTCAATGATCTCAATAACTTGTCGTTTAGTTCACCATCTGTAAACACCCGGCCGTAGTTCCTTAGGCCATTGGCGATTTTGAAAAAGTATTCATATGTGTCGGCAATTTCTTCCTTGGGGCCTTGCTTGAAGGCCTCATACTTCTGATTCAAAAGGGATCTTCTGTCATCCCTTACTTCTTATGTGCCTTCCATCAAGATGATAAGAGACTGCCACATTTCCTGGGCGGATTGGCAGTGAATCAAATTATGTAGCATAGAATCATCGACTGCACTTGTGATGATATTTTTTGGCTTTCTTGTCTAAAGAGACAAGTGCAATCTCATCTTTGTCGAGATCCATAAATTTCTTTTGCACCTTCTTAGTAGGATAAATAGTGGAAGCGATCATAGGAACATGAGGGCCTTCTTCCACTATCATGAAGATGCGGGGTCAACAAATTCCATGAATAACTATACTCTTTCTTTCCACATGGGAAAGTTTTTCTTATTGCACACTGGAAGCTTAGTGGAGTCCTTGGATTTGTCCATGCTTGTATCCTCTAAAGACAACTAGAAGTGGGTCTTGTTTAAGGTGTTAACCTTTTGAAGAACAACCTCTCTCTGATACCAATTGAAAAGTGTTTAAGTTTTCTACCTAAATCACCTAGAGAGGTGTGAATAGGTTAGGTCTGCGTCTTTTTACGGAATAAAAAATTTAAAAGAACGATGCACAGAAAATAGATCAACACCATGGATCACACAATGAGGGATTACATTGTATGGTCCTGTGTTTAGTGACTCATTGTAGACTAACATTGATCTACACTTAGCAATTTAGTCCTGCAAGTACATCTAAACAAGCACCATCAAATACAAGTACAATTCACCTTAGTTTTAGGGGGACTTCTTCAAATCAATGTTATTGTGATAACAGAACCCAACACTAGTCACATAGAGGGGGGTGAATAGGTGTTTTAAACTTTCTTAGATCTTTTTGTTATTTTCTTATTAAATGATCTAGAGCTTGTCCTTAATACCTGCAATACAAGAAATAAACAAGCAACATAATAAGCACACAAATATTTATAGTGGTTCCCAATTAGGTACATCCACTTTCCCTCTCACATATCCAACTGATTTGTTGGACTAGGCACAAACTCCACCAATATGCTCCTCAGAGCTTACAACTCAGACCCTCAGCCTTACATATAGATTCTTTTTTGAATACAAACTCAGAATCACATGGTTTCCTACCTCAGAGCCCTACAGTGCTCCTACAGCTCATTGATCCACTAACCACCTACCTCAGCCTTATTTCTAAGGCCTACAGCTCAGGGTTCTCAGTCCTACTAATTCAGGCACAAGGCCCTACTCTCAAAGTGTTGTAGCACTCCTACAACTCAGTACCCTTCCAGGTACCTACCTCAGTGCCCTTCCAGGCACCTACACCTCAGCCTCTCCAAGGCCTACAACTCAGTGACACACTTGTCATCTACAGCTCAGTGACCAAACAATCACCTACCTTAGGAACTAGGCCCTAAACTCAGGCTGGAAGGACAACGCTATCTCAAATCCATACTTGGATCCTACCTCAGAGAGCAATACTCTCCTACCTCAGGAAATTAAGCTCTATAACTCAGATCCACACATGGATCCTACCTCAGAGAGAAGCACTGTCCTACCTCAGGCAATTAAGCCTTACAGCTTAGATCCACACTTGGATCCTACCTTAGTACCCCAGCAGGGCACCTACCTCAGTGACTAATTAGTCACCTACCACTCAGGCACAAAGTGCCCTATACTCAAATTAAGATATGCTGAATCCTGCAGGGGTTTATACAAAATGTTAAGTAAAAATAAAACAACTGACTCAGAGATAAATCTCTGAGTCTACCTTGTTGGACTGAGCAGATATCAGTCCAGCCTACTTGCTGTAGAAGAGATGAGTCTTCTTCTACAACCAAATTCTTCTTTGATGCACAATGAGCAGCTATCTGCTGTTGAAGGCTAACTGCCCCTTCACACAGCTATCTTCTCTTGCTGATAGATTAAATCAACCAACTTGTTCTTCAAGGAACAATCTTGCTGAATTGGAAGAAGCGTCAGCTATCTTTGCCTTCTGGCTTACAATCTTGCTAAAATGGAAGAAGCTTCAACTATCTTTGCCTTCTGGCTTTCACTGCTGGACTTTGCTTTCAAGCTTGTCGAAGAAGATGAAGTCCAGCCGCCCCTTTTTCTTTTTCTACATCCGTTTCTATTTTCGTTCTCGTTTTTGTTAACCCTAATCTTCTTTTCTTCTCTTCCTTTGATATCTGTTGAATTGAATCAAAGACAAAATATTAATGTGGGCCTAGTCAAGTATGGTTAGCGCCACCTCCCTCGGAAGAAGACAAACATTAGCTTCTGGCGCTACTGTAGCTTTCCCACAACGGCAAGAAGTACTTGGACTGAGCTCAATGATCGTCGAGCTGAGATCGACAAACTCTGTGCTGAGCTCGACGAACCTCAGAATCTCCAACTTTACATTTAGCTCGACGAAATGTGATCTCTTCTCGACGAACTCTTGATCTTCAAACTTTAACTTAAGCTCGACGAAAGACAGGCTCAGCTCGACGAACTTTGAATCTTCCAGTTTTAACTTAAGCTCCACGAACTCTGAAACTAAGTTCGACGAACTCCACTTTCTGGACTTAGAAAATTTTTGTTGGCTTTGTCCCAGCAGTTCTTTCTTGGCAGTCTCAGTGGTTTCTTCTTAACAGCTGAGACGTGCTTCTGTCTCAGCGCTTTCTTCTCAGCAGTCTCAATGCTTTCTTCTTCTCAGCTGTGACAGTCTTCTATCTCAGTGGTTTCTTCTCAGCGGTCTCCGCTTTTTAAGCAGTTTTGCCTTAGTCAATTTGTCTAATTTTAGGTCGACGAATGTTGAACTGCGTTCGATGATCGGTGGGCTGAGCTCGACGAATTCTGAACCTCAAACTTCTAAATTTCGCTCAATGAGTGGAGAGCTGAGCTCGACGATCTGTGAGCTGAGCTTGACGAACTGCGAGCTTAGCTCGACGAAATCTGAGACCCATACTTTGAACTGAGCTTGATAAAAATTGAATTCTCCAGCATATTCTTTTTGTATACATGTCCAATCATGGACTACCTACATGCATGAACTAGAGCACACATTAAATACATTATGTGTGTATATAATTGACCCGTTTGACTTCTTACAAATCAGGGATATTGGGATAAAAAGACCCAACAATCTCTCCCTATTTGAAGAAGTCAAAACATTGCTTGATCAATAATACAGGTCATTGACAACACAGCATATTCATCATAAAAAAATAATATTATTAGAGTGTGGAAATGTTACAACATTTCTCCAGCCTGTGGAGAATTACTTACTCCTCCTGGCATGCTGCTCTCCTGGGTGGGTCATCCTTACTACTCTAGTGCTGAAACATCAGCACCACCTGGCTTTGAGCCTCCTGTATCTTGTCTTGTTCAGGTCTTGATCAAGTTTATGCTTCCTTCCCCCTAACTCCTCTCCCCCCTTTTGACTTCTACAATAGGGAGATTTTTGTGGAGTTTTTCTCCCCCTAACTATCTAGGGTTGATCCCCCTTCTTTGACTTAATTCCATTTTAGCTGTTGGGAATGCTCCCCCTCAACTGTTGCACTTTAGCTTCATTATCTTGGGGAGGGACTTGTGCTACCTGCACAATAGATAGTACAACATATGGTAGAGGGGAGAATTGAAGCTACACAAGATTCAACATATCCAATTCAAATTTGAAGGTGTTGAACTTGGCTTCATCTAGTGGCTTAGTGAAGATATCAGTCACTTGCTTGTCTGTGGAGACAAACGCAAGGCTGATTTCTTGCCTTTTCACATGTTCTCTAATGAAATGATACTTAATTTTTATATGCTTAGTCCTGTTATGGGAGACAGGATTCCTAGCTATAGAAATTGCACTAGTAGAATCACAAAAGAGTGGAGTTCTACTTATCTGAATATTGTAGTCCTGA
Organism: Platanthera zijinensis; assembly: GCA_039513925.1. Taxonomy (NCBI): domain Eukaryota; kingdom Viridiplantae; phylum Streptophyta; class Magnoliopsida; order Asparagales; family Orchidaceae; genus Platanthera; species Platanthera zijinensis. Next base: position 168,289,677 of record CM077078.1, on the reverse strand, counting down.
AGTTGATGTTAGATCCACATCAACTAAGCACAACAGCTCCCAGCTGAAATATACTCTAACTTAGCAATTGAGATTTCAACACTTGTTTGCTTCTTGCTGCTCCAAGAGATAATCCTTCCACCTAGAAATTGACAGGAGCCTGACGTGCTCTTCCGGTCCTCCTTGCAACCTGCAAAATCTTCATCTGAATAGCCTGTTAGTTCAAACCCCCCATTCCTAGGGTACCATAGGCCAAGATCTGGGGTGCCCTTAAGATATCTCAAGATTCTTTTCACAGCAGTGTAGTGAGACTCTTTAGGGAAGGCCTTATACCTAGCACATACACATGTTGCATACATAATGTCAGACCTACTTGCAGTGAGATAGAGAAGGGAGCCAACTATACCTCTATACAAAGTTGGATCAATAGGTTTCCCTGGATCATCTTTGCCTATAGGAATACTTGAGCTCATGGGAGTTCTTATGGTGGAAGCATTCTTCATACCATACTTCTTGATTAGCTCCCTAGTGAACTTTGACTGGGATATGGATAGACCATCATCAGTCTGTCTTACTTGGAGTCCCAAGAAGAACCTTAGTTCACCCATACTACTCATCTCAAACTTCGCATGCATAAGTTTTGCAAACTTCTTGCAAAGGTTGTCATCAATAGAGCCAAATATTATGTCATCAACATATATCTAGACTAGGATGATCTTGCCCTTAGATTCCCATAGGAATTGGGTCTTGTCTATCTTCCCCCTTGAGAATTTGTTCTCAATGAGGAAGTAAGATAATGTCTCATACCATGCTCTAAGGAGATTGTTTGAGCCCATATAGAGTTTTCCTAAGTCTATACACACCAGTAGAAGAGTTAGAATCTACAAAACCCGGAGGCTGCTCTACATAGACCTCTTTTTTCAAGTCTTCATTCAGGAAGGCTGACTTCACATCCATCTGGAAGACTTTGAATCCCTGGAAGGCTTCAAATGCAAGAAATAGTCTGATGGCCTCCAACCTTGCAACTGGTGTAAAAGTCTAATCATAATGAATCCCCTCTTCCTGTCTGTACCCTTTAACCACCAGTCTAGCCTTATTCTTTATTATAATGTCATTTTCATCAAGTTTATTTCTGAAAATCCATTTAACTCCTATTATATTATGTCCATCTAGTCTAGGAACCAGCTTTCATACCTTTAATCTTTTGAACTGGTTCAGTTCTTCTTGCATTGCACCAATCCAGAATTTGTCTTGATTTGTCTCTTCAAATTTATTGGGCTCTTCTTTTGACAGGAAGCTAGAGTAAAGAGCTATGTTGAAACTCCTGCTTCTGGTCTGTACACCTTGGCTAGCTTCACCTATTATCTGATTTAGAGGATGATCTCTCAAATATCTGACTGTTGGGGGCAGCCTGACTGCTTCTTGCTGAGCACCATTTTCTTCTGCTAGTTGGTCTTCATCTCCAGCTTGACTGTCATGTGCTTCCTCTAGACAGCATCCCTTTCCATATTCTTATTGCACAGCATGGTCTTTATTTTTGATGGAGAGATTTTCCATCATAATTTTTGTACCTGCAAAACTAGGAAAAGAGCTTGATAGCTCACTGTCAATCATGCTTGACTCATCAAACACTACATGGACAAATTCTTCTATAACTTGATTAGTCAAGTTATAGACTCTATATGCCTTACTACTATAGTTATACCCAACAAAGATCCCCTCATGGTATTTGGCAGAAAACTTAGTCATTTTTGACTTGTCATTGTTCAAGATGAAACACTTGCAACCAAAGATCCTGAAATAAGGTATGTTTGGTTTTCTGCCCTTCAAGATCTTATAGGGAGTCTTCTTGTGGCCTTTGGTGATAGAAGCCCTATTGAGAACATGACATGCAGTATTAACTGCCTCAGCCCAGAATGATTAAGGGAGAGAAGTGTCACTCAACAATGTTCTCCCAGCTTTATGAGAGTCCTATTTTTCCTCTCAACTAACCCATTTTGCTGGGGTGTTCTTGGAGAGGAGAATTCTTGATGAATCCCTTGCTCTTTACAAAAAGTAGTTATGGCAGCAGACTGAAATTCAGTTTCATGATCACTTCTTATTTTTACCACAGAGATTGCAAGTTCATTCAGAGTCTGCCTGACAAAATTCATGAAGACTTCAAGGGTTTCATCCTTTCTTCTAAGGAAGAAAACCCAAACAAACTTGGAATAGCCATCAACCACCACAAGGGTGTAGATCATCCTACCTAGACTTTGAACAAGCATAGGACCAAACAAGTCCATATGCAGGAGATACAAGCATCTCACTGAGTCCTTGGTCCCAATGTTCTTGAAGGAGGTTGTAGTCTGCTTACCCTTTTAGCAAGCAGCACAGATACCCTCCTTGGAGCATTTTATTTTGGGATCATTCCTAACTAGCTATTCACTAAAGAGCTGACCAATGGTCTTATAATTCAAATTAACCAATCTCTTGTGTTATTGGACACAATATGAGACTTTGCCATTTGCAACTAGGCATATAGGGGAACTATTATCTAAGCAAGAAAAGTTTAAGCAATAAACATTCCCACTCCTAGTGTCTTTTAAGATGACACTCTGGTCACTTAACCTGTTGATGTGGCACTTATCCTTATGGAAGGAAATGTCATAACCAAGATTACATAGTTGGCTTATGCTTATGAGGTTGTGTTGTAACCCCTCTACATAAGCTATCTTTGTGATGATTATTAAGTCATTTGAGATCTTACCATAACCTCTGGTTATTCCCTTGTCAGAGCCTCCAAAGATGACCTTAGGTCCATTCTTTACTGGAGTGAAATCTTTCAGCAGTTCATTTGTTCCAGTCATGTGCCTGGAACATCCACTTTCCAAGTATCATTTAGGAGAATTGGTACTTGAACTCACCTGAAAAGCACAATTTATCTCACCTTAGGACCCCAATTACTATTGGGTCCTAGGTTCACATTAGTCTGAAAATAAGCTTGCCTTCTTGCAGTATTCCTGACAGGTTGGCTACCACTGGACACTGAAGGATTGTGCCAGCAATCTACAGCATAGTGGCCCACTTTGCAACAGCACAAGCACTCATGGACATTATATCTCCTTTTCTGTTTAGGGACAGCATTTGCCTGGACAATTCCTTGAACAGTGGGAAGATGTGTTTTTGCATGTCTCTGATTTCTTCCAGCAGCCATTTGACTGAAGGTAAGTCTTTCAGCTGACTGTTTTGGTCTTTTCTGAGAGCCACCAGCTGCATGTCTCTTTTCAGCTAACATGCATCTGATTGTAGCAGAAACTTTCATTTCAACCTTGCTAGAAGACTCACCTTGAGTCATTACTTTTGCTGAATGACTCAGATTTCCCTCAGCAGCAATATCCTTGAGTTTTGGGGCTGGGGCACCAAAAACAAATGATCCAAGATGTGCCATTTGAATTTCCTCATGGGAAGCCTTAAAGGCCTTTATATGACTGTATCTTCCATCTTATCTATGGGCACATTTGTCCATACTAGTGGATCTGCCATTCTCCCAATGACCATAACAGCTTTCATGGTCATACATGTTAGAAGGCAACAGGACTTTCTGAAAAGATATTGGAGGCAACGAGGCTAGAGGCACAACTGGTGTCTTTTCCTTTCCTTTTGGATTAGGAGGTCTAGCAGGTCCCTTAAATCCTAACCCTTTCTTACCCTTTTGGGTAAGGACGGTTTCAATTAAGGGAAGCATAGTGCTTGGCTTAGAAAACTTGGCCACCAGCAATTTCTCATTTAGGAGATCATCTTTAAGTTTCTGGATAAGTTTCTCATTTGAGACTCTTACCACAAACTCTATATCAATAATCCCCTTGATCTTGGCTGATTGTGCAGCCATATCATTGAGATCCTTTTCTCGTCCCTCACACTTGCTCCTAAGGATGAGAATCTCTTTTGCCTGTCTCTTGGTAAGGAGCTTGCACTTGTTGAATGCTTCAAGAAGTTCTCCATACTTGTCAATTATAGAATTGACCTCATCCTCAGACTCTGAATCCCCTTCATCTCTTGATGATTGAACTTCAGAATATGAGCTAGCCTCATGACCTGAATTAAAAGGCAAAGATTTAGAATTTACCTGAACCTGCCCAGGCTGATCCTGACTTCTCTCTTTATTTGTCATTGCCATTAATCCATGGCATTGAACATCTTCTTCTTCATCTTCATCCACCTTTGAGTCACTCTCTGAATGTGACAGAGGGGCCCAGATTCCTATCCTAATAGCAGGATATTCTTCAGGTTCTTCTTCATCAACAGCCATTAGCCCAATGTAGGCTTCTTCTTCTTCACTGTCTAAAGGCTTCATACTCTTGGTTGAGCATGGATTTTCTATCATCCCTCACCTCTTCTGAGCCCTCCATGAACACAACTAGGGTGTCCTGCATCTCCTTGGAGGTCTTGCAGTGCACCAGATTCTAGAAGGTTCAATCATCTACTACACTGGCAATAATGTTTTGAACTCTCTTTTCCATGGAGGCAAGAAGGAGCTCATCTTTGTTCATTTCTTAATAATATTTAGGTGTCTAGATGTTGGCATCCAGAACTGAGATCTTCATAAGGATGAAGGGTCCCTCTTTAACTGTGATGTATATCCTAGGGTCAGCAGCTTCCATGTATAGTCTGACCCTTTCCTTCTAGAGGCCAAAGCCCTCCTTTCTGAATATTGTTAATTTCATGGCCCCTTGTTCCTTGTAGTTTACACCAGACCCCATTATTATATCTTATAACAAACCTTGGAGGTGTATTCAGATTGTTAAATCTTTTTTGAGTAACCTCCCTCTGATACCACTTGAAAGTTATTACTTCAAGGTTAGCTAGTTACCTAGAGGGGGGGTGAATACGTTTTTTAACTTTCTTAGATCTTTTTGTTATTTTCTTATTAAATGATCTAGAGCTTGTCCTTAAAACCTGCAATACAAGAGAGAAACAAGCAACACACCAAGCACACAAATATTTATAGTGGTTCCCCAATTGGGTACATCCACTTTCCCTCCCGCTTATCCAACTAATTTGTTGTACTAGGCACAAACTCAACCAATATGCTCCTTAGAGCTTACATCTCAGGCCCTCAGCCTTACACTTTGATTCTTTTCAGAATCCAAACTCAGAACCACAAGGGTTCCTACCTCAGAGCCCTGCAGTGCTCCTACAGCTCAGTGGTTCAATGACCACCTACCTCAGCCTTATTTCTAAGGCCTATAGCTCAGGCTTCTTAGCCCTACTACTTTTGGCAGAAGGCCTTACTCTCAGATTGTTGTAGCACTCTTACAACTCTATACCCTTCCACGTAACTACCTTAGTGCCCTTCCAAGAACCTACAACTCAGCCTCCTCCTAATCCTAGAAATCAGTGACACACTTGTCACCTATAGCTCAGTGACCCAGCAGTCACCTACCTCAAAAACTAGGCCCTACACTCAGGCTGGGAGGACAACCCTACCTCAGATCCATACTTGGATCCTACCTCAAAGAGCAGCACTCTCCTACATCAGGCAATTAAGCCCTACAACTCAGATCCACACTTGGATCCTACCTCAGAGAGCAGCACTCTCCTACCTCAGGCAATTAAACCCTACAGCTCAGATCCACACTTGGATCCTACCTCAGTACCCCAGCAGGGCACCTACCTCAGTGACTAATTAGTCACCTACCACTCAGGCACAAAGTGCCCTACACTCAGATTCAGATATACTGAATCCTACAGGAGTTTATACAAAATGTTAAGTAAAAATAAAACAACTGACTCAGAGATAAATCTCTGATTCTACCTTGTTGGACTGAGCAGAAATCAGTCCAGCCTACTTGCTGTAGAAGAGATGAGTCTTCTTCTACAACCAACTTCTTCTTTGCTGCACAGGTGAGCAGTTATCTGCTGTTGAAGGCTGACTGCCCCTTCACACAACTATCTTCTCTTGCTAATAGATTAAATCAGCCAACTTGTTCTTCAAGGAACAATCTTTCTGAACAAGAAGAAGCTTCAGCTATCTTTGTCTTCTGGCTTACAATCTTGCTAAACTGGAAGAAGCTTCAACTATCTTTGCCTTCTGGATTTCACTGCTGGACTTTGCTTTCAAGCTTGTTGAAGAAGATGAAGTCCAACCGCCCCTTTTTAATTTTCTACATCCGTTTCAATTTTTGTTCTCGTTTTCTTTAACCCTAATATTCTTCTCTTCCTTTTATATTTGTTTATTTGAATCAACGACACAATTTGAATATGGGCCCAATTAAGTATGGTGAGCGCCACCTCTCTCAGAAGAAGACAAACATTAGCTTCAGGCGCTACTGTAGCTTTCCCGCAATGGCACGAAGTACTTGGACTGAGCTCGACGATCGTCGAGCTGAGATTGATGAACTCTGTGCTGAGCTCGACGAACTTTAGAATCTCCAACATTACATTTAGCTCGACGAAATGTGAGCTCTGCTCGACGAACTCTGAATCTTCAAACTTTAACTTGAGCTCAACAAATTTTGAATCTTCAATCTTTAACTTGAGTTCGATGAACTCTGAACCTCAGTTCGATGAACTCCACTTTCTGGACTTAGAAAATTTTTGTTGGCTTTATCCTAGCGGTTCTTTCTCAGCAGTCTCAGTGGTTTTTTCTTAACAGCTAAGATGAGCTTCTCTAAGCGCTTTCTTCTCAGCGGTCTCAATGCTTCTTCTTCTCAGCTGTGATAGTCTTCTGGCTTAGTGGTTTCTTCCCAGCGGTCTCCGCTTTCTCAGCAATTTTGCCTTAGTCAATTTTTCTGACTTTAGGTCAACGAATGTTGAACTGCATTCGACGATCGGTGGGCTGAGCTCGACGAATTCTGAACCTTAAGCTTCTGAATTTAGCTTAATTAGTGGAGAGCTGAGCTCGACAACCTGTGAGCTGAGCTCGATGAACTGCGAGCTGAGCTCGACGAAATCGTAGACTAATACTTTGAACTGAGCTTGACAAAATTTCAATTCTCCAGCATATTCTTTTTGTTGGCTTGTCCAATCATGGACTACCTGCATGCATGAACTAGAGCTCGCATCAAATACATTATGTGTGTATGTCATTGACCTGTTTGACTTCTTAAAAATCTGGGATATTGGGATCAATAGACTCAATAATCATCCTAGTCCAGATTTATGTTGATTACATAATATTTGGCTCTACTGATGACAACCTCTACAGGAAGTTTGCAAAACTTATGCAGGGGAATTTTGAGATGAGTAGTATGGGTGAACTGAAGTACTTCTTGGGACTCCAAGTAAGATAGACTGATGATGGTCTATCCATATCCCAGTAAAATTTCACCAAGGAGTTAGTCAATAAATATGGTATGGAGAATGCTTCCACCATAAGAACTCTCATGAGCTCAAGTATACATATAGGCAAAGATGATCAAGTGAAACCTATTGATCCAACTCTGTATAGAGGTATAGTTGGCTCTCTTCTCTAGCTCACTGCAAGTAGGCCTGACATTATGTATGTAACATGTGTCTGTGCTAGGTATCAGGCCTGCCCTAAAGAATCTCACTACACTGTGGTGAAAAGAATCTTGAGATATCTTAAGGGCACCCCAGATCTTGGCCTATGGTACCCTAGGAATCGGGAGTTTGAACTAACAGACTATTCAGATGTAGATTTTGTAGCATGCAAGGAGGATAGGAAGAGCACATCTGGCTCTTGTTAATTTCTAGGTGGAAGGATTGTATCTTGGAGCAGTAAGAAGCAAATAACTGTTATAATATCAATTGTTGAGTCAGAGTACATCTCAGTTAGGAGCTGTTGTGCTCAGTTGCTGTGGAGCTAACATAAACTTCAAGACTACAATATTCAGATAAGTAGAACTCCACTCTTTTGTGATTCTACTAATGCAATTTCTATAGCTAGGAATCCTGTCTCCCATATCAGGACTATGTATATAGAAATTAGGAATCATTTTATTAGAGAACATGTGGAAAGGGAAGACATCAGCCTTGAGTTTGTCTCCACAGACAAGCAAGTGGATGATATCTTCACTAAGCCAATAGATGAAGCCAAGTTCAACACCTTCAAATTTGAATTGGGTATGTTGAATCATGTGTAGCTTCGATTCTCTACTCTACCATATGCAGTACTGTCTATTTTGTAGGTAGTGCAAGTCCTTCTTAAAGAATATAAAGCTAGTGCGCAACTGTTGAGGGGGAGCAAGCCCAACAACTGCAATGGAATTGAGTAAATGTGGGGAGATCAATCCCAGATAGATAGGGGGAGAAAAACTCCACAAAGTTATCCCTATTGCAGAAGTCCAAAAGGGGGAGAGCAGTTAGGGGGAAAGAAGTAGACTTGATCAAGACCTGACCAAGCTAAGATGCTGGAAGCTCAAAGCTAGGTGGTGCTGAAGTAAGGGTGGCTCACCCAGGAGTAATGCCACTTCACTGGTAGCAAACCAGGGGGAGTAAGTAATTCTCCACAGGCTGGAGAAATGAAGTAACATTTCCAAACTCTAATGATGTTACACAGGTTTTTGTGAATATACTGTGTATGTCAATGACTTGTATTATTGATCAAGCAAAGTTTTGACTTTTCAAATAGGGGGAGATGGTTGGTCTATTGATCCCAATGTCCCAGATTTGTAAGAAGTCAAACTGGTCAATGACATTCACATATAATGTATTTGATGTGTGCTTAAGTTCATGCATGCAGGTTGTCCTTGATTAGACAGGTGATCAAAAAAGGCTAAGCTGGAAGTCAGGTACTTTGACTGAGGCAAAAAGCGTTGAGTGATGAAGGCACACTCAACGCTCTCAAAGCCAGAGACAACTGAGATAGCTGAGAAGAATGTCTAAGGCAAAAGCGTCGAGACAGCTGAGACAGCTGAGACAGCTGAGAAGAATGTCTCAGCATAACTGCTGAGATAGCTGAGAAGCTCAACACAAAACGTTGAGAGAAATGTTGGTCCCAGCAAAACCGATGAGACAGGAGATAGTCTAAGCTGTGAAGAAGAAACTGCTGAGACCGTTGAGAAGAAATCGCTAAGACAGAAGATAGTTAAAGATGTGAAGAAGAAACCGCTGAGACAGTTAAGAAGGAACCACTGAGACAAAGTCAGCAGAATTTCTCTAAGTCCAGAAGTGTTGAGTGAGGCAGGCTCACTCCACGCTTCTAAAGAAGAGCTCAGTTCAGAATTCGTCGAATTGAATTCTGAGTTTGTCGAGCTTAGCTCATCTTTCGTCGAGCACAAGTTAAAGTTTGAAGATTCTGAGTTCGTCGAGCTCAGTTCAGAATTCATCGAACTGATTTAAGAATTCATCGAACCCAGCTCACCTTTCGTCGAGCTCAAGTTAAAGTTTAAAGATTCTGAGTTCGTCGAGCTCAGTTAAGAATTCGTCGAATTCATTTCAGAATTTGTCAAACCCAGCTCACCTTTCATCGAGCTCAAGTTAAAGTTTGAAGACTCTGAGTTAGTCGAACCCAGTTTAGAATTTGTTGAACTGATTTCAAAATTCGTCGAACCCAACTCATCATTCGTCGAGCACAATCAGAGTATTTCATGCCATTGTGGGAAAGCTATAACAGCACCGGAAAGCACTATTTGTCCTCTTCTGAGGGAGGTGGCGCTCACCATCCTTGGTGGGGCCACATTCAATTGTGTTGTTGATTCAAATCAACAGATAAAAAAGGAAAAGAAGAAAAGGGGATTATGGTTGACAAATACAGAAATGAAAAAGAAAATGAAAAGAGAGGCGGGCTGGACTTCATCTTCTCCGACGAGCTTGAAAGCCAAGTCCAGCAGAGCTAGCCAGAAAGGTAGAGAAAGATAGTTGAAGCTTCTTCCAGTTCAGCCAGTTTGTTCTGTGTAGAACAAGGTAGCAGATTCATCCAATCAGTAAGGAGAGATAGCATTGTGAAGGGTCGTCAGCCTTCAATAGCAGATAGTTATTCTTCAGTGCAGTAGAGAAGGAGCTAGCTGTAGAAGAAGACTAATTCCTTTTATAACAAGAGAGCTGTACTGATATCTGCTCAGTCCAGTAAGGTAGACTCTGAGCTTTTTCTCATAGTCAAGGTTTTATTTTATTTTAACTTCTTAATTAATTTCCACTAGGATTCAGCTTGTCTGAATCTGAGCTGTAGGGCACTTTGTGCCTGAGTTGTAGGTGACTAATTAGTCACTGAGGTAGGTGCCATAGAGGGGTATTGAGATAGGATCCAAGTGTGGATCTGAGGTAGGGCTGTCCTCCCAGCTTGAGTGTAAGGCCTAGTGCCTGAGGTAGGTGACTGTTGAGTCACTGAGCTGTAGTTGACAAGTGTGTCACTGAGTTGTAGGCCTTGGAGGAGGCTGAGTTGTAGGTTCTTGGAAGGTCACTAAGGTAGGTACCTGGAAGGGTACTGAGCTGTAGGAGTGTTGCAGTACTCTGAGAGTAGGGCCTTGTGCCTGAAGTTGTTGGGCTGAGAAGCCTGAGTTGTAGGCCTTAGAGATAAGGCTGATGTAGGTGGTTTGAGGACCACTAAGCTATAGGAGCTCTACAGGGCTCTGAGGTAGGAACCTTTATGGTTTTGAGGTAGGGTTCTGAAGAGAACCTCAGTGTAAGGTTGAGGGCCTGATTTGTAAGCTCTAAGGAGCATTTGGAGGAGTTTTTGCCTTGTCTAACATAAGTTAGAAAGGTGGGAAGGAAAGTGGATGTGCCCAATTAGGGAACCACTATAAATCACTGTGTGATTGCTGTGTGTTGGTTTTTCTATTTTATTGCAGGTGCTAAGGACAAGCTCTAGATCACCTTAGAAAGAAAGCAAAAGAAAATATAAAGGTTAATAAGAAAATAGCAAAAGGACTCAAGAATTTTAATAGACCTATTCCCCCCAACTCCCTCTAGGTGACTAGCTAACCTTGAAATAATAACTTTCAAACTTATTTTTTTACAGGGTTCACTGGTGGGAAGCTGCTCTTAGGATAAGCGTCATAGTTTATCATTTTAGGTTGTCATTTTTCCTTCAGTGTATTTCAGTTCAATAGTTGTACTTGTTCATTGGACTTCAGGTATTAAAATTATCTAATGTTTTCAATCTAACAGAAATTATGTAAGTTTTCAGTGATTCAGATATTTACTGCTCTTTACTTTGTTAGTTGGCTCTATGAATCTGAAAGAAAAGGGATAGATACTACTCTAGAGGGGGGGGGTGAATAGAGTGATCAAAAATTGCACTAGCAAAGTTGACTGTCTACTCAACTCCGTTCGAGTTAATTGCGGAATGAATGTTATAGATATTTGAGAAGTAACCCTAAAGCCTAACACAAGTGTTGTGCACAAAAGGCAGCCAACTGTAATTACAGTTAAGGCTTGGAATCCTAAACAGCAACTAGCAACCTAGTTAAGACTAATCACAAGCAATAGCACAAGTAATGAATCAAACAACTAGACGACACAAGGGAATTTATAGTGGTTCCCCAAACAACTTGGGTACGTCCACTCTTCTACCAACAAGGTAGGAATCCACTCAGGTTTTTGATCAGGTGCCCTGCCACCAACAAGATCTGCTTCAGGTAGATCCAGAAACCCTTTAGACTTTTGATCAGGTGTCTAAAAACCAACATAAGTTTTTGATCAGGTGCCCTGCCACCAAGGTATACTTTTGAAGGGAGTAATAACCCTTTACAGTAGGGGGAAAGGAGGTTAAGATGTCTTCTCTATTTTACAATAGATTAGAGAAGCACAAGAACTTGAACTGAGCTAGAAAGCTCTAAAGAGTCAAGGCTCCCCCTGGCTAAAAGAACGTCCAGGTGAAGTCTTGCTTAAGTGCAGAAAACACTTCAGAAAATCTGAAGGAAAAAACTACAAGAAGATAAAGAATATGAAATGAAAATTCTTCTTCAGGCAGCTATCTTCTTCTTCTTCTAAAACAAAAAGCTCTGAGTGAAGATCTTCCTGGAGGCAGGAGAACTCAGGTTGAAGAAGAGTGAAGAGCTAAAACTTCTTCTCAATTGAATGAAAACAAGCTGAGAGCAGTTGTAAACTGTAAGTTGTAAGCTTGAATGCTGCTGTTAGCTTTTTGTATATCTGAACTAGTTGATTTCTTTCTCCAAAGAATTCTTTATATAACAGCAGCAGCAACGGCTCTAATTTGAGTTTGAATCTTATCTTCTACTGAAATCTGCAAACTGGGCTGCAAATAGCATAAAGCAGGAACAAAAACTGCAGACAGATATCCTATAAAAGGATAAAGCTTTCTAAGAAGCTGCAAGTAACTCTGATAAAATAATACTAGAGAAAGTCACATCAGAAGAGATTCTTTACGACCAAGGAAGACTTTTTGAGTCTAACGGCTATAAAGGACAGCCTGGCAGATAAAGCAGAAATCATATCTCAGCTAATAAGACAAACAACTTTGTCAGAAAAAAATTAGCTCATGCATAAGGAATGGAACAGATATTGCATGGAAATAATATCATAAATTTATTCAAACAATCTTTTATAAAATATGCCAAAATAAATATGAAATAAATCACATCATAGAAGATGACAAAATTACTCAAGACATACAGCAAAACGTCGAACGACCCTCGGAGATAGTCGACCTAAGCACAGAGATCGTCGACCTATCAGACAGATAGTCGAACGATACAGATAGTCGAACTATCAAAGAAGATAGTCGAACTACCTCAGCGGATAGTCGACCTATCAGAACAGATAGTCGATCTATCAGGACAAATAGTCGAGTTATCAAGCAAAACAGATAGTCGACCTATCAAACAGATAGTCGAACTACCAAAGCAAAACAGATAGTCGACCTATCAAACAGATAGTCGAACTATCAAAGAAAACAGATAGTCGACCTATCAACAGATAGTCGAACTATCAAAGAAAACAGATAGTCGACCTATCAACAGATAGTCGAACTATCAGATAGTCGAACTATCCAAGCAGATAGTTGAACTATCAAGAAGGGCAGGTAGTCGACCTATCAACAGATAGTCGAACTATCAAAGAGAACAGATAGTCGACCTATCAAATAGATAGTCGAACTATCAAAGAAAACAGATAGTCGACCTATCAAATAGATAGTCGAACTATCAATGAAAACAGATAGTCGAACTATCAATAGATAGTCGAACTATCAAAGACAACAGATAGTCGACCTATCAAGCAGATAGTCGAGCTATCAGGAAGACGATCGTCGATCGGCTGATCGACGATAGTCGAGCGACGTTCGACTATAGTCGAACCAGAAATTACTTAGCCAGATTTTCATCTGGACAGGCAATTTTACACAACTAGAGAATCTATCCTATCAACTAACCTTTGACCATAGATAAATCTTGGGTCAAGAGACTAAAAGAGAAGACTGAACTCAAATCAAAACCTAGGGTACCAACAATCTCCCCCTATTTGAGTTAAGTCTCTCAATAACAAAAACACACAAAACTAATTACTGAAAGTAAATAAAATGCATGAAGAGAAATAACTAAGCAGATAACATCAATCAAACAGATAAGCAATTAACTGTCAATCAATGAAATTTTTAAGATGCTTCAGAATTAGGTTTAGGCTGAGAAGAACTAGGAATGAATGTAATTTTTCTAGAAGGATCTTGAGCTTCTTTTCTCGACAACTTCAGGTCTTGTTCTCCAATGATTTTCGATTCTGACGCTCTTGGGACAACTGCCTCAGGATTCTTTTCCATGTATTTTGAAGGATCAAATACCTCAGGTCTAACCTAGAATTTATCGAGCTCCTTCATTCTGAATTTTGATATAGTGGTTAATCCTGCAGTGTCTTTGCCTTCAGCTTTAGCTTTCTTAATTTGAGCTGAACCAACAAGTTCAAGAAAATGAGCCATCCTGAAATTAGGATCAAGCTCTGGGCTTTCATACATATTTTCAGAAGATGTATCAACTGGCTCTTTATCCTGAATAACTAGATAAGAAGGAGGAGCAAACTCAGCAAATATCTTACTAGATTTTTCAGAGAAAATAATTCGCTTACCTTTTGAAACAGCCTTCACAGCATGATCTGGCTTTGGAGAGGTTGAGCTCTTGAGTTCTTTGGAAGGAGGAGGAGAAAAAGTTGGTCTTTGATACACCACCTCCTTTACTTGTTCCTTAACAACAGCATCAAGTCTTTGATAGCCAGATTGAGTTTTACCTTGATATCCTTGAGAACTTATCCTTTGTGATGATTGAGATGGGTTGAATCTGTCAGACTGAGCAGCTGGATTTGCAGATAGGTTTCCAGAGGCTCCTGTACTGGGAGGTGGAGGAGGAGGACCTCTGGGAGTCCATCTTGGGACAGGACTGTCATACCTCTTTGACTTCTTCCTTTACTTCTGCTGATTTTTAGAAAATGCCATCCAGTGCTGGAAATCTTTTGATTTAGGATCAATGCCTTTCAGGATATAATAAGGAGTATCATTATCTGGATTTGGAGGAGGAGGAGCCACAGCTTTCCTTTTCTTTTTAGCAGATCTTTTTCTTTTAGACTCATCAGATTCATCAGAATCAATTTCATCCTCAGAATTTGAAGAAATAGGGAGATCATATGGATCAATTGCTTCTTGCACAGCTCTTTCCTTTTCCTTTAAGGCAGCTTTTTCTAATTCTTCTTCCATAGCATCCTGTGCCAGGAGAGCATCTAAATCCAATCCAGGGGAATCATCCCATACAGTAGACTTTTCAATTTGAGCATCTGAAGCCTTTTCTTGTTGATCAGAAACTGTCATGGTGACCAGTTCTACTTGCACTGCTAGCTGAGCTGGCAGAGCAGCCTCAGAAACTTGAGCAACTGGTTCTGGTTCAGTTTGAACTTCTGGAGCTGGTTGGAGATCAGGCTCTTGAACATCTAATACTTCTTCCATTTTATCTGTAGTATTATGAATAAAATTTTGCTAAATGACATCGAATCATCCCTTTCAGGTATTCCCATACTAGCATATCAGTTATCAAGTCTAAAAAGTTAGTAAAAGGAATACCTTCAGAATTGTCCTTTGAGTGTCCTAACTCCCATAATTCATCTAGAAAGGAAGTGATAACTCCTTCTAGGTATAAGGAGACTAGGGGAGTGGAACATTCTTCCAAGCACACTTTGACAATGAATTCAGACTTCATTACAGCATCAGAAATTTCTTTTTCAGACAAACTTTGAGGAGCTGATTCTTCTATTTCTTTCTCTGCAACTCCAGGAGGATCTACTGGAGGGGAGGCCAAAGGCAGCTCAGAGACATCTTCATTAAGCATCTCCCCCTGCCTGATTTCAGTAGATACTGAAACCAGGCCCCTAGAGGAAGAGGGCTCAGCAGACTTTGAGAGTGCATGGATGGCAGCAGTCAAAGAAGAGATGGAGGATGCAAGGGGAGCAATTGCCTCTTCAATCATAATTTTGATTGAAGGAGTAATTAACTCCAAAATGCTAGAAATGAATGCTGGAGTGATTTCAAATGATGAAGGGGGAATCTCAGTGGATGGATGATCAGCAGGAATGGTGTATTCTTGATGAACTGGAGAATGAACTGGCGATGGAGAGTGAACTGGAGATGGAGAGTGATGGGTGGAAGCAGGATGATCAATATGATCTGAAGAAGGAATTGGAGAGTGAGGAGGAGTAGAAATTTTAGAAACCAATAAATCAAAACTAGGATGAGATGTCCTAGCAAGATGAGAGGGTAGAGGAGATGCAGGAGGTGATGCATGGAGAATTGTAGATGAATCAGGAAGATGAGATGCAGAAGGTCGTACTTCAATTGAAGTTGATGGAACTTCAACTAAGGTAGACGGTAAAGCAGATGAAGAAGATGGAAGAGAGAGATTTGCTGAGCCAGCTTCTTGTAGGGGAGGAGTGACTGAGGCAGTCCTGGTGCTCTCAAATGCAGCTGGAGCAACCCCTGCTAGAGCGGGCTTCAGAAAAGTCCTTTTCCACTTGGCGAACAAGGTTGTGTCCATCTTCTTGCTGGCGTTGATGGAAGTAGCAGCTGAAACTAACAGATGGGGATATTTCTCCTTCAGAAAAATCCCAAGCACCCTACCTAGGGTGACTTCTTTCTTGTTGTTCTTTTTCCTGATCAAATCAAACAATACTCCTGCCCAATTAATTTGTTTCTTATTCACAATTACACACATCAGTGCAAATTGCTGCCTTGTAATATTGTCATGGGCAGAGTGCTTTCCCAATAGCACTTTTCCGACGAGTTCAGCAAGGAACTTAATCTTAAATGGAAAATTTACTTTAAGCAACTTAGAGGGAATGCCTTCGTCATGTCCCAGCTCTGTCAGCATTCTCCCAAACTCTGGGGTATCTTGCTCGTAATCTTCTTCCCCATTTATCAATCCAAATATTTCAGTTAAAATGACGGGAGTCAAAGTTACCTCTTCTCCGCCAATTGTTACGGTCATAGAATCATCATTTGAAGACGAAGTAAATGCCCATTCTTTAATCTCTTGAATGTTTATCTTTATCCTGGAGGACATGAGCTTTTCCAAACCTTGATCTTTGCACAGATTAAGAATTTCCACTATTCCAGATTCGCAGCAACTGAAAGAATCGAAATCCACACTGAAGCCTGCATCGAACTTCACCACTGTCAGGAGAGCTGGAGCTATCGCCATCGAAATGGCTGGAGAAGACGAAGGAGAGACGGCGAGGACGAAGCGGTAGAAATCGCAAGACAAAGAGCAAGCAGGAAGACGGAATGCGAAAAGACGCTCTCCGTCGACGATAAAAAGAAAGATCTCTTAACCTAGGTCGACCATTGGCTTTATATTAAAACAACGATCGTCGATCTATTTAAAAGATACTGGAGACGATGGTCGAACGGTCATTCGACGATCGGTCCTGAAGCAGAGTAGTCGATCAATCGTTCGACTATTTCTGTCTTCACAAACAGCAAGCTTTCGTCAACCATAGATCGACGATAGACTTGACCTGTTTGACTATCTTCGAACGTCGATCAACGATATTCAAGCAGATAAGTTATCATCAACCATAGGTCGACGATAGGCTTGATCCGATCGACTATCTTCGAACGTCATTCGACGATCTTCAAACAAGTTTCAACAAGACAGACGTCACACTTAGTCTCTTCCATTAATCATGCCTAGTTTAAGAAAAAAGAACAGATGCTTCTGTTCATCTAAGGGCTTGGTGAATATATCACCTCTCTGAAGGTCTGTGGATATGAACTCAGGGCTGATCTTGTTCTTTTCAACACAATCTCTCAGGAAATGGTTCCGGATCTCAATGTGTTTTGTTCTAGAGTGGTGCACTGGATTTTGTGCAATAGAGATAGCAGTGGTACTATCACACATGATTTTTGTGTTCTTGTGTGAGTACCCATAATTCAAAAGCTGGTTTTGTATCCACAGGATCTGTGAACAATAACTAGCAGCTGCTATATATTCAGCCTGTGCAGATGAAGTTGAGACAGAAGCCTGCTTCTTACAGAACCAAGAGACCAATCTCTCTCCCAAGAACTGACAAGTTCCTGAGGTACTTTTCCTGTCAACTCTACAGCCAGCATAATCAAAATCAGAGTATCCAATTAATTCAAATTCTGATTCAGCTGTGTACCAAAGTCCTAGATTTGGACATCCCTTCAGGTATCTCAAGATTCTCTTGAGAAGAATCAGATGAGATTCCTTGGGGTTGACCTGGAATCTAGTACAAAGGTATGTAGCAAACATTATATCTGGCCTACTTGCAGTTAAATATAATAGGGAATCAACAATGGCCCTATAATTCTTCTGATCAACAGGCTTTCCCTGATCATCAGAATCTATAACTATATTAGTAGCCATAGGTGTATGCATTGCTGAAGCATCAGCCATCCCAAACTTCTTTACCAATTCCTTGGCATATTTGGATTGGGAGATGAAGATGCCATCAACATCTTGCTTTACTTGGAGACCAAGAAAGTAAGACAGCTCACCCATACTACTCATCTCAAACTTGGAATGCATCAAGTTAGAGAACTTTTTGCACAGTTTGGGATCAATGGAACCAAAAATAATGTCATCCACATACACTTGAACTAACAGGATTGTGTCCTTGTGGTGCTTGACGAAGAGGGTTCTATCAACTACTCCCCTAACAAAGTTGTGCTCTAACAGGAAACTAGCTAGAGTCTCATACCAGGCTCTTGGTGCTTGTTTGAGTCCATAAAGAGCTTTTTGCAACTTGAAAACATGTGAGGGCTGAGTTGAAGAAACAAACCCAGGTGGTTGTTCAACAAATACCTCTTCCTTTAGCTCACCATTTAGAAAGGCACTTTTGACATCCATCTGAAAAACCTTAAACTTCATATAGGCTGCATAGGCTAAGAAGATCCTTATTGCCTCTAGCCTTGCAATAGGAGCAAAGGTTTGGTCATAATCTATATCTTCCTCCTTTCTGTAGCCCTGAGCTACAAGCCTAGCTTTGTTCCTTACAATGATTCCATTTGCATCCAACTTGTTTCTATACACCCACTTGGTGCCTATTGTTGGGTATTTTATCCACAATGTACCTAATTTGAAGAAGCCCCTGAACAAGCTAAGGTAAATAGACAGTGTGTTTGATGAAATCTTTTAAGTTGTGCTTGCAATTATTCCACGCTAAGTACACAACAATGTCAGGGTGCAGTGGGTCAATATACACGGGTCTGCGCGACGTAATCCCTCGTTGAGCAGATCAGTGTGTTGTCCTACGTGTACTCTCTCTATTGGGGTGTACTTAATTTCAAGTACAGGGCTATGATAAAGCAAGAGCAGACAAGGAGCAAGGATGGGCCAAAGACCAGCTCACGGGTTGAAAGACGAGAATCATCTAAGTGTAAATCGTCGAGAATCACTAAGTGATTCTCGCCGATTCGTCGAGAATCACTAGTGATTCTCGACGAGTCGTCGAGAATCACTAGATGATTCTCGCCAGGTTGGGCCGGCTGTCTCGACGCAGTCAGAAAATTCTATATGGCAGAATCGTCGAGAATCTCTAAGTGATTCTCGCCGATTCGTCGAGAATGACTTTGCATTCTCGACGATTCGGCGATAATCAAATGTGATTCCCGCCGATTCTCCCCGGCCTCTATAACCTGTGCAGCCAGATTTCGCCAAGTAGAATTCGGCGAGAATCGTAAGTGATTCTCGCCGATTCGTCGAGAATCACCTACGATTCTCGCCGATTTTGCCTTAGGCAATTTTCCCGAATTCCTAGACCGGTCTATGTTACCTGTAGCTATTTGAACCGGACTTTGGTCTTTGCTTTGGTGGGGCCCACAACGGTCATCTCCATGACCTATTGTATAAATATACAGGTATTTGTGTACAGTGGCTTAACGGATATAAAATACGAAAGCCGAGGCGCCGACTAACCCTAAATTCGCGAACCTGCTCCGCCTTCGTCGTCGTCGCTCGTGCAGTGGTCACCGTAGCTGATCTCGATCTCCTCCAGATCCACGGTGACAGAAGCCAAGTCTTGCACAGCATCTCACGCGTCTAACCAGAGATCTTTTGTCTCTTGATTTGAGATAGGGAAATCCATCCCCGTCTGAATCGATCGAGACGATCGATCCTAGTGTGACCGTTGGAAGACCTTGCTGACTTCGCTAAGAAGATTGAATCTCCATTGCATAGATGCTGTTTTCAGTTGCTGCCGCCAACACCGAGAGCCTTGCCTCCGCCCTTTGCCGCCGCCGGTCTCGGGGAGATTCTCTCCAAGAAAGATCAAGGGTTGTGGACTTTTCGTTGCCTACAAGAACAAGTAGTCTAACGAAAAGGGACACCTAGATCTTCAAGTTGTTTGTATTTCTTATACACTCAAATTTCTTTTTCTTTGTAAAGGAACATTTGGTTCCTAGTTGTAGGGTTGGGTGCAACCCGTGTTGTGGGAGTGTTGACTCCTTCATGTGGAAGGGTTCCTTCCGAACGTGCAAGGATTGGATTTCAATCCTGTTGGTGAAGTGACCGAGTCGTCCCTGGATTGGGAGATAGGTCGAAGGGGGAAAGTGGACGTACCCAAATCGGGGAACCACAATAAATTGCCTGTGTTATTTTCTGTGCTGTGTGGTTTGTTTTGATTCTACAGGTACACTTTTAATTCCGTAAATACGCTGCAAGTCACCTATCCCCCCCCATAGGTGAAGATAGTTGACACTAGGTGAACTTTCAAGTGGTATCAGAGGGATGTTACTCATCAAAAAGGTTCACACCTTGAGTAGAATCCTGCCACCAGTGTCAAGAAGAAGACCGATATCTTCCATGGACGGACTCAAGCACTCCGGCAAAATCCCAGTGTGCACCAGACTGAACTTTCCTATCTGGAAGGAAAGAATCAGATTCTACATGGAAGCAGTCGACCCCCGGCTCTTCATGATAATGGAGGAGGGACCTTACATTCCCACTAAGACCTCCACCATTGATCCTACCAAGAAAGTGCCCAAGAAACTTTCGGAAATGGACAAGGACGAAATGGTGCTGTTCGGACTCGACAAGAAAGCTCAAAACATCCTGGTAAGCGCAGTTGACGACTCTATGATGTAGAACTTCTGCAACTGCAGGACATCCAAGGATCTCTGGAGCTGTCTGATTGTCCTAATGGAGGGCATAGATGAAGTGAGGGATGATCGGAGATCCCTCCTCAATCAGAAATATGAGGCCTTCAGGCAAGGGCCAAAGGAGGAGATCGGAGTTACCTTCGAAAACTTCCTCAAGATCGTCAATGCACTCAAAGGATATGGAAGAGTGTTCACTGACGGTGAACTCAATGATTAGTTCCTTAGGTCCCTCACTAAGGAATGGGACACAAAGATCTGCGCCATCCGCGAGTTTGGCAGACTTGCGGAAACCGACCCTCAGATTCTGTTCGGGAAGCTCATGTCCTATGAGCTTCAGTTGAACACAAGGAAGGCTGAAGAGGAAGCAGAGAAAGCCGCGTCCAAGGAAAAGACGGTGGCCCTGAAATCCATTCATTCAAGAAAGGGCAAGGGTGCTGCCTCTTTCCGTGCGTGGAAGAAGGATGAAGAGGAAGACTCTGAGCCAAGCTCCTCCGGCTCAGAATTGTTTGAGGAAGACTTATCCCTTATCACAAGGGAATTCAAGAAGTTCCTCAAGCTGAGGAATCAGAGAAAGAGAAACGGCTCCTCTTCAAGGGATCAGAAGAAGAACTATTCTTCTGATAGGTATGTTTCCAAACCGAACAAACACCGCTCATCTGACATTATTTGCTTTGGTTGCAACAAGCCAGGACACGTCGTGGCCGACTGCCATCAAGGCAAGAGGGAAAAGGGAAAGGGAGAGGAGCACAGGTCCTCAAAAGATAAGAAGAAGGAGAGGAGGTACATCGCGAAGAAGCCAAAGACGCTGAGTGAATCTGACACATCAGACACCAGCGATGATGAGGAAGCCTACTTTGGGCTAATGGGTCACTGTGACTTGGAAGGAGATTGCCCCCCATTTACTGGGAAGGTAAAAGCTCACACCCCTCTCTCCGACTCTGACTCTGATCCTGAGTCTCAGGATGATGACCCTGAGGATAGCCCTTCTGCCCGTGAAGCTGAGCTCCTCGATAAGTATGAGCTTCTGCTCAATACTTTCCTGGAATGTCGAAAGAGACTGAAGGCTGAGAAAAAGGAAGTTAAATTCCTTAAAGGTGAGAGTGTATCCCTGAGGGAAGAGATCACCAGTTTGATCTCCCTCCGACAGGAGCACCTGACTTCAAAGCATTCAGAGTCTCTTAAGCTCCTTGATCTTAAGCAGGAGGAAGTCGACATGTTAGAAGAACTACTTGCGGCAGAAAGGAAGATCGTCAAGAGCTTCTCTATGCCAAAAAATGTTCTTCCATTAGTTGATACCTTCTCTGCTCAGGCCAAAGGAGCTAGCTTGGTGCATGTAGGGGTATCTAGCTCCTCATCCAGGAGAAACAGGAACAAGAGGAAGAATAAGGCTGCCAAGAAAGCCTCTGCTGCTGAGAAAGGAAAGGCCCCACTCAGCCCTGTTGAGTTCAGAAAGCCTAGCTTTCCCTGTAACCAACATGACTTTGAGTCAACATATGACCATCACTTCAGGCCCTCGGTTGCAAAGCCGACCTTTCCCCGTAACTTCAGTGAGAGTATCTTCAAGGCACCTTATGAGGAAATCCACTTGGGAAATTATGGTCAATTCTCTAGCGGCCATAATAGGAAGCAGGCACCTAAGTCCAAGCCTGTTACACTGAAAAGCCAAGAGTTGAAGAAGTCATGTGACTGTGGTCATCATGATGCCTCCACCTCCAGGTCTTCGGCCCCGGCTGAACCCCACGTTTGAAGGGTGAAGCAGGCACCCAAGAGGAGGTATAACAGGTTTGACTGTTGGTGTTGTGGCAAAATTGGTAACTTTGCCATGGATTGTTGGTTTAATCCAAGGAATATCGAGACTCCTCATGTTGGCAATGCGAGGCCGAGCTCTCGTAGGGCTAACCAACCGAGGGGGAGTATGCTAACGAAAAATCTAGGACCCAAGTACGATTGGGTTCCTAAGGCAAATTAATTTTGTTTTGCAGGAATGTCCAAAGGCCAACAAAACTCCTATTTGGTATTTGAACAGTGGATGCTCCCGTCACATGACCGGGACAAGAAGCCTGCTGTGGGAGTACTCTCCAGTCGAGAATGGACCCAAAGTCATATATGGGGGATCTGATCGGGGAGTCACCAGAGGTTACGGTACGATTTCCAACGGTATACTCTCTATCACTAACGTAGCTTATGTTGAAGGGTTAAATCATAACCTGATCAGCGTAAGCCAGTTATGTGATAAAGGGTATGACGTTAATTTCTGCAAGGATAAATGCCTGATAATATCATGTGATTCTTCGGAGACTGTATTAACTGGCATTAGGAGCAGAAATATTTTCTGTTTAGATTTTCTTAGTTTAGATTCTTCTACCCCAGTATGTCTCGTTGCAAAAGGCAGTGCATCTCTTTGTGAACAATGGCACAAGAGATTGGCACACATTAATTACAAGACAATTAATATGCTATTTTCCAAAGACTTAGTAAGTGATGCTCCCATTATTAAGTGCATTAAAGATAGTCCATGTCCTGCATGTCAGATGGGCAAGCAGACTCGGGCTACCTTTAAGGGCATCCCAGACAAAGACTCCTCCAGATGTCTTTATCTTCTGCATATGGACCTGTTTGGTCCAATGCAAGTTCATAGCTTAGGAGGGAAGTCGTATACGCTAGTGATTGTAGATGATCACTCTCGGTTTACGTGGGTGTTCTTTTTAAAGCGCAAGTCTGATACGTTTGACATCTTCACCAGTTTTGTCAAGCAGATACAGAACGAACTTAACTGCTCAGTGGTCAAAATCAGAAGTGACCACGGAACAGAGTTTGAGTCTGGGGCTATGACAGAGTTCTGTGAAGAACTTGGTATCTTTCATGAGTACTCCTCCCCTCGCACTCCTCAACAAAATGGAGTGGCAGAGAGGAGGAATAGAACACTCATTGAGGCGCGCACGATAATATTGAATGACGCTTCCCTCCCAGAATACTTCTGGGCCGAGGCTGTCAATACTGCTTGTCATGTACAAAACCGGGCGTTGATCAACAAGAGCCATCGTAAGACTCCATATGAGCTACTAAAAGGCAAGAAACCAACCATGTCCTATCTGAGGATCTTTGACTGCAAATGTTATGTACTGAATAATGGGAAGTACCCTCGTACTAAGTTTGGTGAAAAATGCTTCGAAGGCATATTCATGGGGTATAGTAGCCATAGCCGGGCTTATAGAGTTTTCAACAAGAAAACCCTAGTGGTAGAGGAATCAATAAATGTTGTATTTGATGAAGAAAGTTTGCTTAATTGCAAGACTTCTAGTTGTCTTCCTAAAGATGCAGGTGCCAGACTCGAAAAGTTACAAGTGGATGATCCTGAGAAAGATGCAACTCCAAAATACGTCAAGGTCTCCACATCAACGCCGATCGGAGAAGTTGAAGATCAAAATGGTGCAAATCCTTTAGAAGAAGGAGATGCCCAAGAAGTAGTTGAAGCTCCTGATGCCAGACTTCTTGAGCTTAGACACGTGAGGGATCATCCTAGAGATCAGATCATCGGAGATCCTCGTGAAGGGGTCAGAACTCGAAGAGGTACCATTAACGAGATTTTGCATCTTAGCTTCCTACCACAGGTTGAGCTAAAGAAGTTCGACGAGGCGAACAAAGATGCTGCATGGATTTTGGCCATGCAAGATGAATTGCATCAATTCGAACGATGCAATGTTTGGACGTTGGTTCCCAGACCACAAAAGCAGAATGTGATTGGCACCAAGTGGATCTTCAGAAACAAACTGGATGAACATGGTGTCATCATAAAGAACAAGGCCAGGCTAGTGGCTCAAGGTTACCGACAGGAGGAGGGGATTGACTTCGACCAGACCTTTGCACCAGTGGCAAGGCTCGAGGCCATCAGATTGTTCCTGGTGTATGCTTTGCACAAAGGATTCACGTCTATCAAATGGACGTGAAATCAGCCTTCTTGAACGGAGACCTGAAAGAGGAAGTATACGTCGCTCAACCCCAAGGTTTTGTCAATCCTACTTATCCTAATCATCTATATTTTCTTAATAAAGCCCTATATGGTTTAAAGCAAGCTCCTCGAGTTTGGTATGAGACCTTATCTAGTTTTCTTCTTGAGGACAAGTTCTCTAGAGGAAAAATAGATAAGACATTGTTTCTTAGGGAAGTCAAAGGCAAGATCTTGCTGGTGCAAATCTATGTCGATGACATTATATTCGGCTCAACGGAGAACAATCTTTGCAAAAAGTTCTCTAAACTTATGCAAGGAAAGTTTGAAATGAGCAGTATGGGAGAGCTAAAGTATTTCTTGGGACTTCAAGTGAAACAGTCTGAGGATGGAATCTTCATCTCTCAGACGAAGTTCACAAATGAACTCCTCAAGAAATTCGGAATGGAGAATGCAACCTCTATGAGGACTCCAATGGGATCCACTATGTCTCTGGATAAGGATGAGAAAGATAAACCTTTCGATGAACCAAATATAGAAGCATCATTGGATCCCTGCTCTACCTTACTTCCAGTAGACCGGATATCATGTTCTCCACATATGTTTGTGCCAGGTATCAGGTGAACACTAAGGAATCTCACTATGTCACTGCAAAGCGAATTCTAAGATACCTTAAAGGTACCCCCAATCTTTGCTTGTGATACCCGAGAAACAATGATGTCGAGCTAATAGGTTTTTCAGATGCTGATTTTGCAGGGAGTAGGGATGACCGGAAAAGCACTTCCGGGACGTGTCAATTCCTGGGAAGAAGGCTTATTTCATGGAACAGCAAAAAGCAGAATTGTGTAGCAACCTCCACTGCAGAGTCTGAGTACATCTCGGCTGGCAGCTGTTGCGCACAACTCCTATGGATAAGAAACCAGTTAGCCGACTATGACCTCCAGTTCAAGGAAGTACCAATGTACTGCGACTCCTCAAGTGCAATTGCTATTGCCAACAATCCGGTATCGCACAGTAGAACGAAGCTTATTAAAGTGCGCTACCACTTCATTCGGGAGCACGTGGAGAACAAGGACATCTCTCTCTGCTATGTCCCCACGGACAAGCAGATTGCAGATATTTTCACAAAGCCCTTAGACGAGGCCAAGTTCAGTCTCTTCAAAACTGAATTGGGGATGCTCAACTATGAGGAATGAAGACTCCAGAAGCTCTTGGCTCGTGCATCTAGGGGGAGCATCTGCCAGGAATTCAAGTGTAAGCATAGGTGCAAGAACTGAGGGGGAGCATGGTGTCAAATGCACCAGACCCAGATTTGCAGAAGCCGAAAAGGGGGAGATTACCCTCTCAGCTAAGGCTAAGGTGGCTCCAAGTTTGCTCTCAAGTAATTGGTAATGAATATCTCTCTCAACTCAATTTTAAGTTTATGATTTTCATTCCTATATGCTCTATTCACCTTAGCTTGTAGGATTTAGGCTTCTTCAAATAGGGGGAGATTGTTGGGTATTGTATCCACAATGTACCTGATTTGAAGAAGCCCCTGAACAAGCTAAAGTAAATAGACAGTGTGTTTGATGAAATCTTTTAAGTTGTTCTTGCAGTTATTCCACGCTAAGTACATACCAATGTCAGGGTGCAGTGGGTCAATATACACGGGTCTGCGCGACGTAATCCCTTGTTTAGCAGATCAGTGTGTTGGCTTACGTATACTCTCTCTATTGGGGTGTACTTAATTTCAAGTACAGGGCTATGATAAAGCAAGAGCAGACAAGGAGCAAGGATGTGCCAAAGACCAGCTCACGTGTTGAAAGACGAGAATCGTCTAAGTGTAAATCGTCGAGAATCACTAGTGATTCTCGACGAGTCGTCGAGAATCACTAGATGATTCTCGCCAGGTTGGGCCGGCTGTCTCGACGCAGTCAGAAAATTCTCTAAGGCAGAATTGTCAAGAATCACTAAGTGATTCTCGCCGATTCGTCGAGAATTTCTTTGCATTCTCGACGATTCGGCGAGAATCAAATGTGAATCCCGCCGATTCTCCCCGGCCCCTATAACCTGTGCAGCCAGATTTCGCCAAGTAGAATTCGGCGAGAATCGTAAGTGATTCTCGCTGATTCGTCGAGAATCACCTACGATTCTCGCCGATTTTGCCTTGGGCGATTTTTTCCGAATTCCTGGACCGGTCCATGTTACCTGCAGCTATTTGAAACGGACTTTGGTCTTTGCTTTGGTGGGGCCCACAACGGTCATCTCCATGACCTATTGTATAAATACACATGTATTTGTGTATAGTGGCTTAACGGATATAGAATATGAAATCCGAGCCGCCAACTAACCCTAAATTCGCGAACCTGCTCCGCCTCCATCGCCGCCGCTCGTGCAGTGGTCACCGTAGCTGATCTCGATCTCCTCCAGATCCACGGTGACAGAAGCCAAGTCTTGCACAGCGTCTCGCGCGTCTAACCAGAGATCTTTTGCCTCTTGATTTGAGATAGGGAAATCCATCCCCGTCCGAATCGATCGAGACGATCGATCCTAGTGTGACCGTTGGAAGACCTTGCCGACTTCGCTAAGAAGATTGAATCTCCATTGCATAGCTGCTGTTTTCAGTTGCCGCCACCAACACTGAGAGCCTTGCCGCCACCCTTTGCTGCCGCCGGTCTCGGGGAGATTCTCTCCAAGAAAGATCAAGGGTTGTGGACTTTTCGTTGCCTACAAGAACAAGTAGTCTAACAAAAAGGGACACCTAGATCTTCAAGTTGTTTGTATTTCTTATACACTCCAATTTCTTTTTCTTTGTAAAGGAACATTTGGTTCCTAGTTGTAGGGTTTGGTGCAACCCGTGTTGTGGGAGTGTTGACTCCTACGTGTGGAAGGGTTCCTTCCGATAGTGCAAGGATTGGATTTCAATCCTGTTGGTGAAGTGACCGAGTCGTCCCTGGATTGGGAGATAGGTCGAAGGGGGAAAGTGGACGTACCCAAATCGGGGAACCACTATAAATTGCCTGTGTTATTTTCTGTGCTGTGTGGTTTGTTTTGATTCTGCAAGTACACTTTTAATTCCGCAAATACGCTGCAAGTCACCTATCCCCCCCCCATAGGTGATGGTAGTTGACACTAGGTGAACTTTCACCTATGATCAGTTGGCCTTTAGGTCTTGGAACCAAAGTCCATACTTTACATCTTTCAAACTGATTGAGTTCCTCTTGCATAGCAATGATCCAGTGGGGATCTAGCTCAGCATCTTTAATGGTGAGGGGCTCAATCTATGAAAGGAAACAAGCATGCAGCACATCCTGTCTTAACTGATGTCTTGTTTGAACACCAGCTGATATGTCTCCAATCACTTGAGATGTAGGATGATCTCTAAGTGTGACAATATCAGCAGGTGGGAAGTGATCTTCAGCAATAGTTGGGATTAATTCCTCAGGAGGAATTTGATCTATTATTGGTGGTACAGCAACAACTTTTGCAATGTCTTCATCACTGTCTGATTCAGTGATATGAAGAGTTGATAGATGGAGAATCTCTTGAGTGACATCTTTGCTAGATTCTGGTACCTGCAATGAACTTGAGAAAGGGGAAGTTTCCTTCTCCTTGTAAAACATTTGAGATTCATCAAAGGACACATGAACGGACTCTTCAATTTATGATTTATTAAAAACCCTATAAGCTTTGCTTACTTGGGAATATCCAAGAAAAATTCCCATTAAAGCTTTTGCTTCAAACTTTCTAAGGTATTCTTTATTATTATTATGAATATAAACTACACAACCAAATAATCTAAAATAATTTATTTTAGGTTTCTTTCCTTTAAGCAACTCATAAGGAGTTTTACACTTAAGCTTGTGTATCAGACTTCTGTTCAAGACATAGTTGGCTGTACTAACAGCTTCTGCCCAATAGGAAAGAGGCATATTAGCATCTGCCAACAATGTACCAGCAGCTTCAATCAGGGTTCTGTTCTTCCTTTCAACTACCCCATTTTGTTGGGGAGTTCTATGAGCTGAGAAGCTATGTTTGATACCTTCTCTCTCACAGAATTCTTGCATGAGAAGAGAGTCAAACTCAGTACCATGATCACTTCTGATCAAGGCCACATGAGTAGAGTACTCAGTCTGCACACATAATAGAAAATCTGTAAGGGCTTTAAAGTTATCAGCCTTAATTCTCAAAAAGAACACCCAACTGAACCTAGAGAAGTCATCTACAATGACTAGGGTGTAATACTTCCCTCCTAAACTCTGTACATTTATTGGGCCAAATAGGTCCAAATGTAATAAATACAGGATTCTAGGAGAATCACTTTTATTTATTGATTTAAATGAATTCTTGGTTTGCTTGCCTAATTGACAAGCCTTGCATAGGCTCTCCTTCTTGTAGGGGCAGGAAGGTAAACCTCTAACAAGGTTGTGTTTAGATAACCTAGATATATTCTTGAGGTTAACATGGCTAAGCCTTTTATGCCATAAGGTATTGTTATTTGTTACTTCATTAAATAAGCAGATTTCAGAGTGAGTTTAGTTAAAATCTACTAAATAAATGTTACCTTGTATAATACCTGCTAACACAACATTATTATTTAAAGTAATATTACAAAGAGAGTTAGAAAATGATACCTGGTATCCAGCATCACATAACTGACTTACTGAAATGAGATTATGCTTCAGTCCAGTTACATAAGCAACTCTCTTGAATGTTACAGCTCCAAGTGTCATCCTATCATAGCCTTCAGTTTGACCACAACTTGAATCTCCAAAGATTACCTTTGGGCCAAGCTTGGCCTTGAACCTTGACAGATGTTCTTTATTTCCTGTCATATGCTTGGAACAACCACTATCCAAATACCACTTATTCTGAGTGATAGGATAGGTCTTCACCTGCAAATAAATCAATTAAACATTGTGGACCCAGGTAACCTTGGGTCCCTTGTGTTGGAACAACCCCGGTTGTGGATTTGGGCAAGGATACACTTCATCAAAGAGAGCATGGATCTGACTAAAGATTACAAAAGAATCAGGCAAAGATCAAACTGCGTTCAACGATAGTTGAACTGAGTTCGACGAACGTCGAACTCAGATCGACGATCTGCAGGCCAACTCAGCTCGACGTTCAAATATATCTAAACAAAATCAGCTCAACGATTCTACAATAAAGTGAGCTCGACGACTCAAGCCTTGAACTCAGCTCGACGATCACCAAAGAATTGAAGAACAGCCAAGTCAGGTCGACGATCTCTGAACCCAGCTCGACGCATCGTCGAACCCAGTTCGACGATCGTCCATCTCAGGTCGACGATTTGCCAAGGAATTGATAAAAGCTAAAGT
Source organism: Platanthera zijinensis (assembly GCA_039513925.1). NCBI lineage: Eukaryota > Viridiplantae > Streptophyta > Magnoliopsida > Asparagales > Orchidaceae > Platanthera > Platanthera zijinensis. Next base: position 168,259,934 of record CM077078.1, on the reverse strand, counting down.
ACTCTTCAACGGTCAGATTCCCTGACATTTATGTCAGCATTCAACCAAAGAGCCGTTGCCAGCTATCAATGCAAAGTCACTATGGGAAAGGAAAAGGATTAAAGGCTGAATAGTTGTCATGAGTTCCAAGAATGGAATAAAATAATGCTCACAAGATTTGAGAATTTAAATCAATTCATTATATATATACATTCCGGCTTCCAGTCAAAGAACACACAGGACACACAGGACAACAACATATTTTCATATATACAAGAACAACACAACAGCTCTCATCAATCCTCATCAGAGAGCCTTTTGTTCACAGCAAGAAGAAGAAGGAGTCTCCTCCTTCAGTCTTATACAGGCTTCAAGAGCAACAAACAATCTGAATCTTCAGATTTATCTGCTACCAGAAGACCTACCACACCCCAAGAACAAAGTTTCTTCATCCTGAACCAACTCCAAACTTCAGGGGGAGCTTTGACAATCAAGAATCCACTAGTCTTCTCTCAGAGCTTGAGAGAGAGAAGAACACTTTTCACCTTTTTGTTTTACTCTTTTTCCCACCTTGTACAGGGTTATAACTCCCTTCAAAAGTTAAGTGTTGGTGTTAGGGCACCTTATCAAAAACCCTTTGGTGTTAGGGCACCTTATCAAAAACCCTTTGGTGTGAGGGCACCTGATCAAAAACCTTATGGTGTGGGGCACCTTATCAAAAACCCATTGGTGCCCAGGACACCTGATCAACTATTCCTGCTAGTGGATTCCTACCAGGGGTGGTAGAAGAGTGGATGTACCCAGTTGAGGGGAACCACTATATTTTCTGTGTCTTCTGTGCTTTTATTTCCTTTACTTTTGCTGCTTTATTTTCTGCATATTGTGCTGTGTATGAAAAATATCTAGAATAAGGTTTAGGTCTCACTTTCAATTGGTATCAGAGGCAGGTTGGTTAAAACCACAGGCTAACACCTGAACCAAAAAGATCCAACAGATCTTACTTCATTCTAGAATTTTTTTCACTCATGGCAGAACTTCCTATGTGCAACCTCAATACATTTGCACTATGGAAGTCAAAGATAAAATGTTATATGAAGTTATTTGATGAAAGCATTTTTGATGTTATAATGACAGGTCCTATAGCACCCACAGCATCAAACAAAGATGCACAAAAGTTACTTAAGGATGCTGATGCTAGAGCAATGAACATCTTGGCACAATCCATGCCAGATGACATCTTTGAAGATCTGATGCACTGCACCACAGCCAAGGAGCTATGGCAATCCCTCATCAAGATGGCTGCAGAATCAAGTAAAGAAGAATCAGCATCTGAATCTTCACCAAAATCAAACACAGATGAACCACAATATGATTCATCTTATTTAAGTGATGAAGAAGATGTTGCTGATGAAGTAGCCTTCTGCTTAAAGGCCATAAATGCATCAAACAACAAGGAAAAGCCTGAATCAGAACTTAGAAAATATCAGGTGATTTCCCATACTAACTACATTTCAAAATATCCTAAATCACTTTCTAACTTGGATGCAACTAAACCTAAAGAAAATATGAATTTCCTTAAAAGTCTACTCCCATTCGTCATCAATCCACATGCAGACCACACTCATTTTAAGGAAACAATAAGAAAACCTTCAAGAGAAATATTAAGAAAATTCAACAACATTGATTTTGTTTTTTGTTTTTCTCAAATTTTTCAAACATACATGAAATATTTTTTGAAAAATTTATTTAATAAACCAATAAAACCTCATTACATTTATGGTCTGAAAATTTTCCTTTTTGATGAATCTTAGATCTCAAAGAGGCATAGTAAGATAATTCTACATCCTTTCAGATTTTTCACAAAATTATCTACACTAAAACTCAACACAGACTTGATCCAGTGGATCATCACACCGTGTTGAAGTTTTTATTTGTGATAAAGTGATTCTATAGGAAGGGAATTATCAGACAGTGCCTTTCTGATTTTAAAGATTTTTCTTCAAAATCTTTCTCAGATAATCCTAATGAGTGCTGTGCTCATTAAATTGCATTCCCCTGCCGTCCTCTCTGCCCTCACTCTTTTCTTCTTCAAGATTTGCTTCATTCATTTGTTCATGCACAAAAGCAAAAACTGCATCCCTTCTTGTTCCCTTTGCACTTGATCTGTTTTCTGTTTTGCAGGATCACAGACTCAAAATTTCCAACATGAAGAGATGATCAAGAACAGGGCCAAACTTTACAAAACATTCATAAAAGTATGAAGTGTACCCTAACCCAAATAGGGGGAGATTGTTGGAACAACCCCGGTTGTGGATTTGGGCAAGGATACACTTCATCAAAGAGAGCATGGATCTGACTAAAGATTACAAAAGAATCAGGCAAAGATCAAACTGCGTTCAACGATAGTTGAACTGAGTTCGACGAACGTCGAACTCAGATCGACGATCTGCAGGCCAACTCAGCTCGACGTTCAAATATATCTAAACAAAATCAGCTCAACGATTCTACAATAAAGTGAGCTCGACGACTCAAGCCTTGAACTCAGCTCGACGATCACCAAAGAATTGAAGAACAGCCAAGTCAGGTCGACGATCTCTGAACCCAGCTCGACGCATCGTCGAACCCAGTTCGACGATCGTCCATCTCAGGTCGACGATTTGCCAAGGAATTGATAAAAGCTAAAGTACTCTTCAACGGTCAGATTCCCTGACATTTATGTCAGCATTCAACCAAAGAGCCGTTGCCAGCTATCAATGCAAAGTCACTATGGGAAAGGAAAAGGATTAAAGGCTGAATAGTTGTCATGAGTTCCAAGAATGGAATAAAATAATGCTCACAAGATTTGAGAATTTAAATCAATTCATTATATATATACATTCCGGCTTCCAGTCAAAGAACACACAGGACACACAGGACAACAACATATTTTCATATATACAAGAACAACACAACAGCTCTCATCAATCCTCATCAGAGAGCCTTTTGTTCACAGCAAGAAGAAGAAGGAGTCTCCTCCTTCAGTCTTATACAGGCTTCAAGAGCAACAAACAATCTGAATCTTCAGATTTATCTGCTACCAGAAGACCTACCACACCCCAAGAACAAAGTTTCTTCATCCTGAACCAACTCCAAACTTCAGGGGGAGCTTTGACAATCAAGAATCCACTAGTCTTCTCTCAGAGCTTGAGAGAGAGAAGAACACATTTCACCTTTTGTTTTACTCTTTTTCCCACCTTGTACAGGGTTATAACTCCCTTCAAAAGTTAAGTGTTGGTGTTAGGGCACCTTATCAAAAACCCTTTGGTGTTAGGGCACCTTATCAAAAACCCTTTGGTGTGAGGGCACCTGATCAAAAACCTTATGGTGTGGGGCACCTTATCAAAAACCCATTGGTGCCCAGGACACCTGATCAACTATTCCTGCTAGTGGATTCCTACCAGGGGTGGTAGAAGAGTGGATGTACCCAGTTGAGGGGAACCACTATATTTTCTGTGTCTTCTGTGCTTTTATTTCCTTTACTTTTGCTGCTTTATTTTCTGCATATTGTGCTGTGTATGAAAAATATCTAGAATAAGGTTTAGGTCTCACTTTCACCTTGTTTTTCACATAAGAAAAACTGGACATAAATGAATAAGCAGGTTGAGGGTGATAACCTAACGGGTAAGATCTCCTAGGTGGGATTCTCCATGCAAATGATGGGTCAATGAACCTAGGGTTTCTATTTACATTCGGGTTTCTAAAGTTCTGGTTGAAGTTTTGAAATTCATGTTGAAAACGTCGATCAGCGTTCGACGATGGGTGCTCAGATCGTCGATCTTCGTTCTACCACTGAGCCTGCGATCGTCGAGCAGCGTTCGACGCTCTTTGTATTTCCTTAAATTTTTGTTTTCTTTTCTCTCTCTTAGCTTTATTTAAAACTTTATTAACTTGATTAACTTGCTCAGTGTTCTTTATTCCACTAGATGAAATAAAATTCACTGGAGTTGAAAGATGGTTTTTAAGAATGATTGGGGGTTCACTAGAAGAAGCTCCTAAGCCTAATTTATTATTGCCTGACCTAGTGTTAGACATGCTGGTTATTTCAAGCAACTTAAGGCTTCTACCATTCAGAGATTCTTCTAACCTTTTGGACTTAGCTAATTCATTCTTAAGGAATTTTATTTCTTCACTAGAATTAGTGAGTTCTGCTATTAACCTAATGTTTTCATTAGAAATTAATTCAGATTCAGCTAGTTTATTTCTAAGCTCTTTTATTTCCTTTTCAGAACTAATTAAATCTAAACATAAAGATTTAAAATCTGGTTTAAATTCAGCAGATGTAAAATCATAAGATGACAATACCTCATCTTCTGTTGGCATTTCTTCATCAGAATCTGAACTCTCTGCAGCTGAGTGATTGCTGCAGGCATCAATTGCCATCAGGAAAACTTCCTTTGCCTTCTTTTCTTCCTCATCCTCACTGGAGCTTGGGGAGGAAGATTTCTCATCAGAATCGCTCCAAGTTTCAGCAACAAAACCTCTCTCCTTCTTTTTGTTCTTGTAGGAGGATGGCTTGGAATACTTCCTGTGCTGATCCTTATCTTTCCTTTTCTCTTTATTCTTTTCCTCTGGACAGTCTGGAAGAATATGTCCAGGCTTCCTGCAACCATAGCAAATTATTTCTTTAGTAGGAGTGCGATCATACCTTGGTTTTTCTTCATATTTTGAAGACTTCTTTCTGAATTCTTTCCTTCCCATCTTGAGAAACCTTTTGGCAAATAATGTCATCAGTTTCTCATTGGACTGGCTTCCTTCAGAAGTATCAGCAGCTTTGAGAGCAAGGGTTTTCTCTTTTCTTATAGGAGTTGGGGTCTTTGCATCAGCCTCAGCTTCCCTGGACTTCAGCACTTGCTCAAAGGACTTGAGCTTGCCGAGAAGGGCTTCTGTTGAAATTTCTGTTGTGCTTCTGGCCTCCTTGATTGGCCAGATCCTCAGATCCCATGTGCTAGGGAAGCACATAAGAATCTTATCATTGACCTCTGTCAATGAAATATCCTTATCAAGAGTACTCAGCTCATTGATGATTGAGCTGAGCCTTGTGTACATTGCTTCAACTGATTCAGGATCAGTTTCCTTGAAATTTTCATACTGGGAGATAAGGTTAGACCTTCTGTCCTTCCTTTCATCAACTGAACCAGCTACAATCTGGTTCAGTGTATCCCACATTGCTTTTGCTGAGGAGCAGTCAGCAACCTTCTGGAATACTTCATCAGACATTGTCTGAGCCAGAATGTTCATTGCCTTAGAATCTGTTATCTTTGCCTTTTTGTATTCATCATTATAATCTGGAGGAGGCACTGCACTCATATCAGTTGATGATGAAGCAGTGGCTGCAGCAGGTGCTCTTGGTGGTCCTGTCAAAATAGAATTAAAAATACTCTCATCAATAGAGTTCATATATAGTTTAATCCTTGCCTTCCAGATGGTGAACTTGGCTAAGTTGCATGCTGGAGGTCTGGTACTAGAGTAATCCTTGAACTGGGCCATGATAGTGAAAGAGAATATCTATAATCCTTGGTATCTATCAGGATCTTGTGACTTAGGTGTTAGCCTATGCAGTCAGACAACCTCCCTCTGATTCCAATTGAAAGAAAAGGGATAGATACTACTCTAGAGGGGGGTGAATAGAGTAATCAAAAATTGCACTAGCAAAGTTGACTGTCTACTCAACTCCCTTCGAGTTAATTGCGGAATGAAGCTTATAGATATTTGAGAAGTAACCCTAAAGCCTAACACAAGTATTGTGCACAAAAGGCAGCCAACTGTAATTACAGTTAAGGCTTGGAATCCTAAACAGCAACTAGCAACCTAGTTAAGACTAATCACAGCCAACAACACAAGTAATGAATCAAACAACTAGACGACACAAGGGAATTTATAGTGGTTCCCCAAACAACTTGGGTATGTTCACTCTTCTACCAACAAGATAGGAATCCACTCAGGTTTTTGATCAGGTGCCCTGCCACCAACAAGATCTGCTTCAGGTAGATCTAGAAACCCTTTAGACTTTTGATCAGGTGTCTAAAAACCAACAGAGGTTTTTGATCAGGTGCCCTGCCACCAAGGTATACTTTTGAAGGGAGTAATAACCCTTTACGGGAGGGGGAAAGGAGGTTAAGATGTCTTCTCTATTTTACAATAGATTAGAGAAGCACAAGAAATTGCACTGAGCTAGAAAGCTCTAAAGAGTCAAGGCTCCCCCTGGCTAAAAGAACGTCCAGGTGAAGTCTTGCTTCAGTGCAGAAAACACTTCAGAAAATCTGAAGGAAAAAGCTACAAGAAGATAAAGAATATGAAATGAAAATTCTTCTTCAGGCAGCTATCTCCTTCTTCTTCTTCTTCAAAAAGCTCTGAGTGAAGATCTTCCTGGAGGCAGGAGAACTCAGGTTGAAGAAGAGTGAAGAGCTAAAACTTCTTCTCAGTTGAATGAAAACGAGCTGAGAGCAGTTGTAAACTGTAAGTTGTAAGCTTGAATGCTGCTGTTAGCTTTTTGTATATCTGAACTAGTTGATTTCTTTCTCCAAAGAATTCTTTATATAACAGCAGCAACAACGGCTCTAATTTGAGTTTGAATCTTGTCTTCTACTGAAATCTGCAAGCTGGGCTGCAAATAGCATAAAGCAGGAACAAAAACTGCAGACAGATATCCTATAAAAGGATAAAGCTTTCTAAGAAGCTGCAAGTAACTCTGATAAAATAATACTAGAGAAAGTCACATCAGAAGAGACTCTTTATGGCCAAGGAAGACTTTTTGAGTCTAACGGCTATAAAGGACAACCTGGCAGATAAAGCAAAAATCATATCTCAGCTAATAAGACAAACAACTTTGTCAGAAAAAGATTGGCTCATGCATAAGGAATGGAGCAGATATTGCATGGAAATAATATCATAAATTTATTCAAACAATCTTTTATAAAATATGCCAAAATAAATATGAAATAAATCACATCATAGAAGATGACAAAATTACTCAAGACATACAACAAAACGTCGAATGACCCTCGGAGATCGTCGACCTAAGCACAGAGATCGTCGACCTATCAGACAGATAGTCGAACGATACAGATAGTCGAACTATCAAAGAAGATAGTCGAACTACCTCAGCAGATAGTCGACCTATCAGAACAGATAGTCGAGCTATCAGATAGTCGATCTATCAGGACAGATAGTCAAGCTATCAAGCAAAACAGATAGTCGACCTATCAAACAGATAGTCGAACTACCAAAGCAAAACAAATAGTCGACCTATCAAACAGATAGTCGAACTATACAAGAAAACAGATAGTCGACCTATCAACAGATAGTCGAACTATCAAAGAAAACAGATAGTCGACCTATCAACAAATAGTCGAACTATCAGATAGTCGAACTATCCAAGCAGATAGTTGAACTATCAAAAAGGGCAGATAGTCGACCTATCAACAGATAGTCGAACTATCAAAGAGAACAGATAGTTGACCTATCAAATAGATAGTCAAACTATCAAAGAAAACAGATAGTCGACCTATCAAACAGATAGTCGAACTATCAAAGAAAACAGATAGTCGACCTATCAACAGATAGTCGAACTATAAAATACAACAGATAGTCGACCTATCAAGCAGATAGTCGAGCTATCAGGAAGACGATCGTCGATCGGCTGATCGACGATAGTCGAGCGACGTTCGACTATAGTCGAACCAGAAATTACTTAGCCATATTTTCATCTGGACAGGCAATTTTACACAACTAGAGAATCTATCCTATCAACTAACCTTTGACCATAGATAAATCTTGGGTCAAGAGACTAAAAGAGAAGACTGAACTCAAATCAAAACCTAGGGTACCAACAGAATCAAATTTGAGATACCCTAGGCTACCCTTTACAATATAATTTACTTCTACTGTAAGTTTCTTTTAGTACTTGTTAAAATTTCATATAGCGGAAAACTGGAAGCCGGACGAAGGAACACTCCACACTCTTGAGTCAAGTATACCAAATGCACAAAGAAAAAACATGGATCTTGTACTATCAAAAAAAACATCTTTACATAGCAGGGAATACATGGCGAGACATGCTTGCCACATGATCTGAAGAAAGCAGAAAAATTACAAATCCAATCAAACTGCGCGGACTCAATGAGAAGCCGCCGGATCTGTTGCTAAATCTATGGAGTCCGTAGAGGACACCTAATTGGAAGACAACAACAAGCCATGCGGACAACCCGTTATTCCAGTGCTAAAAAGAACTCAGTCCACCGAACTACAAACCGCCTTACTGCGAGGTCGCCTGGTTGCAAGAACGAGCGAGCGGTGCCACCAACTGAAACAAGCCGCCCAATGGCGGACAGCTTATTGAACAGAAGAACTAGCTGCAGAAGAGAAACTGCCTAGCCGTAAGCGACCTGCTGTTAATTGTTGGTTGAGGCCGCTGAGTCCGCACAAACCTTAGAACCAAACTCCTGGCTCTTCAGTGCTGTCCGCATAACTTGCAAAGCAAGAACCCGGTTAACTCTTTCAAAGTGCGTGGATAGAAAATTCCAGTCTGCAGCAACTTATCGCGTGTAGGCTTACTATTCATTCAGTTAAATTTGTTGTCACAGGGGGTTCCTATTTATAGGCATAGAGAGGAGTGTGGTCACCGCCCTAGTGGATGGAAACACTACCCAAGCTCGCATCTAGCACAAGATAGTCTGCCAAGTCTTCATGTACATGGCCGGACACCAATCAAACCGTCAGGCACCAGTCTGTAATAGCAAGTCCACGACTAAGGCACAACCACCCAGTCAACGAGTGGGCTCTACAGACTCAACAATTAACTTGGACTTGTCACAGATCGTGACTAAGTCCAGCAACCAGAGAAACTCTAGCGCATGCTCCACGGACATAGACTATCAATCCGCTCAGGGCGCCAGAGCCAAAATAGTTCGCTAAGCCACGAACTTCGTGGTTACCTACTAACTGCATCACCTGAGATCAAGGGAATAAGCCAAAGCCGATCTCAATAGTAGTCCGCAACAAGCAGACTCTGCGAACTTAGAGTGAGTCCTCCTTTCCTGTTGATACACCACCTATCTACACAGTTACACAAGGGAAATAGCGAACATCTGAACAACAAGACGAACAGGCAGGTCTCCATCACCAGGCCATAACACCAGACTTCCCAGGCCGCACCATCAGTCCACAAGAATGTCCGCCCAGGCCGTGCAGTTTGCTTGATCACCCCCCCCCCCCCACTTTCACTTCACAATTTTCAACACTCCCCCTTTAAGTAAGAAGTGGTGACCAAGCCCAACAGTCCCCGTAGCCGTTCAAATGTCCCCTTCGACAGCGGCTTCGTGAAGATGTCCGCAATATTGTCCTCACTCCGAACATGACCAACCACCAGAGATCCCTCTAACACCTTCTCACGAAAGAAGTGGTGCTCAATCTTAATGTGTTTGGTTCGCGCGTGATAAACTGGATTATTAACCAGTTTAAGGGCACTTTCGTTGTCACCGCGAAGAAGAGTTGGACCTCACACTTCCTCATGGATGTCCTCTACTAGACTCCTATGATAGATGGATTCCCGAGTTGCCAAGGCTGAATCCTTGTACTCAGCTTCAATAGTAGAGACGAACACCGAGTCTTGCTTTTCGTTGCATCAAGAGATATCGGTTGATCCACATGTGAAGACATAACTGAATGTTGACTTCCGATCGTCTGAATCTCCCCCATAATCAGCATCCGAGTAGTCATGCAAAATAAAGCATGTGTCTCTCCTATAAAGGAGACCCATATCAGAGGTTGACTTTACGTACTTTAGAATGCTCTTTAACGCCATCAAATGAGGCTTTCGTTGTTCCGCCATATACCGACTTACTCGGCCAATAATATAAGCTATGTCTGGCCTTGTAATCGTCAAGTAGATATGGCTTCCAACCAGAGCCCAGCACATAAGAGGATCTGGAAGAATCCTCCCCTCATCTCACTGATGTTTAATGTGTAACGCCCCAAAACCCGAATACGAATTGGTCAATATGGTTATAATACCCTTAGTGAAGCCCTATGAAAATTGGTGATGAATTGGAAGTATTTTGAAGGACTTTTAGATCCCTTATAGTTTCACACGGGTTGTGGCATGGGTGTGTCAAGAGCCATGTCGAGGAATACGGCCTGTTACACAGGTGTGTCCAGGGTCGGGTCGTGCTCTGTATTTGGTCGTTTTATTGTGATTGCGGGACATGGCCTATGACACGACCATGTCACAAGCCATATACGGACCCAGGGAGACCATTCTAAGGTCAAATCAAGGCCTTTCGTTTAATTTAGGTGGGATCCGACGGTCCAGAGTATTTCCTGATGAGATAAGGTCGGGAAATGAGGGTTTAAACCTCATTTCCTTTGGCATATTCTTTTTCTAAGAGGTAGGGAGAGGGGAGAGCAAAGGGAGAAGAAGACGGAGGAATCCCGCCATTTTTGGAGCTTTGGAGCTCCAAATTGCGAGCCGAGTCTAGATCCGCGGAGGCGAGTCCGTTGCGGTTGTTTTCATCCGGCTAGTTTCTCCTCCATGGGGCCGAAGCGAACCTCTAGGGTAACAATTCTCTACTTAGACATGTGAAGTCCTCATCCTTTTGCATAGGAAACCCTCTCCCGCGACTGTGCGCTGAGCATGGGGTATTCCTTCGGGTAGATATGGATTATCCCCGTATTTTTTCACATAGAATTCAGAATCGAAGTATGGACATAGGCATGGTGTGTGAAGCCCATCAGACGTGTTGGTATGGATTGGTGATGTTTTCATTATGCATGAATTGCCGGAGAAGACTCCGTGCTGTATGTTTTTGGGTTTCTACGCGGTGGATTGCGATAGGGAACTTTGGGGATTAACCCCAAGGAGCACCCAGAAAACTGGGCATAAACGCATTTCTGCCAGGTACCGGACTGTGGTAGTGTTACTGCCGGCGGTACCTCTATGAGAGGGCTATTGTGAGGCATGTCTCACGGAGACCTGGGGGCCAGGTTGTGGGGCTGAGAGCTCTGGGAGACTAGATTGGTGGCCTAAGTGTCGACCTTATGCATAACCGAGTTATATATTTTTGTATGATCGAATCTTCGGGAATCGGGGAGGCTGACCCGCGACGATGACTTAAATTGACATGGCTATGTGAGAAATGGGTTGAGCTGTACCGTACCCGCTCTATGTGATTCGGTTAAAGAGACCTAATGTATGTGACACTTACAAGGGGCATGGAGGGCGAGTCTTAGGCTTCGGCCGAAAGACTTAAATACTAATGATGGTTATCGTCCTGGGGGCGGTGGTGAAGCCTCTGAATGGACCGAGTTGACCGATAATGTGCCCTGAGAGCACAGGGTGTGTGGTCGTGTGTGCCTATGCCTGTGGTGAAGTGTACTTTAATTGTACTTTCTATACCATGGTTGGATATACTAAAGAAATGCAGGGAAGGAGCACCGCCGCCCTGAGTAAGGGGAGGGGTCGTTATAATTTGGTCAGCTTTAGCTGTCCGTTGCCGTGTTTTACCACCGTTCGGTGGATTGTTGTGCAGGAATAGGAGAGCCAAGTGGTAAGTAGCGGGCTGAAGCCCTTGATGCTGTGCTGGACCTTAAAGGTAAAAGCAAAGTGTTTTCTTTTACTATTATCATGTGTGGCCAGCCTGCGTGTCGAAGTATGTAAAACACTTACTATTTAAGCAAACTGTTGTAAGGCCTTAAGGCCAAGTCTTTTGTGTATGTTCTTTCATTCCTATTGTGGTTGTAGTGGAATTTCATGTGTTGTTTATAGGTTCTTATAACTGTTTTAAAAAGCTTCCGCTAGAATGCTCTGAGTTAGGATTCGAAATCCTATGGTGGTATTTTGGTATTAATACATAACTCCGCTAACTATCCGTGGTATATGGCATGGAGCCCAAGCCGGACCTACTATTATATTCCATATGACGGATGGGGTGTTACAATTTGGTATCAGACTACGGTTTTGGTCTTGCTTATTTGAATTCGTGGATGAATTCTTTTAAGGGGTGGTGAGCACATGTATGTGCGTCATCATTAGAACATGAAAAGAACCCATGAATGTCCACTTAGGAATGAAAATACACATGTTTGATGAACCTGCATATTTCTATGATTGCTTTTTGCAATTCTATTTTGTCACTTAATGGTGTGTTGTACGACTATAGGTGACCAGAAGTGGCATAGGGCAGTCAGAGCGCCCGCTTTCTGAGGAAAGTAGTGCACCCAATGACGTGTCTGCAACCCCTCCTTTGGCTGAAACAATAAGACTTGTGGCTGAGGAGGTGTTTACGATGCTAAACGCCCAGCCAGGAAGGCAAGTGCAGAATCTTGCCCCTACAAAGGAGCTGGTACCGCTTCGAGTAGCACAACCTAGAATGGTGGAACAAGTGGTTGTAGAGCCTTTAGTACCAAGAAGAGCAACAGAGAAGCAGCTCAAGCATGTAATGAGCTTTAATCCTCTAGTGTTTTTGTGGACTGGAACCCCATCCCAGGCCGAAGATTGGCTCTCTAGGGTGAAGAGATTCTTGACGGCCATTGAAATGGAGGAATGGAAGAAGACCACCATAGCCACCTTCCTATTGGATGGAGAGGCGAGGATATGGTGGGAATAGTTGGAGCTGCATCACTTGGTTGGAAGGCAACTCACTGATGTCTAGATGGAGGAATTCTCGAGGTTATTCTTGGCAAGATAACTTCCTTCAGCACAGAGGATCGATATGGAGAATCAGATCTAGATACTGATACTGGGAGATAGTAGCGTGGATGAGTATCTCCACGAGTTTATGCGGTTTGGCTGTTATGCTGGCTCTATGTTTGACGATGAGGAGCATAATACCAACCAGTTCTACGAGGTTCTGTGTGATGACCTGAGGCTACTACTTTCCGGGCCTATGACGCAAGGCTTCCTAACCCTGGTCAATACGACCCGATCATTGGAAAAAGATCTGAAGAGAGTCCAAGGGAAGAAGGACTCGAGTGCGAAGAAGACATGGTTCAAAGTGTCGAACTCGTCAAAGTTTGGGTTCTGTAAGTGGAACAAGAAGGCTAGGATTTCGATTCCAGCCCCTTCTTCGGGTGTGTCTGGGGAAACTACAGGCCGAGACCAGGGCGCTTTTTATAACTGTGGAAAGCCGGTACATTTTGCCAGAGATTGTTGGAGCGGACATCCAAAGTCTGAGAAGAAGCCTGGAGCATCTTACGCGTAGAAGTGAAAGGCGGTGGAGTCAACCGCATCCCACCATGCTCCAGCCCAGCCTAGAGTGTACAACCTTGGCCTTCAGGAGGCCATAAAACAGGCTGATGTGGTGACAGGTGTGATTTTATTAATAGCAATTTGGCTTTATATAGTTGTTGTCTTATGTGTGGTAGCTTTTGACCGATTGTGTTGGACTTTGTATTGATCCTTGATTGTCTAGTGAGAGCACTGTTTTATACGTGAGCTTCGTATTCCTTTTGGTCCTATGAATTTGTATCGCGCATTGGAGTACCTTATTCGATTGGCAAGGGACAAATTGGATGTTCTTCTGCCTAACGGGTGCTCTATGCGCGTGGATAGAGTTTGTTGGGTGAAGGTAGGGACTGTGAGTCACGAATATGACTGCAAGCATCGCCACTGCCGATAGTGGAGTTCGATGTGATCTTTGGAATGGACTGGCTATCGGAGCAGCGTGCGTATATTGATTGCAAGACTTTGATGTCTGCTCTCCAGGTGGTTAAGGCAGTTCGCGGTGGTGCAGAGCTGTTTTTCACTTTAGTGGAGGATTCGAAGCCCAAGCCTAGTTTGGACAACATCCCAGTTGTATCTGAGTTTCCTGACGAATTCCCTGAAGATCTCCCTGGAGCTCCACCTCAGCAAGAGATCGACTTCACCATTGAGCTAGTGTCAAGTGCCAAACCTGTGGCACGCTCTCTATACCGGCTAGCGCCTAAGGAGATGGCGGAATTGAAAGTAAACCTTCAAGAGCTGTTGGAACAAGGTTATGTGCGTCCGAGTTCATCGCCTTGGAGTGTGTCAGTCCTCTTTGTTAAGAAAAAGGACAGAAACTTACGACTATGTATTGATTATCGGGAGTTGAATAAGCTAACAGAGAAGAATAAGTATCAAATTCCAAGGATTGATGAACTATTCGACTAGCTAGTCGGGTCAATTATATACTCGAATTTAGATCTGAAATCCGGATACTATCAGCTACAGATAAGGGAATGTGACATTCCCAAGATGGCTTTCACAATACGTTATGACATTATGAGTTCACCGTCCTGCCGTTTGGGCTGACAAATGCGTCATCCGTGTTTATGGATTTGATGAACAGGACGTTCAGAGAATACTTGGACCAGTTCGTGATAGTTTTTATCGATGATATACTAGTGTACTCGAAGTGTGAGGATGATCATTTCAAGCATCTACACATGGTATTTGAGATCATGAGGAAGAACCAATTGTATGCCAAGTTCTCCAAATGTGAATTTTGGTTGTCCACGGTAGCATTCCTTGGTCACGTAGTTAGCTATGAAGGAGTTGCGGTGGATCCTACAAAGATAGTTGCGATACGCAAGTGGCCTGTGTTATCTACCGTGGAAGAAGTCCGGAGTTTTCTGGGACTTGCCAGCTATTACAGGCGCTTAATGGAGAACTTCTCGCAGATAGTGTTACCGCTTACTACTCTGACAAGGAAGGACAAGAAGTTTGTTTGAACGCCGGAGTGCGCACATGCTTTTGAAGATCTAAAGTGTCGCTTGACCACGACACCTGTCTTATGTTCTCCTTGTGGTTCTGAAGGCTTTGAGGTTTATAGTGATGCCTATGGGAGTGGTTTAGGCTGTGTTCTGCTTCAACACGAGTCTGTGATAGCCTATGGATCATGTCAGTTAAAGGTGCATGAGAGGAACTACCCGGTCCATGATTTGGAGTTGGCGGTCGTGGTATTCGCTCTCAAGCTTTGGAGGCATTATCTGTACGGGGTAAAGGTCGATATATTTTTAGATCACAAGAGCCTGAAGTATCTGATAGATTAGAAGGACCTGAACATGCGACAACGTAGGTGGATGGAGTTTCTTGGGGACTACACCTATAAGATTCATTATATTCCCGGGAAGGGGAACGTCGTGACAGATGCTTTGAGTTGTAGAACTCCTACATGGGCCAACTATAACGCCCCCGATTTTTCTGTGATTGTTTAATCTTTGATTGGCATTACGTTGGCGCATTTTCGGCCTTTTGCCATTGTTAGAGCGTGATCTTAGCTCTTTAGGATCTTTGAGTGGCTTGTGTTGTAGCCTGTTTGCAAGGTTCCCTAGCGAGCCGGAGTCTGTTTTGGTGACTCGGAGGAGCCTCTCCGGGAATGCTTGTGTTTTGGCTTCGGGAAGTATTAGCTCGAGTTTGATTTTTCGGATGATGATTCCGACTTCGCCACTAGATTTATAGCGTGGGTATTTAGCTACGGTGTGAATTTCGTAAAATTCTGAGATCGTTTGTTTTTCGCGTCGTTTTGGCGTGTTGTTTAATTAGCTGATATAATGATATGTTTGGCTGGTTTTCCTTGGCCGATTTTAGTGTTGTAAATATATAAGATTATATTATAAGATTATATTATCAGATATAATAGTATAGTATATATAATATTAGTTATATATATATACTAGTGGCTGATTTATAATAGTATTATATTAGAATTATAATAGCTTAGTGGTTGATATTATATTATATGTATTTGCTATAGTGGCTGGATATATTATATTATAGCTTATTTTAGTATATCCCCTTCCTCTTCCCCAAAAATAAAGGATAAAAAGCTTCCAGCGAAAGGCTTCGGGCGACGGAAGTGCTGGAGCTCCGGCCGGTGATTTCTTGCAATCTAGAGCTTGTTTTTCTTGGGTAAGGGCAGATCTGGACTGCTCTCACCCAGATCTTCCTCCCTAGGTAAGTATTTCTTGCTCTATAGTTGTCTTAGTAAGCTTGGGTTTCTCGGGTTTGCTCTTCTTCCCTCTAAAAAGCTTCAGATTTCCTCTTAGGTGGTCGATCTTGTCGCCGGTGCCGAGTGTGAAGCCTTGGCTGCTGTTTCCTGGAGGTGGAGGCAAGTGGCACTCTTTGCCCTTGCCAATCTTAACTTTTTACCCCAATTAATCTGCAGTTTTCTTTTTTCCAATTACTCCAATTACTGCAAGTGGCTGAATTTTTCTTTTTCCTAAAAGCTAGGCCTGCTGCAGTCTCTGTCTCGAGCAGGTTTACTATCAATCTTGCCCAGATTTAATTATTTTCTCTCCATAGTGTTGTTTTGTGTCCAGGTAGTGGCTGGAGGTAGGATTTTAGGTTGCTAGTTTTAGCCCATCTTGGTTGGTAGCTGTAGCCGGGTAGAAGGGTGTAGGAGAGAGGAAGTTAGAATTTTTTTTAGTTCTCTAGATAGCAGGCGTTGAGTGTTAGCTTAGGACAGAATTCATTTTGTAGGCTTAGTGTAAAAGCATTGAGTGTGGTGGACACACTAAACGCCTAGCTGTTTGGTCTGGAGACTAAGTCAAGAAGCATTGACAGCGTTGAGTGAGGTGAGCTCACCCAATGCCGTCTGCTTTTGGCATTGAGTGAGTTGAGCTCACTCAACGCCGTCTGCTTTTGGCATTGAGTGAGTTGAGCTCACTCAACGCCGCCTTTCCAAAGACTTTTTCTAAGTCTTTTGGAATTGAGTGAGTTGAGCTCACTCAACGCCGTCATCCTTGGAATTTTTCTAAGTCTTTTGGCGTTGAGTGAGTAGAGCTCAGTCAACGTCGTTGGTATTTTGGCGTTGAGTGAGTTGAGCTCACTCAATACATTCTGCGTTTGGCATTGAGTGAGTTGAGCTCACTCAACGCCGTCTAGTCCGGCGATATTTTTCTTCTAAGTCAAAAGCGTTGAGTGTGTTGAAGTCACTCAACGCCATCGGCTGTTTAGCGTTGACAGTGTTGAGTGAGCTGAACTCACTCAACGTTGTCGTCCAGTGAGATTTTGCGGTTAAGTCTTTTGGCGTTGAGTGAGTGGAGCTCACTTAACATGGAGTCGAGTAGACTCGACGCCTTCCCTGCTTATATTTTGGCATTGAGTGAATGGTACTCACTCAACGCGGCGTCAGGTGGACTCGACGCCTTCTCTACTTAGTGTTTAGCGTTGAGTGAGTAGTACACACTCAACGCGGCGACGAGTGGACTCGATGCTTTTTCCTTAGGTAGGTGTTTTTCTCCCGAGTTGGTTAGTGTGTGTTCTATTTCGGTCTGGTGTTGTGTTTTCGGCTACTTTTTGGATGCCGAATCGTGGATTATGGCAGGTGGTTTTTCTGGTGACTCTGAAAGGGGGTGATTTGTGTGTGTTGAGCTATGACCACCACCTGTTAGGCCCCGGTTTGGGCTAGTTTGGTTAGGTGTGTGGACCCTGAAGCTGCCACTAGTTGTTTTCACCTTAGAGAATTTTTGGGTCTGGTTATTTGGAAGAGGGCTGCTTTTGGCTACCAACCCGGACCCAAGGTTTTACCACTGCTATTAATTCACAAGTTAGGACTATTTGTTCCTTTCCTTTTCTAAATGGCTATATTTTGGCATATGTTTGCCTTGTTGCTGCTGCAGGTTTTTAGCAGGGCATGTTTCTAACTTCTCGCACTTGGTGCGCTTGATTTATTCTTTGAACAGTGTTTTACTTTTGCTGTCTCGTTTATTTTATTTTGTTAAGTTTGATAGCATTCTACTGTAAGGGTATGGTAAACCCCTTCCTTTTTATTTCTTATGACCTAATGCTCCATTTCTATTTGATTATATTTTTACTGAGGTGTTCTTTCTTTGAATGTCTCAGGTTCAGAGCAGTAGCAGGTTGGGCAGCTAGTTTTCTTTTGGGGCCATGCTAGTGATCTCCTGGGCTGTTGAGATTCCCCTTCCTCAGTTTGTGAGGTAGATCTTTTCTTGTTTCCTCCTGTATAGACATGCATATTCACTAGTGGGTTCGTGTCAGGTTGTTGACGCCCACTGGTGGTTTTCCTTGTGATGCTAAGTATGTGACTTAAACTGCTATTTTTTGCCTATTTGGAGGTTGTTTACTTGCTCTCTGGGAATGATTTATGCTATGATGTATGTTAGGTATTTTAACTCGTAAAAGCATTATTATATGTACTTCATACATGTCATATTTCTAAACCTAAAGTACTATTTTCCAAAGTAACGTAAAGACTAATTTCATATTATACTAAATTTATAGTTTTGCATTTCATGAGTTGTCCTTTGGGGATGTTTACACTCATGTAGGATGTCAAATCACCTTAACCAAGGTATTTTTCTGTAGCGTATAAATATGTTTTTACTTGTGGACTAGTTGATCCACTGTGCCGAGGGATACAGCCATCCATCTAATTTGTAAGATGTTTTTCATAATAACTTATGATTTCAATTTAACTTGTTTAGGTTGGTGTCTTGCCTGAGCGTTTGCAGTTATCCCCTACATGGCATGGCATCACGACACGTATTTTCTCTTACTCCGATAAAGTTTGTTGCTGAGAAAATGCGGGTCGTGACACCAACTGGTTACAAATGCACAACGAGCGGCTTATTTAGTACTTGGAGGTCTTGGAGATCGCTTGACAAGGGATCTAGTACAAACGCATGTTTGAGTTGGACGGAGGTTCAATATGACCTCCCGGACAGGATTCAGCAGGCTTTGGAGTTGGACGTGAGCTTGAAACTTCACCAGGAGGAAGCCATTGATGGGTCAAACGGCCTGTTCTCTATCGACGATGGCCTTTTGTGGAAAGGTAGTCGATTGTGTGTTCCCAATATGGGGAAGTTACGAGAAGAATTGATGTATGAAGCGCACTTTACAAAGTACTCAATTCACCCCGGGAGAACCAAGATGTTCAAGGACATGAATAAATCATTTTGGTGGTCGGGTCTGAAGAAAGACGTAGCGTTGTATGTGGCGAAATGTCAAACCTATGCCTTGGTGAAGGCTGAATGCCAGAAGACTGGCGGATTCCTGAAGTCTTTTCCCATACCGGAGTGGAAATTTGATGACATCTCCATGGATTTCGTGCACGATTTGTCGAGATCGCACAAGGGGAATGACGCCATTTCGATGTTCGTTGATCGTTTAACGAAGGTGTCACATTTTATACCCAATAGGAAGGATGATTCAGTGTAGAAGCTGGCGAAGCTTTATGTGGACAGCATAGTCTGATTGCACGGCGTGCCCCGGAGCATAGTAAGTGACTGAGATGGTCGGTTCACGTCTACTGACTGGATCCTCATTCATCAGTTGTTGGGTACCAAGTTGCATTTCAGCATGGCTTTTCACCAACACACAGATGGGCAAACTGAAAGAGTGAATAAGACAATGGAAGATATGCTCCATATGTGTGCATTGGATTTTGGGAAAAGATAGGAGGACCATCTTTTTATGATTGAGTTCGCTTATAATAATAGCTACCAAGCAAGCATTCAGATGACACTTTTTGAGGCTCTGTATAGGAGGAGCTGTCATACGTCATTGTCTTGGGTAGAAACGGGAGAATCAAAGCTGTACAAGCGAAGAGACGTTGAAGATGATACTTCAACGTTACAGTTGATTTGAGAATGGCAACTTATTTCTCAAGATATGCAGGTCAAATACTACAATGCCAAGCATCGGAACGTGGAGTTTGCGGCGGGCATTTTACGACGGGCGATTGGGTATACCTCAAGATAAAGCTGTATAAAGGCGTATCGAGGATTCAACGCTTAAAGAAGCATAGTCCGAGGTATGTTAGGCCTTTTGAGATCTTGGAGCGGGTTGGTGAAGCCGCCTATCATTTGGCTCTTTCGGTGGAGTTAAGCAGTATGCATGATGTATTTCACATCTCAGTGTTGCAGAAGGCTATTCAAGACTCTACTCAAGTGGTTGCTGCGAATCAAGTGTCGGTTGATAGTGGGTTGATGACGAAGGTCAAGCCCATTCGCATTGAGGATGTGGAAGTCAAGCAACTTCGTAATAAAGCAATCAGGATGGTCAAAGCCCGATGGGATAATTGCAGTCGTGAGGTGCTTTCGTGGGAGCAAGAGCAGACCATGCTTGAGGAGTATCCCGAGCTATTCTACTCAGGTACCATTTAATTTTATGTACTTTTCCATTCTATAATTTCGGGACTAAATTCATTTAAGGGGAAGAGAACTGTAGTGCCCCAAACCCGAATACGAATTGGTCAGTATGTTTATAATACCCTTAGTGAAGCCCTATGAAAATTGGGGATGAATTAGAAGTGTTTTGAAGGACTTTTGGAGCTCTTATAGTTTCACATGGGTTGTGACACGAGTGTGTCCAGAGCCATGTCGAGGAACATGGCATGTGATACGGGTGTGTCCAGGGCCGTGTTGTGCTCTGTATTTGGCAATTTTAATGTGATTGTGGGACACGACCTGTGACACGGCCATGCAACAAGCCATTTACGGACCCAAGGAGACCATTCTAAGGTCAAATCAAGGGCTTTCGTTTGATTTAGGTGGGATGTGACGGTCCAGTGTCTTTCTTAATGAGATAAGGTCAGGAAATAAGGGTTTAAACCACATTTCCTTTGGCCCATTCTCTTTCTAAGAGGTAGAGTGAGGGGAGAGCAAAGGGAGAAGAAGAAGGTGGAATCCCGCCATTGTTGGAGCTTCAGAGCTCCAAATTACGAGCCAAGTCTAGATCCGTGGAGGCGAGTCCGTTGCGGTGGTTTTTATCCGGCTAGTTTCTCCTCCATGGGGCCGAAGCGAACTGAAAGAGAGGGGATAAGATACTTACTACTCTAGAGGGGTGGTGAATAGAGTATTCAAAAGTTAAGAGACTCTAAACACTTCTCTTGAGCAAATTGTGGAATTGAAATATAAAAGCTTTAAACCTAAAGCCTATCAGAGTGTAGTGAATAAAAACAAGCTAACTGAAGTTTCAGTTGAGCTTTATACCTAACACAGCAACTAGCAACTTAGTTATATCTATCACAGCCACAGATCAATGATTAAAGTAAATAACCAGACAACACAAGAGATTTATAGTGGTTCTCCAATTGGGTACATCCACTCTTCTACCACCCTGGTAGGAATACACTACAAGTTTTTGTTCAGGTGCCTTGCCACAATAAGATCTGCTTCAGGTAGATCGAGAACCCCTTCAGGCTTTTGATCAGGTGCCTAAGAACCAAACACACAGGTTTTTGATCAGGTGTCCTGCCACAAAAGGTTTACTTTTGAAGGGAGTAATAACCCTTTTACAGGAGGTTAAGGGAAAGAGATGAAGGTGTCTTCTCTATGTTCAGAGAAGCTAGTGGATTTCTCTGAATATATCAAAGCTCCCCCTGGCTTAGAGAATGTCCAGGAAGAAGCTTTGCTTTAGGGTGCGGGAACTCCAGATTGCTTTGAAACTTTTTCTGATGCAGCTTTGAAGAAGACTCAAGATGTTGATGGTTGTTCTTCTTCAGCAGCTTTTGCAATCTGGGAGGAAAGTTCTTCTTGAAAGCTTGAGCACTGAGTGTTGATTTTCCTGAAGATAGGATGAACTCAGGAAGCAGTAGAAGAACAAATTCTTTTTCTTGAGAGCTCTTGTTCTCTCACAGTTGTTGCTAAGTTCTTTTGTTTCTGTGTGTTGTGGGAGTTGTTGTCTTCAGCTGACTGCCTTAATAAAATAGAAACTTCTCTTGTGTTTGAAAACGGCCTCGAGCCCTGCACCAAAAAAAACTTTCCAAACAATAGAATTAGACAAAATAAGGAAACCTGTACCTGCAATCTTTTTTGTCATTCCCAAAAAGTAATTAAGGATAAAAGAAATATCCTTTCAATTTGACTTTACACGTTGGCACATGAAACCAAGCCTAACGGCTATATTACAGCTGTACAAAATCCACTCTTTCCTTTAATAAAACAAACGGTTTTATTCTTTCAAAATCTTTTAAATCAATGCATAAGAAATATTGCAAATAAGCAATAGAATATAGGCATTCTAATAAGCATAATATTTGAATAGAATATGATTTAAATAGGAGTAACTGAATCAGGAAATCAGAATAAATAAATGTTTATAAAGGCAGACAAAAGTCGTCGAGCAAAGATCGAAGATCGTCGATCTGGAGAAGCAGATCATCGACATGAACACAGAACAAAGTCTAAACAGAAATCGTCGACCTCGGCTAAACGATCGTCGATCTGAGCAAGCAGATCGTCGATCCTACTTCAGTGTATATATAACTCTGAGATCGTCAATCATCATTCGAAGATCGTCGAGCGACAATCGACTATCATCGAGCACAATTCAACTAAACAGAATTTCTATTTCAATCCAATCTCAACTATCTTATCTTGTTTTATTCTAAATAATCCTAGGGTAGACTATCCTCTAGTCTAACCATTGACCATAGATAATTCTTGGGTCAATTAAGCCTAATTGAGATGACATGGCCCAAATCAAAACTAGGGAACCAATAATCTCCCCCTATTTGGGTGATGTCACTCAAACACAAACAAAACTGATATAAGCAAATAAGAGTAAACAGCAATAGATAAATCACCAACCAGATTTAAATAAAACAGATAATCAACACAAATGTCACAATTGTTTATCAACAGAATCTGAAGGAAGAATAGAAGTAGCAGGAGAGAAAGTGATTTTCCTATTAGGATCATATGCATCTTTCTTTGACAACTTCAAGTCCCGCTCTCCAATGATCTTTAGCTCTCCAGCTTTGGGTAAAACAGCTTCAGGTTTTTTTTCCATATATTTTGAAGAATCAAAAACTTCTGAACTGACATGGAATCTGTCCAGTTCTTTCTTTCTATATTTTGACATGGAAGAGAATCTTGAGATATCTTTTCCTTCAGCTTTAGCTTTCTTGATTTGTGCAGATCCAACCAATTCTAGAAGTCTAGCCATTTTATAGTTAGGATAAAGCTCTTGACTTTCATTGGCATGTTCATCAGAAGGATCCAATGGATTTATAGTCTTGAATTTTACTGATTGAGTTAAGAAACTCTTAGTTTGTACATGAACTGGCTTGACATTTATATCTGCTGGCTCTTGAATTATAAGACTGGATGGAGGAGCAAACTCAGCATACTTTTTGCTTGATTTATCAGAATATATAACTCTTTTGAGAGGACTTAGCGCAACCACTCACACCAAAAGCCCGGACTATTGGAGGACGGTGCCACTAATCTTTATATCAAAGGTCCTCGGGCGGATCCACGGGACAGTCAGTTAAGCCATTACTGCATAGCACCGCAGCGCGGGGGCGATTCCGGACCGCAGCCCCAACAATCCCCCCGGACTGCAACCCCAACAATCCCCCCCGGAAACGACCCCGGGGTTTCGAACCCGCGACCCCCTCTGATACCAATTGAGAGGACTTAGCGCAACCACTCGCACCAAAAGCCCGGATTGTTGGAGGACGGCGCCACTAATCTTTATATCAAAGGTCCTCGGGCGGATCCACGGGGCAGCCAGTTAAGCCATTACCGCATAGCACCGCAGCGCGGGGGCGATTCTGGACCGCAGCCCCAACATCTTTTTACTTTGAAATTTACTAGCTTAGCTTGAGCTGGTATTTCCTTTGAAGATGATCTAGAGGCTGGAGGAGGAGAGAAGGTGGGTTGTTGATATACAACTTCCTTAACTTGCTCTCTTTGAATGTTTGACTTTTTAGAATGCCTCTGATCACTAGAACTGCTTGGAGGAGGCTTCCTTCCCTTTCTTTGATAGGTATAGGACTGATTTTGCCTAGCTGAAGGAGCAGAAGATCTGGGAGCAATATTTCTGGAGGCACCAGCAAAGGGAGGAGGAGGAGGAGGACCTCTTTGAATTCCCATGGGAGGAGGAGAGTACTTCCTGCTCTTCTTCCTTGCTTTCTATTCATTCTTAGAGTACCACATCCAAGCCTCAAAATTTTTAGCTTTAGGATCAATTCCTTTCAAAATGTAGTATGGGATATCATTATCTGGATTAGGAGGAGCTGGAGCTGTGGCTTTCCTTTTCTTTTGAGCAGACTTTTTCTTTTTCTTATTACTATCAGAATCATAAGAATCTTCATCTTCATCCTCAGAATGTGAGGGTTGAGGTTCTGCATACATATCATCAATTTCCTATAACATAGCCTCCTCTTTCTCTTTAGCTTGCAAAAGAGCTTTTTCTTTTTATTCTTCTAGAATGTCTTGGGCCAGGAGAGAGTCCAAATCTGGACCTAGGGTGTCATCCCAAAGGGTAGAAGGCATAGCAGTCTCAATTTCTGGAGCTGTTTCTTGAGAAGCAGAATTCCATTTTGCTTCTAAGAAAGATGTTATAATTCCTTTTAGATATCTAGCAGCAACAGGAGTAGAAATCTCCTCAAGATAAACTTTGAAAGCAGAATCTGCTTCAGCTATTGTTTCAGAAATAAAAAAGCAATCCAAAAACTGAAGGCACACTAGTCTCTGGTAGCACACAATGGCCTGAAGAGCATCAAAAGAACAACGGGAGAAGATAGGATTATAAAGGTCTCCACAGGATTACTCATCATCTGAGTCAAGGAATGCATCCAGTTCCTCTTCCAAAGCTACTAGAGCATCAGAATCTTCAACTATCCACTGAACAGAATCTGGAACAAATGCATCTGGAGCTGAAACAACTGCATTTGGGACTGGAACTGAAAATCTTTCTAACTCTAAAAAACTTTCTAACTCCATAGCAGGTCCTGAATCATCTTCATCAAGCATATCCCTCTGCATGGGTTCAGTGAGAACTAAACCCAGGCCCCTAGATGAAGAAGGGTCTGTGAGGGTGGAAATGGAGGCAGCAAGAGAAGAGATAGATAGAGCAAGAGGGGCAATGGCCTCAGCTATCATTGCTTTGATGGAGGGAGTTATGAGTTCCAAGATTTTGGCAATGAAATCTAGTGTTATTTGAAAAGATGAAGGAATGGTAGATGGAGAATCATCAGTATTGATGTTCTTCTGAGCTGGGGCTTCATCAAGTGGGGAATTGTGATGAGATGGATGATCATGAGTGGGTGATTGATGATTTGAAGTAGCTGGGGAGTGATGATTTGAGGTAGCTGGGGAATGAGATGGAGAAAGCAGATTGAACAAAGATTCTAAATTTAGATTTGGAATCTCAGTTATGTGAGCTGGTGTTGGAGAAGCAGGTGGAGATGGATGGTTCACAGGAGAAGAATGAGTTGTAATGGAAGTGGATGGCAAGGAGGAGGAAGCAGGGATATCTTCACTAGGGAGGGAAGCGGCTTCAAGAGCCCTTATGATCTCAGATGTTATAGGAGCAGACTTAGCTTTGGAGTGTTTCTGAATGACCATTTTCCACTTAGCAAACAGGGAAGAATCAATCCTTTTGCTGGCATTGATCGCTGTAGGAACAAAGCCTAACAACTGGGAAGCTTTCTTAGAGAGAAAGAACCCGATCAGCCTTCCTTGCGTTACCTCTTTCTTGTTGTTCTTCTTCCTGATCAAATCAAACAACAGACCAGCCCAGATGATTTCATTCTTATTTACGAGAGCTAACATCAAGGCAAACTGATGCTGGTTGATGTTATCATGGGCGAAATGCTTTCCAAGCAACACTTTTCCAAATAGATCAACCATAAACTTGAATCCGACAGATAAGTTTACCTTCAAGAGCTTGGATGGGATGCCTTCTGCATGACCCATTTCCAACAGCATCCTTCCGTACTAAGCAGAATCTTGCTCATACTAATCAGAGCCATTCTTTAACTCAAAAATTTCAGTCAGAATATCGGGAGTGAGAATTACCTCCACGTCGCTGATTGATCCTTTCATTTCTTTGTCATCAGAAGATGATGTATAAACCCATTCCTTGATTTCTGATAGGTGCAGTTTGAGCTTTGAGGACATGAGTTTCTTAAGACCTTGATCTTCACACAACTGCAGCATTTCCTGAAAAACTTGTTCGCAGTTTCTGAAAGACTCGAAATCAACACTGTAGCCTGCATCGAACTTCATCACGGATAGGGTTACAGAGGAAATCGCCATAGAGTTGATGAGAGAAATCGCAAGAAGAGAGAGAAAGCGCGGGACGAGAACTCGAAATAGTTCTGGAAGCAGAATATGAAACGGTGAGCTCCGTCGACGATCTTCAGATCTAAATAGACGATCATTTAGAAATAAACGAAAGTCGTCGATCTCTGAATGAAGATCAAGAGAATCGGTCGTCGATCATCGGTCGACGATCGATTTCCAAAGCAGAGTCGTCGATCATCGATCGACGATTTCTGTCTCTAAATGCAAAGAGCTGTCGTAGACCTAGGGTCAACGATTTAGCTCAACCTGTTCGACTATCTTCGAACACCATTTGACGATCTCAAAATATATTTTAACTTAGCAGATTTTTCACTTAGTCGGATCCATTCATTATGCCTAGTTGATTCAAAAGGAATAAATGTTTCTGTTCATCTAAAGGCTTTGTGAAAATATCACTTCTCTAGAGATCTGTGGGTATAAACTCGAGATTTATCTTATTCTTGTCAACATAGTCTCTAAGAAAATGGTGTCTAATGTCAATGTGCTTAATTCTAGAATGGTGCACAGGATTTTGTGCTATGGAGATAGCACTGGTACTGTCACACATAATTTTTGTTTTTTTGTGTGTGTACCCATAATCCAAGAGTTGATTTTGAATGCACAGAATCTGTGAACAACAACTAGCAGTTGTTATATATTCAGCCTCTGCAGTTGAAGTTGAAACAGAAGTCTGCTTTTTGCAAAACCATGAGACTAATCTCTCACCTAGAAACTGACAAGTCCCTGAGGTGCTCTTCCTGTCAACTCTGCAGCCAGCATAGTAAGCATATGAGTAACCAACCAACTCAAATTCTTGATTCAGCTGGATACCAAAGTCCTAAATTTGCGCATCCCTTCAGGTATCTTAAGATTCTCTTGAGAAGTGTCAAGTGAGATTCCTTGGGGTTGACCTGAAATCTAGCACATACGCATGTGGCAAACATTATATCAGGCCTACTTGCAGTTAGATGTAATAGGGAACCAACAATGGCCCTATAATTTTTCTGATCAACAGGCTTTCCCTTATCATCAGAATCAATAACTACATTAGTAGCCATAGGAGTGTGCATTGCTGAAGCATCTGCCATCCCAAACTTCATTACTAATTCCTTGGCATATTTAGATTGGGAGATGAAGATGCCATCAGCATCTTGTTTCACTTGAAGACCAAGGAAATAAGACAGCT
This sequence comes from Platanthera zijinensis, assembly GCA_039513925.1. Lineage (NCBI taxonomy): Eukaryota > Viridiplantae > Streptophyta > Magnoliopsida > Asparagales > Orchidaceae > Platanthera > Platanthera zijinensis. Next base: position 168,232,735 of record CM077078.1, on the reverse strand, counting down.
CACCCATACAACTCATCTCAAACTTAGAATGCATTAGGTCTGAGAATCTTTTGCATAGTTTGGGATCAGTGGAACCAAATATAATGTCATCCATATAGATTTGAACTAACAGGATTTTGTCCTTGTGGTGCTTAATGAAAAGGGTTCTATCAACTATGCCTCTTACAAACTTGTGTTTTAATAGGAAACTAGCTAGAGTCTCATACCATGCTCTAGGAGCCTGCTTAAGTCCATACAGAGCTTTTTCCAACTTAAAAACATGTGAGGGATAAGTTGAAGAAATGAAACCAGGGGGTTGTTCAACAAACACCTCTTCCTTTAGCTCACCATTCAGGAGTGCACTCTTTACATCCATTTGGAACACTTTAAACTTCATGTAGGTTGCATATGCTAGAAAGATCCTTATTGCATCTAGCCATGCAACAGGAGCAAAAGTCTGATCATAGTCTATTCCTTCTTCCTGTCTGTAGCCTTGTGCTACAAGCCTTGCTTTATTCCTTATGATAATTCCTTGCGCATCCAATTTATTTCTAAACACCCATTTAGTGCTTATAATCAGTTGGCCTTTTGGTCTAGGGACCAGCTTCCAAACTTTGCATCTTTCAAACTTGTTTAGCTCTTCTTACATAGCAATGATCTAGTGAGGATCTTGCTCAGCATCTTTTATGGTTAAGGTCTCAACCTGAGAAAAAAAACAAGCAAGCATCACATCTTGACTTAGTTGATGTCTAGTTTGCACACCAGTTGAAATGTATCCAATCGCTTGAGATGTAGGATGATCTCTAAGTGTGACATAATCAGTTGGTGGTATGTGATCTTCAACAGCAGTTGAAAACAATTCCTCAGGTGGAATTAGATTGGCTATTGGTAAAACTGCAATCACTTCTACCTGATCTTCAACACTGTCTGAATCAACTAACTGAGGAGTTGATTGAAGTTGAATCTCCTGAGTGAGTTTTAGTTCATCCAAATTCTTGCATAATTCAGGTACCTGCAAATAATTGCTAGAGGAAGTTTCCTTCTCTCTGTAAAACATTTTTGTTTCATCAAAAGATACATGAACTGATTCTTCAATTTTTAATGTGGATTTATTGAAAACCCTATAGGCTTTGCTTACTTTGGAATATCCTAGAAAGATTCTCATTGAAGCGTTTGCCTCAAACTTTCTAATGTATTCTTTAATATTATTGTAAATGAAAACTACAAAGCCAAAAACTCTAAAATAATCTATTTTAGGTTTCTTTTCTTTAAGCAATTCATAAGAAGTATTCCCCTTTAGTTTATGTATCAAACTCCTATTCAGTACATAGTTAGCTGTGCTAACTGCTTCTGCCCAAAAGGATATAGGCATATTAGCATCTGCTAACAATGTTCCTACAGCTTCAATCAGGGTTCTGTTTTTCCTTTCAACTACCCCATTTTGTTGAGGAGTTCTAGGAGCAGAGAAGATATGCCTGATACCTTCTTTCTCACAGAATTCTTGCATAAGAAGAGAGTCAAACTCAGTACCATGATCACTTCAAATCAAGGCAACTTGAGTAGAGTACTCAGTCTGTATACAAAGTAGAAAATCTATAAGAACTTTAAAGTTATCAGATTTAGTTCTCAAGAAGAACACCCAAGTGAACCTAGAGTAATCATCTACAATAACTAGGGTATAGAATTTCCCTCCTAGACTCTGTATAGCTATTGGACCAAAGAGATCCAAGTGCAATAGGTACAGGATTCTAGGTGAATCACTTTTATTTACAGCTTTGAAACTATTCTTGGTTTGCTTGCCTAGCTGACAAGACTTGCATAGGCCTTCCTTCTTATAGGGGCAAGAGGGAAACCTCTAACAAGGTTGTATTTAGATAACATAGATATATTTTTAAGGTTAACATGACCTAGCCTTCAATGCTACAAAGTATTATTGCTACTCACTTCATTAAATAAACAAATTTCAGAAGAGGTGGAATTAAAATCTACAAGATAGATATTTCCTTGTCTAATGCCTACTAACACAATTTTATTATTCAAAGTAATATTGCACAAAGTATTAGAAAACCAAACCTGGTAGCCAGCATCACAAAGCTGACTTACAGAAATGAGATTGCTTCAGTCCTGTGACATAAGCTATCTTCTTGAAAGTCACTGACCCTAAGGTGAATTTACCATATCCTTCACTCTGACCATGGCTGGAATCACCAAAGACCACTTTTGGTCCCAACTTGGCTTTGAAGCTTGACAGGTTCTCTTTATTTCCAGTCATATGTTTGGAGCATCCACTATCCAAATACCACTTGTCCTGAGTGATAGGATAGGTCTTCACCTGCAATAAGATAGATTAAACATTGTGGACCCAGGTAACCTTGGGTCCATTGTTCTTCACATAGGAAAAACTAGAAATAAAAGAATATGCAGGTTGAGGATGATATCATAAGGGATGAGATCTCCTAGGTGGGATAATCCAATTAGAAGACCTAGGATTGTTATTAAACTTATTTTTTCTATTAGTATTGTTGTAATTCTGAAAATTTAGTTCTGATCGTCGATCGATGTTCGACGATCGGTACCCAGATCGTCGATCTTGGTTCACAGAATAGAATTCTGGGTTCCACGATCGTCGATCTCTGTTCGACGACTCAGTCTGAGATCGTCGATCCCTCATTGCCAAGTAGTTATACCCAGCAGGTGAGTTCAGAGATCGTCGATTGTCGTTCGACGATGGGTTCAGCGATCGTCGATGGGCGTTCGACGAATTTTGTATTTCTATGAATTTTTGTTTCCTTTTGTTTCTCTTGATTTTATTTAAGGTTTTCTTAGCTTTTTGAATAACCTCAGTGTTGTTTATTCCTTTTTCAGAAACAAACTTTACTGGAGTAGACAGATTGTATTCAAGGAGCAGTGGGGGTTCACTAGGTGAGGCACCTAAGCCTAACTAATTGTTGCTTGTCCTAGTGTTGGCAGTGCTTGTGATTTCTAGCAACTTAAGGCTTCTGCCATTAAGTGAATCTTCTAACCTTTTAGCTTTAGCTAGTTATAATTTAAGAAATTTAATTTCTTCAGTTGATCTAGTGAGTTAAGCTTTCAAATTAATGTTTTCATTAGATATAGATTCTGATTCAGCTAGTTTATCTCTAAGCAATTTAATCTCCTTTTCTGAGCTAAGTCTAGGCAAAGAGTTTTAAATTCATGCTTGAATTCATCAGATGTAAAATCATAAGATGCAATTACCTGATCTTCATCAGACAATTCATCCTCCTCATCTTCAGTCATCTCTGCAGCTGAGTTACTGCTGCAGGCATTGTTTTCCATAAGGCAAATTTCTTTAGCTTTCTTCTCTTCTTCATCATATTCACTAGAGCTGGAGGAAGATGAGTCTTCCTCAGTATCACTCCAGGTCTTTGCAACAAGACCTTTCTCTTTCTTCTTATATTTGTGAGAAGATGTCTTGGAGTAGTGCTTCTCATGTTCCTTTTCTTTTCTTATTTCTTTATGCTTTGTCTCTGGACACTCGGGGAGAATGTGTTCAGGCTTCATGCATCCATAATAAACAATTTCTTTACATGGGGTTTTATCATACCTTGGCTTGTCATCATATTTTGATGGCTTTCTTCGGTTGTCTTTTCTTCCCATCTTATAAAACCTCTTGGCAAAGAGTGCCATCAGTTCTTCATTTGATTGAGTCACTTTGGACTCATCATCAGCCTTAAGAGCAAGGGTTTGCTCTTTTCTTGTTTGGAGTAGGTGCTTTTGCTTCAGCTTCAGCTTCCCTGGTCTTTAGTACTTGCTCAAATTATTTGAGCTTGCCAAGGAGAGCTTCAGTTGAGATCTCTGTTGTACTTCTGGACTCCTTGATTGGCCAGATTCTGAGATCCCATGTGCTGGGAAAGCACATCAGTATTTTATCATTGAATTCTGTCAATGTAATCTCCTTATCAAGTGTCCTCAGCTCATTGATAATGGAGCTGAGCCTTGTGTACATGGCTTATATAGTCTACGCCACTTCTTTCTTGAAGTTCTCATATTGGTATATGAGGTTGGACCTTCTGTCCTTCCTCTCATCAGCTGAACCAGCTATAATCTGATTCAGTGGGTCCCATATGGCTTTTGCTGAGGTACAATCAGCCACTTTCTAGAATGTCTCATCAGACATGGTCTGAGAGAGAATATTCATAGCTTTGGCATCAGCTATCTTGGCCTTCTTGTAAGTTTCATTATAGTCTGGAGGTGGAACTACATTGAGATTTGTAGATGTTGTAGCAGCAGCAGGTGGTATTGGTGGCCCTGTTAAGATAGAGGAAAAAATATCTTCATCAATAAAGTTCATGTAAAGTCTGATTCTAACCTTCCAGATGCCAAACTTGGCTAAGTTGCATACTGGAGGTCTGGTGCTAGAGTAATCTTTGTACTGGGCCATGAATCTAATGTGAGTGAATATGGTATCAAAGTATCTTATCACAAGATCTTATGGTTCGGGTGTTAGCCTGTTCAACCAATCAATCTGATAAGGATTTAGTTGTTGAATAACCAACCTCCCTCTGATACCAATTGAAAGAGAGGGGATAAGATACTTACTACTCTAGAGGGGGGTGAATAGAGTATTCAAAAGTTAAGAGACTCTAAACACTTCTCTTGAGCAAATTGCGGAATTGAAATATAAAAGCTTTAAACCTAAAGCCTATCAGAGTGTAGTGAATAAAAACAAGCTAACTAAAGTTTCAGCTTAGCTTTATACCTAACACAGCAACTAGCAACCTAGTTATATCTATCACAGCCACAGATCAATGATTAAAGTAAACAACCAGACAACACAAGAGATTTATATTGGTTCCCCAATTGGGTACATCCACTCTTCTACCACCCTGGTAGGAATCCACTATAGGTTTTTGTTCAGGTGCCCTGCCACCACAAGATCTGGTTCAGGTAGATCTAGAAACCCTTCAGACTTTTTATCAGGTGCCTAAGAACCAAACACACAGGTTTTTGATCAGGTGCCCTGTCACCAAAGGTTCACTTTTGAAGGGAGTAATAATCCTTTTACAGGAGGTTAAGGGAAAGAGTTGAAGGTGTCTTCTCTGTGTTCAAAGAAGCTAGTGGATTTCTCTGAATATATCAAAGCTCCCCCTGGCTTAGAGAATGTCCCGGAAGAAGCTTTGCTTCAGGGTGCAGGAACTCAAAATTGCTTTGAAACATTTTCTAATGTAGCTTTGAAGAAAACTCAAGATGTTGATTGTTGTTCTTCTTCAGCAGCTTTTGCAATCTGGGAGGAAAATTCTTCTTGAAAGCGTGAGCACTGAGTGTTGATTTTCCTGAAGACAGGATGAACTCAGGAAGCAGTAGAAGAACAAATTCTTTTTCTTGAGAGCTCTTGTTCTCTCACAGTTGTTGCTAAGTTCTTTTGTTTCTGTGTGTTGTGAGAGTTGTTATCTTCAGCCGACTGCCTTAATAAAATAGAAACTTCTCTTGTGTGTGAAAACGGCCTCGAGACCTGCACCAAAAAAAACTTTCCAAATAATAGAATAAGACAAAATAAGGAAACCTGTACCTGCAATCTTTTTTGTCATTCCCAAAAAGGAATTAAGGATTAAAGAAATATCCTTTCAATTTGACTTTACACGTTGGCACAGGAAACCAAGCCTAACGACTATATTACAGCTGTACAAAATCCACTCTTTCCTTTAATAAAACAAACGGCTTTATTCTTTCAAAATCTTTTAAATCAATGCATAAGAAATATTGCAAATAAGCAATAGAATATAGGCATTATAATAAGCAGAATATTTGAATTGAATATGATTTAAATAGGAGTAAATGAATCAGGAAATCAGAAGAAATAAATGTTGATAAAGGCAGACAAAAGTCGTCGAGCAAAGATCGAAGATCGTCGATCTGGACAAGCAGATCGTTGACCTGAACACAGAACAAAGTCTAAACAGAAATTGTTGACCTCGGCTAAACGATCGTCGATCTGAGCAAGCAGATCGTCGATCCTACTTCAGAGTACATATAACTCTGAGATCGTCGATCATCATTCGAAGATCGTTGAGCACAATTCTACTAAACAGAATTTCTATTTCAATCCAATCTCAACTATCCTATCTGGTTATATTCTAACTAATCCTAGGGTAGACTATCCTCTAGTCTAACCATTGACTATAGATAATTCTTGGGTCAATTAAGCCTAATCGAGATGACATGGCCCAAATCAAAACTAGGGAACCAACACGGACCTCTAGGGTAACGATTCTCTACTTGGACATGTGAAGTCCTCTTCCTTTTGCATTGGAAACCCTCTCCCGTGAGTGTGTAGTGAGCGTGGGGTATTCCTTCAGGTAGATATGGATTATCACCATACTTTTGCATATAGAGTTCGGAATCGAAGTACGGACATAGGCATGGTGTGTGAAGCCCATCCGGATGTATTGGTCTGGTTTAATGATGTTTTCATTATGCATGAATTGTCGGAGAAGACTCCGTATTGTATGTTTTCTGGTTTCTACGCGGTAGATTGAAGTAGGGAACTTTGGGGACTAACCCCAATGAGAACCCGGAAATCTGGGCAGAAACGCATTTCTGCCAAGTACCGCGTTGCGATAGTGTTACCTCCGACGGTAGCTCTGTGAGAGAGCTGTTGTGTGGTCTGTCTCGCGAAGGTTTAGGGCCAGGTTGTGGGGCTAAGAGCTCTGGGAGCCCATCTTGGTGGCTTGAGTACCGACCTTGTGCATAACCGGCTAATGTATTATTGTATGATCGATTCTTCGGTAATCGGGGAGGCTGACCCGTACTGATGACTTAAATTTACATGGTGATCTGAGCAATGGGTTAAGCTAAACCGTACCCGCTCTATGTGGTTCGGTTAAAGAGACCTAATGTACGTGACACTTACCGGGGGTATGGAGGGCGAGTCTTAGGATTCGGGAGGAAAAACTAACATGCTCACAATGGTTGCCATCCTGGGGGCGGTGGTGAAGCCTCGAAATGGACCGGGTTCACCGATAATGTTCCCTGAGAGCATGGGGTGTGTGGTCGTGCGTGCCTATGCCTGTGGTGAAGTGTACTTTAATTGTTCTTTCTATACCATGGTTGGATATACTAAAGAATTGCAGGGAAGGAGCACTGCCACCCCGAGTAAGGGGTGGGGTAATTATAATTTGGTCATCTTTAGCTGACCGTTGCCTTGTTTTACCCCCATTTGGTGGATTGTTATGCAGGAACAGGTGAGCCAACTGGTAAGTAGCAGGCTGAAGCCATTTATGCTGTGCTGGCCCTTGAAGGCCAAAGCGAAGTGTTTTCTTTTACTATTGTCATGTGTGGCCAGCCTGCGTGCCGAAGTTTGTAAAACACTACTGTTTAAGCAAACTGTTGTAAGGCCTTAAGGTCAAGCATTTTGTGTGTGTTCTTTAATTCCTATTGTGGTTGTAGTGGGCATTGATGCGTTGTTTATGGGTTCTCATAACTGTTTTAAAAAGCTTCTGCTAGAATGCTCTGAGTTAGGATTCGAAATCCTACGGTGGTATTTTGGTATTAATACATAACTCCGCTAACTATTCATGTTATATGGCGTGTGGCCCCGGCCGGACATTCTGTAATATTCAGTATGATGGATGGGGGTGTTACAAATGTCTGCCTCAATAAGTGTAGAGCTACTCTTCCCTTCCCGCATGCTGAGCCGACCCAAAGAAAAATTCGGAGAGAATCCAAAATTCGCATTCAAAACACTAATCTGGGGTAGTGCATAACTAAGGAACAAGAACCAGACCTCTCCCCCACCGGCGAGCCTTCAGACCTGTCAGCTAGATGAAAGCCTGCGCAGCGGGTCTACCTGGGGCCGAGCCGCGCTCAGGGTCTCCCCTCCAAACAACCTCCAACCACCGAGTGAGCCTACAGCCCTGCCAGCTTGATGAGAGCCTGGTCAGCGGGTCTTCTCGGGGTCTCCTCTCCAAACAACCTCCAACCACCGAGTGAGCCTACAGCCCTGCCAGCTTGATGAGAGCCTGGTCAGCGGGTCTGATCGGGGTCTCCTCTCCAAACAACCTCCAACCACCGAGTGAGCGTACAGCCCTGCCAGCTTGATGAGAGCCTGGTCAGCGGGTCTGCTCGGGGTCTCCTCTCCAAACAACCTCCAACCACTGAGTGAGCCTACAGCCCTGCCAGCTTGATGAAAGCCTGGTCAGCGGGTCTGCTCGGGGTCTCCTCTCCAAACAACCTCCAACCACTGAGTGAGCCTACAGCCCTGCAAGCTTGATGTGAGCCTGGTCAGCGGGTCTGCTCAGGGTCTCCTCTCCAAACAACCTCCAACCATCGAGTGAGGCTACAGCCCTGCCAGCTTGATGAGAGCCTGGTCAGCGGGTCTTCTCAGAGTCTCCTCTCCAAACAACATCCAACCACCGAGTGAGCCTACAGCCCTGCCAACTTGATGAGAGCCTGGTCAGCGGGTCTGCTCGGGGTCTCCTCTCCAAACAACCTCCAACCACCGAGTGAGCCTACAACCCTGCCAGCTTGATGAGAGCCTGGTCAGCGGGTATGCTCGGGGTCTCCTCTCCAAACAACCTGTCACAACCCGCATTTTCTCCAATTATAAGAATTATCAGAGTATGAGAAAACACGCGTCATGATGCCACGTCAAGCAGGGGATAACCGCTGACGCTCAGGCAAAACCAACTACAAACTTTATGCAAGAAAATCCTGTGTTTTATGAATAGAAAATCAGTTATATTTTAGAGACCGTATCCCTCGGCTCAGTGGATCACCTAGTCCACAAAAGAAAAACTATATTTATACGCTGCGGAAAGAAAAATACTTTAATTAGGTTTTACACCCTAAAGAGTGCATAAGGGTCCCAAGAGAACCACTCATGCTATGCAAGACACTACATTTAATTTATATAATATATAAGAAAATGGTTTTCATACGTGATTTGGAAAATAGTGATTAAGCTTATAAAACATGCTGATCAGGAGCTTCATTTATAATAATATTTATAGTTTAAAAGTAACTAGCAACCTAGCATAAATCCTTCTCAAAGCAAGTAGACTATCTCTAGAAAATGGTAGCAGCATAAGTAATATATCTAATACAAGGGTAAGAGAAACTACTAGTGGGTGCCAACAACCTGACACGAACCCACTGACACATATGTAAGTCTGCAAGAAGGTACAGAGAAACTATCTCACTAACAAGGTAAACGGAACTCCAAAGTCCGGGAGTCCACCAGCAGCACCACTGCCTCAACTAGCCACCAGACCGGCTACAACTCATAACCTGAGGCATTCCAAAAGAAAACAGAATACCTCAGCAAGCAACAAGGTAAGAATATCTGCATGCAGGAGTCAACCAAAAGGAAGAAGTAACTTAAAAACATGCGGTAGAAAGAGTCACAACTGCCCAAAACAGGACAACAAGAAAAGCACAACGAGCAAAGAAAACAGCAACAACCCAACTCCGGAACAACATCCTGTCGGGCCTAATAGGCTACCAAGAGCCTAAAGTGCTGCACGCTACTAAGGAAGAAACTTCTAACACCCTAAACTGTGGAGAGTGGTAGTAGCAAAAACAAACAACGAGTAATCGGATCGAAGGCAAACGCAGTCTCCCAATCCACCATGTCCAAGTCAACAAGATCGAGGGTCTACACGTGAAAGCACAAGGGACCTTCCACCCAGACTTGCCCAGCCCGTACCTGGAGCACGAAAACAAGAGTGGCCTTGGCTATGTCGCACAACTCCACTCCCCCTGAAGAGCTATAAACCACCACTACTAACCAAGACCCACGATTCGGCCTTTAAGAAGGTAAAGAAAACGGCCGACAAGGAAATACCAGAAATATAACAAGAAAACCACTCGGGAACGAAAAACAAGATAAAGGAAGAGTGTTGAAAAGAATCAACACGACAAGGCGCTGAGTGAGACCCACTCAGTGCCTACCTAAACATTTGCGTTGAGTGAGCTAGCCTCACTTAAAGCCAAAACCAAATTCTAACCACAATCCCACTAAGGTAAAATAGAGCTCGGCGATTGTCGACCGGAGGTCGACGATAGTCGAACGGCCTAAGGCAGAAACCGAGATCGACGATCTCCATTCAGAGACCGACGATAGTCGAACGATTCTGAGACAAAAAAGAGGCAGGGAACTTCCAGTACGCGAGTAGTTGCCTATTACTCGTGTACCTCATCCCTCTACTCGAGTAGTCGCCTACTACTCGAGTAGCTCAACCCTCTACTCGAGTAGTTGTCTACTACTCGAGTACCTCAACCCGTTACTCGAGTAATTGCCTACTACTCGAGTATGCTAAAGCCACTACTCGCGTATCTACAAACCTGCACTCGAGTAGATGCCTACTACTCGAGTAAACCAAACCACCTACTCGATTATCTCGAGTCCACTACTCGAGTAACTCAAATCCTCTACTCGAGTAGTTACCTACTACTCGAGTAACTCCAATCCCCTACTCGAGTAGTTACCTACTACTGGAGTAAACCAAACCCCCTACTCGAGTAGTTACCTTCTACTCGAGTAAGCCAAAGCACCTACTCGAGTATCTCGAAACCACTACACGAGTAACTCAGATCCCCTACTCGAGTAGTTACCTACTACTCGTGTACTCCAAGGCTAATACTCGAGTATCTTAACCCACTACTCGAGTATCTCAAAGCCACCACTCGAGTATCTATCACCTACTAGAGTACTCCAGAACTAATACCCGAGTAATCCACTTCTTCCCCACGAGTAACATACTCCTATACTAGAGTAATACACTTACTAACTTCTGGAAAAAAAATCACTCCCCTCCCCTCCTAACACTCCCTCTCGGCTACACCCAAACCAGAGCAAATCTGAACAAAGATAAACGGCATTACGCCGGCAAAGTTGGGTTCCATCAGCACAAGTAGGGGGGGTCAATAGGAAGAACTAATCACTATATATAGCAATAAATATGAGAACAACCAGGCCTCTAACCTGGGCTAACAGGGATTTCAATTTCAGCAAAAATAATCAAAAAGAAACTTGGCAAGGGCAAGAATACCACTTGCCTCAACTTTCAGCGAAGCTTGGACGGCTTTCCTCCTCTTCACACTGAACAAACAGCCGCAACACCTAGAACATAACTCTCACGGCCATTAATGGCGGAAAACTCCAAAACCGAAAACCCAAACCTCAACAAAACAACACGAAAATCGAATATCTTACCGTCGAAATGAAGATCTCGGAGAGAGCAAGACAACGCCGCTTTCGGACTCGAATTCCGTCCACGAACAAGCCCGGAATCGCTGACCGAAGGAGATACAGGACGGGCGGTTTTCTCCTCTGCTCTTCTGAGAACAAGCCGACGGTTTCTCTCTCAGGAAAAGAAGAAGAAGTGGGCCGTCAATTCTTAAACGGAGCTTTTATACGAAAAGCTAAACACCGGTTCATCCATAACCGAACCCTAAAACGCCTAATTACTTAATTTCATTAAGTAAATACCAAAATAGGTATAAGCCAAAAATATGGCTGCCACCAAGGCGAGGCAATAACTGCCTTAATAAATTCTCCCGCAGAATTTAATAAACGGTCAAAACCAAAAGGCTACAGGACAGCCAAATCAATCTAATTAATTGATCACAATACTATTAACACACCAAACGACACGAAAACCGAATCACCTCAGAATCTGACGAAATTCGCACCGTAGCTAAATATCCACGCTACGAACTCAACGACGAAGTCGAAATTAACTTTCGACGAACAGAACTCGAGTTATACCCAAACAAAGCCAAACACAAACATCCCCCCGAGAGGCCACACCGGGTCACCCAAAACGACTCGGCTTGCTAGGGAGACCTTGCCAACATGCTACAAAACGGGGTACTGAGTTCTAAGGAGCTAAACCATACTCCACACATGGCACAAGCCACAGAAACGCGTCATCGTAACGCCAACGAGATTAAAAATAAACGCAGGAAAATCGGGGGCGTTACAGTCACTCCCCCTAAAAGAAAGTTTCGTCCCGAAACTTTACGCACAACACTCCTACTAAAGAAGGAGAAACAACTAATAGGAGTTACAAGAAGGATAACATACCGATTAAATCAACGAAACAGGTGAGGGTAAGCCCTCCTCATAGCCGACTCTAACTCCCAAGTCGCGCTTTCCAAATCCTGATTCTTCCATAGAACCTTAACCATCGGTATGGACTTCTTTCGCAGCACACGCTCCTGAGTATCCAAAATACGAACCGGCACCTCAACAAAAGAGAGGTTGGTCTCCAACTGGGGCACAACATCCAAGAGCTGCCCACTGCCGCGCACACACTTCCGCAATTGGCTAACATGAAAAACATTATGCACACCTGGGAAGTTCGCTGGCAAATCCAATCTATAAGCTGACATGCCAATCCGTTCCAAGATCTCAAACGGGCCCACATACCTTGGGTATAACTTCCGATTCTTACCAAATCTCTTAACACCCACCATCGGGGAAACTTTGAGGAACACAAGGTCCCCGACAGAAAACTCCAAAGCAGATCTACGCCGATTGGCGTTCTTCTCATATCTCTCTTGGGCTATACAAAGCTTCTCCTGAATAAGCTTCACTGCGACTTCCATTTCCTCAAGCGCATCGGGACCCAACAAAGGCCTCTCACCAGCCTCAGCCCAAAACAACGGAGTCCTACAGCGCCTCCCATACAAGGCTTCGAACGGAGCCATCTGCAAACGTTCCTGATAACTGTTGTTGTAGGCAAATTCCATGAGTCGCAACCGCTCATCCCACGCCCCACCGTGGGAATGCAAAACCTACCGCGGTACTTCAAAGTACCCGCATCATCGATAGCAAAATCGGGCAACTCTCCCTTCTCAGTCCTGGTGAAAAGGTGCATAAGATCAGGATCGTCCTTCTGGTGCAGCCTAGTCAAAGAAATCTAGGATGGCTCCGCCACTGACAAGGCACTCTGCAAACTACAGCATCCCACTGAAATATCCATATGGAGGAACTCCTCCACTAAACGATCGGCGGTGAGGTTAAAGATCTTTCCTATCTTTCGGCTCAGGGCGTCGGCCACCATGTTGGTCTTGCCTGGATGATACTGGATTTCAACATCATAATCAGCCACATACTTCAGCCACCGCCGCTGACGCAGATTCAACTCCTTCTGCGTGAACACGTACTTTAGGCTCTTATGGTCAGTGAAGATCTTGCATTGAGCCCCATAAAGTAGGTGCCTCCACAACTTCAAAGCATAAATAACTGCTGCAAACTCGAGGTCATGCGTAGGATAATTCTTTTCATGAGTCTTCAGTTGCCTTGACCCATAGGCAATTACCTTTCCATCTTGCATTAATACGCACCCCAAACCTACATGCGAAGTATCCACGTAGACATCATAATCTACTCCCTCAGTAGGCAGGGTCAGAACGGGAGCAGTGCACAATCTCTCCTTTAGCTCAAGAAAAGCTTCCTCGCACTTTTCGCTCCAAACAAACACCACATTCTTCTGAGTAAACTTGGCCAAAGGTGCGGCTAGGGAAGAGAAACTCTCCACAAATCTCCTGTAATAACCAGCCAACCCTAAGAAACTCCTTATCTCTTTAGGCGAACTCGGTCTACTCCAATCCATCACTGCTGCAATCTTTTCTGGATCGACCGAGATCCCCTCCTTGGTCACCACGTGGCCTAGAAAAGAAACTTGAGGCAACCAAAATTCGCACTTGCTCAACTTGGCGAATAACTTGTGATTCCTCAACTCCGATAAGACCAAACGCAAATGCTGCTCATGCTCCTCAGCATTGCGTGAATAAACTAAGACGTCATCAATGAAGACCACAACGAACTTATCGAGAAAATCCTTGAACACACGATTCATCATATCCATGAAGGCTGAAGGTGCGTTGGTCAGACCAAACGACATCACCAGAAACTCAAAGTGTCCATGTCTCGACCTAAACGCAGTCCGCGGAATATCCGCCTCACGGATCCTAAGCTGATGATAACCAGAGCGAAGATCGATCTTGGAGAACACCGTGCTACCACGCAACTGGTCAAACAAATCATCGATCCTCGGCAGAGGGTACCTGTTCTTGATAGTGACCTTGTTCAACTCTCTATAGTCGATGCATAGCCGCATCGACCCATCTTTCTTCTTCACAAACAAAACAGGAGCACCCCAAGGCGACGAACTCTGCCTAATAAACCCCTTAGCTAACAGCTCATCCAACTGAACTCGCAACTCCTCTAACTCACGAGGGGCCATCCGGTACGGCGCCTTAGCAATAGGACGTGTACCCGGCTCTAAATCGATCACAAACTCAACATCCCGATCAGGAGGAAGACCAGGAAGATCATCAGGAAAAACATAGGCGAAACCACGAACAATAAGAATCTCTTCTAAGCGTGGCACGCTAACAGCGGCTCCAACCGCCGAGACTAAACAAACACAATAATTAGAATGAAACAATCTCTGAGCACATACCGCAGAGATGACAGGAAAATCCTGACACAGAGCAACATACACGCTGCCGGGCTGACCGTCGTCCCTGATGAAGTCCAAGCGCTTTCCTTTGCACTGAATGACCGCATCATACCGTGAGAGACAGTCCATGCCCAAAATGACATCGAAGTCCTCCAGATCAATCATTTTCAGGTCCGCCTTCGCAAGAAAGTCCCCCAACAAAACCGGGCAATCCAAAATGCCCAAATCTGACAACACAGATTCACCAGAAGGAAACATGACACAGAAGGAATCCCGAACACGATCTAGAGTAAATCGATGACGCTCTACAAAGGCTCTAGCCACGAATGAGTGGGTAGCGCCGGAGTCAAACAGAACACGCGCCCAGCGGTTCTTCACCTTAAACTTCCCTATAGGAACACACAAACTAAGGAACTACCATAGCAATACGCCAACACTCTAGCAAATAAAACTAACAGGCTAGAAAAACATCAATCAACTAACATGAAATAACCTGGGTCGAAGTCTGAGCCTCCTCAGAAGAAATCACGTTCAGCTTCCCTTTTCCCTTGTCCACACGCGGAGGTGGAGCTAAAGCCTGCAACGGAACTGCAGGAAGAGCTGTCTGAACCTGAGGACACCTTGACTGGATGTGAACCTTCTGCCCACACTGAAAGCAGACTCTGTCCTTGGTCCAACACTGGGCCGCATCATGCCCGGATTGCTTGCAAACTGAACAGGAGACATCTCTCCTAGGAGCACCCTAGATCGCATGAACCTGCTCCTTCTTCTGAGCTGCTGACCTCTTAAAACATTTCTCGACAGGATGGCCTGACCGGCCACAGAAACTGCACACTACTCGGCTCCTCTTTCCCGGAACAGCATCGAGTACCAGGGGCTTCTTCCCCTCCACAGACTTTCTCTTGTCCTTTCTCATCTGCTGGCCTCTGCTCTTTGCCGTTTCAATAGCCTCAACCTTAAGAGCAGCCTCTACGACTCCAGCATAAGTCACTGACCCATAAGCACTGGTCAACTGCTGCACTTCGCTCCTCAAACCACCAAGAAATCTCTTAACTTGATCAGCCTCAACGCTGACCAAGGCAGGGGCAAAACGGCTCAACTTACTAAATTCTATTTCATACTCACCCACCGTGAGTTGCCTTTGCTTCAAATAAAGGAAGTCATTCATAAGGCGGTCACGCTCGACCGAAGGCAAGAACTTCCTCAACAGCATCTCTTTAAACATTTCCCAAGAGCATCCAGCTAATAAGCTCTCCTTCTCTCTCAGCCACCAACTCTTCGCCAAACCTTTGAGCTGATAGGTGGCTAACATCACCCTCTGGTCACCAGCAATCCCTGAATACGAAAACATCTCCTCCATGGAGATCAGCCAATCATCTATAACCTTGAAATTTGCCTTCCCATCATAAGTGGGAGGGCTCAGCCTCTGAAACTGCGAGATGAAGGCCATCTCCGCTGGCACCACCACTGGAGGTCTCACGAGCGCAGGGGGAGGAGGAACAGCTAACCCCCCAGCAGGAACTTGCGCACCCTGAGCCTGTCCTGCCACAACTGCCACCAAAGACTGAATCTGGGCTTGCACCTCCTCCAACTGTCTGCCCATAGCTTCGCTACTCTGACGCAGACTCTCGATTACCGCATCATTCTGAGCTCCAGATGACTCACCTTCAGACAGGGGAGTCGAATGCGTCGCAGGTCGCCTAGCCATCCTATAATCATAACCACCCCAAATCAAATCCCCTAACAACAACTAGAACCCAAACACAAGCACAGACCATACATATATAGATATAGGCTTAAAGTTGCTAAACTTGCTCTGAGAGTTTATCTTTTTAACAAAAATTTGATGACATGCCCTAACCTAGGATGGTTAACCACCACCTTATTAACTCCTGTGCCTAGATCGGGAATGCATGACTTTAAATTAATTTGAAAACTTATGTGTGTACATATGTCATCCTGCAAATCTTTAGCTTGGCACGTTGTGCTTATGTAATGATATGCTATGCATGTTTGTGCTATGCATTCTAAAAAGGCCCTAATGCATGTTATGAGCGGCGTACACATGAAAATGTTATGCATCCCATACTACATAACATTCCCATGCAACGAAAAAGAAACGTGCTAGTCGCAGTCATGTGGTGAGGTTATGCATCCCATACTACATAACCCTCACATGTAGCCCCTATGGTGGATCCATATACGAACACATATTATGCATCTCATACTACATAATATGCCTCGTATACTTCATGTTATGTCATGAGTGTAGTGTTCGTTCTTTTGCCAAGACGTGTTGATGACATATCGATGTGTGAATGACATGATGAAGAACTACCAAAAGCAAACAAAGGAAGGTTGCTCAACTAACTTGTCAAGCAACCTCCCTCTGATACCAACTGTCACAACTCGCATTTTCTCCAATTATAAGAATTATCAGAGTATGAGAAAACACGCGTCATGATGCCACGTCAAGCAGGGGATAACCGCTGACGCTCAGGCAAAACCAACTACAAACTTTATGCAAGAAAATCCGGTGTTTTATGAATAAAAAATCAGTTATATTTTAGAGACCGTATCCCTCGGCTCAGTGGATCACCTAGTCCACAAAAGAAAAACTATATTTATACGCTGCGGAAAGAAAAATACTTTAATTAGGTTTTGCACCCTAAAGAGCGCATAAGGGTCCCAAGAGAACCACTCATGCTATGCAAGACACTACATTTAATTTATATAATATATAAGAAAACGGTTTTCATACATGATTTGGAAAATAGTGATTAAGCTTATAAAATAAGCTGATCAGGAGCTTCATTTATAATAATATTTATAGTTTAAAAGTAACTAGCAACCTAGCATAAATCCTTCTCAAAGTAAGTAGACTATCTCCAGAAAATGGTAGCAGCATAAGTAATATATCTAATACAAGGGTAAGAGAAACTACCAGTGGGCGCCAACAACCTGACACGAACCCACTGGCACATATGTAAGTCTGCAAGAAGGTAGAGAGAAACTATCTCACTAATAAGGTAAACGGAACTCCAAAGTCCGGGAGTCCACCAGCAGCACCACTGCCTCAACTAGCCACCAGACCGGCTACAACTCAGAACCTGAGGCATTCCAAAAGAAAACAGAATACCTCAGCAAGCAACAAGGTAAAAACATCTGCATGCAGGAGTCAACCAAAAGGAATAAGTAACTGAAAAACATGCAGTAGAAAGAGTCATAACTGCCCAAAACAGGACAACAAGAAAAGCACAACGAGCAAAGAAAACAGCAACAATCGAACTCCGGAACAACATCCTGCCGGGCCTAATAGGCTACCAAGAGCCTAAAGTGCTGCACGCTACTAAGGAAGAAACTTTTAACACCCTAAACTGTGGAGAGTGGTAGTAGCAAAAACAAACAACGAGTAACCGGATCGAAGGCAAACGCAGTCCCCCAATCCACCATGTCCAAGTCAACAAGCTCGAGGGTCTACACGTGAAAGCACAAGGGACCTTCCACCCAGACTTGCCTAGCCCGTACCTGGAGCACGAAAACAAGAGTGGCCTTGGCTATGTCGCACAACTCCACTCCCCCCTGAAGAGCTATAAACCACCACTACTAACCACGACCCACGATTCGGCCTTTAAGAAGGTAAAGAAAACGGCCGACAAGGAAATACCAGAAATATAACAAGAAAACCACTCGGGAACGAAAAACAAGGTAAAGGAAGAGTGTTGAAAAGAATCAACACGACAAGGCGCTGAGTGAGACCCACTCAGTGCCTACCTAAACCTTGGCATTGAGTGAGCTTGCCTCACTTAAAGCCAAAACCAAACTCTAACCACAATCCCACTAAGGTAAAACGGAGCTCGACGATTGTCGACCGGAGGTCGACGATAGTCGAACGGCCTAAGGCAGAAACCGAGATGAATGATCTCCATTCAGAGATCGACGATAGTCGAACGATTCTGAGACAAAAAAGAGGCAGGGAACTTCCAGTACACGAGTAGTTGCCTATTACTCGTGTACCTCATCCCTCTACTCGAGTAGTCGCCTACTACTCGAGTACCTCAACCCTCTACTCGAGTAGTTGCCTACTACTCGAGTACCTCAACCCGCTACTCGAGTAGTTGCCTACTACTCGAGTATGCTAAAGCCACTACTCGCGTATCTACAAACCTGCACTCGAGTAGATGCCTACTACTCGAGTAAACCAAACCACCTACTCGAGTATCTCGAGTCCACTACTCGAGTAACTCAAATCCTCTACTCGAGTAGTTACCTACTACTCGAGTAACTCCAATCCCCTACTCGAGTAGTTACCTACTACTCGAGTAAACCAAACCCCCTACTCGAGTAGTTACCTTCTACTCGAGTAAGCCAAAGCACCTACTCGAGTTTCTCGAAACCACTACTCGAGTAACTCAGATCCCCTACTTGAGTAGTTACCTACTACTCGAGTACTCCAAGGCAAATACTCGAGTATCTTAACCCACTACTCGAGTATCTCAAAGCCACCACTCGAGTATCTACCACCTACTCGAGTACTCCAGAACTAATACCCGAGTAATCCACTTCTACCCCACGAGTAACATACTCCTATACTCGAGTAATACACTTACTAACTTCTGGAAAAAAAATCACTCCCCTCCCCTCCTAACACTCCCTCTCGGCTACACCCAAACCAGAGCAAATCTAAACAAAGATAAACGGCATTATGCCGACAAAGTTGGGTTCCATCAGCACAAGTAGGGGAGGGGGTCAATAGGAAGAACTAATCCCTATAGATAGCAATAAATATGAGAACAACAAGGCCTCTAACTTGGGCTAACAGGGATTTCAATTTCAGCAAAAATAATCAAAAAGAAACTTGGCAAGGGCAAGAATACCACTTGCCTCAACTTTCAGCGAAGCTTGGACGGCTTTCCTCCTCTTCACACTGAACAAACAGCCGCAACACCTAGAACATAACTCTCACGGCCATTAATGGCGGAAAACTCCAAAACCGAAAACCCAAACCTCAACAAAACAACACGAAAATCGAATATCTTACCGTCGAAACGAAGATCTCGGAGAGAGCAAGACAACGCCGCTTTCGAACTCGAATTCCGTCCACGAACAAGCCCGAAATCGCTGACCGAAGGAGGTACAGGACGGGCGGTTTTCTCCTCTGCTCTTCCGAGAACAAGCCAACGGTTTCTCTCTCAGGAAAAGAAGAAGAAGTGGGCCGTCACTTCTTAAATGGAGCTTTTATACGAAAAGCTAAACACCGGTTCATCCATAACCGAACCCTAAAATGCCTAATTACTTAATTTCATTAAGTAAATACCAAAATAGGTATAAGACAAAAATATGGCTGCCACCAAGGCGAGGCAATAACTACCTTAATAAATTCTCCCGCAGAATTTAATAAACGTTCAAAACCAAAAGTCTACAGGACAGCCAAATCAATCTAATTAATTGATCACAATACTATTAACACACCAAACGACACGAAAACCGAATCACCTCGGAATCCGACGAAATTCGCACCGTAGCTAAATATCCACGCTACGAACTCAACGACGAAGTCGAAATTAACTTTCGACGAACAGAACTCGAGTTATACCCAAACAAAGTCAAACACAAACATCCCCCCGAGAGGCCACACTGGGTCACCCAAAACGACTCGGCTTGCTAGGGAGACCTTGCCAACAGGCTACAAAACGGGGCACTGAGTTCTAAGGAGCTAAACCATACTCCACACATGGCACAAGCCACAGAAACGCGGCATCGTAACGCCAACGAGATTAAAAATAAACGCAAGAAAATCGGGGGCGTTACACAACCTCCAACCACCGAGTGAGCCTACAGCCTTGCCAGCTTGATGAGAGCCTGGTCAGCGGGGCTTCTCGGGGTCTCCTCTCCAAGCAACCTCCAATCACCGAGTGAGCCTACAGCCCTGCCAGCTTGATGAGAGCCTGGTCAGCGGGTCTGCTCGGGGTCTCCTCTCCAAACAACCTCCAACCACCGAATGAGCCTACAGCCCTGCCAGCTTGATAAGAGCCTGGTCAGCGGGTCTGCTCGGTGTCTCCTCTCCAAACAACCTCCAACCACCGAGTGAGCCTACAGCCCTGCCAGCTTGATGAGAGCCTGGTCAGCGGGTCTGCTCGGGGTCTCCTCTCCAAACAACCTCTAACCACCGAGTGAGCCTACAGCCTTGCCAGCTTGATGAGAGTCTGGTCAGTGGGTCTGCTCGGGGTCTCCTCTCCAAACAACCTCCAACCACCGAGTGAGCCTACAGCCCTGCCAGCTTGATGAGAGCCTGGTCAGCGGGTCTGCTCGGGGTCTCCTCTCCAAAAAACCTCCAACCACCGAGTGAGCCTATAGCCCTGCCAGCTTGATGAGAGCCTGGTCAGCGGGTCTGCTCGGGGTCTCCTCTCCAAACAACCTCCAACCACCGAGTGAGCCTACAGCCCTGCTAGCTTGATGAGAGCCTGATCAGCGGGTCTGCTCGGGGTCTCCTCTCCAAACAACCTCCAACCACCGAGTGAGCCTACAGCCCTGCCAGCTTGAAAGGGGGTAGAAACATATAATTTAAAGCGAAATCAAAATCAAAATCTTAAGCAGTTCATATTGCATTATCAATTATGAAAGAAATCTGAAGCCGTCAAAATCTAATTATTTGGCCCCTGCAGTTTTGAAAATCATGTCGCTGACAGTTTTTTGTTCTCCCAATATGTGCAAGGGAAGCTTCTATGTTGCACAGTTCACACGCATGTGTAATGAAGGCACAGTGCACATCATATGCATCAATTCCGCTAATTTCTATCAACAAGATTGATAGACTTTACATTTGGATAAATGAAATTTCTGACTGCCCATTGAACATACAAAAGCGGGAGCATCTCACTAATTGTGAAAAGAATTAAGCAAAAAGGAAATACTAATAAATAAAATAAAAGAATTATTTGGTATACAAGCGGATTATTTGGAGCTAATATAAGGTTGATGTGATTATGGAAAATTTGCATAGAAGGTTAAGTTGGAGATATGATGTTGGCGCATGAATAAATATCTTTTTGAAGGGAAATTGGTCAATTATCTGAACTTTTGAGGATGTTTATTATTATCTGAAGTTCATTCTTGTCTCACTTGACGACATGGCATTGATTATCTAGAGAATTTTTCACCTGTTACAAACTTGATACGAATGGGCCGGTATTCTCTCTTGTTTTTTTTCATTCACATTTGTATTAGCTTGACCCAAAAAATGCCTTGAGACGATTTGACTGAAAATGTGTACACACAACTTCTCCATGCTTCGAAACTACCGAGCAATTCCTTGTGTGCCATTCGCAGAAATTCATGTCAAGGCCCGTATCTCCTCATCCAACGCAAACTGCCATCTCATATGTTGCACGACCTCATATGCAGAAAAAAGATTAGCAACCAAAACAAGAGAACATGCAAACA
Source organism: Platanthera zijinensis (assembly GCA_039513925.1). Classification (NCBI taxonomy): domain Eukaryota; kingdom Viridiplantae; phylum Streptophyta; class Magnoliopsida; order Asparagales; family Orchidaceae; genus Platanthera; species Platanthera zijinensis. The sequence goes on along the minus strand of CM077078.1, from coordinate 168,210,860 downwards.
GTGAAATAAAACAAAATTTAATAATGGATATGCAATAAATGAACTCTTATCCTTGACATTGATAAGATCTTTCTCCGTATGAGTAACATCAGCAAGGGTGCCCACAACTGAAGACCTTTGTGTTCGCCAAAAACTTATAGAATTGATGTTAGTGGCATTTTTGGTAGTAATGTAGGTAATGATGGTGGAGAAACACTATCATGGAGGATGAGGTGGTCACTAAAGTGAGGAGGAATGTCATGCGGAACACAAGGAAGATCCCAATTTGGAGGAGTGTGGCGGGAAGAACAATTGCTCTTCAAGAAACTTGACATCGATAGTCATAATCTTGTGAGGCCAGTGAATAACACTCATAACTGTTACCTATCTTATAGTAATGCACTGAGACATACTTGGTAACATGGTGGAAATTTATTCACGTGAGGATTCAATGTATAAACAAATCACGTGCAACCAAAACCAAAGAAGTTGTAAAAAAAGAGGGATGATGGAAAGTGAAAAAAGAATGGTGGGTGTAGTGAAGAATGGAAGAAGCAAGATGTTCGATGAGATAACAAGTGGTCCTAATGACAAAATGTCATTAAATCACAAAACATTTATCCGGGGCATAAGAGATTGGGAGTCAAATATGTGAATCTTCCTATCTGCAACTTTTTTTTTGCTATAAATTTTTAGGAAATGGTAGTCACCTAAATACATGATTTAATTACTCCCAGGCGAGAGAGTGTCACTGGTCGAAACTATGTTCGAATTTAAACAATGAAGGTAGACTCGGTTAACCGAGTCTAAGTCCAACACGAGTCACCTCTTTTCGCTACGTTTTCCCTCTTGAGAATAAGGATCGATATAATTCTTGTCAAATAATATAGCAGAAGCCAAAACAAAAGACCATCGAGGTATTCAATGTCCGTAAATAACTTTAAAAACAAAGCAAAAAACCTCTATGCGGGGATATATATTTTGAAAGCACATGAAAATAACTGATCCACGTGGTAGAAAGTCCACAAGAGAAGCGTGCTTCAAAAGGTGCTTCTTGCATCGAAGCAAAGCCCAGTAGAACATGAAAACTCAATGTCTTGTCAAGAGGTGTCCATAAAGAAGCAGAAAAACTAAAAGGTGCCGGACTATAAGAAATGGTTACCAGAAAAACTTATTTAAGTATTCTAATATCTAATAGGCCTAGATAGGATTCTAGTTGACGAAAACAACAACACTCAAGATTTATGCATCAACTACAAACAAAACTTGTTTGTCGAAACAATGAAATACTTCTCTTCAGATATTTAAACTAACGGCGGATAAAAATGCTTCAAGTTGCTAGATTATCTACCTTGCAGCACACCTCAGCTTCTCTAGGTTGATAGTTTATTGGATTTTAGAGGGGAAGGGTGGCGAAATTTCTAAAACAATTCAGCATTTATTCATTTATATTTCATAGGGAGGTCGGTAACTACAGGTTGGGGTAAAAAATGTAACTTACAATTAAAATGCGATTTTTGCCAACTAGATCTACATGAAACTTCATAAAACAAGTTCAATTTCAAATCATAGGATGGCTTCAGGTCCTTCGCAAGGGAAAGATAAAGGAATTTATGAAATAAGCGATAACTAAGCACCCACTATCAAATAATCCTTGCCCTGTGAGATCCAAGACCACTCGAAAAGCTTGACAATGATTTGAAAATAAATTCAAATGCTCGAAGAGGATTATTAACCTCAAAATTTATTCCCTGCACCGACAAGTTGGTTCTATCCTCTTGAAAGAAGTTGAAACAACTCAATAATTGAAAGCCTTAAACACATAAACATATCATCTCCGCTGTACTCGAAGCTCACAATTTAAAAACAACGACTGCATCAGAGCTCATGGTCTCATCCCAAACTCATGAAGACTTACTCTTTCATGAGGAACCTGTTGCTTATAAAGTATTTCCAAACAAGAAAGACCTTCACAACTACGTCTCAACTTTAATTTGGAAAACAGGAAATTGAGAGGGGACTTCTTTCATCGCGTGACCCCGGTCGTCACTTGGTTCCTCTTCTATAGCCATGACGTTCGCATGAGTTCTTCTATGCTGGTCACACAACACGCTCACCGCACCAAAAATGTTGAAACCGGAAACCGGTCTCCGTGGAGTTCGGGATCCCAAAAGAGGGGTGACCGCGCACCTACTACGCTCAAGCGAACAATCTAGGCACTAGACTAGGAACGTAAGGGACAGACCCAAGGTCTCAGCGTGGAGGTCCCACCATATACCCGGAAGACTAACCAACTCTTCCCCTCCCAAGCCAAAGGCTGAGCTAACTTGGCACCTTTGGAAGGCTCTCTTGGCCGACCAGAACCTCTAGGGAGGATCTCAAAATCCACTCCCTCTTAACTAAAGATGCCACCTCGGGTCTATGCACAACGCCCTTCAACTGACCTCTTAATAGCACATAACCTCGCCTAACCGTTCTATTTTTCCATAGCCCCCTTTGGGTTGCCACCAACGTAACATAAGCCTTCTAGGGCTAGCAAAAGCATCACGGGAATCTCAAATTACAGGAACGTACATTCCATACCTCGACACGCAGGTCGGCAACATAAACAAAAAAGGCCTTCTAGGGCCGGCACAAACTTGGTCCTAAGCCCGCTGCTTCCCACTAAATAAATAATGTATAACTTCCTCGGAGTCTTCTCCGGGAACCCCGGAACATCACCAATCCGGCTCACACATCCGGATGGGCTTCACACAGCATGCCTAAACCCGTACTCACGCTTCCGGGTACTAAATGTAATTAATAGCGGGGTTATAAACATCTACCCGTCGGAGAGTACCCTTCCCCCACCCGTCGGCGGAGAGGAGCTTCCATGCAAGTATGAAAAATGAGGGCTTCACCTGCCCAAGTAGAAATTTTGTTACCCTTGGCACGTATATCGACGAAGCCGTAGTCATGTATCAACTGCACGCGTACAGATCCGAGCGTCTTAGTACAAACACTGATCCTTTTCCTCGACGTGGATCTCGGTAACAATAACCACCTTCATGAGAAGCTTGGGCAGTAGTTGCTGGAGGCGGCCCAGACAGAAAATATAGGGAGAGGTGGCGGCATTCTTCCTTTACGGCGATGGCGGTCTGTACAAGAACAAGTGGTGGGCTGCTGCATGAGATGGAGGGGGCAGGGTTCGGCCTTGAATTTGCTTAGGAGGCGGCGAGAGAGAGAGAGAGCCGGGCTCGGGCTCTTCTTGCTGGCCGACGGGAGAGAGAGACAGGGTAGGGCTCGACCTTGCCTTTGTTGGCCGTCGGGAGAGAGGAAGAGGGGGCGGGCTCGGGCTCTGCTTGCTGGCCGACGGGAGAGAGAGAGAGGCGGTCGTGCCCTAGCCCTGATAGAAAGGCCCGATCTCCTCTCCTCCACCTGCTGCCTCCCCATTTTTTCTCTTTCTTGATTTCTTTTTCCCCCCTCTGGCCCGTACCCCACCTGCTCCCTCCTTCTATATTATATATGATATATTATATAATATAATATAAGATATATATATTATATAACATATCATATTACATAATATATTTAGGATATATATATTATATTACATTATATCAAAAGGTCTATTCCCGTAAAACCTTTGCACGTCCACACAAGCACTCGCACGTCTTCGGACGGGGCTGTGCCGCATCGTCGCTCGTAGCACGCCCCAAGTCCACCACTTGGGGAGGATCCCGCTCGGCCGAATACGGGGTTGTACAATGTGTTTTCAAACAATCAACCTACATGAAAATAAAAAATTATATTAGTATAGATAGCTCTAAAGTATACAATAATATATGTTAATTATACGCACCATAGCATTCAACACCCATAGTGGTAGACTTGATTCCAGTCATAGTATAGAGACAAAAAACTGCAATATACAATACAAAATATTTGGTGAAACTATGTATGCTAGTGGAATGAATAATTTAACAAATTTTTGGCAAATGCAACAAAATGGTACCTTTATAACTAATTTATGGCTTAGTGACATCCTCATTTGCCTCTTCATAAGTTAAGTAAAAAAATACCTAGCCTCAGCAAAACCATCTAAATAGTTCACAAGTTTTTAAAAAAAGGTTGACGAAGAGACGATACCTCCATCTAAAGGTGGTTGGGGAGAGTGTACATCGACGGACAATTCCCAATCATATGATTTGTTCTCCATTATGCTACAAAGATATGAAGTAAAGATTCACTGTTAATCATTAATCAAATCACATTATGAATCTATAACAAAATCTGAAACTGTGCAGGTATTGGAGGGAAATAACCAATTTATCTATATTATCTGTTCTTCCGAGTGGGTAGGATTTCCCCACGTTCTTACTGATTTTGATGAAGATAACATCCAAATACTCTTCAAGATGACAAAAGGGTAACCTGAACTTAGATGTGAGATGACAAAAGGGTAAAACCTAGTTAATTTGCATACCGTATATCACACTGTATCTGCTCAATAATGATATTCATTTTTTTTAAACAATGACTCTTGTTTTCATAGAGGTTTTCCCCTGAACCTAGTGAGCTAAACTAACGTACTTGAAGAATTCTCTTTTAATGTTAACCTAAAATTGACGTTAAAAACACTTCCTTTTTTTCTCGAGTTACTGTAATTCTGTGCGCATTTGACCGAACAGAAAGATCCCAAGACTAGAGAACTTGAAGATTTATCATTTGACTTCAATCTCTGCGAGGCAGTGGCAACATGGGAGCAAGTGAGTTTTAGTAATGCTAGATTCGTCTTCCAAATTACCTGAAGCACGGAGAAGTAAATCATATCCGTTGGACCATGCGGGATACATGGAAAGCTAGATTTCCCGCAGCCAGGAAACTTGGAGAAGCCGTGCGTTCTGGAAGGGGAGATCAGTGAAAGGCGAATCAAAAACCAAAAACAAAAAAAAACTGCGAAGGACGAAGAAAGAGATAACATCCCAGGAAAAAAACAGGACTCACCGGACACGGGGGAAGACGACACCGGCGGCGTTCTGGAAGGGGAGATCAGCGAACGGGGGTCGTGGGCGGATAACAACTCACCAAGCGGGGAGGAGAGTGGCTCGCAGGTGTCCGGGAGGTAGAGATCGGCGAACGAGCGCAAGAGGAAGAAGCGGTCGGCAGTCGCAAGCTAGGGCACGGCGCGGTCTGCACTAAAACGTATTGAAAGAGGATATTAAATGGGGTTTTTTTTTGGGTCTACATATAGCCAAACAAGGTTTGCACTTAACATTGCTCTATTAAAATAGGCGGTCTAAAAATATGGGTGCTGTTATAAGCAAACCCATTTTAGTTGTTAGCAGACCATAATAAACCCGGTTCACCTATATTTCCTCTTATTTCCAACCTAAAAAAAGGTTGTTAGCAAACCTACTATATAACTTAATTTCTAACCTAAAACCTCATTTCTTTCCTCCCGACCTTTTCTTTTGCCCTAGTCGCCCACTGCAGCCCCAGTTTCGCCAGAGTGGAGAAGCCCCCTCGTCGCCCGCAGCAACCCTGATTCTGCCGGCGTGTGGAAGGTTTGTCAATTCCCGGAGCAAAGGGCCTCTGTCGGCGTTAAGCTCATCTGCGTACAACGTCTCGCCTCCGCCGCCTCCGATCCTCCCAAATCCAAGGTCCGCAAAGGGCCTCCGCCGGCGTGCAGCGTCTCGCCTCCGCCGCCTCCTATCCTCCCAAAGTCAAGGTCCGAAAAGTGCCACCACCGGCTGTAGCGCCTGCAGCTTCTCACCTCCGCCTCCTCGATCTTCCCAAAGCGAAGGTATGATTTCTTAACTAATCGTTTTACCACGCTGTGAAGATAATTAATGGAGTAGTTCATAAACATCGGTGTTAACATTGTTGGCAAATCATTTTCAAAGCTTATATCTTCACAGCTTAGCTATAAATGATTTTCATATTATAGCGCGTGCAAAAATGTTACTTATAACAGCACCCAACTTAGCTATAAATGATTTTCATATCCATTACTCAAATCAGTATAACTAGTAACAGTAATCATCATAATTTGTCATGTTATAAGGGTGTTGTTATAAGTAACATTTTTGCATTACCCTTAAGTCATGTTACTCAGACGGGATTAGTTACTCTTTTGCTTCTAATTTTTTTTCACTGGCTAGATGATCTAATTGAGCATTTCATCGTCGGTGTCTTCCCACTTTTAATGGAGATTGGTCTACATCATTCATCATCTACAAGGTATCAATGCTTTATTTGAAGTTTGGTTGTTCTTGTCGCTGTATAATACATAAGAAGTTTGAATTGTTTTTAAAAATTTAATTTGTAGTGAAACAAGTGTATATCCGGATTATAGTAGACACTTTGAAACCGAAATTCAATTTCCATTAAAGGAATCTTTAATTGAGTGGGCTCGTAATGTCGGTAAAAGCCTTAGTTTTGCAGTCACGGTTAAAGGTTCAAACAAATTAGAGGGAGGAAGAGCAAGGCCACATGTGTTTCTTGGGTGTGATAGAGGTAGCAATGCAAAAAAGGTTGGGATAAACAAAATTTGAGAAAATGTACTAGTAAGCGTTGTGGATGTCCATTTTCGCTGACAGGGAAAAAAAATGCATACTCGGATGAATGGACTATTAAAGTCAATTGTGGGACGCACAACCATGAAATGGTTCACTTGGAAGCACATGCTACTGTGGGAAGATTGGATTGTGAGGAGAAAAAAATATTGTCTCCAATGTGAAACCAAGAAGCATATTAACCACGCTTAAAAAAAGGAATGCAAAAAATCATACAGTGATGCAAACAATCGATAATGAGAGATATAAGTTGTAGCAAGAAGAATTGAATGGTTCCACACCCATACAATTTTTGTATAAGTGCCTAACAGATAGCGGCTACTTGAGCTTTAATTGAGTGAATAATGGGGGGAACTTAGTGAGCTTGTTCTTTGCACATCTGACTACTATTATACTAAGTAAAACATTTTATATCGTGTTTTTAATGGATTATACGTACAAGACCAATCGGTACCGGTTGCCATTACTATCTGTGGTTGGTGTTACATCTACTCAGCAAACTTTTTTCGCTGCTTTTGCTTTTCTATCTGATGAGTCCGAGTTGAGTTATAGATGGGCACTTGAGCATTTCAAAGCTACCTTGGATGAAACCTCCTTGCCAAATGTTTTGGTTACAGATAGAAATTTGGCTTTGATGAATGCCATAAAGTTTACATTTCTAAATGTCAAACATTTTCTATGTCAGATTCACGTGCATAGAAATATTTTGGCTCATTGTAAAAAATATTTCAAGGATGGGAAAGAGTTCGAAATATTTCTTGGTGCTTGGCAACGATTAGTTGATGCAAGAAATGAGAACGAGTACAATATGAGAGACAACCATATTTTGAGTTCATACTCCACCTCATTTCCGGATGTTGTCACTTATATATGTAAAACCTGGATCGATCATTTAAAAGAATATTTTGTGTGCGCCTGGATTGATAGATATTTACATCTTGGCAACTCAACAACAAATCGGGTAGAAGGTGGTCATAGAAAGTTGAAGAAATTTTTAGAAGTGTCAATTGGGAATTTATCAACTGTTTGGAAGGCTTTTAATCAAATGTTAAATCTTCAACATATAGAGATCAAAAGATCCTTTTGGCAAAGCTCCATTCAAGTTAGTCAAGAATTCAAGGGCTCTTTGTATTCAGAACTCATTGGAAATGTGTCATTGCAGACATTAAAGTTGATTAAAGTAGAAGAAGACAACATGCGTAAGACAAGAAATATATGTATAGATTGTCCTCATACAACCCGGACCACGCTTGGGCTACCATGTGGTCATGAGTTAGCACCATATGTCACACAAAATGCAGCTTGTCCGATTTGGTTAATTCATAAACATTGGAAGCAATTGTCTTTTTCATTAGATAGTTATGAAGTACCACAAGCACAAAAGTCTGTCAACACAGGAGACATAGATATAACATTTGAGTTGGAGGGGATCATAAAAGGTACAAAAACACAAATGAGCATCAACAAAAGGAGATTAATAATAAGTTACGTGAACTCATGGATCCGACTTCAAGTGGAACAAAAGAGCCTCTCTTGCCTACAAAATTAAAGGGGAGACCAAAAGGGAGTTTGAAGAAGTTTAAAGATGACTACAAAAGTTCTAAATGCAATCCGTCACTATTTGAAATTGTATTGTCAGATGGACCACTTTCACAAGAGAAAATGTCAAAGTTATCAAAGGGAAATAGTAAGCAAAAGAACAAATTATATGATAGAGTTCGCCGACAACTACCTACTTATTTTTCTGATCAATTGGTTGATGTTTTTGATGTACCCGCGGATAGCCATTGTGGGTTCCGTGTCATTAGTGAATCAATCAACACGGGTAATAATGCACAACAAGTTAGAGAAGATTTAATGAATGAATTGGTGAAAAGAGAAACACTATATGATGCACTTTTTGGAGCTCCTAGATAAATGGAATTAGTAAACAACCTTGAGTGCAAATGCTCGCCCGCACCATTTGAAAAATGGATGTCCATGTCAGATATGGGGTTAATTATATCTTCTTGTTACAATATTGGTGTGGCTTTAATCTCACGAAATCATAGTATGATGTTTTTGCCATTAGACACCGCACTTCCTCAACTCCCAAACGTAATTTATATTGGCTTTGTGAATGGTAATCATTTTGTGAGGATATGCATGAAAGAAGGATGTACATTGCCTCAACTTTACACCCCATGGAGGAGATATCATACACAAATAGCGAGTTCATGGGAAAGCATTCTCAACAACAAATCATGAAAGGTATAAATTTTAAGTTCAAAATTCATAGTCTATTAAATTACTTACAATTGTACTAACAATGTTTAATTATATTGCAGAATATTTTAGAGAGTATTAAAGACAAACAATTTTTGTAATGTTTTGGGAGCAATTGAGAAAGGTATACATTTTGATTTATTTTCCTAAGCGTATTAATTTATACATAATATTGGTAACATTATTTTTATTTATTGCAGAGGTTTTTGGGAGCTATTGAAGATGTCTGCTTTTTGGATTAACTTTTTTTGTAGCAAAATGACGTGATTATTAGTTAACTTTTGAAATGTTAAATGATATAGTACAGTACAAACTTTTTATGTGTTTTTTTAAGTTTTTTGAGTGGTTTGCTAGTAACCATTTGGTTTTTAAATAGCCAATTTCAGATTTTATGGTTTGCTAGTAGTAAAGGTTTGTTAACAACCAAAATGGGTTTTCTTATAACAGCACCCTAAAATATTAAGAAGCGCTGAAGCGGTGGGGTAGATTTTCCAAAAAACTTCAAGCCGCCGCCTCTCACCCAGGACTCCAGGAGACACCGGCGAGACAAAAATTACCGAGTCAAATGGGTCCTTAATAAAGGCTGCATCGTCTAGTTTTGTTAAATAAAAATCGGCCACATATTTCATTTTGGGATCATTATCAGCATTGCCAAATGCTATTAAGCTCTGCTGAACTATTATTGATGGTGTTCCCCAAAGCGATTAGATTAATTTAAAAAGGATCTAAGCGCGACCCTGGCCTTGCCAACTGCAACCGCCGTGACCACGGGTAGGCATGCACGTGTCGCGCCGCGCACAATGCCCGTCTCGCCATGCGCCGTACGCGTGCCCCTGGCCGCACGCGTGCCACTGTCCGCAGGCGTGCCCCTGGCCGCACACGTGCCCCTGGCCGCACACACATTACTGTACGTGGCCTTAGCCATGCGCACCTCTGTGTGCGGCCTCAGCTGCGTGCTCCGGCACGCGGCATCGCCGCCTTGCGGCTGCTCAGAACGGGCAGTCGATTTCCTGCCGATGTCGGGCGACCTCATGACAACCCCACCCTCCGACCACCAAGATTTGGGCGGCCTCTTGTCCACCCAGTTCGGGTGGCCGTTCTCCTGCCTAAGGCGGGCATTCTCATGGCTGCCCCGCCTTCCGACCTCCAAGATCTGGGTGGCCTCTTGCCCGCCCTATTCGGGCGGCCATTTTCAGGCCTAGGGGGGTGGCCTCATGGCCGCCCCGCCCTCTAGCCTCCCAGATATGAGCTGCCTCATGGCCACCCAAAACGGGTGGTCGTTTTCCCTTCTAGGGCTTGCGGTCTCATGGCCGCCTCGCCCTCCGGCAACCCAAATCTGGGCGGCCTCTTGTGCGCTGTCGCGCGCACCTCATTCTTGTGTGCTTCCGCGTGTGCCTCATCTTTGTGCGCTCCTGCGCACGCCTCTTCCTTGCACGCACTTCTTACTTGTGTGCTCCCCTTCCTTGAGCGCACCTGCGCCCCCCCTTCCTTGCGCGCTCCCGCGCGCGCCCCTTCCTTGCGCGCTCCCGCGCTCCCCTTCCTTGCGTGCGCCCCTTCCTTGTGCACTCCCACATGCTCCCATTCCTTGCGCGCTCCTGTGTGCGGCCCTTCCTTGCGCTCTCCCGCACGTGCCCCTTCCTTATGCGCGCCCTTCCTTACGCGCACCCGCGCACCCCTGTCCTTGCGCGCTCCCGCACGCCCCCGTCCTTGAGCGCTCCCGCACTTCCTTCCTTGCGCGCTCCCGCACGCCCCCTTCCTTGTGCGCTCCGGCGCGCCCCCTTCTTTGCGTGCTCCCGCGAGCGCCCCTTCCTTGCGCCCTCACGCTCGCGCCCCTATCTTGTGCGCTCCCGCGCGCGCCCTTCCCTGCGCGCTCCCGCGCGCGCCCTTCCCTGCGCGCTCCCGCGCGCGCCCTTCCCTACGCGCTCTTGCCCGCGCCCTTCCCTGCGCGCTCCCGCACGCGCACTTCCCTGCGCGCTCCCGCGCACGCCCCTTCCTTGTGCGCTCTCGCGTGTGCCCCTACCTTGCGCACTCCCGCGCGCGCCCTTCCTTGTGTGCACCCGTGCGTGCCCCTTCCTTGTGCGCTCACGGGCGCCCTATAAGACCCCCCCCCCATACCTTTTCCCGGGTCGGGCTGGAGGCGATCTTACTTGCCCAAGGTGTCAACCCAGTGCTCCTCAAGAGTGTCAACCCACACTATTAAGCACTAGTTGACCGTCTTGCTCGGCTTGAATCACAACATTCACATCACATTATAGAGTTTAACGGAAGCATTAATGGGAAGCCACAACAAATATATATATCAATATACATTTAATAGAAAACGCAAAAGGTCGTAGCCACTTTTTATACATGAAGCTCGTGGCTATAATAGTACTACAACTAATAACTCCTCCCTCTCTCAACTCTGCTCGCTATTACTCACGTCTCGAAACTCGAGAGATGACGGGGGTGCCTCTACTCAGGTAGTACTATCAGCTAGTGTATCGTCCTGCAATAGTAGATCACTACAGTGCTCCATCTCCTGTGAATGGTTATTAAGATAGTCGTTAGTCACAGATCTAAGTGGAATCAAATCTCCTCCCCGGATCCATATACTAGGGACGAGCACGCACACCCAACAAAATAAGATAGTCAAAGCAAGAGAGGGTTAGCACAACATTTCATAAATGAGCTAGGATCAATAAAAAAGTATAACATGATATAACTGAACAAGCAGTAATAATATTCATCAGTTATATTATAGGTTATACTAGCATAGCAGCGCAATAGGTATTCTAACATAAACGAACTTCGCAGGCCTTCAAGTCGCGCACATATTGCAGGTACTCACAGTAGCGCGCGCACCCTATGTCGACATAGAATGAACCGCTTCTTTTCAAGCAGGGTAGCGAGCCCCGCGGGCCTCACCGATGTGGCCAACGGTGATAGTGGTCAGTCCTGCCACTTCGGGGGGTGATCGTACTGCGTAGCCCAGGCCCTTACGTATATATCCGTGTACTCTTGGATGTGAGCGAAATCAGATGATTCAACATTTTAGCCGACCAGCTGAGGAAACCTAACGGGGAAGAAAACATAATGGTCGGTCACCTGTGGTACTCATCTCTCTGTCGCCTTGAGTCGTCGAACTTCCCGCACCAGCACTAACGGTCTGTGAAAGTGACTGTATAACACCCCAGTTTTCAGACTTAGAGTCGCTGGGAGCTAGCGCCCGGCGGTAGAGATACCGCTGGCGGTAGGTCAATGTGCTCGACATTGGATCTAGAGCACACGATCACTGGATCTAGTGCGCACGACCACTGGTCATGCGCCACTGATCGTGCGCACTATTCTCCAATTTTCAAAGTTCTCCCTAGGGTAAACACACGGCTATTGGACAGTCCGCACGACCACTGGTCGTGCGTTGCTGCTCGTGCGCGTTTATCCCTTTCTTTCTAGAGTTCTGCCATTGTTGATCGCACGATCATGGGATCTAGTGCGCACGACCACTGGTCGTGCGCTACTGATCGTGCGGGCGAGTGCGGTTCCGTCATTTCATTTTGGGGTCGTCCGATGCTTCCTCAAAATCGATCAAAGGGCCCAGGATCTTCCGCCCAAACGGTTTTATTAGGGCTGAGAGGGTCTTTCCCCTTATTTCTCATTTCTTAGGGTGAGAGTTAGGTTGGAGAGGAAGTGAAGGGAGGAGGAAGGAGAGAGCTTCCTTCTACCATTGACGGAGCTTCAGAGCCCCGATCGTCGTTCCGAGACCAGATCCGTGGAGAGGGCGTGGAGATGCTCGTGTCAATCCGTTCAAAGCAAGGATTCCATGGCTAAGAAGAGGTGTCGTAAGGTAACGATATTTCCCATCTCGGTTTCAAGGATGCGTGCATATCATCTCTTTCTTTCTTTTCAAGCTTTTGGGCACCAAATCTCTCAAATGAGAGGAGTTTGGGTCGCCATGGTTCAAGAGGAACCACCAGGTCGATTGTGTCCGTCCCCGATATGATATTGCATTAGAGATCCGCTCCGTTAGTGGATTAGGCATTATGGGTGAACCCGTAGTCGCGACCGTTAGTCCGACTCGGTGATGTTACATAGCGAGCCTTAAGGATTTGTAGAAATCCGTTGCGACAAGATGTCATTTGTGATGTATGTGTTTTCCCCTTTTTCTGAGTAAGTACGTATAGCCGGAATCAGACAAGGTTAGCTCCGCATTGGCGGTAGATGGATTCCTTGGTGCACGGGAACGTTGTAGTACGAATGATGGATTAGGGTGGGAAAGGTTATGGATTGTGATGTGCTAAGGTGGGGCTTTGTCTCCGTGGTCGGCTGGCTGTCCCGTGACGTGCAAGTAATGTGGGGAGAGTGTCCCGGTGAGACTAGTCCGCTTCTATGAGATTGACGAGAATGCCAAGCATAGGACAAGCCCGGGCAATGAAGCCCACGAGCGGGTGGGGTCCAGCAAGGGTTCTTAGAATCGGTTTGTGTGTGAGACGGAATCCTGACATGAGAAGTCAGAGTTTGTAGACAAGCCCGGGTCAAAGACTCACGAGCAGGTGGGGCCTTGACAAGATTTCCATGTGGCGGCTTTTATGCCGTTAGGGGAATTGCAGTACCCTTTTTGTTTTCCGCTTAACGCCGATGGGGAAATTGGAAGTACCCAGTTGTTATGATGATGTGATAGAATGCATACGCCATAGGGTGCCTTGGGTGAAGCCCGAGTTTGCATACATGTTGCATAGTAGGCCCCTTTGATTATATGTTCAACATAGAAAACATGTTTGTTGTTTAAGACATCCAAACCTATTTTTAAAGCTTTACATGTTTTTGTATATGACATACGAAGTGCTGACTTGCAGGTTGGAGGTGTACCCCGGGGTTCGTTAGGGGCGGTCTGGAGGAGATGTGTTGGTAACACAGTTGAGGTCAGCCTTTGCTGACCCACGTTGCCACCAATTTTTACAATACAAGGATCGCAAGCAAGAGCTAGCTCGCCGGCAAAAAAGGCCTAATCCTCATGAAGTGTTTTAAGTTGTGTAATAGCTCTGTTTTGTGAAATTGTATGTTTAATGCACTTTGTTTTCATCTTGCATGTCGAGGTAATCTACGAGTGCTTTTGCACGTTGATGTTTGACCTTGTTGTCTTTCAGTATTGGACTTATTTTGTATAAGGCCTTAAGGCCATTTTGATACTCCTAATCGCTAGTGGATAACTTCTAGTTTTGTTGGTATGTTTCCGTTGTTGCTTTATTCTGAATTCAGAGCTGGGTAGTAAATATCATCTTTTAACGCTAAAGTTGTGGCATTTGTATGTTGTGGGGCCCCGACTGGACTCATATTATACGGTCATTACAGGGGAGGTGTTACAATTTGGTATCAGAGGGAGGTTAGTGTCCAAGGAAAGGATTTGTGGTAGATTGTCATAATCGAATCGTGTAAGATAATTATCCACATAGGATTATTGTGGGACCATGAGTGTCTTTGTGTTTAAGTCTTGCGATTAGAGACTGATTTGTGTTTACCTTGTTTTTGCTAAGGGTGCAAGCAGCGAGGCAGGGACGTCAATGCCAAGAGAAGAGCCTTCGGCGAGTAGTGCTACTGCTTCGGGTCCATTGGGCATGGGGCTAACCCCGACTGATTTTTATCGCATGCTTGCAGAAGCATTGGTAGCGGCCCAAGCTGCAGCAGCATCGCAAGTTGTGACCCTAGTTATGCAGGTAGCAACTCCTGCTACCCCGGATATGGCAACAGCCATGCCGGTTGGAGGGGCCAGATAAGCAGAGCTTTTGGCTGAAAGGGTGGTTATCGGGAATGGAGACCGATAAATGAAGTATTTCTTAGGCTTCCATCCTCCAACGTTTAATGGGGTCGGCACGCCGACCGATGCAGAGGATTGGTGGGCAAGGATTCAAGAATTTCTAAGGGCGGCAGAGACGGCAGAGGAGCTTATAGCATTAAGTGAAGCCTATACAGTCAAAGCCAAGGCAGTGGCAAGCTGAGAAAATGGACAAGTCCACAGGCGTTAAGTGAAGTCAACACACTCAACGCCATACAACAAAAGGCTGTGAGATAGGCTAAAGCAGTAAAGCCTGAAGTTGGAATGAGATGAAATATGGTCAAGTCCACAAGCGTTGAGTGAAGTCAACTCACTTAACGCCATGCTACTAAATAGAAAATTGGCTAAGGCAAAAAGCGTTGAGTGAGGCGTATTCACTCAACGCTCTCAACACTTAATTTGCTGAAGGAGCAGAAATTTGGTTAAGGCAAAAAGAGTTGAGTTGAGGTTACTGACTCAACGCTCTCAACACTTAATTTGCTGAAGGAGCAGAAATTTGGTTAAGGCAAAAAGCGTTGAGTGTAGGTTACTGACTCAACGTTGTCAACGCCTAGTGAAGATAGAATTTTGTCTAAGGGGTTTGGCGTTGAGTGATGCTTACTCACTCAACGCCAAGCAACAGAAAACTGATAAAACAAGTTTGGCATTGAGTGAAGCTGAATCACTCAACGCCTAGTAACAGATTGATATTCTAAGTAGTTTGGCGTTGAGTGAAGGTTACTCACTCAACGCCAAGAGACAGTAAATCTGCCAAAGTGTTTTGTCATTGAGTGAAGCTTACTCACTCAATGCATATGCTAATGTTATTTGATTTTTGGCTAAGTCCACAGCTGGTGACGTCAGCAAGTAACATATTTCAAATAGTGACGGGATGACTAGAATACGCGACAAAGGTTGTCGCAGACCTACTGTACGAAAGTTTGCGTTAAAGCAAATTTACAGCAAGTATTAAAAGTGTGGGACCCATTGCTAAAAGAGCCGTGGGGTCTCAATAAATAAAAGAAGTAACAGTTCTTCTTCTTCTCTGCCATTGTTGTGGAGCTATAAAACAGGAAGCTCAAGCTGAGAAAGAAAGAGAGCAAGTCGGCTGTTGGAATCAACATCTTCAACAGCAAGATAGCTGGTGCTATTCTCACCTACACCCACAAGCTAGTTCATTGTATCTTCTCTGAGCATAAGGTAGCAGCCAAGGGCCGACCCTTGTTGTAGGTTCTTCACAGTTCCAGCAACTCAAGCACTTGAAGATCTTTGTTTGGAAGCAATGAAGAGAAGAAATCTTGAAGAAGCAGAGATAAAAAAGAAACCTCAGGGTACTATTCCTCAGGAGTCAAAGTTAGGGCTGAATCACCTCAGCCTAGGAAAGAGAGAAGGGCATGACAGGGTTCTACAAGTTGCTTCCAGCACAAGAATCATTGTTGCTGTAAAGAAGAGAGGGCTGAGCTTCTGTCTCAGTTCAGGGAGAGGCAGAACATTGCTCTGCAAGTAACTTCCAGCACAAGTAATTACTTATTGCTGTGAAAGTAGTTAGGACTAAGTATATGTTAGTTTAGTAAAGGTAGACTCAGTAAATAATCTCATGTAGTCATTGTTGGGCTGAGTCTATCTCAGTCAAGAAGCTTGACATAAAGAAATATCTCTTGTGTCAAGAATATCCATCAACCCAATTTTATCTTGTAGAATTAAGTTTACCTGGATCTGAGATGTAGGTACCTGAAAGGATATGGAGTTGTAGGAGTGATATAGTACTTTGAGAATAGGGTTGCGTGCCTGAAGCTGTAGAGTTATAGAGCCTGAGTTATAGGCCATAAAAATAAGGTTGAGGTAGGTGATCAGTGGATCACTGAGCTGTAGGAGCTTTGCAGGGCTCTGAGGTAGGAACCCTTGTGGTTCCGAGCTTGGATTCTTTGAAGAATCTGTGTAAGGCTGAGGGCCTAAGGTGTAAGATTCTTGGAGCATTTTGGAGAAGTGCCTAGTCTAACAAGACAGTTTAATAGGTGAGAGGGAAAGTGGATGTACCCAGTTGGGGAACCACTATATATATTTGTGTGCTTTGTTGTGTTGTTTTATTTGTGCAGGGTAAATCATCTTGAAAGTAGAAATAATCAACCATTGCACTCAAGCAGCAAACTAAAAGAAAAGAAAAGAATTAATAAAGAGACCAATAACCTATTCAACACCCTCTAGGTGATTTAGCTATCCTTGAAATTAAAGACTTTCAACCTCGTCCTTGAGCGCTCCCGCACGCGCCCCTTATTTGTGCGCTCCCGCACTCCCCCTTTCTTGCGCGCTCCCGCGAATGCCTCTTCCTTGCGCGCTCCATACATGCCCCTTCCTTGCACGCTCCCGCACTCCCCCTTCCTTTCATGCTCCTGCGAGCACCCCGTCCTTGCGCTCTTTCGCGCGCGTCTCCTCCTTGCGCGCTCTTAAGCGCGTCTTCTCCAAGTGTGCCTCCGCACGCTCTGCTCTAATTGCACCCTCGCGCGCTCCTCTCCATGTGTGTATTCTGCACACCCTACTTTCTAGTCTAATTTCAAGAACACACTCCGCCAATAGAAAGGTGCATTTCGTGGATGCCACATCGGGCATTCCGTATGCAGCTGCTCTCTCAGCACCCTCAACTCAGCAGCAGGCCCGTCAGTCAACACCAAGTCAATCTCCCCAAACTCCTTTGAACGCAACAGGAAATAAGCCGCACAAGTTTAGGCCTGCAAAACACCCCACCCGAGCTTTCAGGCCGCAAATACTACGATATGCAAGGCACGCCGTTCCTAATTCCAAGCATCAACAGAGGACTCCAGAGTACAACGGATGCATCGCTTTCCGCATAAGAAGAATTATTTAGCTCCGTGAGCGGTGATCTGTCACCCTCCGAGATTTGCTTTCTCTCTTCTCAATAATTTCAACGAATAGATGACTGTCGCCCTCGATTATTTTACAAACCCAGTACAACGACCAACAAAATAGTGGAGATTTGGCCGGTACAGCATCGACCACGTGATTTTTCACTCCTTTTTGGGGGTTTTCACGTTAAAAAATATTGACTTGTCAGCTCTCATTTTTCTGTAAATTGTTAGCACACTTGACCGCTCTGCGGACTGAGGAGATCAATTAATCCGATCTACCAAAAGCCTCGAGGAAACGGTAAAAATTATTATGAAAAAGCCTTGCTTAAAAAAAACTGTATCTAAAAGATCATAAATTTTGGGGATGCTCTAAAAACTTAATTTCTTTAAATAAAAATGACAATGTTCTTACCCCAATTCTTTGCTGGTTTAATCCGCCACTAGTTGCGATCATCAGATATCTATTCGGATAAGTGATCGCATCTGCTCCTGATAAGAAAAAAAAACAGAATCAAATCAATAAGCCATCGAAACTCTTGCAGGAACAACACATTGTTATCAATGGATAATGCAAACGCCGATTCAATGAATGAAAACAAGAAGAAGAAAAAGAAGAAGAAGAAGATGGAAAACTTACTCTCAAACTCCTTACTCGCATTGCTGCACCCATAGAAATGCTTAGACTGCGTCGATTCCCAGAGATTCCTCCCAGCCTCGTCCCCGCCACTCTACAACCAATATCTCGATTAGCCATCCAGATCACAAACAACAGAATATATATTGTGACATTTGTTGGTAGATCATTAAATCCAGAAGAAACAAACCGGCAGGCGAAACACCTCCTCACGCAATACGCTCCTCTTCGGATGAGGACAGAGAAAGAAGGAAACGCTTCCAGAGGACAAGATTGAAACAGAAACGGAAAAATAATGGTTTTCTAATGATTTGAATTCGAATTATATCAACCTTTTCTTTAGGATTCATCTCAGTTCTGATGGCGAACACCCTTCGAATTCCAAAGTTTTTCTATTTTAAAATTTTTAAAATTATAAATATACCTATTTTTATTAATATTATTATTTACTATTTAATTATTTTAACTTTTTAAAGAGTGGAGTTTTGTTTTAAACTCTCATCCATTAGAATATTAATTTGAATAATTAAATAAATAATATTTAAGATTTAAATGATACAGTAAATATTTGATTTAAATATATATGTATAGTTGTTGCTTAGCGCCCCCACGGTTATTACCGCTCAAGAGTGAGTCAAGCACACAAAGAATCAAAATGATAAACCAACATCACACAGCAAAAATTTTACATTAAAGACATGAAAAGGAAAAAAAATCACAAAGACATGCCAAGTTCTGACGAAATCTAGTAGTCATAGCTTAGTGCATGAATTATAGTTTTAGAGGGTGACATGTCACTGCTCGTTTACAAGTTTGTTTGCGTATTAGTTCTTTAGAAAATCCTAGCGCTGAGGACTTGCTATAGTTACTGAGTAGAACAGACATGCGGGAAGCGTGTGCTGAGCAAGAGATGAGTGCTGATGAGGTTTTCGTTGGAAAACCTAAGAGCTCTGTCTCCTCTCCGTTTTTTCAGGAGCACATGGATAATTGCGCTCTCTTATCAACTAAAGCGTCAAATATGAACGCATGATTCGGGATATCCTGATTCACATTTGTTGTCGGTCAGCAAGTTTTTCCCCGGTCTGGAGAATCAGATTGCTTTAACTCAGAGTTGGATCAGGAGTGCAAACACTCAATGAAAAAACAACAGCAAATGACAAGATGCTATTTACGTGGAAAACTTGAAAAGGGTGAAAAGCCATGTGACCGGATCAGTGCCAGACCAAAATCCACTATTTTGCTTGAGTTTACAAGAGTTAAAAGTTTCCTCGGAGGGTGACAAATCTCCTCTCTATTACAAAGCTTTGAGTACAAGAATGATAGAAAATAAACTAAAGTTTATGATGTTGTAACAAGAGAACCCAATGGAGTTGATGATTCACTAAGTCCTCGGGGCTTAGACGAGAGCTTTCTTCCGGAAAAATGGCTAAGTACATGCAGTGTTGAGCATTGCACACTTAACGACCTAGAGAGGGAGCGAAGTAGATTCCGAGCGGAGGAAAAATCTAAGTCCCACGTTCTCGTCAGAAAACATCATTGTTCTTTTTAACCCTTGTAGTTGCTTGTCTTCAAATGAGGCGGTGGGTTATATGTGGATTTTTGGAAGGACATGCTGGTAATTGCGCCAGGGTGGATTTGGTGCTGACGAATGACGTCGCTCTGTTGTGGTCACCTGAATCACCAATTTTTAGGAAATGACGGGCGTGCCCCCTAAGTGGATCGGGCAGCCCAGGAAGGGTGTCTGGCGGAGGAGGCTGTTGGCACTGTCTAGAGGCGACGGAGGCGGCCGGAGGCTACGATGGCCGTCAGTGCGTGCGCGATGCTTGTCAGCGGTGCTTGAATGCATGTTAGTGTTATGCAATATTTATGCGTATTTGGTTATGTTCTCCCTTTGGGGTAGTTATGGGCCCTTTAAGCGGGCGTGGCTTGCATGCGCGGCTCGCTCGACTGGGTCACACTGCTTGAACATTCTCGGTAGGAGTACTATTGGTGTGACTTAGAAAATTTAGGGGGAACCCATAAAATGTACCCAGATTTTCGTAGGTCGTGATTCGCGAAGCTATAAGCCCAAAATTTTTTGTCCTTAATCATTTGAGCTTTGGGTCTTGAACCGCGCATCGAGAGTTATTTTTTATTTACGGCATGAGAAGTACGTTCTGATTGACCCTGACGCGTGTGTTGATCACTTAGTGCTACTCACATCTGCTTCGTTAGAGGTGGTAAAGAACATTTGTTCGTTCGTGGCTTAGGAGGATTGGGGTTTATTCAGGTAGAGGTGGCAAAGAACCTTTGTTCGTTCGTGTCTCAGGAGGGCTGGGGTCTGCCCGGGTTGAGGTGGCAAGGAACCTTTGTTCGTTCGTGCCTACGGAATACCGGGTTCCATCTGAATCGACGTGGCAAAACAATTTTGTTTGTTCATGCCTCGAGAGGATTGGGTTCATCCGGTGGAGGTGGAAAAAAACCTTTGTTCATTTATGGCTTAGAAGGACTACGGTCTATCCGGGTCGAGGTGGCGAAAAACCTTTGTTCGATTGTGCCTCAAGAGGTTCGGTGTCTGAAATTCTTTGATTACAAGGGTAACTAATCACCTAGAGGGGGGTGGGGGGGGGTGGTGAATAGGTTTTTGCAGTCTTTTACAGTTCTTTAAACTCTTCTATGACTTATGTCTTACTGTGTATACATAATTCAGATTTCAAGAACACAATACTCAGCACAACAAAACATAAGACACATCACACCAGATTATATAGTGGTTCCCCAGTGTATGGGTACATCCATTGTCCCTCTCCACCTTTTTAATAGTATGTTTGACAAGGCTCTTCTCCAAAAACTATGGCACCTCAGAGATTACAACACGATCCCACCGGATCAGTCAGTCTCCACTGAGACTTACAACATAGGCTCACAGCCCTCAACGCAGTAATCTCCTGACTATCAAACATAGGCACAACTGCCCTTAACACAGGCTGGGAGAAACAGCCCCACAAAGATCAACACAAGGATCCATTCACAGGCCCATGTCCCTAACGCAGATCTCACAGATCTTCCTTGCATCCCTTATAATTTAGGCTTTACAATAAAATCACACAGATCTCTCACACAACCTAATCAATCTAGGCCTTAACACAGATCTATCACAGATCCACAGATTTTGAAAGAGGAATGTTGATTCGACTCAAGAGAAATTGCTCCCTGAGTCGATTTCTTCCTGGGCTAAGAAAATCTAAGCCCTATCTGCTTCCCAGCAACAAGAAAATTGATCTTCAATGGACTGCGGCTTGTGCTGGAAATTGCTCAGATCTTGATTCTATTCTTGCTGATGAAAGAGGGGAAGACGATCTTTAAACAACTAACCTGTAAGGCAGATTGTAATTCCTCTGCCTTATTCTTCTATGCAGTCAGAATTTGGCCCAAATATCTTTTTCTTCTTCGATTTAGAAAATGATCTTCAGATTTGGCTCAGATTGAATCGTGAAGTAATTTCAGCTAGGGCTTGCCTTGACTAATTCGTATTGCTCAGAGATATCCTCTGTACTTGCTATAGAAGATGTTGATTGCACCAGCGAACTCAGAAACCCTTCGGATTTATTAATTTGAAGTTCTTGTCTCTATAACAATGGCGGATGAAGACGACGAACTCCGCTTCTCATTTTCAGAATGAATAAATGTTAATCAGAAACATTAATTTGATCTCGATCTCAGCTGCTATTTATAATCCCGTCGATTTACGGGATGATTGACACGTGTCCCAGTTTTAATGGTAGTTAAAACCTCAGCTTAATTAAATAGAGATTCATTGTAGGCTGACAACGATGTTAATGTCGATTTGCAACATTTAAATAATGAATCTGAAATTCATTGACTTGTTGACTTTGCTGATGTCAGCATCATTCTGGACTTAGAAAAATCAAGCATCATTCCATAAATCCTCAATTTGACAAACTCAAAACTCAGTTCGACGAACCCAGAGTTCAGCTCGACAAAAAAATGAAAGCTGAAATTGACGAACTCTGAACTCAGTTCGACGAACTCAGAGCTCAGCTCGACGAAAAGTGGATAAGCAATACTCAATGATTCTGGACTTAAAATTTTCTTCAGCTCTGCTAGACGATGAGTGGCATTGAGTGAATAGGCCATACTCAACAAATTTGGACTTAGAAATATTTCTGCTCTGTTGAGAGTGTTGAGTGTATATGCCTCACTCAACGCTTTTTGCCTTAGCCATATTTTTCTGACCTTTCTGCTTAAAAGCGTTGAGAGAATTGAGAGCGTTGAGTGTATAAGCTTCACTCAATGCTTTTATACTTAGCCTGATTTTCTGCAATCTTGCCTTCTTGCTGAAGTTTGGCGTTTAGTGCGTTGAGTGAACTGGCTTCACTCAACGATTTTAGACTTAGTCGAATTCTTGTTTCTTCATAGGAATACTAGACTCAAAGCCTTTTGACTTGGCGTTGAGTGAATGAGCTTCACTCAACGCTTCTGTACTTAGTCGAATTTTCTATCTCCTTATACTTTGGCGTTGACAGAATATCCTTGACTCAATGATTCTGGCCATATGGCGTTGAGTGAGTTGAGCTCACTCAACGCCTATGGACTTAGCCACATTTCTGGCTTTTCAATACTGTAAGCTTTGACTGTCAGCCTTCTCTCAGCGCTATTAGCTGTATGGCGTTGAGTGAGCCTGCCGCACTCAATGCTTCTTGACTTAGACATTTTTTTAAATTTCTAGCTTATCAATTTGAGTCCACTTGTCATTATCTCTTGAACTATATGTACAATCTTTGTGATAAAGACCAACTTATATGCATGAACTTAAACATACATCCAATACAACTATGTTTATACCATTGACCTATTTGACTTCTAACAAATCTAGGACATTGGGGTCAATAGACCCAACAATCTTCCCCTATTTGAAGAAGTCAAAACACCACTTAAGAATTATTTGTCAATGATATACACTAACATAAGCAGCAAAAATATTAATATTATATTAATATAAGGTCAACAAGAGTTTCCACATTTTCGTTTGTTACCACATTTTCCCTTGTTCTCCCCTGCTTTGTTGCATCCTGTTGCTACAAGCTGCTTCACCTGTGAAGCCTTTCCTGTAGCTGCTTCTTTGTTGTAGCTGATTCTTTGTTGCTGCTACTCCCCCTTGCTATTGTTCTTCCTGTACTACTTCTCCCCTTTTTTGACTTCTGTGAAATATCTTAGGAGCAGCATGATATCTACTCCCCCTATTTGAGATCAGAGAAACACCTAGAGCTGAACTTTCTCCCCCTCAGTTAGAACAACTACTATCAATCCTCTTTAAAGTTACTTTAGTCCACACCAACCTACAAGATTAAATTTTCCTTCTACAAACAATCATAAAGAGCAACTGAAGCTATACCAAATTCAACATACCCAATTAAAATTTTAAGGTGTTGAAATTTGCTTCATATAGTGGCTTGGTGAAAATATTAGCCACTTGCTTGTGTGTTGGGACAAACTCAAGACTAATATCCTCACATTCCACATGCTCTCTTAAACATGATATCTAATCTCTATGTGCTTAGTCTTGCTATGTGATACATGATTCCTAGCTATATAGATTGCACTTGTAGAATCACAAAACAAAGAGCTTTTACTTATCTGGAGGTTATAATCCTGGAGTTGATGCTGAATCCACAACAACTATACATAAAAGCTTCCTGCAGCTATGTATTCTGATTCTGCGGTAGAAATAGATATACTAGTCTGCTTCTTGCTGCTCTAGGAGACTAGCCTTCTACCTAGAAACTAATAAGAACCTGATCTACTTTTCCTGTCCTCTCTACAACCTATAAAGTCTGTATATGAATAGCCAATTAGCTCAAAATCCCTATTCCTAGGGTACCATAGGCCAAGATCTGGTGTGCCCTTTAGATATCTCAAAATTCTCTTTACAGCAGAGAAATGAGTCTCTTTAGGGCATGCCTGATATCTAGCACAGACACATGTAGCATACAGATGTCTGGCCTACTAGTAGTGAGGTATAAAAGAGAACTAATTATCCCTCTATTCAAAGTTTGATCAACAAGTTTCCCTGCATCATCTTTGTCTAAAGACATATTTGATCCCATGGGAGTTTTCATGGTGGAAGCATTCTCCATCCAAAATTTATTAATTAACTCCCTGGTAAACTTAGATTGTGATATGGATATTCCATTATCAGTCTGTCTTACTTGGAGACCCAAGAAGAACTTAAGTTTACCCATGCTACTCATCTCAAACTTTCTTTGCATAAGTTCGGCAAACTTCCTGCAAAGGTTATCATCAGTAGACCCAAAGATAATATCATCAACATATATCTAGACTGGGATGATCTTGCCCTTAGATTCCCTAAGGAATAGGGTCTTGTCTATCTTCCCCCTTATGAATTTATTTTCAATGAGGAAGCTAGACAATGTTTCATATCAAGCTCTAGGGGCTTGCTTTAGCCCATATAGAGCTTTCCTTAGGTTATAAAAAAAAATCAGTATGATAAGAAACAAAAAAACCTGGAGGTTGTTTCACATAAACTTCTTCATTCAAATCTCCATTCAGAAATGTTGATTTCACATCCATCTGAAAAACTTTGAACCCTTGGAATGCAATATATGAAAGGAATAACCTGATAGCTTCTAGTCTTGCTACATGGGCAAAGGTTTGATCAAAGTCAATACCTTCCTCTTATCTGAACCCCTGAGCCACCAGTCTAGCTTTATCTTAACTATAATGCCATTTTCATTAAGTTTATTCCAGTAGATCCACTTGGTTCAAATGACATTATGTCCTTGAGGTCTGGGAACTAGCTTCCAGACCTTACATCTTTTAAAATGGTTCAATTCCTCTTACATAGCTCCAATCAAAAATTGGTCTTGGTTAACCTCTTCAAATTTCTTAGGTTCTACCTGTGATAGGAAGCAAGAGTACATTACTGTGTTGAGACATCTGCTCCTTATCACTACTCCTTGTCTTTCATCACCAATAATCTGATAGTCTTGATGATCCCTCAGATGTCTTACTACTAGTGGCAGTATTGCTTCAACATCATGTTCTTCATGATGTTGATCTTCAACCACTTCCTATAAGCCTTGTGCTTCCTCTGGAATGCACAAACACTCTACTTGGTCTTATATTGTTGGGCAGCTTCCTTGAGAGTGAGTGTAACGCCCCCGATTTTTTCTGCGATTATTTAATTCTTGTTTGGCGTTACGTCGACGCATTTTCTTGGCTTGTGCCATATGTGGAGTATGGTTTAGCTCCTTAGAACTGAGTGGCATATTTTGTATCCTGTTGGCAAGATCTCCCTAGCAAGCCGAGTCGTTTTGGGTGACCCGGTGTTGCCTCTCGGGGGATGCTTGTGTTTTTGCTTCGGGTGGGTATAATTTTAGTTCTGTTCGTCGAAAGTTAGTTTCGACATCGCCGTTGCGTTCTTAGCGTGGATATTTAGCTACGGTGCGAATTTCGTCGAATTCCGAGTTAGTTTTGTTTTCGCGTCGTTTTGGGTGTGCCATTAGTAAAGCCTAGTAGAAATCCTCTTATCTAAATAAGGGAGCCGGCGGTTGGGATTCGGTTTTGCCAAACCGATGCCTTTAAAGCTTATATAAAAGCTTATTTAAGAAGTGGCGGGTCCACTTCTCCTTCCTCCTTCTTCCCGAGAACAAAAGAAGAAAACCGTCTGCTCCTGTTCGCGGAAAAACAGAGGCGGAACGACGGTTAGCCCTAGCTTTCGGACAGTGATTCCGGGGGTGTTCGTGGACGGATTTCGATTCCGAAAGCGGCATTGTCTTTCTCTCTCTTAGACCTTCGTTCCTACGGTAAGAGATTAGTTTTTCGTAGGGTTTTTAGGAGATTTGGATTCTGGTTTTGGCCTTTTTCCGCCATTAAAGTTCGGGATTTTTGCTGTTAGGGTGTTATTGCTGCTGGTGCCGTGTGCAGTTAAGGGAAAGCCGACCAAGCTTATTCGGAAACCGAGGCAAGTGTTCCTGGCACTTGCTGTTTTGTTTTTCCCCCTCTTAACTACCCGGTAAGCCTTAGGATAGAAGCCAAGTTTTTTCTCTTTTTGTTTGCTTAATACTCTGTGCTTCAGTTTCCCTTTATGAGCCCCCCTCCATGTGATGTTTTTACTCAACCCGCTGGTTGTTTCACCGCTTAGACTCCATATTTTTTTGTTATGGTTGGGTGCTTTTGCGGGTGGAGCCGAGAGAGAGAGAGTGTAGGAGGTTTTAGTGGTAGTGCTCTGGTTAGAACCAGTCTTGGTGGGTTCTCGGGATTTGATGTTGAGTATGGTGCACACTCTCAAAGCCAAAAGACGCCCGGGCTTGGCGTTGAGTGTTGTGAACACACTCAAAGCCATAGTTTGGTCTGTTCCTTTGAGGCTAAGTAGTGAGGTGACTGAGTGAGAAATTCGTCTAAGTCAAAATCGACGGGAATCACTAAGTGATTCTCGCCGATTTCGACGAGTATCGTTAGTTATTCCAGCCGATTCGACGAGAATCAATATGGATTCCCTCCGATTCGACGAGAATCAATATGGATTCCCGTCGATTCGACGAGAATCAATCTGGATTCCCGCCGATTTGACGAGAATCAATCTGGATTCTCGCCGATTCGACGAGAATCATTATGGATTCCCGCCGATTCGACGAGGATCAATCTGGATTCCCGCCGATTCGGCGAGAATCAGTCAGCAATCCCACCGACCACTTCCTGTTGGCGTTGGTTTTGGGTTTTCCTGCGGTTTAGTTCTAAGGCATTGAGTGAGTAGACCTCACTCAACACCGTAGTTGTTTTAGCGTTGAGTGAGGTTAGCTCACACAACACCACTACCTCTTTTGCTGAAGGCGTTGAGGGAGTGGACCTCACTCAATGCCATAGCTGTTTTGGCATTGAGTGACGTTAGCTCACTCAACGCCAGAGTTGTTCTTGCGGAGGGCGTTTAGTGAGTGAACCTCACTCAATGCCATGGTTGTTTCTGGCGCTAAGTGAGGCTAACTCACTCAACGCATATGTATGGTTAGGTGTTGAACGAGTGGGGCTCACTCAACGCCATGCCATGTTGAGTCATCTCAATGCTTTTTTCCTCTACCTCGATTTTCGTTCCTGAGTGAATTCCTTGTTTATATTTTGAGTTTCCTTGTCGGCCATGTTTTTCGTTACTAAAGGTCGAATCGTGGGTCGTAGTTAGTAGTGGTGGTTTGGAGCTCTTCATTAGGGAGGTGTTGTGTAATTTAGCCAAGGCCACCCTTATTCTTCTATCTTGCTTACGGTACGGGCTGGGAAAGGGGGTGGAAGGTCCCTTGTGCTTTCACATGTAGACCCTTGAGCTTGTTGGCTTGGAAATGGTGGCTGGGGGACTGAGTTTGCCTCCAACCCGGATCCATATTTTTTGTTTTGCTACTACCATCTCCCACAGCTTAGGGTGTTAGAAGTTTCTTCCTTGGTAGATTGCAGCACTTTGGGCTCTTGGTAGCCTAGTAGACCCCACAGGATGTAGTTTCTGGGCAGGGTTGATGCTATTTCCTCGCACGTAGTGCATTTCTTGTTGTCTTGCTTTGGGAAGTTGTGACTTTTACTGCTGCGTGTTCTCCTCCTTCATTTATTTCCCTGGTTGACACTTTCATGCAGTTTTTCCTTGTTTTGCTTGCTGAGGTATTCTTTCTTCTTTTGAATGCCTCAGGTTCTGAGCAGTAGCCAGTTTGGTGGCTGAGTTGCGGTGGAGTTGCTGGTGGTATCTTGGGCTTTTGAGGTCCTTTTGCTTTGTTAGTGAGGTAGTTTTTCAGTACTTTTCTTACAGACATACATATTTGCAAGTGGTTCATGTCAGGTTGTTGGCGCCCACTGGTAGTGTTTACCTTTGTACTAGATATATTACTTTTGCTGCTACCATTTACTCTGGGGAGGATTTATGATAGGTTGCTAGTTATTTTTAAACTACAATTATTATTATAAGTATATTGCATGATCAGCATGTTTTATAAAAGTAAATCACTATTTTCCAAACAACGTATAAAGATCGTTTTCTTATATATAATATAAATTAAATATAGAGTCTTGCATAGTGTAAGTGGTCCTCTTAGGGCTCTTATGCACTTCTTAGGATGTCAAACCTGAATAAAGTATTTTTCCGCAGCGGATAAGTATAGTTTTTAACTGTGGACTAGGTGATCCACCGAGCCGAGGGATACGGCCTCTAAAATATAACTGATTTTCTAATCATTAAACAAATGAATTTCTTTCATAAAGTATAGTAGAAGGTTTTGCCTGAGCGTCAGCAGTTATCCCCTGCTTGACGTGGCATCATGACGCGTGTTTTCTCATACTCTGATAATTCTTTAATTCGGAGAAAATGCGGGTTGTGACAGTTGGTATCAGAGGGAGGTTGCTTGACAAGTTTGTCGGGCAACCTTCCTTTGATTGCTTTAGTAGTTCAGCATCATGTCATTCACACACCGATATGTCATCAGTTCGTCTTGGCAAAAGCACGAACACTACACTCATAGCATAACATGAAGTATACGGGGCATATTATGTAGTATGAGATGCATACTATGTGTTTGTATATGGATCCACCATAGGGTCAACATGTGAGGTTTACGTAGGATGGGATGCATAACCTCACCACATGGCTGCGACTAGCACGTTTTCTTTTTTGTTGCATGCGAATGTTATGTAGTATGGGATGCATAACATTTTCATGCGTACGCCGCTCATAACATGCATTAGGGCCTTTTTAGAATGCATAGCACAATCATACATATCATAACATTGCATAAGCACAACGTGCCAAGCTAAAGACTGGCAGGATGACATATGTACACACATAAGCTTTCAAGTCAAAAGTAATACAAATTCATGCATTCTCGATCTAGACACATGAATTAGTATGGTGGTGGTTAACCATCTTAGGTTAGGACATATCATCAATTTTTTGTAAAAAAAAATAAATAAACTCCCAGAGAAAGTTTGGAAGCTTTAAGTTTATATCTATATATGTATTGTCTGTACTGGTAGTGGGTCTAGCCATTGTACTAGGATCTAACTAGTGTTGCTATGATTTTAGGATGGCGAGACGTCCTTCGACTAGATCAACTCCCCTGTCTGAGGGTGAGTCATCTGGAGCTCAGAATGACGCGGTGATCGAGAGCCTGCGACAGAGTAGCGATGCCATGAGCAGACAAATGGTAGAGATGCAAGCCCAGATTCAGTCCCTGGTGGCGGTTGTGGCAGGTCAGACTCAAGGAGTGCAAGGTACTGCAGGGGGGTTAGCTTTCCCTCCTCCTCCTGCACCCTTAAGACCTCAAGTGGTGGTGCTAGCAGAGATGGCATTCATCTCATAGTTTCAGAGGCTGAGCCCTCCCACTTATGTCGGGAAGGCAGATTTCATGGCAATAGATGACTGGCTGATCTCCATGGAGGAGATGTTTTCGTACTGAGGGATTGCAGATAATCAGAGGGTGATGATAGCCGCCTATTAGCTTAAAGTTTTGGCTAAGAGTTGGTGGCTGAGAGAGAAGGAGAGCTTGGTAGCTAGATGCTATTGGGAGGTGTTCAAGGAGATGCTGTTGATGAAGTTCTTACCATCGGTCGAGCGTGACCGCCTCATGAACGACTTCCTCCATCTGAAGGAAAGGAAACTCATGGTGGGCGAGTATGAGATAGAGTTCAGCAAGTTGAGCCGTTTTTCCCCTGGATTGGTCAGCATTGAGGCTGATCGAGTTAAGTGATTTCTCGGTGGTTTGAGGAGCGAGGTGCAGCAGTTGACCAGTGCTTATGGGTCAGAGACTTATGCAGGAGTAGTGGAGGCTGCTCTGAAGGTGGAGGCTATTGACACCGCATAGAGCAGAGGCCAGCAAATGAAGAAGGACAAGAGGAAGTCTGTGGAGGAGAAGAAACCCCAGGTACCCGGTGCGGCTCCGGGAAAGAAGAGCAAAGTGGTGTGCAGCTTCTATGGACGATCAGGCCACCCTATCGAGAGATGTTTCAAGAAGGCAGCAGCTCAAAGGAAGGAGCAGGTTCATGCGATTCAGGGTGCTCCTAGGAAAGATGTCTCCTGTTCTGTTTGCAAGCGACCTGGGCATGATGCTGCCCAGTGCTGGTCCAAGGATAAAGTCTGCTTTCAGTGTGAGCAGAAGGGACACATCAAGTCTAGGTGTCCTCAATTCTAGCCAATTCTTCATGCATTTCCTCTACAGGCATTACCTCCACCCCAACGTGTGGACAAGGGAAAGGGAAAGCTAAACGTGATCTCTTCCGAGGATGCTCAAGATTCGACTCGGGTCATCTCAGGTTAGTTGTCTTTCTAGTCTGAATGTTTTGTTCTTGTCTTGCTAGAATGTTTGCAGTATTGTTGTGGTAGTTCCTTAGTTTTATATGTTCCTATAGGGAAGTTTAAGGTGAAGAATCGCTGGGCACGTGTTCTGTTTGACTCCGGCGCTACCCACTCGTTCGTGGCTAGAGACTTTATGGAGCGACATCGGTTGACTTTAGATCGAGTTCGGGGTACCTTCCGTGTCAAGTTCCCCTCTAGTGAATCTGTGTTGTCAGATTTGGGCATGTTAGATTGCCCTGTTTTGTTGGGGGACTTCCTTGTGAAGGCAGACCTGAAGATGATTGATCTGGAGGACTTTGATGTTATTCTGGGCATAGACTGGCTGTCTAGGTATGATGCGGTTATTCCGTGCAAAGGGAAGCGCTTGGACTTCATCAGGGACGACGGTCAGCCCGGAAGCGTGTGTGAAGATCTGAGCCAGGATTCTACTATCATCTCTGCGGTATGTGCTCAGAAGCTGTTTCTTTCGGATTGTTTTGCTTGTTTGGTCTCGGTGGTTGGGACCGCTGTTAGTGTACCGCGCTTGGAGGAGATTCCAGTTGTTCGTGATTTCGCCGATGTTTTTCCTGATGACCTTCCT
This sequence comes from Platanthera zijinensis, assembly GCA_039513925.1. Classification (NCBI taxonomy): domain Eukaryota; kingdom Viridiplantae; phylum Streptophyta; class Magnoliopsida; order Asparagales; family Orchidaceae; genus Platanthera; species Platanthera zijinensis. Next base: position 168,179,850 of record CM077078.1, on the reverse strand, counting down.
GGTCTTTCTCCCGAGCGGGATGTTGAGTTTGTGATCGATTTAGAGCCGAGTACGCATTTTATTGCTAAGGCGCCGTACCGGATTGCCCCTCATGAGCTAGAGGAGTTGCGAGTGTAGTTAGATGAGTTGTTGGCGAAAGGGTTTATCAGTCAGAGTTCGTCGCCTTGGGGTGCTCCTGTTCTATTTGTGAATAAGAAGGATGGGTCAATGCGGCTTTGCATCGACTATAGGGAGTTGAACAAAGTCACAATTAAGAACAGGTACCCTCTGCCGAGGATCGATGATTTATTTGACTAGTTGTGCGGTAGCACGGTGTTCTCCAAGATCGACCTTCGTTCGGGCTATCATCAGCTTAGGATCCGTGAGGCAAATACTCCACGGACTGCGTTTAGATCGAGGCATGGACATTTTGAGTTCTTAGTGATGTCGTTTGGATTGACCAACACACCATCAGCATTCATGGATATGATGAACCGGGTGTTCAAGGATTTCCTAGATAAGTTCGTGGTTGTCTTCATCGATGACGTGTTGGTTTATTCTCGCAGCGCTGAGGAGCATGAGCAACATCTGCGCTTGGTTCTATCGGAGTTGAGGAATCACAACTTATTCGCCAAGCTGAGCAAGTGCGAATTTTGGTTGCCTCAGGTTTAATTTCTAGGCCACGTGGTGAATAAGGATGTGATCTCGGTCGACCCGGAAAAGATCGCAGCAGTGATGGATTGGAGTAGGCTGGGCACGCCCAAGGAGATCAGGAGCTTTCTAGGGTTGGCCGGCTACTACAAGAGGTTCGTGGAGGGTTTCTCTACCCTGGCTTCACCTTTGACCAGGTTGACTCAGAAGAACGTGGCCTTTTTTTTGGAGCGATAAGTGCGAAGAAGCCTTCCTGGAGCTTAAGGACAGATTGTGCACTGCTCCCGTCCTGACCCTACCTACTGAGGGTGTAGAGTATGATGTTTACGTGGATGCTTCGCATGTTGGTCTAGGTTGCGTGTTGATGCAAGTTGGAAATGTGATTGCGTATGGGTCAAGGAAATTAAAGACTCACGAGAGAAATTATCTTACGCAGGACCTTGAGTTTGCAGCGGTAATTTATGCGTTGAAGCTGTGGAGGCATCTACTTTATGGGTCTCAGTGCAAGATCTTCACTGATAACAAGAGCCTGAAGTATGTGTTAACGCAGAAGGAGTTAAATCTGCGCCAGCGTCGGTGGCTAGAGTATGTGGCCGATTATGACGTAGAGATCCAATATCATCCAGGCAAGGCCAATGTGGTGGCCGACGCCCTGAGCCGTAAGATGGGAATGATCTTTAACCTCTCCGCCGATCGTTTAGTGGAGGAGTTCCTCCTTATGGATATATCAGTGGGATGCTGTGGCTTGTAGAGTATTTTATCTGTGGCAGAGCCATCTTGGATTTCTTTGACCAGACTGCACCAGAAGGACGATCCGGATCTTCTACACTTATTCACCAGGATCGAGAAGGGGGAGTTGCCATACTTTGCTATCGATGATACAGGTACTTTGAAGTACCACGACAGATTTTGCAACCCCATTGTTGGGGACATTAGGGGTATTGTTTGCAGAGAGGCTCCTGGATCCAGCGTTGCCTACCATCCAGGATCTACGAAGATGTATAGTGACTTAAAGCAAATTGCCTGGTGGTATGGCATGAAAGGTGATATAGCCCGATTTTTTCCTGAGTTTCACACTTGCAAGCGTGTGAAGGCCGATCATGGAAGGCCTGGTGGCAAGTTGACTTCGTTAGAGATCCCGACTTGGAAGTGGGAAAGTATATCTATGGACTTCATCACGGGCTTACCGAAATCCCCAAGGGGATTTGATTCTGTTTGGGTCATAGTGGATAGACTGACGAAGTGTGCTCACTTCGTGCCATATAGGATTGATTACCCGATGAAGAAGATAGAGGAGTTGTACTTGAATGAAGTCATCCGACTGCACGGTGTGCCGGTTAGCATCATTTCCGATCAAGACTCCCGATTTACTTCTCTTTTTTGGCAGAGTCTGCAGGAGGGTTTGGGTACGGATCTGAGGTATTCTACTACTTATCACCCACAGACTAATTGGCAGACGGAGCGGTTGAATCAGATAGTTGAGGATATGATCCGATGCTAAATTTTAGACCACGGTGGAGAGTGGGATGAGCGGCTGCGACTTATGGAATTTGCATACAACAACAGTTATCAGGAAAGCTTGGAGATGGCTCCTTTTGAAGCCTTGTATGGGAGGCACTGCAGAACACCGTTGTTTTGGGCTGAGGCTGGTGAGAGGCTTTTGTTGGGTCCAGATGCTCTTGAGGAAATGGAAGTCGCAGTGAAGCTTATTCGTGCGAAGCTTCGTATAGCTCAGGATAGATACGAGAAGAACGCCACTCGGCGTAGGTCTGACTTGGAGTTTTCTGTAGGGGACCTTGTATTTCTTAAGGTTTCCTCGATGGTGGGTGTAAAGAGGTTTGGTAAGAATCGGAAATTGGACCCGAGGTATGTGGGTCCGTTTAAGATTTTGGAGCGGATTGGCGTGTTAGCTTATATATTGGAATTGCCAGCAAGCTTCCCAGGTGTTCATAATGTTTTCCATGTTAGTCAATTGCGGAAGTGTGTGCGCAGCAGTGGGCAAGTCTTGGACGTTGTGCCCCAGTTGGAGCCCAACCTCTCTTTTATTGATGTGTCGGTCCGTATTTTGGATACTAAAGATCGAGTGCTGCGAAAGAAGTCCTTCCCGATGGTAAAAGTTCTATGGAAGAATCAGGGTTTGGAAAGCGCAACTTGGGAGTTAGAGTCGACTATGAGGGAGGCTCCCCCTCAACTGTTTCCCTGATTAGTTTGGTTTGTTTCCTTCTTGTAATGTTTGGTTTATTACTTTCCTTCTATAGCAGAAGTGTCGTGCGTAAAGTTTCGGGACGAAACATTCTTTTATGGGGGGTGACTGTAACGCCCCCGATTTTTTCTACGATTATTTAATTCTCGTTTGGCATTACGTCGACGCTTTTTCTTGGCTTGTGCCATATGGGGAGTGTGGTTTAGCTTCTTAGAACTTAGTGGCCTATTTTGTAGCCTGTTGGCAAGATCTCCCTAGCAAGCCGAGTCGTTTTGGGTGACCCGGTGTGGCCTTTCGGGGGATGCTTGTGTTTTGGATTCGGGTTGGTATAACTTGAGTTATGTTCGTCAAAAGTTAGTTTAGACTTCGCCGTTGCGTTCGTAGCATGGAAATTTAGCTACGGTGCGAATTTCGTCGAATTCCGAGATAGTTTGGTTTTCGCGTCGTTTTGGTTGTGCCATTAGTAAAGCCGAGTAGAAATCCTCTTATCTAAATAAGGGAGCCGACGGTTGGGATTCGGTTTTGCTGAATCGATGCTTTTAAAGCTTATATAAAAGCTCATTTAAGAAGTGGCGGGTCCACTTCTCCTTCCTCCTTCTTCCCGAGACCAAAAGAAGAAAACCGCCTGCTCCTGTTCGCGGAAAAACAGAGGCGGAACGGCGATTAGCCCTAGCTTTTGGACAGTGATTCCGGGGGTGTTCGTTGACGGATTTCGATTCCGAAAGCGGCGTTGTCTTGCTCTCTCTTAGACCTTCGTTTCTACGGTAAGAGATTTGTTTTTCGTAGGGTTTTTAGGAGATTTGGATTCTAGTTTTGGCCTTTTTCCTCCATTAAAGTTCGGGATTTTTGCTATTAGGGTCTTTCTGCTGCTGGTGCCATGTGCAGTTAAGGGAAAGCCGACCAAGCTTCGTCGGAAACTGAGGCAAGTGTTCCTTGCACTTGCTGTTTTGTTTTTCCCCCTCTTAACTACCCGGTTAGCCTTAGGATAGAAGCCAAGTTTTTTCTCTTTTTGTTTGCTTAATACTCTGTGCTTCAGTTTCCCTTTATGAGCCCCCTCCTTGTGTTATTTTTGCTCAACCCGCTGGTTGTTTCACCGCTTAGACTCCATATTTTTTTGTTATGGTTGGGTGCTTTTCCGGGTGGAGCCGAGAGAGAGAGAGAGAGTGTGGGAGGTTTTAGTGGTAGTGCTCTAGTTAGAACAAGTCTTGGTGGGTTCTCGGGATTTGGTGTTGAGTGTGGTGCACACACTCAAAGCAAAAAGCTGCCCGGGCTTGGCGTTGAGTGTCGTGCACACACTCAAAGCCATATTTTGGTTTGTTCCTTTGAGGCTAAGTAGTGAGGTGACTGAGTGAAAAATTCGTCTAAGTCAAAATCGACGGGAATCACTAAGTGATTCTCGCCTATTTCGACGAGTATCGTTAGTGATTCCCGCCGATTCAATGAAAATCAATATTGATTCCCGCCGATTCGATGAGAATCAATATTGATTCCCTCCGATTCGATGAGAATCAATCTAGATTCCCGCCGATTCGATGAGAATCAATCCTGATTCCCGCCGATTCGACGAGAATCAATATGGATTCCCGCCGATTCGACGAGGATCAATCTGGATTCCCGCCGATTTGGCGAGAATCAGTCGGCAATCCCGCCGACCTCTTCCTGTTGGCGTTGGTTTAGGGTTTTCCTGCAGTTTAGTGCTGCGTTGAGTGAGTAGACCTCACTCAATGCATAGCTGTTTTGGCGTTGAGTGAGGTTAGCTCACTCAACGCCACTGCCTCTTTTGCTGAAGGCGTTGAGGGAGTGGACCTCACTCAACGCCATAGCTGTTTTGGCATTGAGTGAGGTTAGCTCACTCAATGCCAGAGCTGTTCTTGCGGAGGGCGTTGAGTGAGTGAACCTCACTCAACACCATGGTTGTTTCTGGCGCTGAGTGAGGCTAACTCACTCAACGCCAAGGTCTTGTTAGGCGTTGAGCGAGTGAGGCTCACTCAACGCCATGCCGTGTTGAGTCATCTCAACCCTTTTTCCACTACCTCGATTTTTGTTCCTGAGTGAATTCCTTGTTTATATTTTGAGTTTCCTTGTCGGCCATGTTTTTCTTTACTAAAGGCCGAATCGTGGGTCGTGGTTAGTAGTGGTGGTTTGGAGCTCTTCATGAGGGAGGTGTTGTGTAATTTAGCCAAGGCCACCCTTATTCTTCTATCTTGCTCCTGGTACAGGTTGGGCAAGGGGGTGGAAGGTCCCTTGTGCTTTCACATGTAGACCCTTGAGCTTGTTGGCTTGGAAATAGTGGTTGGGGGACTGAGTTTGCCTCCAACCCGGATCCATGTTGTTTGTTTTGCTACTACCTTCTCCCACAGCTTAGGGTGTTAGAAGTTTCTTCATTGGTAGATTGCAGCACTTTGGGTGCTTGGTAGCCTAGTAGACCCCGCAGGATGTAGTTTTTGGGCAGGGTTGATGCTGTTTCCTCGCACGTAGTGCATTTCTTGTTGTCATGCTTTGGGCAGTTGTGGCTTTTACTGCTGTGTGTTCTCCTCCTTCATTTATTTCCCCGGTTGACACTTTCATGCTGTTTTCCTTATTTTTCTTGCTGAGGTATTCTTTCTTCTTCTGAATGCCTCAGGTTCTGAGCAGTAGCCAGTTTGGTGGCTACGTTGCGGATGAGTTGCTGGTGGTCTCTTGGGCTTTGGAGGTCCTGTTGCTTTGTTAGTGAGGTAGTTTTTCAGTACTTTTCTTACAGACATACATATTTTACAGTGGGTTCGTGTCAGGTTGTTGGCGCCCACTGGTAGTGTTTACCTTTGTACTAAATATATTACTTTTGCTGCTACCATTTTCTGGAGATAGTCTACTTACTCTAGGGAGGATTTATGCTAGGTTGCTAGTTATTTTTAAACAACAATTATTATTGTAAGTATATTGCGTGATCAGCATGTTTTATAAAAGTAAATCATTATTTTCCAAACAACGTATAAAGATCGTTTTCTTATATATAATATAAATTAAATGTAGAGTCTTGCATAGCGTAAGTGGTCCTCTTAGGGCTCTTATGCACTTCTTAGGATGTCAAACCTGAATAAAGTATTTTTTCGCAGTGCTTAAGTATAGTTTTTAACAATGGACTAGGTGATCCACCGAGCCGAGGGATACGACCTCTAAAATATAACTGATTTTCTAATCATTAAACTCATGAATTTCTTTCATAAAGTATAGTAGAAGGTTTTGCCTGAGCGTCAGTAGTTATCCTCTGCTTGACGTGGCATCATGATGCGTGTTTTTTCATACTCTGATAATTATTTAATTCAGAGAAAATGCGGGTTGTGATAGTGAGTTTTTTCAACACTAGTTCAGTACCTGTAGAACAAGAAGAAGAGCTTGACAGCTCATTGTTAATCATATTTGTTTCATCAAACACTACATTAACTGACTCATCTACAACTTGACTTGTCAAGTTGTATATCCTATAAGCCTTACTATGATTGTTGTACCCAAAAATATCCTCTTATAGGATTTGGCAGCAAACTTTGTTTTATAGGATTTGCCATTGTTGAGCACAAAGCACTTGCTCCCAAAAATTCTGAGATATGCAAGGTTTGGTTTCCTAACCTTGATAATATCAAAGGGAGTCTTATTGTGCCTCTTAGTGATAGAAGCCCTGTTAAGGACATGACAAGTTGTAATTACAGCCTCAACCCAGAAATATTCTGTGAGAGAAGTGTCATTTAGTAGAGTTCAACCATCCTCTATGAGAGTTCTATTCTTCCTCTCAGCTATCCAATTTTGCTGGGGTGTTCTTGTAGAGGAAAACTCTTGCTGAATCCCATGATGTTCACAGATTCTTGTCATGCATTAAGACTGAAACTCAGTCCCATGGTCACTTCTGATTTTAACCACAGTACTGTTCAACTCATTCTGTATTTGCATGATAAATGTCTTGAAGATATCTGGGGTTTCAGACTTTTTCTTCAAAAAGAATTCCCAAACAAATCTGGAAAAGTCATCAACCACTACAAAGGTATAGATCTTCCTATCTAGACTATGAACTTGCATTGGACCAAACAAGTCCATATGCAAGAGGTATAAACACATCACAGAATCTTTAGCCTCAATGCTTTTGAAGGTAGCTTTTGTCTGCTTACCCTTTTGGCATGCAGAGCAAATACCTTCCTTAGAGCATTTCATGATAGGACCCTTCCTAACAAACTCTTTACTATAGAGCTTTCCTATAGTCTTATAATTCAAATGAGCTAGCATCTTGTGCCATTTGACACAATGTGAGGCTTTCTCATTTTCAACTAGACAAATGGGAGAGTCTGATGATAAAAAAAGAAAATTAAGAAAATAGACATTCCCACTCCTAGTACTAGTCAAAGTGACCTTTTGGTCACTTGATCTTCTTATATGACACTTATCCTTGTGGAAAGAAATTAAATAACCAAGATCACATAGTTGGCTTATGCTTATAAGGTTGTGTTGCAACCCTTCCACATAAGCCACTTTTGTGAAAGTGACTAAGCCATTAGTGATCTTACCATAACCTTTGGTGATCCCTCTGTCTGATCCACCAAATATCACTTTAGGTCCATCCTTTATTGGAATGAAATCCTTCAAGATGCACTTTGTTCCAGTCATGTGACCAGAACAACCACGGTCCAAGTACTATATAGGGGTATGGCAACTTGGACTCATCTGCAAGAAATAAATAATTTAACCTTAGGACCCTAATTCTTATTGGGTCCTAGGTGCATTTTAGGCTGAAGATGAATATGCCTGCCTGCAGCTCTTATGACAGGTAAGCCGACATTAGCTCTCTAGACAATATTATTGTGCCAGCAATTAATGGCATAATGACCCACTTTGCCACAACACTAGCACTCATAGATGTTGTACCTTCTTTTAAGGGCTTGTTTAACAGTATTGTTGTCAATAACTCTCAGTCCAGTAGGTACAACAACAACCTTTTTCTTATGTATTCTAGCTACAGCCTGATTTGGGATCTGTCTGACAGCAGAGGTACTTGGGGTATCTTGAACCCTGCCAGTAGCTGCCTTCTTTTCAGAGAGCATGCTCCTGATGGCTTAAGATATGCCCCAGTCTGGTTTGCTGACAGAATTTTCTTTAGTCTGATTGTAGACTGACGGATTTTGAGAAGGAGCTGGTACATCAAACACAAATGGTCCAGGATGAGCCATTTGAATATCTTCATGGGGTGCCTTGTAGGCATTAGCATCCTTGCCATCCTACCACCATAGTGGTGAACAACTTTGTTCTCATTAGTTGATCCACCATTCTCACAGTGACCATAGATGCTCTCTTGGTCATACCTGTTAGATGGTAGCAGCACTCTCCTGAAAAGAATAGAAGTCTTAAAGGCTAGTGGCTGCACTGGAGCTTTGACCTTCCTTTTTGAATTGGCAGCTCCAGTGTTCCCTTTGAATCCTAACCCCTTCTTATCATTTTGGGAGGAGAAGGAATCTATCAAAGGCAACACAGTACATGGATTTGAAAACTTAGCCACTAGATCCTTCTCATTTTGGAGTTTACCTTTAAGATTCTAGATATGATCATTCTTAAAGGTTATGGTGCTCATCTGAATAAAAATAAAGTTCTTCAGCTGGCTAACTTCCCTAGTTTTTTGCTATAGCAAAGTTGCTGTTTCAGAATGCTAAGAAGCAGTAAGCTTTAGAGATGCAATCTCCCGAGCCCACTGTTTTGTCAGCAACTTACTCCTTCTGAATGATTCCAGAAGTTCACCATATCTTTCAATCATTTGATTTTGGTCTTCCTCAGATTCAGAGCCATCTACATATCTTGATGAAGAAGCACTTGAATATAGACCAGTCACATTCTTAAACTTAGATGAAGAGCTGGATGAAAAGTGTACCTTAGATGATCCAGGATGATCTTGACAGAATTCCTTATGTGATCTTGCCATCAGCCTAATGTAGGATTCATCATCCTCTTCTAATTCTGATGAGGAAGACTCAGTCCAGCATTTCTCCCTCTTAGCAATGAAGGTTTTCTCCTTATTGCTTCTCTTGTGCTTATGATTCTTTTCACCAGCCTCTTTCTTCTCAGGACAATCAGCCACAACATGACCTTGCTTGCTACAACAGAAACAAATAATCTTTTTAGAAAAATATTTACTAGGTTTTGGATCATACCTTATCTTTTTGGAAGGTTTCTTCTTATTTCTATGTAGTCCTCTTTGTGCTAGAAGGAAGAGGTACTTTTGCTCCTCCACCCCTTCTTCTTCATCATCTTCATAAATTGCCTTGAGAAAGAAGCAAACTCCTCATCAGACATATTACATCATGATTCCTCTTGATCTGAATCTTCTGACTCAGCCGGCCTTCTTAGGGGAGAAGGATTCTTCTCCTTGATCCTCTTGGAGCTATCTACCTTGAAGGCCATAACAGTTTCTTTGGCCAGGCCTTTGCTAATCTTCTCTTCCTCTTTCCTTGCTGTCAGCTGTATCTCATATGAAAGCAGCTTACCAAATAGTGTGGATGGTGGAGTATCTGCCAGCTTTTCCACTTCTCTAATGAAATATATCTTAGTGTACCAGTCTCTAGTAAGATACCTAAGAAACTTCTCCTTTAGCTCATAATTACTAAAGGCCCTACCATAGGTCTTTAGCTCATTAACTGTCCTGAAGAACCTTTCATAACAGCTAGTTATGGTCTCCACCCCGATCTGTCTGAAAACTTCATACTCCTGATTTAGCATTGACTTATTATCATCTCTCACTTCCTCAGTATCTTCCATGTACACTATCAAGATGGCCCACATTTCCTTTGAGGTCTTGCAGTGCACCAGGTTTTGAAAGGTAGAGTCATCTATGACACTAACTATAATGTTTTGTGCCCTCTTATCCATTGTTGCTAAGATGACTTCATCCTTAGTCATTTCAGTGTACTTCTTTGGAGTCTTAAGATTTGCATCAAGGACAGATGTCTTCATTGGTATGAAGCATCCTTCTTGAACTGTGGTATAGATCCTAGGATCAGATGCTTCCATGAACAATCTGACCTTTCCTTCCATATGCCAAATGTCTCCTTCCTGTAGAGAGGAAGTTTCATGGATCCAAGCTCTTTGTGATTCTATCTGAACCCATTTTAACCTTCTGACAGCTACCCAGGAGATCTACTTAGACAGTTAAGTCTTTTCTTAAGTAACCTCCCTCTAATACCACTTGAAAGTCTTTGATTACAAGGGTAGCTAATCACCGAGAGGTGGGGGGGGGGGGAATAGGTTATTGCAGTCTTTTATAGTTCTTTAAAATCTTCTATGACTTAAGTTCTACTGTGTATACATAAATCAGCTTTCAAGAACAAAATACTCAGTACAGCAAAACACAAGACAAAACACACTAGATTTTATAGTGGTTTCCCAGTGTATGGGTACATCCACTGTCCCTCCCTTCCTTTCTAACAGTATGTTAGACAAGGCTATTCTCCAAAAACTATGGATCCTTAGAGATTAAAACACGATCCCTCCGGATCAGTCAGTCTCCACTGAGACTTACAATACAGGCTCACAGCCCTCCACAAAGTAATCTCCACACTACCAAACACAGGAACAACTGCCCTTAACACAGGCTGGGAGAAAAATCCCCACACAGATCCACACAAGAATCCAATCATAGGCCCACGACCCTAACACATATCTCACAGATCCTTCTCGCATCCTTTATAATTTAGGCTTTACAATAAGATCACACAGATCTCTCATACAGCCTAATCAATCTAGGCCTCAATACAGATCTATCACAGATCCACAGATTTTGAAAGAGGAATGTTGATTCGACTCAAGATAAATTGCTCCCTGAGTCGATTTCTTCCTCGGCTAAGAAAATCTCAGCCCTATCTTCTTCCCAGCAATAAGAAAATTGATCTTCAATGGTCTGTGGCTTGTACTGGAAATTCCTCAGATCTTGATTCTATTCTTGCTGATGAAAGAGGGGAAACGATCTTTAAACAGCTAACCTATAAGGCAGATTGCAATTCCTCTACCTTATTCTTCTGTTTAGTCAGAATCAGGTACATATATCTTCTTATTCTTCTTCGTTTCAGAAAATGATCTTCAGATTTGGCTCAGATTGAATCGTGAAGCAATTTCAGCTAGGGCTTGCCTAGACTGATTCGTCTTCCTCAGAGATATCCTCTGTACTTACTGCAGCAGATGTTGATTGCATCAGCGAACTCAAAAACCCTTCAGATTTATCAATTTGAAGTTCTTGGCTCTGTAATAATGGCGGATGAAGACGACGAAATCCCACTTCTCATTTTCAGAATGAATAAATATTAATCAGAAAAGTTAAATTGATCTCGATCTCATCTGCTATTTATAATCCCGTCGATTTGCGGGATGATTGACACGTGTCCCAGTTTTAACGGCAATTAAAACCTCAGCTTAATCAAATTAAGATTCATTGTAGACTAACGGTAATGTTAATGTCGATTTATAGCATTTAAATAATGAATCTAAAATTCATTGACGTGTTGACTTTGCTGACATCAGCATCATTTTGGACTTAGCAAAATCAAGCATCATTCCAGAAATCCTTAGTTCGACGAACTCAAAACTCAGTTTGACGAACCCAGAGCTCAGCTCGACGAAAAAGTGAAAGCTGAGTTCGACGAACTCTGAACTCTGTTCGATGAAATCAGGACTCAGCGCGACGAAAAGTGGATAAGCAATACTCAACGATTCAGGACTTAGAATTTTCTACAGCTCTACTAGGCGTTGAGTAGCGTTGAGTGAATAGGCCATACTCAACGAATTTGGACTTAGAAATATTTCAGCTCTGTTGAGAGCGTTGAGTGTATATGCCTCACTCAACGCTTTTTGCCTTTGCCATATTCTTCTGACATTTATGCTTAAAAGCGTTGAGAGCATTGAGTGTATAAACTTCACTCAATGCTTTTATACTTAGCCTGATTTTCAGCAATCTTGCCTTCTTGCTGAAGTTTGGCGTTGAGTGGGTTAAGTGAACTAGCTTCACTCAACGATTCTGGACTTAGCCGAATTCTTGTTTCTTCACAGGAAGACTAGACTTAAAGCCTTTTGACTTGGTGTTGAGTGAATAAGCTTCACTCAACGCTTCTGTACTTAATCGAATTTCTGTCTCCTTATACTTTGGCGTTAACATAATATCCTTGACTCAACAATTCTGGCCATATGACGTTGAGTGAGTTGAGCTCACTCAACGCCTATTGACTTAGGCACATTTTTGCTCTTTCAATACTGTAAGCTTTGACTGTCAGCCTTCTCTCAGCACTATTTGCTGTATGACGTTGAGTGAGCTTGCCGCACTCAATGTTTCTGGACTTAGGCAATTTTCTGAATTTCCAGCCTATCACTTTGAGTCCACCTATCATTGTCTCTTAAACTATATGTCCAATCATTGTGACAAAGACCAACCTATATGCATGAATTAAACATACATCAAATACAACTATGTGCATAACATTGACCTGTTTGACGTCTTACCAATCTAGGTCATTGGGATCAATGGACCCAACAATGTCTATCCGAGTGGAGGTTGCGAAGAACGTTTGTTCCTTCGCGGCTTAGGGAGATCGGGGGTCTATCTGTGTGGATATGGCGAGTAACCTTTGTTTGTTTACACCTCGGGAGGACCTGGTCCTTCCGGGTGGAGATTGAGAAGAAACTTTGTTCGTTCGTGCCTTAGAAGGACCAGACTCCGTACGTGTGGAGGTGGCAAAACACCTTTTCATTCGCACCTAAGGAAGATCAGTATCCATCCTAGTGGAGGTGGCAGAGATATTAGGTTTCTTTAAAAGGCATATCACATGTGCGCAGTGAAATAAGAAATGAAGAAAACCAAAAGAGAAATGGATATTGCGATGAACATTGATCAAGAAGTAAAAACCACTTTGAATAAAAGTATACCTTGACGGGATTGAGTCGACACCCAACCAAGAAGCTCCACAAGATAGGTTTCTGGCCAGTTACTGAGTCCATGAAAAAACAAATCTGCGGCTCTACAGTGATCCACAAGAATGGGAGAATGACAACACTTCATCAAACAAAATCCAGGAAGGAGAATGCAAAGTACTATATGTCTTCACAGACTACTAGGTCTGCTCCTAAAGAGGCGGCTGCGACTGGCATCGGAGTCGGGATCAGGATCAAACTTCCAGAAATGTTTTCCATCGGTCTTCTTCATCCTCTCAGGATTATATTACAGTACCATAATGAAAAACCCTAAGGCATATTTAATTTATACCCAAAGGAATAAACAAAAGAAACCATCGCTATCGGCAGACCCTTAACTAAAGGAATTCTGCGCGAAATAGATTCATCGAGATGACTCGAGATATCTTGGCAAATCATCGAAATAACACGAGATAGCTAACCAAATTCGTCAAAATGACTCGATAAACATTCATCGAAATGTCTCAGGATTTTTTGACGAATTTGTCGAGATGACTTTGATATATTCGTCGAAATGACACGAGATAAATCAATGAATTCATCGAGATGACTCGATAGTCATTCGTCGAAATGACTCGGTATGATTCGACGAATTTGTTGAGATTACTTTGAAATATTCATAGAAATGATATGAGACAATCCAACGAATTCGTTGAGATGATACGAGATGTCTCGATGAATTCGTTGAGTTGTCTTGGGATAACTTGATGATTTGACTTGAACTTCTCGAATTCCAATTCAGTCAAGTGCTTGGTCCTTCACTCATATCATATATGAGTAATACTAACACAATTAATTCATACAACTTCTCCAAACGCTCTTATATGCGACCCTACATGCTCATATCGCGTTGGCAGTGAAACTACCCGTCTGACCACTTCTAGATCATCATGGTGACACCAATAGTTTCCTACTAGATCTTGAAAGTATCAAACAAAATTTCATAAACAATGAGCGACATCTAGCAATAAATTATTGCTCCCTAAGTAATAAGAGTTTAAAACTCATCAAGCCTTTATGACCAATGTATCAGGGTTGTCATGTCCCTTTGTCCCATACATCCGAGAAGACTCGAGGTATAGACCGTGCCACCCTTATAATTGTTCAATCCAAGTTTCTTGATCTAGAATGGACTTCTAGAAATTGGTGAGCACAATATCATATATTGACTCAACAAGGCATGGTCATGCTGTTAAAATCGAAAATCGGCTTCTGTTTAGTCTGAACCCTTGGGGAAGTGGTGACCGCACACTTACTTTGTGTAACACCCCTATCCGTCACATAGCTTATAACAATAGGTCCGGTCGGGGCCCAACGCCATATACCACGGACAGACCGAAGGGATTCTCATTGAAACCATTCTTCCAATCATAACGTCCTACACAGAGCATCTAGTAGAAGAAATTTATTAAGTTGCAAAAGTAAGAACCCAGCCACAAGCATGAATGTCCACTAACGAATCCAAACAGGAATGAATTACAAAGTACACAAAGTACCGGCCTTATGGTCTTACAAGAGTTCACTAAATTTAAAATAGTGTCTTCCATACTTCGGCTCACAGGCCGGTCATACATGAATTAAACAAGCACACAAAACAAGGCCTCTAAGGGCCAGCTCAGCAATAAGGTCTTTGGCCCACTATTTTCCCCTCGGCTCCGCAACACCTGCAAGCACAATTCACCGCAACGGTGGCAAATAAGAGTAACGGTCAGCTAAAGCTGACCAAATTATAATGATCCCGCCCCAAACTCGGGGCATCGATGCTCCTTCCCTGCACTTATTAGCATAATAAACATTATAGTGAATAAATACAACATCACAGGTGCAGGCACACACGATCGCACACCCCGTACTCTCAGGGCACTTACACGGGGAACCTGGTCAAAACCGAGGTCTCACCACCGTCCCTTGGACGACAATACTCGTGAGCATTTTAGTCTTTCCGTCCGAATCCTAAGACCCTCCATCTATGCCAACAGTAATTTCCATATACTTTAGGTCTCTTTAACCGAACAACACAGAGCGGGTACGGTTCCTCCTAACCCGTTGCTCACACCGCAACGTCAATTTAAGCCATATGCGCGGGTCAAGCTTTCCCGAGTCCCAAAATGATCAAACATGCACATAACCTAGTTATGTTCAAGGCTGTCTCCCAGGCCACAAAGTTGGCAGAAATTCATTTCTGCCCAGTTTTCCGGGTGCACCTTGGAGTTAATCCCCAAGACTCCCTGTTGCAATCTACCGCGTAGAAAACCCGAAAACAACCAAAAGCACGGAGTCTTCTCCGGCTAATCATGCACAATGAGACATCACCGATCTAGACCAACTTGTCCGGGTAGGCTTCACACACCATGCCTATGTCCGTATCTCGATTTCATACTCTACATGCAAACAAGGGGGACTATTCACATCTACCCCAAGGAACGCCACACACTCATCGTACACTCGCGGGAGAGGATTTCCTTATGCAAAAGAAGGAGAGCTTCACATGCTCAAGAAGAGAATCGTTACCCTAGCATTTCTCTTTGGCGCCATGGAAATCTATACGGATGAAAAGCACCGCGATGACTTCGCCTCCGTAGATCAGGACTCGGCTTGCGATTTGGCGCTCCGAATCTCCTCCGGCAACCGGATCTCACTTCCTTATTTTTCCTTACTCTCCCCTCTCTCTAAAACTTTAGAATGAAAAAACCCAAATAGAATTAGGGTTTCTAAGCCCTATTCCCGGGTATATCCCAGCAAGAATAGCCCTGAGCCGTTGGATCACAAAATAAGGAAACCTACGACCACGATTCGCACTTAAAATCCAAAACTTGGGCCAAACATAGCTTACGACACGCCCGTGTCCAAGGCCGTGTGCCTCATTCGACGCCGAAATCGTCGTGTCCCGAAAAGAACACGGGCTCTCGACACGCCCGTGTCAAGCTTGACACACCCGTGTCATCCAGTACACGCCTGTGTAGCTGGGCGTGTTCCTCCATCGACACAGGTCCAGCACCAACCCGAGGAGAACACGGGTATTCGACACGCCCGTGTCAAATTTGACATGCCCGTGTCGGACCCGAACACGCCTGGGCTCAGGCTTTGTCTCTTCCCCAACACAACTCAGCTAACAACCCGAGTAGGACATGACCTGGGATACGCCCGTGTCTCAGGCCGCGTTCACTGTTTGATGATCGTCGACTGCAATTTCGTCGACCACACGACCATCGTCGAACCCGAGAATGACACGCCCCTGGGACACGCCCGTGTCCCAGGTCGTGTGACCTCTACCAAGTCCCAGACTTGGCTCAAAACACCACCCGTCCCACTTTTAAGTTTCTTGGCATTATAGCTCTCTCCCTCTTAAAAGAATTTCGTCCCAAAATTACATACAAGAAAAGATATAAACAAAACTTAAATGGTACCTGAATGGAATAACTCCAGGTACTCCTCAAGCATGGTATGCTCTCGCTCCCACGAGAGCTCCTCCCGACCGCAGTTGTCCCAATGGACCTTGACAATCCTGATTTCCTTGTTATGCAATCGCTTGACTTCTGAGTCAACAATTCGAACGGGCTTGACCTTCGTCGTCAACCCATTATCGACCGGCACTTGATCGACCACAATCACTTACGAAGGCTCTTGCACCGCCTTCCACAGCACTGATATATGGAATACGTCATATAGACCACTTAGCTCCACTGATATATTCAATCGGTAAGCTGCTTCACCAATCCGCTCCAGAACCTCAAACAGTCCAAGGTTCCTCAAGCTTAGCTTCTTCAGGCGCCGTACCCGCGAGACACCCTTGAACGGCTTAATCTTCAAGTACACCCAGTCGCCGACAGCGAACTCCATGTTCCTATTCTTAGCGTTATAGTGCTTAGCTTGCCGGTCCTGAGCAATTAGCAATCTTTCTAGAATCGTTCGAACCAATGACATTGCATCTTCCACTTCTTGCCGCATGTATAGCTTCGACTCACCTGTTTCAACCAAGACAATGACGTGCGACATCTTCTACCATAAAGGGCCTCGAAGGGCGCCATTTGAATACTCTCCTGGTAGCTATTGTTATACGCAAATTCCACCAAATACAGGTGATCTTCCCACTGCTTGCCAAAGTCCAGGACACACATGCAAAGTATGTCTTCCATCGTCCTGTTGAACCTCTCGGTCTGACCATCCGTCTGCGGATGAAAGGCTGTGCTAAACCTCAACTTGGTTCCAAACATTTGCTATACCAACCTCCAGTCATTGGATGTAAACCGCCCATCTCTATCACTCACGATGCTGCGAGGCACACCGTGCAGTCTAACAATGTTATCCACATAAAGTTTTTCCAGTTTCTCCACCGAATCATCCTTCCTATTTGGAATGAAATGTGACACCTTTGTCAACCGATCTACGATCACCCAGATGGCGTCGTTTCTCTTCTGCGACCTTGGCAATCCATGCACAAAGTCCGTTGAGATATCGTCAAACTTCCTCTCCGGAATAGGCAAAGACTTCAAGAAACCCCGTGACTAATGGCACTCTGCCTTCACAAAGGTGCAAGTCTGATATTTAGCCACATATTGTGCCACATTCTTCTTGAGTCCTGGCCACCAGAACAACTTCTTCAGATCTCGGTACATCTTCGTGCTCCCTGGGTGAATCGAGTACTTTGTATGATGTGCCTCGTAAATCAACTCCACCCATAAATTACCTGCGATTGGGATGCACAAACGACTGCCCTCCTTAGTAGTCAATCTTCAACCATAAATTGGGAATTTGACCCATCCAAAAGCGCCTCCATGATTTGCTTCATGCTGCTATCCAAATCTATAGCCTGCCGAATCCGATCAGCCATGTCATACTGAACTTCCGTCCAGTTCAATAGCGCTTTAGCGCTAGTCTGCTTGTCAACACAAGAGATTTCTAATGCCTCCAACTCCCGAATCAACCGCTCGTCATGAACTGACAACCAGTTGGCTTGCGTGGGAGCCCTGCGACTCAACGCATCTAAAACTGCATTGCCTTTCCCGGTCACAAAATGAATTTTGAATGTATAGTCCCCCAGGAACTCCATCCATCTCCGCTGCCTCATATTCAGATCCTTCTGGTCAAACAGGTATTTCAGGCTCTTGTGGTCGGTATAAATATCGACCTTTACGTCGTTCAAATAATGTCTCTACAGCTTCAGAGCAAAAATCACGGCCGCTAACTCCAAGTCGTGGACCGGATAATTTCTCTTATGCACTTTTAGCTGACGCAAGCCATAAGATATAGCACTTCCATACTACAGCAAAATGCTGCCCAAACCACTGCCCGAAGCATCTCTGTAGATCTCAAAGCCTTCGGTCCCACTCGGCGAACTTAGCACTAACGCCGTGGTCAACCGACCATTCAAATCTTTAAAAGCTTGCACGCGCTCCGGCGTCCAAACAAACTTCTGATCTTTCCTTGTCAAAGTCGTGAGAGGTAACACTTTCTGCGAGAAGTTCTCTATGAAGTGCCTGTAGTAGCCGGTAAGCCCCAGAAAACTCTAGACTTCTGCTACCGTAGACAACACAGGCCACTCCCGTATTGCAACTGTCTTCGCCAGATTTACCGAAATCCCTTCTCCACTGACTATGTGACCAAGGAATGCTACTAAGGGCAACAAAAACTCGCATTTAGAGAACTTTGCGTATAGTTCGTTCCTCCTCAGCGTCTCCAAAACCAAATAAAGATGCTTGAAGTGATCCTCTTTGCACTGCGAGTACACCAATATGTCGTCGATAAAGACGATCAGAAAGTGGTCTAAGTACTCCCTTAACATTTTGTTCATCAGATCCATGAACACTGATGGTGCATTAGTCAGCCCGAATGGCATGACCGTAAACTTGAAATGTTCATATCTCGTGCTGAACGCTGTCTTTGGGATGTCACTTTCCCTTATTCTCAACTGATAATTTCTTGACTTGAGATCCAATTTTGAGTACACCGATGACCCGACTAACTGATCAAACAGATCATCAATCCTTGGGATCGGGTACTTGTTCTTTTCCATTAACTTGTTCAGTTCTCTATAATCGATACACAGTCGCAAACTTCTGTCCTTCTTCTTGACAAAGAGGAACGTTGCGCTCCAAGGCGATGAACTTGGATGCACATAACCCTGCTCCAACAACTTTTCAAGTTGAACCTTTAGCTCCGCCATTTCCTTAGGCACCAACCTATAAGGAGAGCGTGGCATAAGTTTGGCACCTGGCACTAGCTCAATCGTGAATTCGATCTCCTGCTGGGGTGGGGCTCCGGAAAGACTTTCTGGGATTACATTAGGGTACTCACACACCACTGGGATGCTACCAAAAGTGGTCTTAGGCTTTACAGCCTCCACTAGCATGAAGAACAGCTCTGCGCCAACACGAACTGCCTTGACCACCTGAAGAGCAGACATTAAGGTCTTGCTCGACCCCTTCAAGCCCGCAAACGTTGTCTCCCGGTCAGCTCCCAACTTGACTTTCTTACGATTGCAATCTATATATGCCTTCTACTCCGAAAGCGAGTCCATACAAAAAATTACGTCGAACTCTACTAGCGACAGTAACGACGTAAGCAAGTCGAACTCCTGACTCCCAATACGAATCTTTATGGCACAAACTCTGTCCACGCACATAGAACACCCATTCAGCAACAACACGTTCAAAACAAAGTCTATATAAACAGTAATAAGCTAACAAACACAAGGTAACATTATTTAAAGATAAATTGCTATAAATTTAAACCGTACCAACCACCGCATCCGCTTGTTTGATGGCCTCCTGCTGGCCAAGATTGTAGACTCTTGGTTGAATCGGAGAATAATGGGATGCGGTTGACTCCACCGCCTTGCAATTTACCTCGTAAGTTGCTCCCTGCTTCCTCTCGGACTTTGGAAGTCCGCTCCAACAGTCACTAGCAAAATGCCCCGGCTTCCTACAAGTAAAGCAAGTGCCCGGGGTTCGGCCTGTGGTCGCTCCTGAAGCACCAGAAGAAGGAGCTGGGCCCGAAGTCCTCTCCTTCTTAAAGAACTTACAATAACCATACTTCGAGGTATTCAGCACCTAAAACTCTGTCTTCTTAACAATGGAGTCTTTCTTTGCCGGCACATTCTTCATATCATTCTCCAAAGACCGGGTCGTGTTGACCAGGGTCAAGAAGCCCTGCGTCATCGGCCCCAAGAGGATTAGTCTTAAGTCATCTCTCAGACTTTCATAGAATCGGTTTATCTTTTGCTGCTCATCAGTGAATGTAGCACTTGCATACCGACCCAAACGTGTAAATTCATGGAGGTACTCATCCACGCTACTCTCTCCCTGCACCAACTTTTGAAACTCATTCTCCAATGCAATCCTGTAAGCCAAGGAGAGGTATCGAGCCAAGAATAGTCTCGAGAATTCTTCTATCGAGACGTCAGTAAGTTGTCTACCCCTTAAATGGTGTAACTCCAAACCTTCACACCACAGTCTTGCGTCGCCATCCAACAAGAAAGTGTCAATAGTGGTCTTCTGCCACTCTTCCGTCTCTATAGCTATCAAGACTCTCTTAACTCTTGAGAGCCAATCCTCCGATTGGGTTGGGGTTCCCGTCCCCGAGAACACTGGAGGATTAAAGCCCATAACATACTTGAGCTATTTCTCCATTGCTCTCCCAGGCATCATTGGCTCCACCACAACCTGCTCCACTCTCCTTGGTTCTGCCGCTTGGAGCAGTACTTGCTCCACAGCAGGGGCAGGCTGCTGCACTTGTCTCGAAGGCTATGCATTAATCATCACAAACACTGCTTCAGCTACCAATCGTATGGTTTCAACCGAAGGAGGTGTTGCTAGCGCATCGTTCGGTGCACTACTTGCATCATAAATTGGACGTTCTGACGGCCCCACTCCACTCCTGGTCACCTATAGTCGTACAAAACACCATTAAGCGACCAAATAATATTACAAAAAGCAATTATAGGAACACGCAGGTTCCTCAAACATGTGTATTTTCATTCCTAAGTGGACATTCATGGGTTCTTTTCAGGTTATAACGATGACGCGCACACATGTGCTCACTACCCCTTAAAGTGAATTCGTTGACGAATTCAGTTAAGCCTGACCGAAACCGGTAGTCTGATACCAAATTGTAACACCCCTATCCGTCACATAGCATATAATAGTAGGTCCGACCCGGGCACGACGCCATATACCACGGAAAGATCGAAGGGTTACTCATTGAAACCATTCTTCTAATCGTATGTCCTACACAGAGCATCTAGCAGAAGAAATTTATTAAGTTGCAAAAGTAAGAACCCAGCCACAAGCATGAATGTCCACTAACGAACTCAAACAGTAATGAATTACAAAGTATACAAAGTACCAGACTTTTGGCCTTACAAGAGTTCACCAAATTTAAAACAGTGTCTTCCATACTTTGGCTCGTAGGCCGGTCACACATGAATTAAACAAGTAAACAAAACAAGGCCTTCAAGGGCCAGCTCAGCAACAAGGGCTTTGGCCCGCTATTTGTCACTCGGCTCCGCAATACATGTAAGCACAATTCACCGAAACGGTGGCAAACAAGAGTAACGGTCAGCTAAAGCTGACAAAATTATAACGATCCCGTCCCCAAACTTGGGGAGGCGATGCTACTTCACTGCACTTATTAACATAATAAGCATTATAGTGAATAAACACAACATCACAGGTGCAGGCACACACGACCGCATACCCCATGCTCTCAGGGCACTTACACGGTGAACCCGGTCAAAACCGCGGTCTCACCACCGTCCCTTGGACGGCAATACTAGTGAGCATTTTAGTCTTTCAGGCCTAAGACTAAGACCCTCCATCTATGCCAACGGTAAGTTCCATGTACTTTAGGTCTCTTTAACCGAACGACACAGAGCGGGTACGGTTCCTCCTAACCTATTGCTCACACCGCAACGTCAATTTAAGCCAAATGCGCGGGTCAAGCTTCCCCGAGTCCCAAAACGATCAAACATGCACATAACCTAGTTATGTTCAAGGCTGGCTCCCAGGCCACCAAGTTGGCAGAAATGCGTTTCCGCCCAGTTTTCCGGGTGCACCTTGGAGTTAATCCCCAAGACTCCCTATTGCAGTCTACCGCGTAGAAAACACGAAAACAACCAAAGGCACGGAGTCTTCTCCGGCTAATCATGCACAATGAAACATCACCAATCCATACCAACTTGTCAGGGTAGGCTTCACGCACCAAGCCTATGTCTGTATCTCTCGATTTCAGACTCTACATGCAAACAAGTGGAACTATTCACATCTACCCCAAGAAACGTCGCACACTCACCGCACACTCGCGGGAGCGGGTTTCCTTATGCAAAAGAAGAAGAGCTTCACATGATCAAGAAGAGAATTGTTACCCTAGCATTTCTCTTCGGGGCCATGGAAATCTATACGGATGAAAAGCACCGTGATGACCTCGCCACCATAGATCTGGACTCAGCTTGCGATTTGGCTCTCCGAATCTCCTCCAGCAACTGGATCTCACTTCCTTTTTCTTCCTTACTATCCCCTCTCTCTAGAACATTATAAAGAGAAAACCAAAATAGAATGAGGGTTTCTAAGACCTATTCCCAGGTATATCCCAACAAGAAAAGCCCTGAGCTGTTGGATCCCAAAATAAGGAAACAGACGGCCACGATTCGCACATAAAATCCAAAACCTGTGCCAAACATGGCTTGCGACACGCCCGTATCCAAGGCTGTGTGCCTCATTCAATGCCAAAACCGTTGCGTACCGAAAAAAACACGGGCTCTCGACACGCCAGTATCAAGCTTGACACGCCCGTGTCATCCAGTACACGCCCGTGTAGTTGGGTGAGTTCCTCCATCGACAAAGGTCCAACAAAAACCCGAGGAGAACACGGGTATTCGACATGCTCGTGTCGAATTTGACACACCCGTGTCAGACCCGAACACGCCTGGGCTTAGGCCTTGTCTCTCCCCCGACACAACTCGGCTAATAACCCGAGTAGGACATGTCCTGGGACTTGCCCGTGTCTCAGGCCGTGTTCGTTGTTCGACAACCATCGACTGCAATTTCGTCGACCACACGACCATCGTCAAACCTAAGCATGACACGCCCCTGGGACACGACCGTGTCCCAGGCCATGTGACCTCTACCAAGTCCCAGACTTGGCTCAAAATTCCACCCGTCCCTCTTTTGAGTTTCGGGGCGTTACACTTTGCCTAGAAAACTTGGCTAACCAAATACTTAGAGCTTGAAATAGACCCAAGGCTCCAGTGTAACATCCCATTTCCGGATAGACCCCTAGGAGTCGTTTGGACGTGTCAGAACCCCAGGAAGCACATAAAATTGAAATAAATCGACCGAGTTTTCGGGTCACGGGTTGGTCACGCCCGTGACCGACCCGTCACGCCCGTGACCTGGCGTGACTTCTTCGACGATCGTCGATCTCCGTGAGACGATCGTCGAACGTACAGCCTGGGCATGTCACGCCCGTGACCAAGGTGTCACGCCCGTGACCAAGGGGCGTGACTCCTTCGACGAGCGTCGATCCCCGTAAAACGTTCGTCGAAGTTGAACTCGGGCCTATCACGCCCGTGACATAAGTGTCACGCCCGTGACCTAGGGCGTGACCAGCCTTCGACGACCGTCGATCCCAGTTCGACGATCGTCGACCTCAAAATTGCCATTCAGGCCTGTCACGCCCGTGACAAAGGGTGTCACGCCCGTGACCTAGGGCGTGACCACCATTCGACGACCGTCGATCTCAAATCGACGATCGTCGACCCATAACTAATCACCCGAGCCTGTCATGCCCGTGACCCAAGGTGTCACGCCCGTGACCATCCATCGACGATCGTCGATCTTAGTTCGACGATCGTCGAACCTAGAATTGGCTATCCGGGCCTGTCACGCCCGTGACCTATGTGTCACACCCGTGACATTGGCCGAAACGACGGTTCAGGCCCGAAATTATTCTAACACGCGTGGT
Source organism: Platanthera zijinensis (assembly GCA_039513925.1). Lineage (NCBI taxonomy): Eukaryota > Viridiplantae > Streptophyta > Magnoliopsida > Asparagales > Orchidaceae > Platanthera > Platanthera zijinensis. Next base: position 168,156,095 of record CM077078.1, on the reverse strand, counting down.
AATAAATGCGGGTGTGGGAAGTTACACCAGGAGTATTTATGGGCCGTTTCCTTCCTTAATTATTTAAATAAATAAGGAAAATGTTGGTCCAATAGGAAATCACCACCTGGCGAACACCTCTTCGTTTTCCAGCGTTTCAACGGCCCTGCATCATAACCGAAGCGTTAAGGGGAGGAGCCTTCATGGCCATTAAGGCTTTACCCATTCACCTTCCCACTTTATGACTTATAAAAGCTCACCTGGAGCAAAAGGAGAAGGTTACACGCTCAAGTAATCGGATCAGATCCTTGTTCTTGCTGTAGGAGAAGTTCAGCAACGCCACCACCGCGCCATGGCACCCCGTCGTTCTTCTCGCCTTCAAACCGCGAACAAGGTCCTCCTCTGCTCCTTCTCTTTCATGGGTAGATCTTAGGATTCTTAGAAAGGAGGTTGGCGCTCAACGGAGCCAGACCCATCTCTCGTTTTCATGGAAAAACCATGAAAAAAGTATTTTTGAGTTCGCCGGAAACCGCCACCTCCGGCGGCCAAACCACCGCCGACCGATAGCCGTCGCCTCAACGGAGGTGGTGGTGGTGGTGGCTGGCTGGCCAGGGAAGTGACCGAACGGCCGGCGACGGATCACGGAATGCTTACAGGAAAAATGGTTTTCTGTCTGTTTTCGGGTTCATGAAGAAGATGAAAAGTAGAATCAATATTATAACACATAGATTATTATATATTACATAATGGAAAAATAGAATATTTGAATATATTTTGAGGCTGCAAAACGAGGCACTTAGAGGCCGAATTAGGAAAAATGATCAGTCACAAAAGTTGTAGCCCTCTGGGTCTACTTTAATTTAAAATTGATTTTATTCAATTTGGGTGAGTGGTTTGACCACAGCACTCATTTTGGTGGGATCAAGACCTAGGTTAACCAGAAATTGAAATGGTTGCCCACGGTTCATAACTTGTCCAAATGACTTGAAATTTGGGCTGGAGGTCTATAATATGTATATCAAGAGGCTGTCCAAAAATGAGAATTTTTGGAGAACTTGTGCCTAAAGTTTTGTAAAATTTTAATAAACATTATAAAATTAATTAGGAGATGAAATTAAGTCCAAACTCCCCCAAATTTTGGGTGGTGGTCCCTGGCATCAATGTTAAGATCCGTACAAAATTTCAACTCAATTGGTCGAGTTTTGAATAGGGAAGTATCAAGTCCTAGATAGGTCTTGGTGAGGGGTACTTTGGGGAAAAGTACAATTGGAAATGGAGTGGACAAATCTCCTCAAAAGAGGCTGAAGTTGTGGCCACTGATTTGTTAAGTCTATGTCTACCCTCTTGGGTAACATGGTGTGGATTAGGGTGGATTTTACCCTAAGAGATCGGCTCAAACCCAGTGTGTGGTAGTTTGAGGTTGTGAAGGACATAGGAGCAAAAGCTCTTGTATGCCCTTGAAATTTGGAGGAGAGGGGGATGATATGATGAAAACCCTCTGGTTGAAATAGTGAAGGAATTGGAGGTAATTAGGTACCTCGAAAGTTGAGATTTCGGTTTAGGATAAAAATGTAATTTAGTTATTTTAAGCACTAAATCTAATCCAAAAATTATGAAACTCGGGCAGAGGGAGTTTTAGGATGTTTTAGACTTATAGTAATTTTTCTGGAATTTTATGATTAATAAATATTATACTCCATGTGTTAAATGATTATTAGCCCGATTATTGTTTCAATTATTTGGAAGTTTTAAATTAATTATATTCAGTTAAAATTCTGGATTTAGTTCTTGACTAGCAGAATATTGATCCCTGAATTTTTATAGAATTTTATGTTGAGAAATTTTAGAGGTTCATTCTCAATGTTTCAATATGGGCTTTTGAGCATAAAAATAAATTAGGGCTTGTACAATCGCTGGAAAATTATCATAATTGGAACTTAAGGTTTTTAGGCTCTTTTATATCACTGGGAATTATTCGGAACTTTTTAGAGTTACTGTTATGGCACTTCATTCACAAAGCATGTTAGGTTGTAATTTAGTATTTGATTTATTATGATTTAATTACCAGCAAGAAAATTATGGGATTTTGTCAAAGTTATTTTCAGGATAAAACCAGCACCCTGTATTTTATTTGAATTATTTGGAGGACAAATTAAGGTAGCTTATTCATTAAGCTTGGAATAACTGAAATAATGATTAAATAAGTTTAGACCCTTGAAAATCATTGTAAAACTATCAAACTTTGGAAACTTGATATTTAGGCCTACTATTATTTATCTCAATTTTGTGATAGCTGGAATCAACTAGAATGTTATACCTCATGTTCAAATGATGATATTAGACACTTAAGAATAAATAAATAAGTTCTCGGATTTATTAGGAAAATTCCAATATTTTGGATTTAGGCAAATCTTGTTAGGATAGACCCTCGATAAATAATTTAGGGCAGTTGGATGAGTAATGGATCATTGCATAACCGGTCCGACATGTAGCCTAGGTCGGTCTGCATATAGCAATTTGTGAAATGCAATAGGACACGATCTGAGGAAGTCATTGGAGTTAAACATTTTGTCTGGGTGGACAATTGTGGTGGAAATTACAATAGGAAGATATAAAGAGTAGTGAGTAGTGGTGATAGCTAGAGTTAAGGGGTGCTCGGGTTCGACGAAAGATCGTCTTCCCCGAAGAGTGGAAGGTTTAAAAATCACCCTAGGATTGTCTATCGTAATGTGAGAAGGGAATGGGTTAAGGGAGATCAACCAATAACAATAAGTGCCTTGCGAAAGGGAACTTCGGGCCGTAATGCCGCCGTCTTGGTTCCTAGTGCCCCTTGAGAGCCCTTCACGGGGAATACCGGGGGCAGTCCTGGGCTAACATAAACTGTAATAACAAACCGACAAGAGTAACTTAGTAACTAGGGTTGCACTCTTCACAAACACTGTTGGCACAGGAAGATTGATGAGTGCTTCGGCTCGGTTGGTTTGGAGACGGACGTTTTGGTCCGGGGAGCTTCGGCTCGGTTTTTGTGTGTTTACGATTAAACTTGCATGTACATAAAATAGGAAAAATTAAGGTGGTGGGTCTTTCGATATCGGGGAGTTCGATTGCACCGACACTGATATCGTTGACTCGGCGAGGTGGTTAGCACTTAGCCAACAGAAGTCCGGTGCGCCAGCCGGCAAGAGTACGCAGGCGTCCGCTTAGTGCACCAAGCGTTGAGGCGTACGATAGGTCAGACCAGTGGTGCTTTTACTGGTTTTGAGGTGGGCGAGGCCCAACCCACCGCTTCCGTCTGCCACTACGGAGGTATCCTGGGAGGTAACGGCTCCGAAAGGGGGAACTAAAGGTCTGTGTGCACAGAGTCGGGTGTGTGAGTTGCACTTGCATGTTTCATCAAACCCACTAGCATGTCATGGCATAATCGATTCATTTAACCCTGACACCTAAAGTATAAGTGGTATGGGACGCTTATACATTAGGACCTGCAAAACGACCCCTTGGTCTATAAGCTTGTGTGGGCAAGTTTATAAATCAAAGGTTAATTTCAATATATAACAACCATTGCTGTTTGATAACCGACACCCCAAGGTATAAGTGGTATGGGACACTTATACGATGAGAGCCTTGCAAAATATCCCTTTTGCTTATGTGTTCTCGCATAAGTGAAGGTTTAAATTCATATAATTGCTTTTCTTACTGCTAGACCTATTATAACATTCATATTAACTACTCACCGAATACAACTTGCTAGATTAAGTCCACTGTCACCTGTTTACTTTTATTCTCCACAAATATGTCCTTCCCTTTCTTCCTCTCCACTCGGTACCTAGGAGCCATGGGGGAAGGGGTAGGGGATGATAGGGCTTAGTCTTTATGACTAACGGTTTTCGAACCGCATCATTTAGGGGATCGTGGAGCCCAGCATGGAGGAGCAGCCCCAGAGATCAGTGCGCTTGGAGATGGGGCAGTCTAGCTCCGGGGTTCATACAGCCGGGACCGTGAGTCTCGACCTTGAGTAGTTTCTGTTTCAGCTTCCGCATGAGTGATATTGTAGTGAGGTCATGATGTATCGGGCATAAGCCCGCATTTATAGTACTCTGATGTTTTCTGTGGACACTCCCTTCGTGGAGATTTTTATTATATATGTGTGATTTTTTATTGTGGACTGCTTTGCGCTTACTTTTATATTATGCTACTTTTCTGCGATCGATTTGGCCGGCAGAATCGGCGCCTTGTGGTGATGACCCTTTAGGACGTGAAGGTGTCACCGCAAAGCGGCGATTCTGGGCCTAAGACCCCGGGTTTGAAAAAGAAAAAAAAGGGGGTCTTACAAGTGGTATCAGAGGAAACATCGATCAGAAGGAAGTAGCAGTCCACAAACCCTGGGTCACCCCCGCTCGAGTTTAGTTTGGGGACAAACTAAGCAGCGGAAGCAGTGGTGTGCCCATATGGGGATCACATATAAATTGTCCACCTTTATGTAATATTTGAACGTTTTCTCAGCGTGTGTTTTTGTTACGCAGCCTCCAGCACGGACTACGCCACAATGTGGAGTTCAACAGGCTCAGGATGTTGCACCACCCCCACCGGCCCCCACTCCTTTCCTTCAGTCAGACATGGGACAGACCCTGACTGCCATCCTGGAGGCCTTCAGGGCCCAGCAGGTTCCGGCCCCGCAGCCGAATCCGGGGGCCAACTGGCTGAGCATCTTCCGGGGTCTTTCTCCCCCGTCCTATTTGGGGACAGAGTCGGCTGTTCGGACGAAAGAGTGGCTAGATATCATGTACGAGATGCTGACCGGGATACGGTGTCCCTGGGAGGAGAGGGTGGCTCTGGTTGTCTCTTGCCTGGAGTCCCACGCAAAGAGGTGGTGGAAGACGCTGTTGGACACGACATTTACTGATAGGGAGGTTGCGGAGGTTACTTGGGAGGAGTTCAGGGCCGCACTGCTGGAGCATTTCGTTCCGCAGTCGGCTAGGGATGATTTGGAGGAGCGGTTCTTACAGTTGAAGCAGGGCACCCGGACCGTGGTGGAGTACCATCGAGAGTTCGACCATCTGGCACGATACGCAGATTCCTACCAGCTGGACGAGGCAGGGTATATCAGGAGGTTCTATAAGGGCCTGCGGGAGGACTTGAGGGAGGCTCTGTTGTTTGTATCTGACGGGCCCATCTCCCGGATTTTGGAGATGTCCAAAAGGATTGAGGCAGATTGGCACGCCACCCGGAGTCGGAAACGGCCAGCAGAGGATCAGGGACGGAGAGGCAGAAATGACCAGCGGCGAAGTGCTGTATCAGAGGGGAGGAGGACAGAGGACTAGCCTCGTCAGGATATGAGGCAGGAGCCGAGGGAACATGTCGTATTAGCCCCTCCCCCTCTTCGGATGCAAGAGATGCCGAGACCCGGGGGAATGATGTATCCCCCACCAGAGTGTTTTCTTTGTCATCAGATTGGGCACATTCGGAGGAACTGCCCCATGAGGGGGGCACCACCTCCAGCACATCAGGGCGGCCCACCAGCTCAGCATTACGGAGGCCGAGGACGCGGCCGCGGCCGAGGATACCAGGGGGAAGATCATAGACAAGGAAGAGAGCAGGTATATGCTTTGGACCTTGCGCAGCCTCGAAATCCGGAGCAGGTCATCGCAGGTACGCTGCAATGTTTCTTTATTTTCATAGAATTTCCCTTTAAGTTGTTAAAACTCAGAACTGCACTAGATAGATTAACAAGGAAAGAAAACTCTTTATAGAACCCTAAGATATTTAATCACCCCAGGTATAGTCTTCATCAGCGGCAAGCCGGCCCGCACGCTGTTCGATACTGGAGCTACTCACTCCTTTGTGTCAGAGACGTTCGTGGAAGGACTGGAAGGTGTGGAGCGGTTCACAGGATCGAGGATGAGGGTGCGACTACCGGATGGATCCGAGCTCCTTACCACGGATCACTGCAATATGGAGGCGGAAATTGGTGGAAAGGCATTCGAGGCTCCAGCGATGATTTTGAGGCTGACTGACTACGACCTGATCCTGGGCATGGTATGGCTGCACTGGAACCATGCCCAGATTGACTGCCAGGCGAAGAGGATCACCGTGAGACACGGGGACTCTTTCATTACCATCGAAGGTATAAGACCTGTCTTTCGTATACTCTTATCTTCGGTACAGGCTATTAAGGCCCATCTGCAGGGAGAGGAGGTCTATCAGATTCTATTTGAGATGGCGGAGGTCAAGGAGTCGGTGATAGACATCCCGGTGGTGCGAGATTTCGCTGACATCTTTCCTGAGAAACTGCCGGGACTACCTCCACACTGAGAGCAGGATTTTCAGATACAGCTTGTGCCGGGGGCCAAGCCGGCATCTAGAGCCCCTTATCGAATGGCCCCAAAGGAGTTGGCAGAGTTTCGTACTCAGTTGCAGGAATTGGTTGAGGCAGGCTTTGTTAGACCGAGTTCCTCGCCATGGGGAGCACCTGTCCTATTCGTGAAGAAGAAGGATGGGAAACTCCGCCTGTGCATCGATTATCGAGCACTAAACAGGCTGACCGTCCGGAATACCTATCCGCTCCCATGGATAGACGAATTGTTTGACCAGCTGGAGGGAGCCCATTATTTCTCGAAGCTGGACTTGAGGTCAGGATACTACCAGCTACGGATCCAGGAGGAGGATATCCCGAAGACGGCCTTCAGTAGCAGATATGACCTGTATGAGTTCACCGTGATGCCCTTCGGGCTCACGAATGCTCCGTCGGCGTTCATGAGTCTCATGAACCGGGTTTTCGAGGCCTACTTGGATGTGTTCGTCATAGTATTCATAGACGACATCCTGATCTACTCTAGGACGGAGGAGGAGCACACTCGGCATCTGGCACTGACTTTGGAGAGGTTGCGGGAGCATCGCCTTTATGCAAAATTCAGCAAGTGTCAGTTTTGGTTGAAGGAGGTGGCCTTCCTAGGCCACATTATCAGCGGAGCCGGGTTAGCAGTGGATCCGGCAAAGATTCAGGCAGTTCGAGATTGGCCGCAGTTGAAGACAGCCACCGATGTACGAAGTTTCTTGGGACTTGCCGGTTACTACCGGAAGTTCGTGGAGGGGTTCTCTCAGATTGCCCTCCCTCTTACATCGTTGACGAAGAAGGAGGCACCTTTTGTTTGGACCCCGCAGTGCCAGGCGGCTTTCCAGGAGCTGAAGGACCGACTCATCTCGGCCCCTATTCTGGCCCTTCCATCTGGAAAGGAAGGATTCCAGGTGTATACCGACGCATCATACCAGGGAACGGGAGCAGTGCTGATGCAGAATGGACATGTCATAGCATATGCCTCCCGCCAGCTGAAGACCCATGATAGGAACTACCCGGTGCACGACCTCGAGATGGGAGCGGTCGTTTTTGCTCTGAAGGTCTGGCATCATTATCTTTATGGAGTCCACTGCGATATCTTCTCCGATCACAAGAACTTGAAATACGTGGACACGCAGAAGGAGCTGAATATCAGGCAGAGGCGCTGGGTGGAGTTCTTAGCAGATTACCAGTATGAGATGCATTACCATCCAGGGAAGGCAAACGTGGTGGCCGACGCGTTGAGTCGGAGAGCGGCCACTTCCGAAGCTGGGCCCTAGGTTATGTCCATGGAGCTAGTCCGGTCATTCAGAGATATGCAGATATCCCTAGTGTCCGAGGATGACCCAGTTCTGTATAGGGAGTATCTGGCATCGATGGTGGCCATAGATGATATTCGGGATCGCATTCGGGACGGACAGAGGACAGATGCGTGGGCAGAGCCGATGTTCCGAGCTTTGGAGGAAGGTTCGACAGGAGATTATTCCCTGAGAGATGGATTGCTACATTTCAGAGGCAGAGTATATATACCCGCAGGTGGCCAGATCCGAGAGGATATTATGATGGAGGCGCATTGCAGCCGGTACTCTGTGCACCCGGGGATCACAAAGATGACCGCTGATCTGAAGAAGACGATGTTTTGGTCGGGCATGAAGAAGGACATTACGTACTTCGTGACCCATTGCGAGGCATGTCAGTTGGTGAAGGCGGAGTGCAGGAACCCCACAGGATTGCTGCAGCCACTTCCGGTGCCGGATTGGAAGTTCGATGATATAGCTATGGATTTTATACATGGTCTTCCCCGGTCTCGGACGGAGAATGACTCGATCTGGGTGATTGTCGATCGGTTGACGAAGGTGGCCCGCTTTGTACCGATCAGGAAGGATGACTCGGTGGGAGTGCTGGTACGGAAGTTTGTGGAGCAGTATGTCCGATATCATGGCGTGCCCCGGACGATAGTGTCAGACCGCGATGGACGGTTTACATCCAGGGAGTGGCGATCAGTGCAGGCATACCTGGGCACCCGTTTGACTTTTAGCACGGCCTTCCACCCTCAGACGGACGGGCAGACAGAGCGCACCAACAGGACGTTAGAGGATCTACTACGACTGTGTATACTGGACCGAGGGGAGCCGTGGGAGAAGATGTTACCGTTGGTCGAGTTCTCCTACAATAATAGCTACCAGTCCAGCATCAGGATGGCGCCTTATGAAGCCTTGTATGGACGAAAATGTAGGACCCCGCTTTCTTGGGTTCAGGACGAGGATCCGAAGCTGCTGGGATCGGATTTCGTTGAAGACACCGAGGCTCAGGTGAGACTGATCAGAGATAGGATGTTGGAGGCGCAGAGCAGACAGGCTAAATACTATGACGCCCGACATCGTCAGGTGGAGTTTCGGGTAGGGGATCGAGTGTTCTTGAAGATCCGGCCCATGCATGGAGTCTCTCGGGTGCGCGGTCGGAGGAAGAAACTCAGCCCTAGGTATATGGGCCCTTACCGGATCCTGGAGCGGATCGGACCCCTAGCCTACAGGCTAGAGTTGCCACCAGAGCTGGTAGCTCTACACGACGTCTTCCACATTTCTTCGCTGAGAAGGGCTCTACTACGCCCGGAACAGCGGATTTTGACCACCGAAGGGCCGGTAGCTTCAGACCGATCTGTTCACTTGGAGCCGGTTCGGATCGACGACAAAGGAGTACGGGTCTTGCGCCGCAAGAAGATCCCCTTAGTCAAGGTTCTGTGGAGAAATCACGGTCAGGAGGAGCACACCTGGGAACCGCAGGACCTGATGAGGCAAAGATACCCGGAGTTGTTCAGTCAGGTATATCTCACCACCTCTCGGTATTATATAGATTGCCTTCTTGTTTTGAACGGTTAAGACTAGATAAGAAAAATTCAGGACCTAGGCATGCGCGCTCAATCAGAAAGGTAGGGGCTAATCTTTTGTTTATTGGGGAGATTGTCTTCGTTTATCAAACGAATAGTCGCCTAAACCCAATAGAAAGATCGTATGGGATGTTACAAGTTTGATTTATTCCGATAGAAATCCCCGTAGGCTCAACCTCAATTTCGGGGACGAAATTTTTGTTTTGTTTATTGGTATTTGTAACATCCCATTTCCGGATAGACCCCTAGGAGTCGTTTGGGCGTGTCAGAACCCTAGGAAGCACATAAAATTGAAATAAATCGACCGAGTTTTCGGGTCACGGTTGGTCACGCCCGTGACCGACCCGTCACGCCCGTGACCTGGCGTGACTTCTTCGACGATCGTCGATCTCTGTGAGACGATCGTCGAACGTGCAGCCTGGGCATGTCATGCCCGTGACCAAGGTGTCACGCCCGTGACCAAGGGGCGTGACTCCTTCGACGAGCGTCGATCCCCGTAAAACGTTCGTCGAAGTTGAACTCGGGCCTGTCACGCCCGTGACATAAGTGTCACGCCCGTGACCTAGGGCGTGACCAGCCTTCGACGACCGTTGATCCCAGTTCGACGATCGTCGACCTCAAAATTGTCGTTCGGGCCTGTCACGCCCGTGACAAAGGGTGTCACGCCCGTGACCTAGGGCGTGACCACCATTCGATGACCGTCGATCTCAAATCGACGATCGTCGACCCATAACTAATCACCCGAGCCTGTCACGCCCGTGACCCAAGGTGTCACGCCCGTGACCATCCATCGACGATTGTCGATCTCAGTTCGACGATCGTCGAACCCAGAATTGGCTATCCGGGCCTGTCACGCCCGTGACCTATGTGTCACGCCCGTGACATTGGCCGAAACGACGGTTCAGGCCCGAAATTATTCTAACACGCGTGGTAATAAATGCGGGTGTGGGAAGTTACACCAGGAGTATTTATGGGCCGTTTCCTTCCTTAATTATTTAAAAAAATAAGGAAAATGTTGGTCCAATAGGAAATCACCACCTGGCGAACACCTCTTCATTTTCCAGCGTTTCAACGGCCCTGCATCATAACCGAAGCGTTAAGGGGAGGAGCCTTCATGGCCATTAAGGCTTTACCCATTCACCTTCCCACTTTCTGACTTATAAAAGCCCACCTGGAGCAAGAGGAGAAGGTTACACGCTCAAGTAATCGGATCAGATCCTTGTTCTTGCTGTAGGAGAAGTTCAGCAACGCCACCACCGCGCCATGGCACCCCGTCGTTCTTCTCGCCTTCAAACCGCGAACAAGGTCCTCCTCTGCTCCTTCTCTTTCATGGGTAGATCTTAGGATTCTTAGAAAGGAGGTTCGCGCTCAACGGAGCCGGACCCATCTCTCGTTTTCATGGAAAAACCCTGAAAAAAGTATTTTTGAGTTCGCCGGAAACCGCCACCTCCGGCGGCCAAACCACCGCCGACCGATAGCCGTCGCCTCAATGGAGGTGGTGGTGGTGGCTGGCCAGGGAAGTGTCCGAACGGCCGGCGACGGATCACGGAATGCTTACAGGAAAAATGGTTTTCTGTCTGTTTTCGGGTTCATGAAGAAGATGAACAGTAGAATCAATATTATAACACATAGATTATTATATATTACATAATGGAAAAATAGATTATTTGAATATATTTTGAGGCTGCAAAACGGGGCACTTAGAGGCCGAATTAGGAAAAATGACCAGTCACAAAAGTTGTAGCCCTCTGGGTCTACTTTAATTTAAAATTGATTTTATTCAATTTGGGTGAGTGGTTTGACCACAGAACTCATTTTGGTGGGATCAAGACCTAGGTTAACCAGAAATTGAAATGGTTTCCCACGGTTCATAACATGTCCAAATGACTTGAAATATGGGCTGGATGTCTATAATATGTATATCGAGAGGCTGTCCAAAAATTAGAATTTTTGGAGAACTTGTGCCTAAAGTTTTTGTAAAATTTTAATAAACATTAAAAAATTAATTAGGAGATGAAATTAAGTCAAACTCCCCCAAATTTTGGGTGGTGGTCCCTGGCATCAATGTTAAGATCTGTACAAAATTTCAACTCAATTGGTCGAGTTTTGAATAGGGAAGTATCAAGTCCTAGATAGGTCTTGGTGAGGGGTACTTTGGGGAAAAGTACAATTGGAAATGGAGTGGACAAATCTCCTCAAAAGAGGCTGAAGTTGTGGCCACTGATTTGTTAAGTCTATGTATACCCTCTTGGGTAACATGGTGTGGATTAGGGTGGATTTTACCCTAAGAGATCGGCTCAAACCTAGTGTGTGGTAGTTTGAGGTTGTGAAGGACATAGGAGCAAAAGCTCTTGTATGCCCTTGAAATTTGGAGGAGAGGGGGATGATGTGATGAAAACCCTCTGGTTGAAATAGTGAAGGAATTGGAGGTAATTAGGTACCTCGAAAGTTGAGATTTCGGTTTAGGATAAAAATGTAATTTAGTTATTTTAAACACTAAATCTAATCCAAAAATTATGAAACTTGAGAAGAGGGAGTTTTAGGATGTTTTAGACTTATAGTAATTTTTCTGGAATTTTATGATTAATAAATATTATACTCCATGTGTTAAATGATTATTAGCCCGATTGTTGTTTCAATTATTTGGAAGTTTTAAATTAATTATATTCAGTTAAAATTCTGGATTTAGATCTTGACTAGCAGAATATTGATCCCTGAATTTTTATAGAATTTTATGTTGAGAAATTTTAGAGGTTCATTCTCAATGTTTCAATATGGGCTTTTGAGCATAAAAATAAATTAGGGCTAGTACAATCGCTGGAAAATTATCATAATTGGAACTTAAGGTTTTTAGGCCCTTTTATATCACTGGGAATTATTCGGAAATTTTTAGAGTTACTGTTATGGCACTTCATTCACAAAGTATGTTAGGTTGTAATTTAGTATTTGATTTATTATGATTTAATTACCGGCAAGAAAATTATGGGATTTTGTCAAAGTTATTTTCAAGATAAAACCAGCACCCTGTATTTTATTTGAATTATTTGGAGGACAAATTAAGGTAGCTTATTCATTAAGCTTGGAATAACTGAAATAATGATTAAATAAGTTTAGGCCCTTGAAAATCATTGTAAAACTATCAAACTTTGGAAACTTGATATTTAGGCCAACTATTATTTATCTCAATTTTGTGATAGCTGGAATCAACTAGAATGTTATACCTCATGTTCAAATGATGATATTAGACACTTAAGAATAAATAAATAAGTTCTCGGATTTATTAGGAAAATTCCAATATTTTGGATTTAGGCAAATCTTGTTAGGATAGACCCCCGATAAATAATTTAGGGCAGTTGGATGAGTAATGGATCATTGCATAACCGGTCTGACATGTAGCCTAGGTCGGTCTGCATATAGCAATTTGTGAAATGCAATAGGACACGATCTGAGGAAGTCATTGGAGTTAAACATTTTGTCTGGGTGGACAATTGTGGTGGAAATTACAATAGGAAGATATAAAGAGTAGTGAGTAGTGGTGATAGCTAGAGTTAAGAGGTGCTCAGGTTCGACGAAAGATCGTCTTCCCCGAAGAGTGGAAGGTTTAAAAATCACCCTAGGATAGTCTATCGTAATGTGAGAAGGGAATGGGTTAAGGGAGATCAACCAATAACAATAAGTGCCTTGCGAAAGGGAACTTCGGGCCGTAATGCCGCCGTCTTGGTTCCTAGTGCCCCTTGAGAGCCCTTCACGAGGAATACCGGGGGCAGTCTTGGGCTAACGTAAACTGTAATAACAAACCGACAAGAGTAACTTAGTAACTAGGGTTGCACTCTTCACAAACACTGTTGGTACAGGAAGATTGATGAGAGCTTCGGCTCGGTTGGTTTGGAGACGGACGTTTTTGTCCGGGGAGCTTCGGCTCGGTTTTTGTGTGTTTACGATTAAACTTGCATGTGCATAAAATAGGAAAAATTAAGGTGGTGGGTCTTTCGATATCGGGGAGTTCGATTGCACCGACACCGATATCGTTGACTCGGCGAGGTGGTTAGCACTTAGCCAACAGAAGTCCGGTGCGCCAGCCGGCAAGAGTACGCAGGCGTCCGCTTAGTGCACCAAGCGTTGAGGCGTACGATAGGTCAGACCAGTGGTGTTTTTACTGGTTTTGAGGTGGGCGAGGCCCAACCCACCGCTTCCGTCTGCCACTACGGAGGTATCCAGGGAGGTAACGGCTCCGAAAGGGGGAACTAAAGGTCTGTGTGCACAGAGTCGGGTGTGTGAGTTGCACTTGCATGTTTCATCAAACCCACTAGCATGTCATGACATAATCGATTCATTTAACCCTAACACCTAAAGTATAAGTGGTATGGGACGCTTATACATTAGGACCTGCAAAACGACCCCTTGGTCTATAAGCTTGTGTGGGCAAGTTTATAAATCAAAGGTTAATTTCAATATATAACAACCATTGCTGTTTGATAACCGACACCCCAAGGTATAAGTGGTATGGGACACTTATACGATGAGAGCCTTGCAAAAGATCCCATTTGCTTATGTGTTCTCGCATAAGTGAAGGTTTAAATTCATATAATTGCTTTTCTTACTGCTAGACCTATTATAACATTCATATTAACTGCTCACCGAATACAACTTGCTAGATTAAGTCCACTGTCACCTGTTTACTTTTATTCTCCACAAATATGTCCTTCCCTTTCTTCCTCTCCGCTCGGTACCTAGGAGCCATGGGGGAAGGGGTAGGGGATGATAGGGCTTAGTCTTTATGACTAACGGTTTTCGAACCGCATCATTTAGGGGATCGTGGAGCCCAGTATGGAGGAGCAGCCCCAGAGATCGGTGCGCTTGGAGATGGGGCAGTCTAGCTCCGGGGTTCATACAGCCGGGACCGTGAGTCTCGACCTTGAGTAGTTTCTGTTTCAGCTTCCGCATGAGTGATATTGTAGTGAGGTCATGATGTATCGGGCATAAGCCCGCATTTATAGTACTCTGATGTTTTCTGTGGACACTCCCTTCGTGGAGATTTTTATTATATATATGTGATTTATTATTGTTGACTGCTTTGCGCTTACTTTTATATTGTGCTACTTTTCTGCGATTGATTTGGCCGGCAGAATCGGTGCCTTGTGGTGACGACCCTTCAGGACGTGAAGGTGTCACCGCAAAGCGGCGATTCTGGGCCTAAGACCCCGGGTTTGAAAAAGAAAAAAAAAGGGGGGGTCTTACATCCAGCACGGAGGTTCCACCACACACCCAGAAGATCTTAGAGTGCTTCCCCTCCTTAGCTTGTGCTTAGCTAAGGGCACCTCAGAAAGCACTGTAAGACAAGAGAGTAAGAGAACTGGAAAGCCAGCTTTTTGAGGTACCATCTTGGGTCTATTTAGTGATTTCTAGGTCTGGCCTGCAAATAGCTAAACTCCGCTGTTCTGAACGATTATATGCATCCAAAAGGAGGTTTGTTAACAACAAAACTCCACTGTTCTGCGGAGCTAAATGAATAACTAATCACATTTAGCAGACCAAATTATATTAACCACAAGATATCTGCACCCCACTCATAGGGGGAAATTGGAACCAGCTTGCCACTCAACTGGGCGGATGCGAACTGGCTCTCACAGCTCGCCTCTCTCTTTAGGCGAATGCGAGTCATGCTCCAGCGACTTGCCTACCCATCGTACGGAGACAGACCAGTGATCTCAGCCGGATGGTCACTTAGGCAAGCGTGGGCTGGTTTAGTTGGCTCGCGCGGCTCGCACGCCCTGCCTGGCGGAAGCGGGCCTACTATCCTTGCGCGCTCGCCTGCCTGGCGGACCCAAAGAAATTGAGAATAAATCAGGCTGTCCAGAAGCGTTGAGTGAAGCCAGTTCACTCAATGCCATGCTTAGAAGGCGTTAACGGGACAATAAGAGTTGAGTGAAGCCAGTTCACTCAACGCCAAATATTGAGTGAAGCCAGTTCACTCAATATCAAGATTATAAGGCATTGATAGGACAAGAAGTGTTGAGTGAAGTCAGTTCACTCAACACCAAGCATT
Source organism: Platanthera zijinensis (assembly GCA_039513925.1). Classification (NCBI taxonomy): domain Eukaryota; kingdom Viridiplantae; phylum Streptophyta; class Magnoliopsida; order Asparagales; family Orchidaceae; genus Platanthera; species Platanthera zijinensis. The sequence continues at coordinate 168,140,849 of CM077078.1, read as the reverse complement.
GAGTGAAGGCAGTTCACTCAATGCCAAGCTCAGAAGGCATCGATAGGACAAGCTTCACTCAATGTCTTTAGAGGATGTAGTCAGAAAATCTGTCCTTGCTCGCTCTCCTGCCTGATAGACCCACTTGGCAAACACTGGGTTGCACACATGCATTTATCTCTCCCATTCCATCAAGGGGCCTATGTATGCAACTCCTGTCATATAAGAGGACAAATCTCATTTCTATGCATGCACAAACACCCAAATAACTCGTAACGTACCTAATAACAACTTTTATCATCAACCTTTATCAAGGAAGTCTTTGGATGACACCATTACCACTTGAGACCTACTTGTGACACATTCATATAATAATTCACAAAGTATTCTCATGGTGGGTCTGTCCAGTACAACTTGTTCACTAATAAGTACCCATGTGATGACTTGATATCATAATATCATGACCTGTGAGAACCGGTCATCAGTCAACGCACATGCTATTCTTGATGTATCATCATCATCTCCATAATATCATGGCCTGTGAGAACCGGTTATCAGTAATTGCACATGTTAGTATTGAAGTATCATCACCGCCCTTAGCTTCTAAGATGATATGTCAAACAGGGACCATTTAAGAATGAAGTTTCTAAGAACATAGGCCATCACATTCAATTCATCAACTTGAATCCTATTGAAGCAAACACTCTAAGGGCATTTATCATGTTAATTAATCTATCACATATAAGTAAATTGACAAAATAAAAGAATTTGCCATAAATATAAAATGAAATGTATAGTACTTTATTCATCAAATGAACTATTATAACTAACAAACATACAATCCAAAAGAATCCTACTATAGTTTATCATTCAGGTATCTAATACCCATTGATCTAGTATGACAATAATATTTTCTCTGTGCAAAAGGCTTTGTCAGTGGATCAGCTATATTTTCTTTAGTCGACACTCTACAAATGTTCACATCTCCTCGATCGACAATCTCACGAATAAGATGGAACCACAAAATTACATGCTTGTAGCGTTGGTGGGATCTAGGTTCCTTGTCTTGTACAATGGCACCGTTGTTGTCACAGTAGAGAACTACAGGAGTAACAATGCTAGGAACTACATCTAGCTCGCCGATGAATTTCCTATTCCATACATCCTCCTTCGCCGCATTAGCAACGACGATATACTCAGTCTCAGTTGTAGAATCAACAACTGTCTCCTGCTTGGAACTCTTCCAACTAATAGATCCTCCATTTAGGAAATACAAACCATGACTGAGACTTTGATTCATCCCTATCAGTTTGTAATCTAGCATCTGTGTAACCCTTTACAATGAGCTCTTCCTCTCCACCAAATACCAAGAATGTATCCTTAGTCATTCTCAAGTACTTTAGGATATTCTTGATGGCTATCCAAAGACTATCACCGAGATCAGACTGATACTTGATGGTCATGCTCAAAGCATAAGAGACATCTGGTCGAGTACATATCATTTCATACATGATTGATCAAATTACCGAAGCATATGGAATCAACTTCATGCGGTTCTTATCTTCTACAGATTTAGGACACTGGTCCTTAGAGAGATTCACACCATGAGACATGGGTAAGAATCCTTTCTTAGACTCAAGCATGTTAAACAGTTTCAACACCTTCTCAATATATGTACTTTGGGTTAAACCCAACAACTTCTTCAATCTATCTTTATAGATCTTAATACCAAGTATGTAAGTCGCTTCGCCCAAGTATTGTATAGAAAAGTAGTTCTCTAGGTTGTTCTTAATAACTTGTAAGGCCGGTTTGTCATTCCTGATCAATAGTATTTCATCTACATACAATATCAGAAATACAACAATGCTCCCACTAATCCTCTTATAAACACATAGTTCATCTTCATTCTTGATAAAGCCAAACTCTTTGATTTCTTCATCAAAACAAAGATTCCAACTTTAAGTATCCTATTTTAATCTATAAATGGATCTCTGCAGCTTGCATATTTTAGTAGGAGATACAAAATCCTCTGGTTGTGTCATATACACTTCCTCAAGGAGGTTTCCATTTAGGAAAGCCATTTTGACATCTATCTGTCAGATCCCATAATCATAATACGCTGTAATAGCAAGAAAAATTTTGTTGGACTTAACCATAGGAAAAGGGGAAAATGTCTCATCATAGTTAATACCATAAATTTGCCTGAAACATTTATCCACCAGTTTCCCTTTGAATATATGTACATTCCCATCCATGTCAGCCTTCCTCTTGAAGACCCACTTGCACCCTATGGGTGTAACACCTCTACTGTAATGACCGTATAATATGGGCCGGTCGGGGCCCAACAACATACAGACACCACAACTTCAGCATTATAAGATGATATTTACTACCCAAACTCAAAACTCAAAACTAAACACAGCAGAAACAAAGCAAAACCAATAGATGTTATCCACCACTAACAGGAGTATCAAATGGCCTTAAGGCCTTACACAAAAAGAGTCCATCAAATAAAGACCACAAGGTCAAACATGAACATGTAAACGCACTCCTAAGCTACCTCAGCGTGCAAGCCGGACGATGTCCAAAACATGGATCATACAAGACAAGAAAAAGAAACAAGCTAAAGTACAACAACACTTCATGCGGCTTAGGGCTTTTCGCCCGACGCACTAGCTCCTGCTTGCGATCCTTGCCCTGTAAAGATTTTAAGTAACATGGGTCAGCAAAGGCTGACCTCTACTGTGTAACCAACACATCTCCTCCCGTCCGCCCCTAACCGAACCCGGGGTACCCCTCCAACCTGTAAGTCAACACTTCATTTACCAAATGCAAATATATATAAATCTTTAAAACAAGTTTGGATGTCTCATACAACAAACACGTTTTCTAGGTTTAGAACAGAGTGAAAGGGCCTACTATGCAATATGTATGCAAACCCGAGCTTTGCCCAAGGCACCCTATCTCATATGCATCTAACACATCATCAAGCACTGGGTACTTCCATTTCCCCATTGGCATAAAGCCGCACACAAAAGGGAACTACATTGTCCATAACGGCCCAAGCACCGTTACACGGAAATCTTGCAAATGCCCCACCCGCGCATGGGTCTTAAACACCGGGCTTGCCTCCAAATTCTGACTTCTCACGTCAGGATTCTTTATCACACACAACCGATTATAAGAACCCTTGCTGGACCCCACCCGCTCATGGATTCATTGCCAGGGCCTGCCCTACGCTCGACGTTCTCGTCAGTCTCACAGAAGGGGACTAGTCTTGCCGGGACACTTTCCCCAAGTAATATGCACGCCATGGGATAGCCAGCCGACCACGAAGACGTAACCACGCCTTAGCACAGCACAACCATAATTCCCCACCTTAATCCATCATTCGTACTGCAACGTTCCTGCGCACCAAGGAAATCATCTACCGCCGAAGCGGAGCTAACCTTGCCCGGTTCCGGCTATGAGTACTCACTTAAGAAAAAGGGGAAAAACACATAAATCATAACGACATCTAGCCGTAATGGATTTCTACCGAATCCTCAAAGCTCGCTATGCAACATCACCGAGTCGGAATAACGGTCACGACTTCGACTTCACCCACAATGCCTAATACATTAACGGACCGGATCTCTAATACAAAATCATGCCGGGGACGGACACAATCGTCCCAGAGGTTCATCTTGAACCATGGCAACCCAAACCCCTCTCATTTGAGAGATCTGGAGCCCAAAAGAAATGAGAATAAGAGAAGATTCTAAACGTGCATCCTAAAACCAAGAGGAGAAGTGTCGTTATCTTACAACCCTTATTCCTAGCCATGGAAGCTTTGATTTGAACGACTTGACATGAGCGCCTCCACGCCCTCTCCACGGATCTGGTCTCGGAACGGCGATCAGAGCTCTGAAGCTCCGTCAATGGCGGAAGAAGCTCTCTCCTTCTTCTTCCCTTCTCTTCCTCTCCAACCCCTCTCTCAAACCCTAAAGATGATAATAATGAGAGGAAAAACCCTCTCAGCCCTAATAAGATCATTTGGGCGGAAGATCCTAGCCTTTGGATCAAATTTTGGGAAGCATCGGATGGCCACGAAACAAAACTGACAGAACCGTCCTGACAGAATGATCGGTGGCGCACGACCAATGGTCGTGCGCAATAGATCCCATGGTTGTGGGATTACCTCTGGCAGAACTCCAGAAAGAAAGGGAGAAACGCGCACGAGCAGCGGCACACAACAAGTGGTCGTGCGCACTCTGACCAAAGATCATGCGTTTACCCAAACAGAACTTGGCTAACCGGTGAAAAGTGCGCACGAGCAGTGGCGCACGACCAGTGGTCGTGCGCACTAGATCTAGTTATCGTGCGCTTTAAACAATAGCCAAAAACAGCGACCCATCGCCTGTGGCATCCCTACCATCGGGCGTTAACTTCTAGTGACTCCAGGTCTGCAAACTGGGGTGTTACAACTCCTCCCCCCTTACAAGAATTTCGTCCCCGAAATTAATCCTCATCCAGGGAGACAACATGAAAGAAATAATAATAATAATTACAACTAATAAAACATTGTTGCCACACATCGACTACCATTTTAAACAAGCCTTACACAAATAACCCGGGATAGTCCTCGCGCATTGCTTGCTCACGCTCCCAAGAGAACTCGTCACGCCCGTAGTTATCCCAACGCACCTTCACGATCTTTACTTCTTTGTTCCGCAACTGCCGAACTTCCGAGTCTTCTATACCAACTAGACGAACTCGCGTTCTCAAGTCCTATTCTATCGGCACTGATGTCGATTCGATCACCACACGAGCCTCCACTAAGGCCTTCCTCAAGACGGAGACATGGAAGACATCATACAATCCACTAAGCTCATTGGACAACGCCAACCGATATGCCGCTTCTCCCACCCGTTCTATAACCTCGAAGGGTCCCAAAAATCTCGGAATCAACTTCTTGAGTCGGTGAATCCACGAAACGCCTTTGAATGGCTTGATCTTTAGATTAACCCAGTCACCTACCGCGAACTCCACATTCCTGTGGCGAGCATTAAAACATTTTGCTTGCCAATCTTGAGCAACCTTCATGCGCTCTTGAATGGTTCATACCATCTCACAAGCGTCAGCTACAACTTCTTTCCCCAAGAGCTCTGTGTCTCCTTTCTCCGTCCAAGACATCGCTGTTCGACACTGCCTCCCATACAAAGCTTCGTATGACGCCATCTTTATACTTGCTTGGTAACAATTATTATATGCGAACTCTACCATAAAGAGATGATCCTCTCATTTCTTGTCGAAGTAAAGAGTACACATCCTCAACATATCCTCCATAGTACGGTTCGTTCTCTCGGTCTGCCCATCAGTTTGAGGATGGAAGGCCGTAATGAACTTGAGCTTTGTGCCCAGACTTTTCTGCACCAACCTCCAATCCTTAGACGTGAAACGTCCATCACAGTCACTAACTATGCTCTTCGGAATCCCATGCATTCGCACAATGTTGCTAACGTACAATTCCACCAACTTCTCCACGATGTCCTCCTTCCGATTTAGGATAAAGTGTGCCACTTTGGTCAAGCGATCCACGATCACCCAAATTGCGTCGTTACCCTGCTGCGATCTAGGTAACCCATGCACAAAATCCATGGAGATGTCGTATAATTTCTACTATGGGATGGGAAGAGGCTTCAAAAACCCGCCCGGCTTCTGACACTCGACCTTCACTAAGGCACAAGTTTGGCACCGACTCACGTACAACGCTATGTCTCGCTTCAGACCAGGCCACCAATAGGATTTCTTCATATCCAAGTACATATTTATACTGCCCGGGTGAATGGATTACTTTGTGAAGTTTGCCTCAAACGTCAACTCCTCATGGAGCTTGCCGAACTGCAGTACACAAATCCTCCCTCCCTTCCTCAGAATCCCATCAATCATCTCCCATGCGCTACCCTCGCCCTTTAGAGCTTCCTCCACGTATGTTTGGAAGTCCGCATCCAAACGGGTCACTTCCCGAATACGATCGCAAAAATCATTCTGCATTTTGATCCAGTTCAATCGAGCCACATTAGACTCACCTCTGGCCACACACTCCATGCCGAGGGACTCCCAGTTCCGCCACAACCGCTCATCATGAGCTTCTATCCAATTCCCTTGCCTAGAGTATTTTCTACTCAAGGCATTAGCCACCACATTGGATTGGCCTGGCATGTACTAAATCTCCACATCGTAGTCCCCAAGGAACTCAACCCACCCGCGCTGCCGCATATTTAAGTCCTTCTGATCTAGGAGATACTTCAGACTTTTGTGATCCGTGTAGACCTCCACCTTCGAACCATAAACGTAGTGCCGCCATAATTTCAGCGCAAAAATTACTGCCGCCAATTCTAAATCATGAACGGTGTAGTTTCTCTCGTGAGACTTCAACTGCCTAGACCCAAAGGCGATTATGCTGCCATGTTGCATTAATACGCACCCTAAACCACATCCGGACGCGTCACTGAAAATTTGAAATCCTTCAGTTCCCTTTGTCAGACTTAGGATTGGAGCTGTCATCAGCCTTTCCTTCAGGGTATCAAACGCCTGACTGCACTCTTGCGTCCACACAAACTTATGATCCTTACAAGTTAGTGAGGTGAGGGGTAGAGCTATCCACGAAAAGTTTTCCACAAACCTTCGATAGTACCCGGCTAGTCCAAGAAAACTCCTGACTTCTGCCATGGTCCTCAATACAGGCCAATCTCTGATGGCTTCCACTTTCGTTTGATCTACTGCCACCCCATCTCCACTAATCACATGGCCCAAAAACGCCACTTTCTCTAACCAGAATTCACACTTGTAGAACTTCGCATAAAGCTAGTTCTCTCTCAACACTTGCAACACTAATCTCAAGTGAGTCTCGTGCTCTTTTTCCGACTTGGAATAAACAAGGATGTCATCAATAAAGATGACTACAAACGAGTCCAAGTATATGCGAAAAACTCGGTTGATCAAGCCCATGAATACGGATGGTGCGTTCTTCAGCCCGAACAACATCACCAAAAATTCAAAGTGACCATACCTCGTGCCAAACACGGTCTTGGGTATGTCTTCGTCTCGGATTCATAACCGATAGTATCCTGACTTCAAGTATAACTTGGAATACACCACCGACCCCACCAACTGGTCGAATAGATCGTCTATCCGAGGAATCAGATACTTATTCTTAATAGTCAGTTTGTTCAACTCTCGGTAGTCTATACACAACCGCATACTACCGTCTTTCTTCTTTACGAACAACACTAGCACGCTCCATGGTGAAGAACTGGGTCGGATATACCCCTGCTCCAAAATCTCCTGCAACTGAACTTTAAGTTCGGCCAACTCCTTTGGTGCCATCCTAAAGGGAGGACGTGATACCGGACTAGCCTCTGGCACTAGCTCGATAGAGAAATCAATCTCCCATCGAGGAGGTGCTCCCGGAAGCTCCTCAAGTGCCACTACGGGTACTTCTCCAAGAGATAACCTGGAAAGGCTAACCTCCAACAGTGCTACCTGGGCTACAACTCCTTGGTTAACCGCCCGTTCTAACTGCATGGCCAAAACTAGGGAACATGCCACTCCGTGAAGACCCTCAAACCTAACTTCTGCCTGCCCTTCGCCCCTCAGGGTGAACACCTTGGACAGGCAGTCGATATTGGCACGCTGCTCTGCTAGCCAGTCCATCCCCAATATTACGTCAAACTCTACCAATGGTAAGACTGCCGTCATCAACATGAAGTTGAATCCATCTAGACTCCAATATATACGTCCTTTAGCCCTTGTAGTCATAGATGACCCATTAGGCATGCACACTTTCAATTCTATGTCCATTGAGAAAGACTCAACTCCAATCCTCCAGATAAAGATTTCTGCAAGGAAGGAGTGCGATGCTCCCGTATCAAACAGTACCCTAGCGGGGTACCCAGAAACTATCACAAAGCCTAAACACATGCAACAAACATATACAACTTGAATTCATGAAAACCCAAGATGGAAGTTAAAATCTCATACCTGTCACCACATCGGGTTGACAGATCGCTTCCTGTTGCCCATGGTAATAGGCCCTTGGATGCATTGGGTGAAACCGAGAAGCGCTTGACTCTGCCATCTTCCCTTTCTCTGTGGCACTGGGGCCAGAGCGCAAAGTTTTCTCCTATCTTGGTTCTTGCTCAGTGCCCCCTTGAGCACAAAATCTTCCTATGTGCCCCGCCTTGCCATAATTATAGCACGTCAGAGGTCCCTTAGAGCGAGACCCTCTGAACGTCCAGTTACTTTTCTCAGCAGACTTGTACGGGTGGGGCTTCTTCTTCCATCTGCTCCCTTCCGACTTCCCGTGGGACTGAGAAGGCTTCCCTTCCCCTTGCTTGGGTGTGAAACCCTTGCAGCGCTGGGTTCGCTCCATATCACTTTCCAAAATCCTGGCTGCCTCAACCAATTCGTTGAAACCCGCACGTTTCATAGATATGAGGGGCTATCTCAGATTCTCCCTCAATCCGTGATAGAAGAGATTGTCTCTCTCCTCATCATCTACCATGGTTGTTCCCGCATAACGACCCAAACGAGTGAATTCTTGAACATACTCGTCCACGGTCTTGTCTCGCTGCACAAAGTGAAGAAACTGTCTCTGGAGGGCTAACCTTGTCGACGAGGGAATGTACTTCTTCAGGAAAGCATTCCCAAACTCATCAATGGATAGGGTACATCTAGGAAATTGCCGGCCACTGTGGCTCACCCACCACAACTTGGCGTCTACGTCCAACATGAAGGCTGCTAACTCTGCTTACTTCTCATCTTGCATCTCTGCCACTCTCAAAAGCTCATGAATCCAAGCCCACCAATCCTCTGCATCAGTTGGCGTGCCGACTCCCTTAAAGGTTGGAGGGTGGATGCTCAGGAAATACTTCAATTGCCGGTCACTATGCCCGACAATCACCCTTTCGGCCAGCGGCTCTGCCCTCCTGACTTCCTCGCCCGGTACGGCCGTCGCTATATCCGGGGTAGCATGAGTTGCTACTTGAGCAACGGGGGATGCTACTTATGCTGCCGCTGCAGCTTGGGCCGCCACCATCGCTTCTGCAAACATGCGGCAAAAGTTGGCCGGAGTTACTCCCATGCCTAACGGACCTTGCGCAGTAGTGCTACTCGCCGAGAGCTCTTCTTCTGGCCTCGATGTTCCCGCCTCATTGCTTGCACTCTTAACACAAGCAAAGAAAACACAAATTAGTCTCTAATCGCAAGTCTCAAACACAAGGACACTCATGGTCCCACGATACTCCTATGTGGATAACTTCTTATACGCGACTCGATTTTGACTTTTGACCACGAGTCCTTTCCTTGGAACGCAAACCTCCCTTTGATACAAAATTATAACACCTCCCCTATAATGACCGTATAATATGGATCCGGCCGGGGCCCCACAAAATACAGACGCCACAATTTCAGCATTATAAGATGATATTTACTACCCAAACTCAAAACTCAAAACTAAACACAGCGAAAACAAAGCAAAACAAATAGAAGTTATCCACCACTAACAGGAGTATCAAATGGACTTAAGCCCTTACACAAAAAGAGTCCATCAAATAAAGACCACAAGGTCAAACATGAACGTTCAAACGCACTCCTAAGCTACCTCGGCGTGCAAGCCGGACGATTTCCAAAACATGGATCATACAAGATAAGAAAAAGAAACAAGCTAAAGTACAACAACACTTCATATAGCTTAGGGATTTTCGCCCGGTGCACTAGCTCCTGCTTGCGATCCTTGCCCTGTAAAGATTTTAAGTAATGTGTGCCAGCAAAGGCTGACCTCTACTATGTAACCAACACATTTCCTCCCAGCCGCCCTAACATAACCCGGGGTACCCCTCCAACCTGCAAGTCAGCACTTCGTATACCAAATGCAAATATATATAAAGCTTTAAAACAGGTTTGGATGTCTCATACAATAAACACGTTTTCTAGGTTTAGAACAGAGTGAAAGGGGCCTACTATGCAACATGTATACAAACCCGGGCTTCGCCCAAGGCACCCTATCTCGTATGCATCTAACACATCATCAAGCACTGGGTACTTCTGTTTCCCCATTGGCATAGAGCCACAAACAAAAGGGAACTACATTGTCCCTAACGGCCCAAGCGCCGTAACACGGAAATCTTGCAAATGACCCACCCGCGCATGGGTCTTAAACCCCGGGCTTGCCTGCAAATTCTGACTTCACACGTCAGGATTCCGTATCACACACAACCAATTCTAAGAACCCTTACTGGATCCCACCCACTCATGACTTCATTGCCCGGGCTTGCCCTACGCTCTGCATTCTTGTTAGACTCAAAGAAGGGGACTAGTCTCGCCGGGACACTTTCCCCAAGTGACATGCACGCCACGAGATAGCCAGCCGACCACGGAGACGTAGCCACGCCTTAGCACACCACAACCATAATTCCCCATGACGTAGGGATATCAGGAGATACCCGACGAGCAATGGAGCCACAAAAATAACCTCTCGATAACTGACTTATACCCGCTCCCGACTCTATGTTCGCACTTTCCACAACGTGAAACCAAGCAACAACTAAAATACGGATAGCCACCCGTGGTGTGAAAGGACCAAGGCGATAGGCCAGGATCCAATCACGCTAAAGGGACGAATATTGCGTCCGGACGAGCGAGTTGTACCAAAGGAGATCAATCCAAAATAACGATCAAGACAAGGAAGATCTCCCCCAACAAAAATAGCGAGGTTTGCCAAACCCAAGCAAATTTAAATCAACTAGAAAGTAAATGATAATCGATTAGAGGCTATTACGACGCATTCAACGCTACCAAAATTACACCAACGCATAGCCACCACATGAATATCAAGAAAGAGATCTCAAGCGGTAGGAGTTTTGTTACCCAAGTTAGAATAGGTGATTCTAACTATCTAATCTCGATCACCCGGTCAAGGTTCCTTCGGAGGCGAGGAGGATGAGATGAGTATCTCCGCCGTCGAAGCGTCACGTCCAAACCGAAGCCGTTGCAAGACTTCTCCGACCACACGAAGCCTCTAGGAGAGAGGGAAACCGACTCCACGTCGGCTCTCGATTTTCTGGAGGGAAGAGACGGGGCAGTCGGGTTGAGGTCCAACGGGAGAGGGGAATGGGAAGGGGCGGCGACTTGGTGGAGTAGGACAGGCGGCTGAGGGATATGGGGGAGAGTGGACGGGATCGGCTACGGGAAGGGCGATCTGGGGAAGAGAAGAGCGGGATGCGGCCGAGAAGAGTGCGATCGGGAAAGAGGGGAGGTGAGGCCGTCGGCTAGAGAGGGGAAAAGGGATTTAGTAAGAGGGTATTTTAGGGTTTCTAATTCCTTTTCATTCTACCCAAATAAAAACAACACTCAAGCCTATATATAGGCTTGAATAAAAATCTGGCTATTTGCAGCCCAATAACAGAAAATTTAAAAGTTCTGAAATACGTAAATAAGTGCTCCCAAAGAATGAGCAATATAAATAACGACTTCTAAATTATTTATCGGGAGTGTTGCGCCGCGGGCGTAAGTTGTAGCGCCTCAAATCCCTTGGTGGAGACGAAGGGGGGTCTTCCACATTCGTGTTGTCGCTTGCATCCGCATGTTGTGGGCCGTAGTCTCCATCAACCCTCCCCCGCCCAAAAGAACTCATCACCGATGAGTTGAGTTGAAGGTACTGGCGTAGGAGAGCATCATCCAACCGGGCCAACTCCGACTCAAGGACCCAAGAATCATCGGAGGCCGGCCGGTTGTGCCATCGGATCAAGAAGCGGCGCACGTCACCATCTGGAGAACATAGGACATCATCTTGAAGAATCCTGTCCGGCATGTAATGTATCCTGGCAAAACTTGGAAAAACGTTAGGCAACAACTGCAGAAAATCCTTTTCATCATCCAACCACGTACCTCCGTTGGAGACCAAAGAAGAGGGCGATCGAGACTTACACTCACCCCCCGTCCCAATAGATTGTTCAGTGGAACTAAACGGAGAGAGAGATAAATCATGTGGCGGAGCAACATATGGTGTTAAGTCAGAAACATTAAAAATAGGGGAGATTCCCCAATCGTGTGGTAACTCTAACAGAAAAGCATTTTCCCATAGCTTCTTTAAAATTCGGAAAGGTCCCGCTCGCCGGTTCGCCAATTTTTTTATGGTGCCCGAAGGCAACCGTTCAGGGAGTAGACGTACCATGACCAGATCGTCAACCTTGAAGACAGACGCTCGCTTATGTATGTTAGCTGAAGCTTGATAAGACGCGTATTGAGTGACTAACCTTTCCCGGATGAGCGTGTGTAAGTCATGAATATGAGACGCAAAATCCTGTGCGAATTGACTTGATTTATATGACGGTGGTAAAGGGACTAAGTCAAGAGGCACAGGTGCCTTGTAACCGTGCACGATCTCGTTAGGGGACATTCCCGTAGACCTATTCCGAGAATTGTTGTAAGCTAATTGGGCGTGGGGAAGGACTAGGTCCCAAGTACCTTTGTGGTCTCCCACAAGGCAAGATAATAAACTGCCCAAACTTCGATTCACAACTTCCGTTTGCCCATCCGTTTGCGGATGGTAAGCGGAAGTAAACAGGAGTTTGGTGCCCATAATGCGCCAAAGGGTCTTCCAAAAATAACTCGTAAATTTCACGTCCCTATCTGTAACGATAGATTTCGGAACGGCGCGGTGACCGACCACTTCCTTAACATATAATTACGCCACGTGTGATGCGTCATTGGTTTTATTGCAAGCTATGAAATAGGGCATCTTGGAAAAACGATCTACCACGACTAAGATCGAGTCGTGATGTCTAAAATTGACCGGAAGTCCCAGAACGAAATCCATACTAACGTCAGACCACGGAATAGACGGGATCGGAAGAGGAGTGTAAATCCCCGCATTTGTCTTGTTCCCCTTAGCCAATTGGCACACACGGCAACTTCCTATAACTTTATTAACCATGGCCTTAAGGCCGGGCAAATAGAACCTATCCTCCACTAACGTGATCGTCTTGTCACGGCCAAAATGTCCCCCTAACCCGCCACTATGCGATTCCCACACAATAAAGTGGCGTAGGGAGGAGCGGGGAATGCATAGCCTCGCATGGTTGAACAAATAACCGTCACGAATATAAAACGAAGTAATGGTTGATGGCTCGTTGTCTTGGGTGGAGAAATAGATATCCTTGAAATCCGGGCAGTGGACGTACTCATCCTTAATTCGGTCAAAGCCAATCACCTTTACCTCTAACGTGGCTAGTAATAATGATACACGACTCAGGGCGTCGGCCATGCGGTTTAGGGTACCTTTAAGATGTTTTATGATGAATGTATACTCCTGGAGGAAGGAGACCCACTTGACGTACCAAGGACTGACCTTGGATTGGGAGTTTATAAACCTTAGCGCCTCATGGTCGGATAAAATGACAAATTCTTTAGGCAACAAATAATGTCGCCAATGCTGGAGGCATCGGATGACGGCGTAAAACTCCCGATCGTAATTAGAATAATTGAGTTTCGGGCCTGCCAACTTCTCGCTAAAATACCCCATGGGGTGGCCTTCCTGGCTCAGCACGCCACCAATTCCCACCCCTGACGTATCACATGACAACTCAAAAACCTTGGAAAAATCAGGTAGTCGGAGAAGGGGGGCCTCCGACATACGCGTCTTAATTAATTGAAACGCCTTTGTGGCCGAGCTTGACCAAGTGAAGTCACCCTTTTTCAGGCACTCGGTTATGGGGGCCATAATGCTGCTAAAATCCTTAATAAATCGCCGATAGAAGGTGGCGTGCCCATGGAAACTACGTACGTCCCTAATGTTGGCGGGTTTGGGCCAATCTCTAATGGCTTGCACCTTCCTAGGATCCACGTGGATTCCCTTGGAGCTTACTATGAAGCCGAGGAACTCAACCGAAGACACGTGGAACGCACACTTCTTAATGTTCACAAACAATTTCTCCGTTCTCAACGTGGTAAGGATGATCTTCAAATGCGTATCATGGTCGATCGTAGACGTGCTAAAGACCAGAATATCATCAAAATATATCACGATAAACTTTCCCATAAAGGGTTGGAAGACATGGGTCATCATCCTTGAGAAGGTGCTGGGGGCATTAGAAAGCCCAAACGGCATGACAAGCCACTCGTAGAGCCCTTCCTTCGACTTAAAAGCGGTCTTCCATTCGTCACCTTCCCTAATGCGGATCTGATGGTAGCCACTCCGAAGATCCAACTTGGAGAAGATTGAGGCTCCGACCAACATATCTAACAAATCGTCTAAACGGGGAATGGGGAAGCGATACTTGACAGAGATCTTATTGATCGCTCTACTGTCTACACACATCCGCCACGAACCGTCCTTCTTGGGGGCAAGTAAGGCGGGAACGGCACACGGGCTCATGCTGTAGAGGATAAAACCCTTCTGCAATAAATCCGAAATCTGGGCTTGTAACTCTAGGTGCGCGGAAGGATTTAGTCGGTAATGGGGAAGGTTGGGTAAAGAGGAACCCGGGATAAAGTCTATCGCATGCTGGATGTCTCTCATGGGTGGTAGCTCGGGCGGAAGCTCGTCCGGATACACGTCTACAAACTCCCCCAAAAGTTCTCTTAGCGTCGGGGGTAAACCCTCAAAAGAGTCCACCTCTTCCCGAGCTTGTAGGCACACTAGCGCATATAGGACCCCGTTCATGAAAGAGGTTCTCTTAAACTCCTTCCGGCCTATTAAGCTTAAGGCTTTCTTCTCAACCGGGACGACCGTATCCTTGGAGGGGACCGATGGGTCCTTTGGCGGGGCGGGCTTCAAGATGACGGTGCAGTCATTGAACTTGAACTCATTGGTGTTTGCCCTACCAAAATGGGTGACGTCATGGTCATATAACCAGGGGCGACCCAACAACACATGACAGGCATCCATAGGGATGACATCACACCAAATCTTCTCTGAATATGCCTTGATGGTAAGGGGCACCAAGCATCGTTTCGACACCGGGAGGGACGACTTGTTCACCCAAGCCACCTTATATGGGTGTGGGTGGGGTTCAGCCGATAGAGACATACGCTTCATTGCAGCCTCAGATATGACGTTCATACAACTACCACTGTCGATAATCAACCGACACCACTTCTCCCCACACTTGAAGTTCAAGGTAAAAATATTCGTTTTGTTCCAATCGTCCAACGCTCTGGGGGTCGCCAAGATACACCTCATCACCAGCATATGGGAGTCATCCTCCATATCACTAGGTATTCCGTCCGAGTCACTCTCTTCCTCCGCCTCGAACGTGAGGTTGTCTGACCCGCTAGTGGAATCTAGCAAGGCTAACGGTTTGGGCTTGGTAGGACAGTCACTTGCGTAGTGCCCCTGAATACCGCACGCGAAACAAGTGACATTCGTCCGGGTGACTCGACCCACGGGGACTCTCTCACCTGAGGGGTTTCTATTATTTCTAGCCGTTACCACAATAGAGGACGAATCGGGGGATCGGTATATTCCTTTATCTTTCGTGGTGGTTGCGGGAGGTGGTCCTAAGATGGACTTTCCCTTCTGAAACGGACGCGTCTTACCCTTAAGCATATTATGTTTCTCGATATCTAAGGCGGCGTTAAAGGTGACGTGCAGGTCGGTGTGACCATAACGCAGTAATTTTCCTTGGATGTCGGAGTTTAGCCCCTTTCGGAACCTAGAAAGGGTCACCTCGGGCATCTCCTTAACGCCACACCGCACCATCATGTCCTTTAGCAGGGTCATGTACTCTGAGACTGATCTATTCCCCTGAGTGAGGGTAGCTAAATCATCGAACATTTGGATTCGATGGTACGTGGGGACATACTGCTCGGTCAGCTTGGCTTTCATTTCGTCCCAGCCTATGGGCAAAGCCCAACGCTCTAACCTCAGACGACGTTCCTCATTTAGCCAGAATATTTTGGTGCGCCCAAACAACTTCATCCGTGCTACCCTTACCTTATCCGCATCACTCAGCGTATACCACTCAAAATAACATTCCATCTCCATGATCCAGTCCTGGAAGACTTGGGGGTCCCCCAATCCATCGTAGGAAGGTGGTTTGACTCGAACGGCTCGAGTGAGATCAAACTCATACGGTGCTCGCTGAATATACTCATTTGGAGGGTTGGGATTAGGGTTGGGATAAGGAATGTGGTTTCCTCCCATCCGAGGGTTAGCGGGAGGGTTACGTGGTCCCCCTTGCGCTAGACCCATTCCGTGAATCGCTTCCCTAAGGGCCATCATTTGCTCCGTGAGGTCTTGTCGGAGCACCTCAATCTCCGTGAGATCACGAACATCATCCCGCTCATCCGCCATGGTGGAAGATGTGGGGGAATACTCTGACCCTGACCTAGTGTGCATGCAAAACGGAGACACAAGTTTGAGACGAACGTAGCTGAATTAAAAACCCCTTAATTACTAGAAAAAAAATTTTTTGACTACTAACAAGCAAGCAACGACGCGGAAGACGGGAGTCGATTAAGAAATCGACTTCAACCTGGCTATGATACCAAATTGACGTAGGGATATCAGGAGATACCCGACGAGCAATGGAGCCACGAAAATAACCTCTCGATAACTGACTTATACCCGCTCCCGACTCTACGTTCGCACTTTCCACAACGTGAAACCAAGCAACAACTAAAATACGGATAGCCACCCGTGGTGTGAAAGGACCAAGGCGATAGGCTAGGATCTGATCACGCTAAAGGGACGAATATTGCGTCCGGACGAGCGAGTTGTACCAAAGGAGATCAATCCAAAATAACGATCAAGACAAGGAAGATCTCCCCCAACAAAAATAGCGAGGTTCGCCAAACCCAAGCAAATTTAAATCAACTAGAAAGTAAATGATAATCGATTAGAGGCTATTACGACGCATTCAACGCTACCAAAATTACACCAACGCATAGCCACCACATGAATATCAAGAAAGAGATCTCAAGCGGTAGGAGTTTCGTTACCCAAGTTAGAATAGGTGATTCTAACTATCTAATCTCGATCACCCGGTCAAGGTTCCTTCGGAGGCGAGGAGGATGAGATGAGGTTCTCCGCCGTTGAAGCTTCACGTCCAAACCGAATCCGTTGCAAGACATCTCCGACCACACGAAGCCTCTAGGAGAGAGGGAAACCGACTCCACGTCGGCTCTCGGTTTTCTGGAGGGAAGAGACGGGGCGGTCGGGTTGAGGTCCAACGGGAGAGGGGAATGGGATGGGGCGGCGGCTTGGTGGAGTAGGACAGGCAGCCGAGGTATATGGGGGAGAGTGGACGGGATCGGCTACGGGAAGGGCGATCTAGGGAAGAGAAGAGCGGGATGCGGCCGAGAAGAGTCCGATCGGGAAAGAGGGGAGGTGAGGCCGTCGGCTAGAGAGGGGAAAGGGATTTAGTAAGAGGGGATTTTAGGGTTTCTAATTCCTTTTCATTCTACCCAAATAAAAACAACACTCAAGCCTATATATAGGCTTGAATCAAAATCCGGCTATTTGCAGCCCAATAACAGAAAATTTAAAAGTTCTGAAATACGTAAATAAGTGCTCCCAAACAATGAGCAATATAAATAACGACTTCTAAATTATTTATCGGTAGTGTTGCGCCGCGGGCGTAAGTTGTAGCGCCTCAAATCCCTTGGTGGAGACGAAGGGGGGTCTTCCACGCCCATGTTGTCGCTTGCCTCCGCATGTTGTGGGCCGTAGTCTCTATCACCCTACCAAAATCCATCATTCGTACCGCAACGTTCCCGCGCACCAAGGAAATCATCTACCGCCAAAGCGGAGCTAACCTTTCCCGGTTCTGGCTACGAGTACTCACTCAAGAAAAAAAGGGGAAAAATGCATAAATAATAACGATATCTAGCCATAACGGATTTCTACCGAATCCCCAAAGCTCGTTATGCAACATCACCGGGTCGGACTAACGGTCACGACTTCAGCTTCACCCACAATGCCTAATCCACTAACATAGCGGATCTCTAATGCAAAATCATGCCGGGGACGGACACAATCGACCCGGAGGTTCATCTTGAACCATGGAAACCCAAACCCCTCTCATTTGAGAGATCTGGAGCCCAAACAAAATGAGAATAAGAGAAGATGCTAAACCTGCATCCTAAAACCAAGAGGAGAAGTGTCGTTACCTTACGACCCCTCTTCCTAGTTATGTAAGCTTTGCTTTGAATGGCTTGACACGAGCGCCTCCACGCCCTCTCCACGGATATGGTCTCAGAACGGCGATCAGAGCTCAAAAGCTCCGTCAATGGCAGAAGAAGCTCTCTCCTCCTCTTCCCTTCTCTTCCTCTCCAACCCCTCTCTCAAACCCTAAAGATGAGAATAATGAGAGGAAAAATCCTCTCATCCCTAATAAGATCGTTTGGGCGGAAGATCCTAGCCTTTGGATCTAATTTGGGGAAGCATCAGACGGCCACAAACAAAAATTGACGGAACCGTCCCGACCGCATGATCGATGGCGCGCGACAAGTGGTCCTGTGCAATAGATCCCATGATCGTGCGATTACCTCTGGCAGAACTCCAGAAAGAATGGGATAAATGCACACGAGCAGCAGCACACGACTAGTGGTTGTGTGCACTCTGACCAAAGATCATGCGTTTACCCAAACAGAACTTGGCTAACTGGTGAAAAGTGCGCACGAGCATTGGCACACGACCTGTGGTCGTGCGCACTAGATCCAGTGATCGTGCGCTTTAAACAACAGCCAAAAACAACGACCCATCGCCCGTGGCATCCCTACCGTCGGGCGTTAACTTCTAGTGACTCTAGGTCTGCAAACTGCGGTGTTACAATGGGTCATACCCCTTTAGGTGGTTCCACCAAGTTCCAAACATGGTTTGCATACATGGAGTCAATTTCTGACATCATGGCCTCAAGCCACTTCTCGGAGTCTGATCCACATATAGCCTCTTGGTAGGTTGTAGGCTCATCATCATGATCAATAAGCAACACATTACCTAGTTGAGACACGAGAAATCCATATCTCTCAAGATAAACCCTTGGTCTACAAGATCTACGGGGGACTTGTGTTTCTTGAGAAGGTTCTCTAGCTACAACATTTTGTAGTCCTTTCTTAGGTTCTAATTCCAGTTCATTCACACTCTATGGTTCTTAAACTTCTTCAAGTTCAACCTTTGTGGTCTTTCTAGATAAGAACTCTTTCTCCAAAAAGACACCAGTTCTCGTGACAAACATTTTGCCCTCAGATGGTAGGTAAAATTAGTACCCTTTAGTTTCCTTAGGATACCCGACAATATAACATTTATCTGACTTGGGTTTCATCTTGTTAGGCATTTGACATCTCACGTATGCCTCATAGCCCCAAATCTTAATTAAAGACATACTAGGATGCTTCCCAGTCCATATCTCATATGGTGTCTTTAAAACCGTTTTCATTGGAGCACGATTTAGTGTAAAAGAAAAAATCTCTAGAGAAAATCCACAAAAGGAAATATGCAAATCTGCATGACTCATCATCGACCGTACCATTTCTAATAGAGTATTTTCTATATTATAGATCGAATGGTCAAAGTTCAAAACATACGAAACATTAAACATTTGAGCTACAATATAACAAACATCATTCTTAAATATAGAACAACAATTGTTCATTATGATAAAAGAGAATTCAATCATGTCTAAACATGAAATAGAAATGATGTTTCTAGTTATCAAAGGAACATAATAACAATTATCTAGTTCCAATAAAAGCCCACTAGGCAAATAAAGACGGTAAACTCATACGGCAATAGTAACAACTCTTGCTCCATTGCCAACACACAAGTCGACCTCCCCTTTACTCAACATTCTCCTCCTTCCCAGTTCTTGCACATTATACAAATGTGAGAACCGCATCTGGTATCCAATACCTAATATGAATATGCAGAAAGTTTTATCTCTATAACATAAATATTTGAAGCGGAAGTCATACCTCCCTCATTTTCTACAGACCCTCAATATAAGGACAGTTCCTCCTCCAATGACCAGCCTTGCCACAGTGGTGGCATTTGCCTTTTTTCATTAAGACTTTCTTCTTCTTAAGTGCTAAAGACTTGTGTTGGGTCCATTGATCCCAATGTCCCAGATTTTTAAGAAATCAAACAAGTCAATGGTATAAATATAGTTACATTTGATGTATGTTTAAGTTCATGCTTGTAGGTTAGACTATGTCATATTGATTGGACAGGTGGTCCAAGTGACATTGATAGGTGGACTCAAAGAAGTTGACTGTAAAGGAAGGAAATTTCCAAAGTTCATAGGCATTGAGTGAAACAAGCTCACTCAATGCCAGATGAACCAGAAGCCAGTGACATCGAAGAAAATGACTAAGTCCACAAGCGTTGAGTGAAGCAAGCTCACTCAATGCCAATAGAACTAGAAGCCAGTGACTAGGGTTGAGTATATTATTCGAAACTCGAATATTGCTCGAAAATCGTTCGAAAATTGAGCAGAATCGGAATCGGTTAAAATTGATTTGACTCAATTTGAGTCGATTCAATTTGACTCGAATCTGATTTCTAGTCGATTTCGAGCCAGCCCTGAATCGCCTGAATTCGAATCAACTCAAATTAATTAAAAAATTATGTATTTATTAATATATTCTTATTTTAAGATTAAAAATAACAAAATTTAAACCTAAATAAAAAGAATGAAGGCTTTAAGTGTTTCATTTGCTAAATTTATAGGTTGCCCAATTTTATTTTGATCAAACTAGGAATAAAACGAAAAACTGCTAAATTTTGAGCCGACTCGATTTGATTTCGAGCCGACTCGATTCGATTTTTAATCGACTCGGAATCAATTTCGAGCCGACTCGGAATCAAGCTATTTCGAGTCGAAAATTTTGATTTCGAGCCGAGCCAAAATCGCTCGAACTCGACTCGATATCAGCCCTGCCAGTGACATCGCAGAAAAATGACGATGTCCACAGGCGTTGAGTGAAGCCAGTTCACTCAAAGCCATACAACTAGCATCACTGAGAAAGGGCAGGCAGTTAAAGATTTAAGTGTTGCCCAGGCAGAAAAGTGTCTAAGTCCACAGACGTTGAGTGAAGTCAACTCACTCAACGCCATATAGTCAAAAGTGTTGAGTCATGCTGTTTCTGTCAAAGCCATAAAAGAAAGAGACAAGAAATTGGTTAAGTCCAAAATCGTTGAGTTAAGCTTGATCACTCAACGACATGCTAGTTCTGTCAAATCTAAAGCAAATCTATCATAGAAAATCGGTTAAGTCCAGAAGCATTGAGTGAAGCTTGATCACTCAACGCAATGCTGATTCAGTCAAAGCTGTGGAAGAAAGACATGAAAATCTGTCAAAGTACAAAAGCGTTGAGTGAAGCCAGATCTGTAACACCCCAGTTTTCCAGACATTTATTTGGAAGTCACCGTACGACGATAGTAGCTATTGCCCGACGGTAGTCTTGTTTCGTCAAGTGCAGCTTGACGATAGCCGTTTGGTGAGTGTCGAGAGGGATATCGATCGGCGGTAGTTAGTTACCGCGTGGAGGGAACCCGGTTGGCAAAAGCCGTTCGACGAAAGCCGATCGTCGAGCGTTGAGAGGACTATCACTCGGCGGTAGTTGTTACCACGCAGCAGTAACCCCACGGGTGGCATCAAGAGCGTTGAGTTCTGGAGAAAGGATCTACCGCGCCACGTTAGATATACTGCAGGTGTTAGCGCGACATTATTTTCTGGAAGAGCGCTCGGGAAACTACTGCTCGACAGTAGGTAGTTACCGCCCGGCGGTAGCGAACGGAAGCAGTTCCGTCGTTTGACTTTTTAGCCATCCAATTTCACTTAGGTTTTGATCCTAAGGCCTAAGACTCTCCCTCCAGAGTGCTTATATAGGGCTGAGCGGGATTTCTCCCTCACTTTCTTCTCTTTTTGGAGTTGAGTTAGGGTTTGGAAGAGAGAGTGGGAGGAGGAAAAAGAGAGCTTCCTTCCATCAATGTCGGAGCTTCGCAACCCCGATCGTTGATCTGAGTCCAGATCCGTGGAGAGGACTTGGAGGCGCTCATTTTCATCCGTGCAAGGCAAAGTTTCCATGGCTAGGAAGAGGAGTCGAAGGGTAATGACACTTCTCCTCTCGGTCTTTAGGAAGCGTTCATGGCATCCATGTTGTTTTTGCTTTCTTTCAAGACTTTACGCACCGGATCTCTCAAGTTGGAGGGATTCGGGTCGCCATGGTTCAAGAGGAACCAACGGTTCGATTGTGTCCGTCCCCAACATGATATTGCATTACAGTTCTTCTCTGTTAGTGGATTAGGTATTGTGGATGAAGCCGTAGTTGCGACCGTTAGTCCGACTCGGTGATGTTGCATAGCGAACTTAAGGATTTTGGTAGAAATCCGTTGCGACAATATGCTATTTGTGATGTGCTAAGGCGTGGCTTTGTCTCCATGGTCGGCTGGCTATTCTGTGATGTGCAAGTCATGTGAAGAGAGTATCCCGGCGAGAAAAGTCCCCTTCTGTTAAATTGACGAGAATGCAAAACATTGGACAAGCCCGGGCAATGAAGCCCACGAGCATGTGGGGTCCTGCGAGGGTTCTTAGTATCAGTTTTCTTGTTTGAGATGGAATCATGATGAGAGAAGTTAGAGTCTGTAGGCAAGCCCGAGTTTTGAGACCCACAAGCGGGTGGGGCCTTAGCAAGAATTCCGCATAGCGGCTTGTATGCCGTTTGGGGAAATTTGAAGTACCTATGGGTTTGCGGCTCAAACGCCGAAGTGGAAATTGAAAGTACCATATTGATGATTACGTTATGATGTGTTAGATTTATATGTTGTAGGGTGCCTTGGGTTAAACCCAAGATTACATACATGCAGCATTATACGCCCCCTTTTTATGCTCAACATAGAAACATGTTTGTTGAATGAGACATCCAAATCTGTTTTATAGATTTACATGTTATGTAAATTGTATACGAAGTACTGACCTACAAGGTGGTTGTATACCCCGGGATCCGCTAGGGATGGTCGGGAGGAGATGTGTTGGTTACACAGTTGAGGTCAACCATTGCAGACCCACATTGCAACCATATTTTATAGGGCAAGGATCACAAGCAGGAGCTAGCTCGTCGTCAAAAAGCCCTAAGCCTCATGAAGTGTTTCAAGTTGTGTAATAGCTCTGTTTTGTGGAATTTTATGCTTGATGGACTATGTTTCCGACATGCATGCCGAGGTAGTCTAGGAGTGCTTATGCACGTTGATGTTTGTTGTTATTATTTGAGTTTTGGACTCTTAATTGTTGTATGGATTTAAGGCCGTGTTGATACTCATACGTATGTGGATAACTTCTAGCGTTGTTTTTTGTTTCCGCTGTGTTAGTCTTAGTTTTGAGTTAGGTAGTTTATATAATCTTTTAATGCTTAAGATATGGCGTCTATAGGTTGTGGGGCCCCGGTCGGACCCATATTATACGATAATTACAGGGGAGGTGTTATAATTTGGTATCAGAGGGAGGTTAGTGTCCAAGGAAAGGATTCGTGGTCGAATGTCATAATCAGATCGCGTAGAGAAGTTATCAACATAGGAGAATTGCAGGACCATGAGTGTCCTTGTGTATGAGTCTTGCGAATAGAGACAGATTCATGTTTACCTTGCTTTTGTTAAGGGTGCAAGCAATGAGGCGGGGACGCCGAGGCCACGAGAAGAGACTTTGGCGAACAGTGCTACTGCTCCAGGTCCATTGGGCATGGTGGTAACCCCGACCGATTTCTGTCGCATGCTTGCAGAAGCAATGGTAGAGGCCCAAGCTGCATCGACATCACAGGCTGTGACTCCTGTTGCTCAGGTAGAAACTCCTGCTACCCCTGATATGGAAACAGCCGTGTCGAGTGGAGGAGACAAACAAGCAGAGCCTTCGGCTAAGAGAGGGGTTGTTGGTCACGGAGATCGGAAAATTAAGTTGTTGGGTACATTGGAAAATGTGTACCTGATTTGGAGACGCCCTACTTAGCTCAATAATATACATCAAGGTGTATTTGATGCTATTTTGAGTTTATATGTGCATGTTAAGTATTGGATAAAATGCAGAAGAAAAGTTTCTAAGTCCATGTGTCGACACTTAAGGAAGTCTGTATCGACACTTGGAAAAGCTATGTCGACACCTGAAGCAGCTGTGTCGACACACAAAATATATTAGTCGACATCAACTGTGTCGACACCGGGAGGATGTGTCGACACCGGGAGGCAGTTTCGACACCCAGAATAGTTAGTCGACATCAACTGTATCGACACCGGGAGGCTGTGTTGACACACAGAATTCTTAGTCTACATCAACTGTGTCGACACACAGGACTTATGTCGACACACAGCAGAGTTTCAACATAGTTGATTACTATGGAGTGAAGAAGTTTTTGTGTCGACACAAATACTCTCTGTCGACACATTCTCAAGATGCAGTGTCAAGAAGCAGTGTCGACATTAAGGCAGCTATGTCGACTTCACCAAAGTCTGTGTCGACACTTAAGTCACATGTGTCGGCTCATATTGACAGTTTGTCTCGACACATAATGACAGTTAATCTCGACGCTTTGCTGACAGAGACAAAGGTTCAAGAGCTGACTAGGGACTTGACAGCTGTGCATTCCAACAACTTTAATGAAGCTGTCAGACTTGTCAGAAGTTAGTTAGAAACTGGATCAGCCGGTTACCATGGATGAAGTCTATATATATAGATGGATTCAGAAGAAGGAAGAAGAAACAATAGATCATACACACATAACTAACACAACTATTGAGAGATTGATCGTTGATCAAGAAAGTGCAAGTCAGACAGAAGAAGATCTTCGTAAGAAGATTTAAGAAGATAATCTGAAGTGATTATCCACTCAGATGTTGTCTAAGGTGAATTCATTCAGAATTCGGAGGAACTTAAGAAGATTTGGGGAGAGAACTCCAGCTGTTTTGAGGTAAAGAAGGAGACAATCACAAGCCTCTTAAGAAGTAGATCCTGAACTAATCTACTAAGTAGATCCAGATCCATATCTGGAATCCAAGAAGGAAGCTGCAAGTCAGTCAACTTTAAAGGAGATCAACCCTACTAAGTTCAGATTCAATAAGCTTTGAAGAAAGCTAAGAACAGGTTGATTTCAGTCATCAGTCTCATCAAGAAGCTGATCAAGAATTCTCTTATCCTTTCTCTCTCAACAAGGGTAAGAGTTCATCAATTTACTTATCAAATTCTGTAGGATCTTTTCAAAGATCTGAGTTGTAAGCCTGTGTTATAAAGGCTGAGTGTAGGAGATTTTGATCTCTGAGTGGTAAGGCTATTGAGCCTGAGTGTAGGAGAATTTGTTATCTGAGTTTTAGGCCTTGTGGCAAGGCTGAGGTACGGCTGTTATCCTGAGTTATAGGAACCTTATAGGGTTCTTAAGTTGTAGGAACCTTTCAGGGTTCTGAGCTGTAAGATCTGTGGATCTGAGAAGAAGAAGAAGTTAGGCCGAATCTAGCACACTGCTAGATAGGTGAAGGGGGAAAGTGGATGTACCCAGACCTTGGGGAACCACTATAAACCTATGTGCAATCTGTGATGCTTGTGTTTTTTTAAATTCTGTGATTGTATATGCTGTGTTAGCTGTAGAGATTTGAGATTTATATTAAAGAACTGAAGCTATATTTTGCCTTAGTTTAAAACAAGGAAAAGGACCGATTCACCCCCCTCTAGGTGTTTAGGTTGTCTTGAAGTTAAATTTATCAAGTGGTATCAGAGGCGAGGTTACTCAAAGAAGGATTTAACAGTCTGAGTTAGTTCCCTAAGGCAGAATCAAGAATCAAGAAAATGGGTTCTGGAGAAAATCATAAGGAACTAGGTTCTATGAAACTACCCATCTGCATGAAGGAGATATTTGGTATATGGAAAGAAATAGTCAGGTTGTTTATGGAGGCTTCTGACCCAAGGATCTATATTGCAGTAAAAGAAGGTCCTTATATTCCAATGAATGTGTCTGTTCTAGATGCAAATCAAAGAACTCCTAAAGATTTTTCTGAGATGACTAAGGATGAGATCATCCTGGCAACTATGGATAAAAGAGCCCAGAATATCATAGTAAGTGTTATAGTGTTGGGTTTTCTATGCGGTGGCACAATAGTTGTGCATGTAGTGGAAACAATAAAATCAAGAACAACCCAAAAGAGATTTGGGATCAGGCCACGAAAATTGAATCAAGAAGTTAAGAAATAACTAGGTAAAATTACCTTTGTGGTGTTGAGTCACAACTCAACAAAGATGCTCCAATGTATGAGTTCTTGTCGGCGGTGAGTTCCACGTAGAATAACGTCTACATCTCTACAGAAATCCACACGAGCGGGAGATCACCGATCTTCGTCGCACGAAAAATGGGAAGGGAGATCGACTTTACCTTGAACTTCCACGGACTGCTAGGTCCGCTCCAAGAAGACAAGCACCGGCGACTATCGTCGGAGAGGAGGTCGGCGGAGCGAGCGAATCGGCGGAACACTTCCTTTGGGCCGGGGGGTGCACTGGCCCTAAAACCTAAGTTCTAATTTATACCCGAAGCATAAACAGACCTAGAAATATCGCTATCCACAGACCACAGAGAATTCGGGTTTTTTTTGGAATAATTCGTCGGGTATCAGCATTCGTCGATTATTGAACAGTTCGATAGTCGACGAATTGCCTTAGTCGATGATACTCGACGAACCATGGTCGACGATACTCGACGAACCATAGTCGACGATACTCGACGAACCATGGTCGACGATACTCGACGAACC
Source organism: Platanthera zijinensis (assembly GCA_039513925.1). Classification (NCBI taxonomy): domain Eukaryota; kingdom Viridiplantae; phylum Streptophyta; class Magnoliopsida; order Asparagales; family Orchidaceae; genus Platanthera; species Platanthera zijinensis. The sequence goes on along the minus strand of CM077078.1, from coordinate 168,114,106 downwards.
ATGGTCGACGATACTCGACGAACCATAGTCGACGATACTCGAAGAACCATAATCGACGATACTCGATGAACCATAGTCGACGATACTCGAAGAACCATAGTCGACGATACTCGACGAACCATAGTCGACGATATTCGACGAACCATAGTCGACGATACTCGACGAACCATAATCGACGATACTCGATGGAAACATTTACCGGACCCCATTCTGTATGGTGATTGGTAACCTTTACCAACACAGTCAATCTTCCAACTTCTTCACATGCTCTTATGTGCGACCCTGCAGGCTCATATCGCGTTGGCAGTGAAATTACATGTTTGACCACTTCTAGATCACCATGGTAACTCCAACAGTCTCCCAATTGATCTTGAAAGTATCAAACCAAAAACCTCACAAACAATGAGCGGCATCTAGCGATGCATCATTGCTACCCAAGCAATAAGAGTTCATAACTCATAAGCCTTTTTGAATAATGTTCCAGCGTTATCTTTGTCCCTTTGTCCCTTACATCTGGAAAGAACTAGAGGCATGGACCGTATCATCCTCATAATAGCTCAATCCAAGTATCTTGATCTAATACGGACTTCCAGAGAATGGTGAGTCCAATATCACATATTGACTCAACCAAGCATGGCCATGCATTTCTCAGTACAGTTCCATGAAGGGGCCCATGGATGAAACCCCTGTCATATAGGAGGACAAATCCCATATCTGCTCACACACAATCACCAAAATGATTCGTAACATGACCAACAACCACTCTTATCATCAACCTTTCTCAAGGAAGACTTTAGATGGCATCAAAGCATGCTTTTCCTCACTTGATAAATACTGTGACTTCAGGTCAAAGGACCACAACACCATTGTCAATTGAGACCTACTCGTGACAAGTTTAGATAATAATCCACGAAGTAGTCTTAGGTTGTGTCTGTCCAGTACAACTTGTTCATTAACAAGTACCCATGTGATGACTTGATATCAGAATATCATGACCTGTGAGAACTGGTCATCAGTCAACGCACGTGCTAGTCTTAATGTATCATCATCACCCTTAGTTTCTATGATGATACTATGACAAGGGACCTTTCAAGAATGAAGCTTCACATAAATCATAGGCTCTCACATTCAAGTCACGTACTTGATGTCCTATGGAAGCGAACATTCTAAGGGTATTTATTATGTTAACATTTAACTATCGCATAGAGAAATCATAATAAAAGAACTTGCCATTAATTGCAAAAGAAAATTTTTAGTACACAATTCATCATATGAATAAATAACAAATAGCCAACAGAATATATGTAAGACCCCCTTTTTTTTTCTTTTTCAACCACCGGGGTCTTAGGCCCAGAACCGCCGCTTTGCGGTGACTTCTTCACGTCCTGAAGGGTCATCACCACAAGGCGCCAATTCTGCCGGCCAATTCGATCACAGAAAAGTAGCACAATTATTGAAGTAAGAACAATACAGTCCACAATGATAAAACACATGTAAATAAGATAAAATCTCCACGAAGGGAGTGTCCACAGAAATCATCAGAGTACTATAAATACGGGCTAATGCCCGGTACAGAATGTCCTCACTACAAGTCTCTCATGCGGAAGCGAAAACAGAAACTACTCAAGGTCGAGACTCACGGTCCCGGCTGTGTGAACTCCGGAGCTAGACTGCCCCATCTCTAGGCGCACCGATCTCTGGGGCTGCTCCTCCATGCTGGGCTCCACGATCCCCTAAATGATGCGGTTCGAAAACCGATAGTCATAAAGACTAAGGCCTATCATCCCCTACCCCTTCCCCCATGGCTCCTAGGTACCGAGCGGGGAGGAAGAAAGGGAAGGACATGATGGTAGAGATAAATCAAGAAACAGGTGACTATGGACTTAATCTAGCAAGATGTATTCGGTGAGCAGTTAATATGATTGTTATAATAGGTCTAGCAGTAAGAAAAGCAATTATATGAATTTAAACCTTCACTTATGCGAGAACACATAAGCAAAAGGGATCTTTTGCAAGGCTCCCATCGTATAGAGTGTCCCATACCACTTATACGTTGGGGTGTCGGTTATCTAACAGCAATGGTTGTTATATATTGAAATTAACCTTTGATTTATAAACTTGCCCACACAAGCTTGTAGACCAAGGGGTCGTTTTGCAGGTCCTAATGTATAAGCATCCCATACCACTTATACTTTAGGTGTCAGGGTTAAATGAATCGATTATGCTATGACATGCTAGTGGGTATGATGAAACATGCAAGTGCAACTCACACACCCGACTCTGTGCACACAGACCTTTAGTTCCCCCTTTCGGAGCCGTTACCTCCCAAGATACCTCCGTAGTGGCAGACGGAAGCGGTGGGTTGGGCCTCGCCCACCTCAAAACCAGTAAAAGCACCACTGGTCTGACCTATCGTACACCTCAACGCTTGGTGCACTAAGCGGACGCCTGCGTACTCTTGCCGGTTGGCGCACCGGACTTCTGTTGGCGAAGTGCTAAACACCTTGCCGAGTCAACGATATCGGTGTCAGTGCAATCGAACTCCCCGATATCGAAAGACCCACCACCTTAACTTTTCCTATTTTATGCACATGCAAGTTTAATCGCAAACACACAAAAACCGAGCCGAAGCTCCCCGGACCAAAACATCCGTCTCCAAAACAACCGAGCCGAAGCTCCCCGGACCATCCCGTCCGTCTCTTAACCAACCGAGCCGAAGCTCTCATCAATCTTCCTGTGTCAACAGTGTTTGTGAAGAGTGCAGCCCTAGTTACCTAGTTACTCTTGTTGATTTGTTATTACAGTTTACGTTAGCCCAGGACTGCCCCCGGTATACCCCGTGAAGGGCTCTCAAGGGGCACTAGGAACCAAGACGGCGGCATTACGGCCCGAAGTTCCCTTTCGCAAGGCACTTAATATTATTGGTTTATTTCCCTTAACCCATTCCCCTTCTCACATTACGATAGACTATCCTAGGGTGATTTTTAAACCTTCCACTCTTCGGGGAAGACGAACTTTCGTCGAACTCGAGCACCTCTTAACTCTAGCTATCACCACTACTCACTATTCTTTATATCTTCCTATAGTGATTTGCTCCACTATTGCCCCCTCAAACAAAATGAGTTATTTAACTCCAATGTCTTCCTCAAATCATGTCTTATTTCAATTCACAATTGGTATATGCAGACCGACCTAGGCTACATGTCGAACCGGTTATGCAATGATCCATTACTGGAGACTTACCATGATATAAATGACCTAAGTCCAGAAAATGGAAATTTTCCTAATTTATTTAGCATTTAATTAAATTCCTCGAAAATCCCAAGGACTACCGGTTTGAACATGAACTACCCTAAGTTCTCATGCAAGATGTCCAGCAAATTTATGATAAATACTAGGTTATCTCAATAGGTTAAACCCTAAGTATCATAATTTTTCTATCATTAAAAGGGCATGAAAACTATTTTAGAAATAATCTCTAACTTCTGTTGTTTATGAATCAAGTACAGAAAATATTCTTCCAAAAATTATAAATATTTTATGCCATGCAAATAAAGTCCTAACATTAGTACTGGCCAAGTTTCATAATTTTCCAGTAAGTATTTTATCCATAATTAATTTTTTTAAACATATAGCCCTTTCTATCATTTGTGAATAAAGTACTAGATTTACTCAACATAAAATTCTATAAAAATCCAGTGATCAATGTGCTACTAATCAAGATCTAAATCCAGAATTTCAACTGATTATAATTAATTTAAAACCTCCAAATAATTGGAACAACAAATCGGGCAAATAATCCTTTAACACATGAAGTATAATATCTATCAATCATAAAATTCCAGGAAAATTATCATAAGTCTAAAACATCCTAAAACTCCCTCCTCCCGAGTTTCATAATTTTTGGAGTAGATTTAGTGCTTAAAATAACTAAATTACATTTCTATCCTAATTCAAACTCTCAACTTCCGAGGTACCCAATTACCTCCAATTCCTTCACCATTTCAACCAGAGGGTTTTCATCATATCATCCCCCTCTCCTCCAAATTTCATGGGCATACAAGAGCTTTTGCTCCTATGTCCTTCACAAACCTCAAACTCCCACCTGTTGGATTTGAGCCAATCTCTTAGGGTAAAATTCACCCTAAGCCACACCATGTTACCCAAGAGGGTAGACATAGACTCAACAAATCAGTGGCCAACAACTTCAGCCTCTTTTGAGGAGATTTGTCCACTCCATCTCCAATCGTACTTTTCCCCAAAGTACCCCTCACCAAGACCTATCTAGGACTTGATACTTCCCTATTCAAAACTCGACCAATCGAGTTGAAATTTTGTACAGATCTTAACATTGATGCCAGGGACCACCACCAAAATTTGGGGGAGTTGGACTTAATTTCATCTCTTAATTAATTTTATATGGTTTATTAAATTTTTACAAAAACTTTAGGCAAAAGTTCTCCAAAAATTCTCATTTTTGGACAGCCTCTTGATACATATATTATAGATCTCCAGTCCAAATTTCAAGTCATTTGGACATGTTATGAACCGTGGGCAACCATTTCAATTTCTGGTTAGCCTAGGTCTTGATCCCACCAAAATGAGTGCTGTGGTCAAACCACTCACCCAAACTGAATAAAATTAATTTTAAATTAAAGTAGACCCAGAGGGCTACAACTTTTGTGACTGGTCATTTTTCCTAAATCGGCCTCTAAGTGCCTCGTTTCGCAGCCTCAAAATATGTTCAAATAATCTATTTTCCATTAAGTAATATATAATAATCTATGTATTATAAATATTAATTTTACTGTTCATCTTCTTCATGAACCCGAACAGACAGAAAACCATTTTTTTCCTGTAAGCGTTCCGTGATCCGTCGCCGGCCGTTCGGTCACTTCACTGGCCAGCCACCACCACCACCACCTCCGTTGAGGCGATGGCTAGCGGTCGGCGGTGGTTGGGCCGCCGGAGGTGGCGGTTTCCGGCGAACGCAAAATATCTGTTTCATGGTTTTTCCATGAAAATGAGAGATGGGTCCGGCTCCGTTGAGCGCGAACTTCCTTTCTAAGAATCCTAAGATCTACCCATGAAAGAGAAAGAGCAGAGGAGGACCTTGTTCGCGGTTTGAAGGCAAGAAAAACGACGGGGTGCCATGGCGCGGTGGTGGCATTTGCTGAACTTCTCCTACAGCAAGAACAAAGGTCTGATCCGATTACTTGAGCGTGTAACCTTCTCCTCTTGCCTCAAGTGGGCTTTTATAAGTCAAAAAGTGGGAAGATGAATGGGTAAAGCCTTAATGGCCATGACGGTTCTCCCCTTAACGTTTCGGTTACAGTGAAGGGATAAGAAACGGTGGAAACTGAACAGTTGTGTCCAGCTGGCGGCTTCCTATTGGACCATATCTTCCTTATTTATTATATAATTACAGAAGGAAAACGGCCTGAAATTACTCCTGGTGTTACTTCCCACACCAGCATTTATTACCACGTGTGTTAGAATAATTTCGGGCCTGAACCGTCGTTTCGGCCAATGTCACGGGCATGACACATAGGTCACGGGCGTGACAGGCCCGAATAGCCAATTCTGGGTTCGGCGATCGTCGAACTGAGATCGACGATAGTCGATGGGTGGTCATGGGCGTGACACCTGGGGTCACGGGCGTGATAGGCCCGAACGGCAGATTTTGGGTCGACGATCGTCGAATTGAGATCGACGATCGTCGAAGGCTGGTCACGCCCTAGGTCACGGGCGTGACCTGTAGGTCACGGGCGTGACATGCCCGAACGGCAAATTTCGAGGTCGACGATCGTCGAATTGAGGTCGACGATCGTCGAAGGCTGGTCACGCCCTAGGTCACGGGCGTGACACTCATGTCACGGGCGTGACATGCCCGGGCCGCAAGGTCGACGATCGTCTCACGGCGATCGACGATCGTCGATGGGGTCACGCCCATAGTCACGGGCGTGACACCTTGGTCACGGGCGTGACATGCCCAGACAACACGTTCGACGATCGTCTCGTGGAGATCGACGATCGTCGAAGTAGTCACGCCCAGGTCACGGGCGTGACGGGTCGGTCACGGGCGTGACTAACCCGTGACCCAAAATATTGATCGCTTTATTTCAATTTTATGTGTTTCCTGGGGTTCCGTCACAACTAACCGACTCCTAGGGGTCTAGCCGGAAATGGGATGTTACAAATCCCAATAAACAAAACAAAAATTTTGTCCCCGAAATTGAGGTTGAGCCTACGGGGATTTCTATCGGAATAAATTAAACTTGTAACATCCCATACGATCTTTCTATTGGGTTCAGGCGACTGTTTGTTTGATAACGAAGACAATCTCCCCAATAAACAAAAGATTAGCCCCTACCTTTCTGATTAAGTGCGCATGCCTAGGTCCTGGATTTTCCGTATCTAGTCTTAACATTCCAAAACAAGAAGGCAATCTATAGTATACCGAGAGGTGGTGAGATGTACCTGACTGAACAACTCCGGGTATCTTTGCCTCATCAGATCCTGCGGTTCCCAGGTGTGCTCCTCCTGACCATGATTTCTCCACAGAACCTTGACTAAGGGGATCTTTTTGCGGCGCAAGATCCGCACTCCTTTGTCGTCGATCCGAACCGGCTCCAAGTGAACCGATCGGTCTGAAGCTACCGGCCCTTCGGTGGTCAAAATCCGCTGCTCCGGGCGTAGTAGAGCCCTTCTCAGCGAAGAGATGTGGAAGACGTTGTGTAGAGCTGCCAGCTCTGGTGGCAACTCTAGCCTGTAGGCTAGGGGTCCGATCCGCTCCAGGATCCGGTAAGGGCCCATATACCTAGGGCTGAGTTTCTTCCTCCGACCGCGCACCCGTGAGACTCCGTGCATGGGCCGGATCTTCAAGAACACTCGATCCCCTACCCGAAACTCCACCTGACGATGCCGGGCATCATAGTATTTAGCCTGTCTGCTCTGCGCCTCCAACATCCTATCTCTGATCAGTCTCACCTGAGCCTCGGTGTCTTCAACGAAATCCGATCCCAGCAGCTTCAGATCCTCGTCCTGAACCCAAGAAAGTGGGGTCCTACATTTTCGTCCATACAAGGCTTCATAAGGCGCCATCCTGATGCTGGACTGGTAGCTGTTATTATAGGAGAACTCGACCAATGGTAACATCTTCTCCCACGGCTCCCCTCGGTCCAGTATACACAATCATAGTAGATCCTCCAAGGTCCGGTTGGTGCGCTCGGTCTGCCCGTCCGTCTGAGGGTGGAAGGCCGTGCTAAAAGTCAACCGGGTGCCCAAATATGCCTGCACTGACCGCCACTCCCTGGATGTAAACCGTCCATCGCGGTCGACACTATCGTCCGGGGCACGCCATGATATCGGACATACTGCTCCACAAACTTCCGTACCAGCACTCCCACCGAGTCATCCTTCCTGATCGGTACAATGTGGGCCACCTTCGTCAACCGATCGACAATCACCCAAATCGAGTCGTTCCCTGTCCGAGACCGGGGAAGACCATGTATAAAATCCATCGCTATATCATCAAACTTCCACTCCGGCACCGGGAGTGGCTGTAACAGTCCTGCGGGGTTCCTGCACTCCGCCTTCACCAACTGACACGCCTCGCAATGGGTCATGAAGTACGTAATGTCCTTCTTCATGCCCGGGCAAAACATCGTCCTCTTCAAATCAGCGGTCATCTTTGTGATCCCCGGGTGTACCGAGTACCGGCTGCAATGCGCCTCCATCATAATATCCTCTCGGATCTGGCCTCCTGCGGGTATATATACTCTGCCTCTGAAGTGGAGCAAACCATCTCTCAGGGAATAATCTCCTGTCGAACCTTCCTCCAAAGCTCGTAACATCGGCTCCGCCCACGCATCTGTCCCCTGTCCGTCCCGAATGCGATCCCGAATATCGTCTATGGCCACCATCGATGCCAGATACTCCCTATACAGAACTGGGTCATCCTCGGACACTAGGGATATCTGCATATCTCTGAATGACTGGACTAGCTCCATGGACATAACCTAGGGCCCAGCTTCAGAAGTGGCAGCTCTCCAGCTCAACGCGTCGGCCACCACGTTTGCCTTCCCTGGATGGTAGTGCATCTCATACTGATAATCTGCTAAGAACTCCACCCAATGCCTCTGCCTGATATTCAGCTCCTTCTGCGTGTCCACGTATTTCAGGTTCTTGTGATCGGAGAAGATATCGCAGTGGACTCCATAAAGATAATGGCGCCAGACCTTCAGAGCAAAAACGACCGCTCCCATCTCGAGGTCGTGCACCGGTAGTTCCTCTCAAGGGTCTTCAGCTGGCGGGAGGCATATGCTATGACATGTCCGTTCTGCATCAGCACCGCTCCCATCCCTTGGTATGATGCGTCAGTATACACCTGGAATCCTTCCTTTCCGGATGGTAGGGCAGAATAGGGGCCGAGATGAGTCGGTCCTTCAGCTCCTGGAAAGCCGCCTGGCACTGCGTGGTCCAAACAAAAGGTGCCTCCTTATTTGTCAAAGATGTGAGGGGGAGGGCAATCCGAGAGAACCCCTCCACGAACTTCCGGTAGTAACGGCAAGTCCCAAGAAACTGCGTACATCGGTGGCTGTCCTCAGCTGCGGCAATCGCGAACTGCCCGAATCTTTGCTGGATCTACTGCTAACCCGGCTCCGCTGATGATGTGGCCTAGGAAGGCCACCTCCTTCAACCAGAACTGACACTTGCTGAATTTTGCATAAAGGCGATGCTCCCGCAACCTCTCCAAGGTCAGTGCCAGATGCCGAGTTTGCTCCTCCTCCATCCTAGAGTAGATCAGGATGTCGTCTATGAATACTATGACGAACAAATCCAAGTAGGCCTCGAAAACCCGGTTCATGAGACTCATGAACGCCGACGGAGCATTCGTGAGCCCAAAGGGCATCACGGTGAACTCATACAGGCCATATCTGCTACTAAAGGCCGTCTTCGGGATATCCTCCTCCTGGATCCGCAGCTGGTAGTATCCTGATCTCAAGTCCAGCTTCGAGAAATAATGGGCCCCCTCCAGCTGGTCGAATAATTCGTCTATCCGTGGGAGCGGATAGGTATTCCGGACGGTCAGCCTGTTTAGTGCTCGATAATCGATGCACAGGCGGAGTGTCCCATCCTTCTTCTTCACGAACAGGACCGGTGCTCCCCATGGCGAGGAACTCGGTCTAACAAAACCTGCCTCAACTAATTCCTGCAACTGAGTCCGAAACTCTGCCAACTCCTTTGGGGCCATCCGATAAGGGGCCCTAGACGCCGGCTTGGCTCCCGGCACAAGCTGTATCTGAAAATCCTGCTCTCGGTGTGGAGGTAGTCCTGGTAGTTTCTCTGGAAAGATGTCAGCAAAATCTCGCACCACCGGGATGTCTGTCACCGACTCCTTAACCTCCGCCATCTCAAATAGAATCTGATAGACCTCCTCTCCCTGCAGATGGGCCTTAATGGCCTGTACCGAAGATAAGAGTATACGAGAGGCAGGTCTTATACCTTCGATGGTAATGAAAGAGTCCCCGTGTCTCACGGTGATCCTCTTTGCCTGGCAGTCAATCTGGGCATAGTTCCAGTGCAGCCATACCATGCCCAGGATCAGGTCGTAGTCCGTCAGCTTCAAAATCGTCGCTGGAGCCTCGAACGCTTTTCCACCAATTTCTGCCTCCATATTGCAGTGATCCGTGGTAAGGAGCTCAGATCCATCTGGTAGTCGCACCCTCATCCTCGAGCCTGTGAACCGCTCCACACCCTCCAGTCCTTCTACGAACGTCTCCGACACAAAGGAGTGAGTAGCTCCAGTATCGAACAGTATGCGGGCCGGCTTGCCGCTGATGAAGACTATACCTGGGGTGATTAAACATCTTAGGGTTCTATAAAGAATTTTCTTTCCTTGTTAACCTATCTAGTGCGGTTCTGAGTTTTAACAACTAAAAGGGAAATTCTATGAAAATAAAGAAGCATTGCTGCGTACCTGCTATGACCTGCTCCGGATTTCGAGGCTGCGCAAGGTCCAAAGCATATACCTGCTCTCTTTCCTGTCTACGATCTCCCCACTGGTATCCACGACCACGGCCGCGTCCTCGGCCTCCGTAATGCAGAGCTGGTGGGCCGCCCTGATGTGCTGGAGGTGGTGCCCCCCTCATGGGGCAGTTCCTCCGAATGTGCCCAATCTGATGACAAAGAAAACACTCTGGCGGGGGATACGCCATTCCCCCGGGTCTCGGCATCTCCTGCATCCGAAGAGGGGGAGGGGCTAATACCACCTGTTCCCTCGGCTCCTGCCTCACGTCCTGACGAGGCTGGTCCTCCGTCCTCCTCCCCTCTGGTACAGCACCTCGCCGCTGGTCATTTCTACCTCTCCGTCCCTGATCCTCTGCTGGCCGTTTCCGGCCCCGGGTGGCGTGCCAATCTGCCTCAATCCTTTTGGCCATCTCCAAAATCCGGGAGATGGGCCCGTCAGATACAAACAACAGAGCCTCCCTCAAGTCCTCCCGCAGGCCCTTATAGAACCTCCTGATATACCCTGCCTCGTCCAGCTGGTAGGAATCTGCGTATCGAGCCAGATGGTCAAACTCTCGATGGTACTCCACCACGGTCCGGGTACCCTGCTTCAGCTGTAAGAACCGCTCCTCCAAATCATCCCTAGCCGACTGCGGAACGAAATGCTCCAGCAGTGCGGCCCTGAACTCCTCCCAAGTAACCTCCGCAACCTCCCTATCAGCAAATGTCGTGTCTAACAGCGTCTTCCACCACCTCTTTGCATGGGACTCCAGCAGGAGACAACCAGAGCCACCCTCTCCTCCCATGGACACCGAATCCCGATCAGCATCTTGTACATGATATCTAGCCACTCTTCCGTCCAAACAGCCGACTCTGTACCCAAATAGGACGGGGGAGCCAGTCCTCGGAAGATGCTTAGCCAGTTGGCCCCCGGATTTGGCTGCGGGCCGGAACCTGCTGGGCCCTGAAGGCCTCCAGAATGGCAGTCAGGGTCTGTCCCATGTCTGACTGAAGGAAAGGAGTGGGGGCCGGTGGGGGTGGTGCAACATCCTGAGCCTGTTGAACTCCACCTTGTGGCGTAGTCCGTGCTGGAGGCTGCGTAACAAAAACACACGCTGAGAAAACGTTCAAATATTACATAAAGGTGGACAATTTATATGTGATCCCCATATGGGCACACCACTGCTTCCGCTGCTTAGTTTGTCCCCAAACTAAACTCGAGCGAGGGGTGACCTAGGGTTTGTGGACTGCTACTTCCGTCTGATCGATGTTTGCCTCTGATACCACTTGTAAGACCCCCTTTTTTTTTTCTTTTTCAACCACCGGGGTCTTAGGCCCAGAACCGCCGCTTTGCGGTGACTTCTTCACGTCCTGAAGGGTCATCACCACAAGGCGCCGATTCTGCCGGCCAATTCGATCACAGAAAAGTAGCACAATTATTGAAGTAAGAACAATACAGTCCATAATGATAAAACACATGTAAATAAGATAAAATCTCCACGAAGGGAGTGTCCACAGAAATCATCAGAGTACTATAAATACGGGCTTATGCCCGGTACAGAATGTCCTCACTACAAGTCTCTCATGCGGAAGCGAAAACAGAAACTACTCAAGGTCGAGACTCACGGTCCCGGCTGTGTGAACTCCGGAGCTAGACTGCCCCATCTCTAGGCGCATCGATCTCTGGGGCTGCTCCTCCATGCTGGGCTCCACGATCCCCTAAATGATGCGGTTCGAAAACCGTTAGTCATAAAGACTAAGCCCTATCATCCCCTACCCCTTCCCCCATGGCTCCTAGGTACCGAGCGGGGAGGAAGAAAGGGAAGGACATGATGGTAGAGAAAAATCAAGAAACAGGTGACTATGGACTTAATCTAGCAAGATGTATTCGGTGAGCAGTTAATATGATTGTTATAATAGGTCTAGCAGTAAGAAAAGCAATTATATGAATTTAAACCTTCACTTTTGCGAGAACACATAAGCAAAAGGGATCTTTTGCAAGGCTCCCATCGTATAGAGTGTCCCATACCACTTATACGTTGGGGTGTCGGTTATCTAACAGTAATGGTTGTTATATATTGAAATTAACCTTTGATTTATAAACTTGCCCACACAAGCTTATAGACCAAGGGGTCGTTTTGCAGGTCCTAATGTATAAGCGTCCCATACCACTTATACTTTAGGTGTCAGGGTTAAATGGATCGATTATGCTATGACATGCTAGTGGGTATGATGAAACATGCAAGTGCAACTCACACACCCGACTCTGTGCACACAGACCTTTAGTTCCCCCTTTCGGAGCCGTTACCTCCCAGGATACCTCCGTAGTGGCAGACGGAAGCGGTGGGTTGGGCCTTGCCCACCTCAAAACCAGTAAAAGCACCACTGGTCTGACCTATCGTACGCCTCAACGCTTGGTGCACTAAGCGGACGCCTGTGTACTCTTGCCGGCTGGCGCACCGGACTTCTGTTGGCGAAGTGCTAAACACCTCGCCGAGTCAACGATATCGGTGTCGGTGCAATCGAACTCCCCGATATCGAAAGACCCACCACCTTAACTTTTCCTATTTTATGCACATGCAAGTTTAATCGCAAACACACAAAAACCGAGCCGAAGCTCCCCGGACCAAAACGTCCGTCTCCAAAACAACCGAGCCGAAGCTCCCCGGACCATCCCGTCCGTCTCCAAACCGACCGAGCCGAAGCTCCCCGGACCATCCCGTCCGTCTCTTAACCAACCGAGCCGAAGCTCTCATCAATCTTCCTGTGCCAACAGTGTTTGTGAAGAGTGCAGCCCTAGTTACCTAGTTACTCTTGTTGATTTGTTATTACAGTTTACGTTAGCCCAGGACTGCCCCCGGTATACCCCGTGAAGGGCTCTCAAGGGGCACTAGGAACCAAGACGGCGGCATTACGGCCCGAAGTTCCCTTTCGCAAGGCACTTAATATTATTGGTTTATTTCCCTTAACCCATTCCCCTTCTCACATTACGATAGACTATCCTAGGGTGATTTTTAAACCTTCCACTCTTTGGGGAAGACGAACTTTCGTCGAACTCGAGCACCTCTTAACTCTAGCTATCACCACTACTCACTATTCTTTATATCTTCCTATAGTGATTTCCTCCACTATTGCCCCCTCAAACAAAATGAGTTATTTAACTCCAATGTCTTCCTCAAATCATGTCTTATTTCAATTCACAATTGCTATATGCAGACCGACCTAGGCTACATGTCGAACCGGTTATGCAATGATCCATTACTCATCCAAATGCCCTAAATTATTTACTGGAGACTTACCATGATATAAATGACCTAAGTCCAGAAAATGGAAATTTTCCTAATTTATTTGGCATTTAATTAAATTCCTCGAAAATCCCAAGGACTACCGGTTTGAACATGAACTACCCTAAGTTCTCATGCAAGATGTGCAGCAAATTTATGATAAATACTAGGTTATCTCAATAGGTTAAATCCTAAGTATCATAATTTTTCTATCATTAAAAAGGCATGAAAACTATTTTAGAAATAATCTCTAACTTCTGTTGTTTATGAATCAAGTACAGAAAATATTCTTCCAAAAATTATAAATATTTTATGCCATTCAAATAAAGGCCTAACATTAGCACTGGCCAAGTTTCATAATTGTCCAGCAAGTATTTTATCCATAATTAATTTCTTTAAACATATAGCCCTTTCTATCATTTGTGAATAAAGTACTAGATTTACTCAACATAAAATTCTATAAAAATCCAGTGATCAATGTGCTGCTAATCAAGATCTAAATCCAGAATTTCAACTGATTATAATTAATTTAAAACCTCCAAATAATTGAAACAATAAATCGGGCAAATAATCCTTTAACACATGAAGTATAATATCTATCAATCATAAAATTCCAGGAAAATTATCATAAGTCGAAAACATCCTAAAACTCCCTCCTCCCGAGTTTCATAATTTTTGGAGTAGATTTAGTGCTTAAAATAACTAAATTACATTTCTATCCTAATTCAAACTCTCAACTTACGAGGTACCCAATTACCTCCAATTCCTTCACCATTTCAACCAGAGGGTTTTAATCATATCATCCCCCTCTCCTCCAAATTTCAAGGGCATACAAGAGCTTTTGCTCCTATGTCCTTCACAAACCTCAAACACCCACCCGTTGGATTTGAGCCAATCTCTTAGGGTAAAATCCACCCTAAGCCACATCATGTTACCCAAGAGGGTAGACATAGACTCAACAAATCAGTGGCCAACAACTTCAGCCTCTTTTGAGGAGATTTGTCCACTCCATCTCCAATCGTACTTTTCCCCAAAGTACCCCTCACCAAGACCTATCTAGTACTTGATACTTCCCTATTCAAAACTCGACCAATCGAGTTGAAATTTTGTACAGATCTTAACATTGATGCCAGGGACCACCACCCAAAATTTGGGGGAGTTTGGACTTAATTTCATCTCCTAATTAATTTTATATGGTTTATTAAAATTTTTACAAAAACTTTAGGCAAAAGTTCTCCAAAAATTCTCATTTTTGGACAGCCTCTTGATACACATATTATAGATCTCCAGTCCAAATTTCAAGTTATTTGGACATGTTATGAACCGTGGGCAACCATTTCAATTTCTGGTTAGCCTAGGTCTTGATCCCACCAAAATGAGTGCTGTGGTCAAACCACTCACCCAAATTGAATAAAATTAATTTTAAATTAAAGTAGACCCAGAGGGCTACAACTTTTGTGACTGGTCATTTTTCCTAAATCGGCCTCTAAGTGCCTCGTTTCGCAGCCTCAAAATATGTTCAAATAATCTATTTTCCATTAAGTAATATATAATAATCTATGTATTATAAATATTAATTCTACTGTTCATCTTCTTCATGAACCCGAACAGACAGAAAACCATTTTTTTCCTGTAAGCGTTCCGTGATCCGTCGCCGGCCGTTCGGTCACTTCCCTGGCCAGCCACCACCACCACCACCTCCGTTGAGGCGATGGCTAGCGGTCGGCGGTGGTTGGGCCGCCGGAGGTGGCGGTTTCCGGCGAACGCAAAATATCTGTTTCATGGTTTTTCCATGAAAACGAGAGATGGGTCCGGCTCCGTTGAGCGCGAACTTCCTTTCTAAGAATCCTAAGATCTACCCATGAAAGAGAAAGAGCAGAGGAGGACCTTGTTTGCGGTTTGAAGGCGAGAAGAACGACGGGGTGCCATGGCGCGGTGGTGGCGTTTGCTGAACTTCTCCTACAGCAAGAACAAAGGTCTGATCCGATTACTTGAGCGTGTAACCTTCTCCTCTTGCCTCAAGTGGGCTTTTATAAGTCAAAAAGTGGGAAGATGAATGGGTAAAGCCTTAATGGCCATGACGGTTCTCCCCTTAACGTTTCGGTTACAGTGAAGGGATAAGAAACGGTGGAAACTGAACAGGTGTGTCCAACTGGCGGCTTCCTATTGGACCATATCTTCCTTATTTATTATATAATTACAGAAGGAAAACGACCTGAAATTACTCCTGGTGTAACTTCCCACACCAGCATTTATTACCACGCGTGTTAGAATAATTTCGGGCCTGAACCGTCGTTTCGGCCAATGTCACGGGCGTGACACATAGGTCACGGGCGTGACAGGCCCGAATAGCCAATTCTGGGTTCGACGATCGTCGAACTGAGATCGACGATAGTCGATGGGTGGTCACGGGCATGACACCTGGGGTCACGGGCGTGACAGGCCCGAACGGCAGATTTTGGGTCGACGATCGTCCAATTGAGATCGACGATCGTCGAAGGCTGGTCACGCCCTAGGTCACGGGCGTGACCTCTAGGTCACGGGCGTGACATGCCCGAACGGCAAATTTCGAGGTCGACGATCGTCGAATTGAGGTCGACGATCGTCGAAGGCTGGTCACGCCCTAGGTCACGGGCGTGACACTCATGTCACGGGCGTGACATGCCCGGGCCGCAAGGTCGACGATCGTCTCACGGCGATCGACGATCGTCGATGGGGTCACGCCCATAGTCACGGGCGTGACACCTTGGTCACGGGCGTGACATGCCCAGACAACACGTTCGACGATCGTCTCGTGGAGATCGACGATCGTCGAAGTAGTCACGCCCAGGTCACGGGCGTGACGGGTCGGTCACGGGCGTGACTAACCCGTGACCCGAAATATTGATCGCTTTATTTCAATTTTATGTGTTTCCTGGGGTTCCATCACAACTAACCGACTCCTAGGGGTCTAGCCAGAAATGGGATGTTACAATATATGTTTATACGCAACCCACAAGACTCTTACTAGTGTTGATTATTTAGGTATCATATACACATTGATTTTATATGACCATCATGCTTTCTCTGCGCGAGAGGCTTCGTCAGTGGATCCGTAATATTCTCCTCAGTTGACAGTCTACAAATGTTCACATCTCCTCGTTCGACAATCTCACGAATAAGATGGAACCGCCGAAGTATGTGCTTGGAGCGCTGATGGGATCTAGGTTCCTTAGATTGTGCAATTGCACCATTGTTATCACAGTAGATAACTACGGGACCAACAATGCTAGGAACTACATCAAGCTCGCC
The DNA here is from genome assembly GCA_039513925.1 of Platanthera zijinensis. Taxonomy (NCBI): domain Eukaryota; kingdom Viridiplantae; phylum Streptophyta; class Magnoliopsida; order Asparagales; family Orchidaceae; genus Platanthera; species Platanthera zijinensis. The sequence continues at coordinate 168,097,520 of CM077078.1, read as the reverse complement.
GATGAATTTCTTAATCCATACAGCCTCCTTCGCTGCATTAGCTGCAGCGATATACTCGGCTTCTGTTGTAGAATCAGCAACTGTCTCTTGCTTGGAACTCTTCAAGCTCACAGCTCCTCCATTAAGGAAAAACACAAACACTGACTGAGACTTTGAATCGTCCCTATAAGTTTGGAAGCTAGCATCCGTGTAACCACTTACAACAAGCTCTTCCCCTCCACCATACACAAAGAACACATTCTTTGTCCTTCTCAAGTACTTCAGGATATTCTTGACTACAATCCAGTGACACTCACCGGGGTATGACAGATACCTGCTAGACATGCTCAAAGCAAAGGAGAGATCGGGTCTAGTACATAACATTATATACAAGATTGATCCAATTGCCGAAGAATATGGAATCTACTTCATGCGGTCCTTATCTTCACAAGATTTTGGACACTGGTCCTTAGAGAGATTCACACCATAAGACATGGGTAAAAATCCTTTCTTGGACTTAAGCATGTTGAACCGCTTCTACACCTTCTCGATGTATGTACTCTGGGTCAAACCAAGAAACTTCTTCGATCTATCTCTATAGATCTTAATACCGAGTATATAAGTCGCTTCACCCAAGTCCTTCATAGAAAAGCAGTTCCCTAGGTTGTTCTTAACAACTTTCAGGGTAGGAATGTCATTCCCAATATATAGTATATAATCTACATACAATATCAGGACGACAACAATGCTCCCACTGATTCGCTTGTAAACACAAGACTCATCTTCATTCTTGATGAAACCAAACTCTTTGATTTTCTCATCAAAATGAAGATTCCAACTTCGAGAGGCCTACTTCAGTCCATAGATGGACCTATTCAGCTTGTATATTTTAGTGGCTTCATTTGGGGATACAAAACCCTAGGGTTGTGTCATGTACACTTCCTCAAGAAGGTTTCCATTAAGGAAAGCCGTTTTGACATCCATCTGCCAGATCTCGAGTCATAATACGCAACAATAGCAAGCAATATCCTTATGGACTTTACCATGGCAATAGGGGAGAAGGTCTCATCATAGTCAATACCATGAATTTTATTAAAACCCTTAGCCACCAGTCGCCCTTTGAATGTCTGTACATTCCCATCCATGTCGGTCTTCTTCTTGAAGACCCATTTGCACCCTATGGGTCGTACCCCTTTAGGTGGTTCCACCAAGTTCCAAACTTGGTTTGCGTACATGGAGTCTGAAAGTGAGGATAGATACAACTCTAGAGGGGGGGGGGGGTGAATAGAGTATTCAAAAATATGAGAATCTACTCAACTCCCTTAGAGTTAATTTGCGGAATAAGTAAATAGATATATGAAACCTTAGAGACTAACACAAGGTGAGGTGCACAAGAGAAAGCTAACTGTAATTACAGTTTAAGCTTTAGTCCTAACACAGCAAGTAGCAATCCTAGTTAATTCTACTCACAGCCACAGCGCAGTAATTAAAATAAGCAATACAGACAACTGGTGTCTACTAATCGTGAAGAAAATAAAAGCAACCGAACTAGCAATCCATCTAGGCAAGTGTATCTATCGAATTGTAGCTAGGGGACACAAGTGTCGTATTGAAATCCGGGTACTGCTGAATACACTTACTCACACGAAGACTATTATTTTATCGAAGGAAAATCTTGAGGGCTAAAATGGAAATTGCAATTAAGAAAGGAAATATAGTTAATCGCTAGAAAGAGAACCACTGCATTAAGTTAAAGAACTATTAGACGCGATTACGATAAAGTGTTAAAGAACTACGACAAAGGGATGGAAATGTACTCGATCAAGAATCTCCTCGGCCAGAGTAATAAAGAAATGCGATAAAAGCCTAAACTTAATAGGGAAGAATTTCTTGACCGTGGAGGTTCCTAAAGCTTAAACACGCTTCTCTCGAAGTCGTGTCCGACTGAGTTTAGGAAGGTCCGACCGACTTTCGTCTGAATCAGAGGCCTAAAGCTCGCTTTACGCGGTGAACCCCACTATTAGATTTTACTCCAATCCGGGGGATTTGAATGTCTGCCTCTCTCGAGGGGTGCATACCAATCCCTTTCCTCTTGAGTGCTCACTTCAAACTATCGGCTTTTCGGCTAGCCAAGCATGAAAGCTAAGGCGGAGAGTATACATCGATGATATATCTCCAACCCAAAAGAATTCAAGAGCAATTCAAGGTTAAACCCCTAAAAAGGAAAGGTAAAATTAAAGCATCATAACTTAATCACTCAAACCTCAGATCATCAAGATCGAGTACAAGGAGGATTTAGTTATTCATGGTATAGAAAATGAAGATCATATTAATAGTATGGAAAATAACACCGAGTAGAAGGGAAAGAGAATAGCGAACTATTTTATTTCGTAATGTGGAGGAATCACAAGTAGGGCACACAGATACTATAAGAACACATTCTACGATGATTACAAATGTTGTAAAAAGGAAGTACAGAAATGCGAAAAAAGCTTGCATGAAAAGAAACTCAATTACTTGAAGTAAAAAGGAAGAGACAAGCTTAAGACATAAAAACTAAAATAGCAGCACTTCTTCTTCTCTAATCTCCCTCCATCCCCCTCAAACACTAGAAGATGATCCCTATTTATAGAGTTTTTTCGGGCTGGGTCACGCCCTATGACACGCCCATGGAGGGCGTGACCATAGGGCGTGTCTGATTTGGTGCGACATCTGGAGCGTTGGCATTTAATTCTGGCGTGGTTGTTGAGTTACACGCCCATCGAACACGCCCCTGGAGGGCGTGACATATGGACGTGTCGGATTCGGTGCGTTGAAATTGAGCTCGGTACTGACTTCTCGGGACTTGGCGGGTCACGCCTGTCAGACACGCCCCTGGAGGGCGTGTCAGTGGGCGTGTCGGAGGGCGTGACAGCTAGTTTCTGGTGGAGATTGACTTCGGACCGGCGGCTTCATTCCACTAGGTTACACGCCCTTGGTACACGCCCTAGGAGGGCGTGACCATGGGGCATGTAACAACAAAACTTGTAAAATCCTGCAAAAAGAAGGGAAGATGTTAGTGACAATAATATATAGAAAAAAGGTCAAAATACAAGCATACAAGACATGCTTTATAAATTGAAAGCTAGAAAATACCATAATAGTTTAGGCTATAAAACGGACTATCAGCATACAACAACATAAAATTATAATAATACTTAGAAATTTAAGCTACTAAATTACCCAAAAAAGGATGACTAAAAAGTAGTCATCAAACACCCCCATGCTTAGACATTTGCTTGCCCTCAAGCAAATAAAAATGAAAACTAGGGAAGGAAATAGAAAATAAACAAAGCTAATTTAGGTTTCATAATTAAGAAAAACAAAACATGGAAAATTAAACTATCCTAATATTCATATTATCAACTAGTGGGGTGAGAAGTGCACAATAGAAGATTTGAAAGGGAAAGCCTAAAAATCTCATTAAAACATAAGAGAGGTCTACTAATTTCTAAATCTTAAAAACAAGGCATCCAAAATAAATGAAAATAAGGAAAGCAAAAGTAGAAGTTCTAAATAAACGGCGCATTAACAAACTACTAGGTTGCTAGATAAACATTAACCCTAAAACACTCCAAGATAACCTCCAAAGAAATCCATCAATGATGGTGGCCATAGGCTTGTACGTTCACACTTTCTCCACTACGCGAAATTAAGTTCTATGATCATTAGGACTTCTACTAGGCATTAAAACTTGGCTTAGGTAAATGATTAGGAAGTGGAATCAAAGGTAAACATGAAGGTTTTAGGCACTAAACCAAGGTGAGCTCAAAAATAACCAAAGCATAAAAAAAATGAGAAATAACAACTATGTCATTTCTCCAATATGAAACTACAAAAACAAGGCCATGAATTTTTTTCTTTTATAAACTTGGCCAAACATAAACGTTTTGCATTCATTTTTTTTTTTTGATTTTGTAATGATATTTTTTTTCTCAATTTTTTTTCTTTTGAATAACATTTGATAAGAAAGCTCCAAAAATAAGCTTGAGAATTTCCTATTTATTTCAAAAATAATACCCTTCCCACAAAAAATAATTTTTAAGCTCAAATTTATAGTGCAAACATAGGAAAGATATTTGGCTTTGGTGAACATAATGAAATGAAAGGTGGAGCTAAAAACAAACAAAATAAGGAAAAAGGCCCAAAATTGTTTTGCAAGGGTTTTGTTTTTGGTGGGCAAGAAAAGCTCAAACTATTCAAATGGTGGCCTAAATCATTTCTAAAGAACGTAAAAACGGTGCAAATGCTTCGAGAGTAGCTTGGTACAAGTTCTAGACACCAAGAAAGACTACCCCGCAAATGAAAAAGGACTAATGATACCTAGCAACCATTCGTAAGTAACTACCCGAATAAAAAGACACAACTACGCATTGCTAGCTTATAACTTAAAAACCGGATGCCTATATTTAAGAAAGAGCAACCAGTAGAACTAGACTATGTTAAAATGATAGGTTTAGAAAAACATTTCCAAAGTATTCTATATAGAACTAAGAAACCGCATGGGCCTACACATCACTAGAAGCAACATAAAAATGAAGATAAAAATAATTTTTGATTTTGTTTTTCAAATCGAATTAAGCACAATTGTTTTTTTTTTCTATTTTTTTTCTTGGGTTTTGATGACATAACATAAGATATTATACTAATATAAAACATAATATATTTTTTTGAAAGAAGAATAACAGAAAAAAAAGACCAAAAGAAACTAGACCCCCCCATGCTTAAGCTCTTCATTGCCCTCAATGAAGGAAACAAAAAGAAAAAAAGAAGGGGACTGAGAAGAAGAGAAAAAGAAAATACAGGAAAAATAAAGAAATAAAAAGAACAGGACTTCCCCGGGTTCGTGAGATGAAGGCGGATGTCGCTCCCCCATGCTTGTTTTTTAGAGTACTTGATCGTCAGTAGGTCTAACTTGATCCATCTGATATCAGCAGCGACGGAGCGGCGACCACGATCATGGGCTTGATTGGCCTCTGGTAGAAAGTGCAAGATAACAGCAAAAAGATAGAGTCCATGGGCAGATGCCCGATAATGTTTTTTTTATTACAACAGTGCAAATAAAAGAGTTTCATAAAAATATAGTAGTCCAAAAATAAATAAAAATAAAGAAAATAATGTCCATCAGACAATAAGAAACTAAGCATCAAAAAGAAGATTCTCCTTTGTAGGAGTCACAGAATCATTAGAGAAATAGAGTTTAAGTGTATGGCCATTAACTTTAAAGTCCCCTTTATCGGGGTGTGAAAGTAGCACAGTGCCGTAAGGAAAAACATCCTTGACCGTGAATGGTCCGGACCATCTAGATTTAAGCTTTCCCGGGAAGAGACGTAAACGCGAATTAAAAAGAAGAACCTGATCGTCTGGTTTAAAAGTTTTAGGGTGGCGCAGGTTCTTATCATGATACAATTTCGTGCGTTCTTTATAAATTTTATTATTTTCATAGGCATACGCTCGCCACTCGTCAAGCTCATTTAGTTGGTTTTTTCTATGCTCACCGACCGAGTGCGGATCGAAATTAAAAAACTTCAACGCCCAATACGCACGGTGTTCTACTTCTACCGGAAGATGACACGATTTTCCATAGACTAATCGGAAAGGAGTACAACCGATGACGGTTTTGTACGCTGTCCGATATGCCCACAAAGCATCGTCCAATTTTAAAGACCAATCCTTATGAGAAGTAGAAACTTTTTTCCAAAATTCGTTTAAGCTCGCGATTGACTACCTCGACCTGACCGTTCGTTTGGGGGTGATAAGCAGTGGACAATTTATGCGTAACGCCATATTTGGCTAAAGCCTTAGTGAGCTGAGCGTTGCAAAAATGACTTCCCCTATCACTAACGATCGCTCGAGGAAACCCAAAGCGAGAAAATAATTTTTTTAGAAAATTGATAACTACGCGAGCATCATTATTTGGTAGAGCTTGGGCTTCTGCCCACCTAGAAACATAATCGACTGCGACTAGAATATATTTGTTTCCTAAGCTGGAGGGAAATGGGCCGACAAAGTCTATACCCCATAGATCAAAAACTTCGCACTCGAGAAAGTAATTTTGCTCCATTTCATTTTTGTTAGAAATATTTCCAGTCCGCTGGCATCGATCGCACCCGCCCACAAAGATTTGTGCATCTTTAAATATGCTTGGCCAATAGAAGCCAGCACTAAGCACTTTGTGGGCGGTGCGGTTTGCTTGATAATGCCCGCCAGTCGGACCTTCATGAACATGTTTTAAAATTTGGTGACCCTCTTCCTGCGAAACGCATCTCCTTACCACTTGGTCTGCACAAATGCGAAATAGAAATGGGTCTTCCCAAAAATAATACTTCAACTCCGAAAAGAATTTCTTCTTTTGGTGAGTGGAGTATTCTTTTGGAAGGACCCGGGCCACAAGATAATTGGCCAGATCGGCAAACCAGGGGGTAGAAGATGAAGAAATATTCAAAAGACGCTCATCCGGAAAAGAGTCATTAATAAAAGTTTCATTTAAAAAATCAAGTTTGGGATTTTCAAGGCAAGATAGATGATCCGCCGCTAGGTTTTCCGCTCCTTTCTTATCCCGAATTTCCAAGTCGAATTCTTGAAGTAAGAGGATCCAACGGATAAGACGCGGCTTGGCATCCGGTTTAGAAAGGAGGTACTTCAAAGCGGAATGATCCGTGAAAACAATAACCTTAGATAGAGTAACATACGGTCGGAATTTATCAAAAGCAAAAATAACTGCTAAGAGCTCTTTCTCCATCGTGGTGTAATTTTCTTGCGCAGAAGTGAGAGTTTTACTAGCATAGAAAATTGGATGAAAATTCTTAGCGATTCGTTGACCTAAAACCGCACCTACCGCATGATTACTCGCATCACACATAATTTCGAAAGGTAAATCCCAAACTGGGGCGATCATAATAGGAGCATTTATAAGTTTCGATTTTATTAATACAAAGGCCTCGAGACAAGATTTATCAAAAACAAAAGGAATGTCTTTTTCGAGCAAGTGGGTGAGAGGTTTAGTGATTTTTGAAAAGTCCTTAATAAATCTACGATAAAAACCCGCATTACCTAAAAAACTTCTAATCGCTTTAACGGTTAGAGGGGGCGGTAACTTTTCAATTACTTCAATTTTTGCCTTGTCCACTTCAATTCCCCTAGCGGAAATGTTGTGGCCAAGGACTAAACCCTCACGTACCATAAAGTGGCACTTCTCCCAATTTAAAACTAAATTTGTCTCCTCGCAGCGCTTTAAAATTTTTCCTAAATTTTCTAAACATAGATCGAATGAGTCGCCAAAAACGGAAAAGTCGTCCATAAAAACTTCCATAATATTTTCTACATATTTATCAAAAATAGCAAGCATACACCGCTGAAAGGTGGCGGGTGCGTTACATAATCCGAAAGGCATTCTACGGTAGGCAAAAGTTCCAAAGGGGCAAGTGAACGTCGTCTTCTCTTGGTCCTCGGGTGAGATAGGGATTTGAAAATATCCCGAGAGACCGTCGAGGAAGCAATAAAAATTGTGCCCGGACAAACGTTCTAAAATTTGATCGATAAAGGGGAGGGGGAAGTGATCTTTTCGAGTGGCATCGTTTAGTTTACGGTAATCGATGCACATCCTCCATCCCGTTATCGTCCTAGTTGGAACTAAATCGTTGTTTTCGTTTGGTACTACCGTGATCCCACCCTTCTTAGGAACAACCTGAACTGGACTTACCCACTGACTATCGGAAATAGGATAAATTATCCCTGCATCTAATAACTTAAGCACCTCTCCCTTCACAACCTCTTTCATATTTGGATTAAGACGACGTTGTGGTTGAACTACACCCTTATGATTATTTTCAAAAAAATATGTTGTGTGTGCAGAAAGAGGGACTGATTCCAGGAATATCACAAATTTGCCACGCTATAGCTCGGCGATGCTTTTGTAGTAGTTCGATCAATTGATCGTTTTCGGATTGGGAAAGCAAAGCCGAGATTATAACGGGCAATTTTGAATCTTTTGCAAGAAAGGCATATTTGAGGTGGTCAGGCAGTGGTTTTAAATCAAGCTGGGGTGGTTCGTCATAAGAATTTTTTAAATTTTTCTCTTTTTCAAAAACAAGATTTTCATACTTTTTCCTACTACATGCAAAATTATTTTCAACATTTTCTTGGATCGACATCACCGGGTTGTCAAAATTATGTGAAGAAATTTCAGAAAACGAAGATGAAAGTTCATTGGGGGAAATGTTGGAAAGGGAAAGGGAAGAGTCTTCATTTAGAACGTCAACAAAAAAACAAGAGTCATCATTTTTAAGGAGTTTTTCATGGATTGATTTATAGAAAATGTGACCTCATCATCTCCCACGCGCAAAAACAACTTTCCGTTACTAACGTCTATAACTGCTCGAGAGGTGGCTAGAAATGGTCGTCCAAGGATAAGAGGGACCTCGACGTCTTCTTCAATATCAAGAATGACAAAATCCATCGGAAGATGAATTTGTCGACCTTTACTAGCACGTCCTCAACGATACCTAGTGGATACTTGATAGACCTATCAGCTAATTGGATACTCATCCTTGTAGGGCTCAGAGTGCCCAATCCTAACTTCTTAAATAGTGAAAAAGGCATCAAGTTGATGCTCGCTCCTAGATCTGCCAACGCATGTTTAACAAATAAATCACCAAAGACACAAGGAATGGAAAAACTACCCGGATCGTTTATCTTTTTAGGCAGATTAGAATTTTTAACGACTGTCGAGCATTCTTCATTCAATGTTACATGTGATAAGTTCTCCAATTTCGTTTTGTTTGTTAATAAGTCCTTAAGATATTTTGCGTACTTCGGCATTTGACTAATCGCTTCATGAAATGGCAAATTAATGTGAATTTGTTTGAACATTTCAAGAAAGCGTTGGTACTGATCATCTAGTTTGTCTTTCCTATGTCTAGTCGGATAAGGAGGTGGCGGGAATTCTTTTAGGACAACAGGAGCATCATTTTGAAAATCATCTTTTTCTTTTTGAGAATCAGAAATAATAGAGCCATCGTTTTCTTTTTCAAATGTAGATTTTTCTTTTTCAGAATCTAAGTTGTCATTTTCCGTGGGGGTAAAAACTGGAGGAGCAATCACCCTTGGCTCTTCCCTTGTGGTGGGCTCGTTAACAACTTTACCGCTCCGAAGGGAAATCGCATTTGCGTGCTCCCTAGGGTTAGGCTCAGTGTTTGAGGGAAGAGTTCCAGGTGGTCTCTCGAAAAAGGCCTTGGCGAGTTGGCCAACTTGATTTTCTAAGTTTTTCATGGATCCTGTTAAATTTCTAATAGTGGCATCGTTCGAGCTTATATATTTAGCGAGGATCTCTTCCAAAGGGGAAGGTTTTTGAAAATTTTGTTGCGGTGGTGGTGGTGGTGTAAAATCGTGCGCTGGGCGTATTACGTTAGCATTATTACTCCAAGAAAAATTAGGATGGTTACGCCATCCGGGATGATAAGTGTTCGAAGAAGCAGAAAAACCAGGAGGAGAAGAAAAATTCGAAAAAGCAGAAAAATTATTCGCAGAAATATTTTGAGCAGGCCTGGGTATGTTCCCCAGATAATCCACCTGCTCGGCAGCAGCAGCATTTTCATATACCTTAGCGGTGGAGGGAGCAGTCATCTCCGAGATCTTCTTGTTGAGCATTTCCACTTGCATCGCCAGTTGCGTCACCGAATCCACTTCATAGATACCTGCAGGTTTAGATGGGCGAGACCTAGACGAATTCCACTGATAAGTGTTCATCGCCATGTCATCGATAAGCTCAAGAGCGGCTTCCGGAGTTTTGCGGTCTAAAGAACCAGCGGAAGCGGCATCTATCATTTGCTTAGTCACTTGGTTTAGCCCATTATAGAATGTCTGAACCTGCAACCATATAGGCAGAGCATGATGTGGGCATCTTCTCAAAAGTTCTTTGAACCTCTCCTAAGTGTCATAGATGGTCTCAGAATCAATTTGAGAATATGAAGTTATATCATTTCGAAACTTAGCAGTTTTGGCGGGGGGAAAATAACGAGAAAGAAATTTTTCAGTTAAAATGTTCCAAGTAGTGATTGATCCTCTTGGAAGAGAACTCAACCACTGTTTGGCTTTAGTCCTTAAGGAGAATGGGAAGAGTCTTAGCCTTATCGCATCGTCCGAGACACCATTAATCTTGAAGGTGTCACAGATTTCAAGAAAATTAGCAATATGCAAGTTCGGATCTTCATCTTGCGATCCGTCGAACTGTACATATTGCTGCACCATTTGAATGATGCTAGGCTTAAGCTCGAAGTTATTGTTCGCAATAGCGTGGCGAACTATGCTAGATTCTGTACCCTCCAGGTTTGGTCTTGCATAATGGGACATAGTCCTTTGCACGACTTCCTCTTGGTTGGGTCTTTGCAAGACTTCCTCTTGGTTGGGATTGTCCATTCTTAAGGTAGAATATGAATCGGAATGTTCGACCGGTATTTGAAGAGTCGGGCCTTGAAATCGCAATCTTCTCCGAAGAGTACGCTCGATTTCGTGGTCCAAGTCCAAAATGACCGACGGACTTCCCCGGGTCATGCACTGGAAGAAGAAAGAGAGAAGTATTGTTTATTATTATTATTAATATTTTGTTTTTTTTTAAATATATATATTTTTGATGTTTTAGCTCCCAAACTTCCCAAGGACTACCCGATGAAGGGTTCGCAAGGTACTAGACAAGATAGCGACACTTAAAATTGCATTGCCCTTTTTGAGAGGATTTTGTTGGTGTAGGAAACTTGTGATGTGGGTATCTATTGAAAATGATTATATTTATTATTATTATTATTATTATTTAAAGCGATTTTTTTTTTCTTTTTGGTTTGCAATAAGGAAGATAAAAGTAATAGATTCGTGTTTTCAATATATCAACAAGAGCTGATTCCCCGGCAACGGCGCCAAAAACTTGGTGTCTACTAATCGTGAAGAAAATAAAAGCAACCGAACTAGCAATCCATCTAGGCAAGTGTACCTATCGAATTGTAGCTAGGGGACACAAGTGTCGTATTGAAATCCGGGTACTGCTGAATACACTTACTCACACGAAGACTATTATTTTATCGAAGGAAAATCTTGAGGGCTAAAAAGGAAATTGCAATTAAGAAAGGAAATATAGTTAATCGCTAGAAAGAGAACCACTGCATTAAGTTAAAGAACTATTAGACGCGATTACGATAAAGTGTTAAAGAACTACGAGAAAGGGATGGAAATGTACTCGATCCAGAATCACCTCGGCCAGAGTAATAAAGAAATGCGATAAAAGCCTAAACTTAATAGGGAAGAATTTCTTGACCGTGGAGGTTCCTAAAGCTTAAACACGCTTCTCTCGAAGTCGTGTCCGACTGAGTTTAGGAAGGTCCGACGGACTTTTGTCTGAATCAGAGGCCTAAAGCTCGCTTTACGCGGTGAACCCCACTATTTGATTTTACTCCAATCCGGGGGATTTGAATGTCTGCCTCTCTCGAGGGGTGCATACCAATCCCTTTCCTCTTGAGTGCTCACTTCAAACTATCGGCCTTTCGGCTAGCCAAGCATGAAAGCTAAGGCGGAGAGTATACATCGATGATATATCTCCAACCCAAAAGAATTCAAGAGCAATTCAAGGTTAAACCCCTAAAAAGGAAAGGTAAAATTAAAGCATCATAACTTAATCACTCAAACCTCAGATCATCAAGATCGAGTACAAGGAGGATTTAGTTATTCATGGTATAGAAAATGAAGATCATATTAATAGTATGGAAAATAACACCGAGTAGAAGGGAAAGAGAATAGCGAACTATTTTATTTCGTAATGTGGAGGAATCACAAGTAGGGCACACAGATACTATAAGAACACATTCTACGATGATTACAAATGTTGTAAAAAGGAAGTACAGAAATGCGAAAAAAGCTTGCATGAAAAGAAACTCAATTACTGGAAGTAAAAAGGAAGAGACAAGCTTAAGACATAAAAACTAAAATAGCAGCACTTCTTCTTCTCTAATCTCCCTCCATCCCCCTCAAACACTAGAAGATGATCCCTATTTATAGAGTTTTTTCGGGCTGGGTCACGCCCTATGACACGCCCATGGAGGGCGTGACCATAGGGCGTGTCTGATTCGGTGCGACATCTGGAGCGTTGGCATTTAATTCTGGCGTGGTTGTTGAGTTACACGCCCATCGAACATGCCCCTGGAGGGCGTGACATATGGACGTGTCGGATTCGGTGCGTTGAAATTGAGCTCGGTACTGACTTCTCGGGACTTGGCGGGTCACGCCTGTCAGATACGCCCCTGGAGGGCGTGTCAGTGGGCGTGTCGGAGGGCGTGACAGCTAGTTTCTGGTGGAGATTGACTTCGGACCGGCGGCTTCATTCAACTAGGTTACACGCCCTTGGTACACGCCCTAGGAGGGCGTGACCATGGGGCGTGTAACAGCAAAACTTGTAAAATCCTGCAAAAAGAAGGGAAGATGTTAGTGACAATAATATATACAAAAAAGGTCAAAATACAAGCATTCAAGACATGCTTTGTAAATTGAAAGCTAGAAAATACCATAATAGTTTAGGGTATAAAACGGACTATCAGCATACAATAACATAAAATTATAATAATACTTAGAAATTTAAGCTACTAAATTACCCAAAAAAGGATTACTAAAAAGTAGTCATCAACAACACAAGAAGATTTATAGTGGTTCCCTCTCAAAAGGTACATCCACTCTTCTACCACCCTGGTAGGAATCCACTACACGTTTTTGATCAGGTGCCCTGCCACCAACTGATCTGATTCAGGTAGATCAAGTAAACCCTTTGAGCTTTTGATTAGGAGCTCAAAATCCATCACAGGTTTTTGCTAAGGTGCCTTGCCACCAAGGTTCACTTTTGAAGGGAGTAATAACCCTTTGTACAAGAGGTTAAGAGATTTAGAATGTCTTATCTATTGTTAAACAAAATTAGAGAAGCTAGTGGATTGCACTAAGCTATAGAAAGCTCTGAAGGAATCAAAGCTCCACCTTGCTTAGAGAATATCCAGGAAGAAGCCTTGCTTCAGGGTGCAGGATCTCATCAGAACTCTTGACAGAGAAGATCTATTGTCTTGAAGTTCTTGAAGGAGCAGCTTGAAGAAGACTCTTGATGTGGAATGGTTGTTCTTCTTCAATAGCTTTTCTTTCTTCTTCTTCTTCTTGATGCTCTTAATATGAATGTTCCTGTGAGCAGGTTGAACTCAGGATTGAAGAAGAGAACTCTGAAGAGAGTTGTTCTACACTTGTTCTTGTTGTTGAATCTGTGTATCTATGTATATGAATATCTGTATATCTATATATCTATATATTAACTTCTCTCACTAGCTCTTTATATATCAGCCTTTGTAACGGCTTCTATCTTTCTCTTGATTTGAATCTTGTCTTCTTCTGAGATCTGCAATCTGGGCTGCAAATAACACATAGTACAAATAGTCTGCAGAAGGACATCCTATAAAGAGATAAAACTTTCTTAGAAGCTGCTTATCCATTCTGTAATTCCAAAAGATATAAGAGAAATTCACATCAAAAACAAACTCTTTATGCCCAGAGAAAGACATATGTGTCTAACGGATATAAAGGACAGCATGGCAGATAAAGCACAAAGATTTTTCAACTAATAGGACAAAATACTTTGTCAGATAGAACTTGACTTATGCATAAAGAATGAGGCAAAGATTGCCTTGATATGTAAGCATAAAATCAATGAAATACTCTTTAGTAAAATAAGCCAGATAAATGAGAAATAATTCACAGATTAGAAGGAATACAATATCTCTAAATACAGAAAAAAAAGATAGTCGAATGAATCACAACGATCGTCGAACTCTCAGAGCAGATAGTCGAACTATCAGAACAGATAGTCGAACTACAAGAAATCTGTCTGGACATAAGAAGTCGAGCAGGACTCGACGATTGACGACACTGAGACCACAGATCGTTGAGCTAACAGAGTTGAACTAACTCAGAGATAGTCGATCTGCTGTCTGATAATACTCGATCAATTGATAGACGATAGTCGATCAACTGATAGACGATAGTCGAGCGACGTTCGACCATAGTCGAACTAAAAAACACTTAACCAGATTTTCAACTGGATAAACAACAACTCTACACAACTGATGGAATCTAACCTAAATCTAATCTTTGACCATAGATAAATCTTGGGTCAAGAAACTAATTTAGAAGACTTAACTCAAATCCAAACTTGGGTACCAACAATCTCCCCCTATTTGGGTCAAGTCTCTCAAAACAAAAAGAGTGCTATAAATAGATATAAAAACAACAATAACCTGTTAGGATCAACGTGTATCATATCATATCAATAAGCAGCATTTCATATCAAACATAAAATCAAACAATCAAGCAAAACAGACTGTCAATACAAATAAATTTATACATTATCAGAGTCTGGTTTAGAAGTGAAAGAAATAGGAAGGAAGGAAATTTTCCTTTTGGGATTAAGAGCATCCTTCTTTGAAGTCTTCAAGTCCTGTTCTCCAATAATCTTAGATTCTTCTGCTCTGGGAAAAACAGCCTCTGGATGCCTTTCCATATATTTTGGGGCATCAAAAACTTTTGGTCTGACTTGAAATCTGTCTAGTTCCTTTTCTCTGAACTTTGACATAGTTGTTAAGCCTGTTATGTATTTACCTTCAGTTTTAGCTTTTCTACTTTGGGCTGATCCAACTAACTCAAGAAATTTGGCCATCCTGAACTTTGGATTAAGCTCTTGGCTTTCATCAGCATTTTCATCAGCTGGATCTAGAGGCTTTATAGTCTTGAACTTTGTAGAAAGGTCTAACAGACCTGTAGCTGTTTCTATTTCTTCTTGAATAACAAGAGATGATGGTGGAGCAACCTTTGCAAATTTCTTGCTTGACTTGTCAGAGTAAATTACTCTTTTTTCCTTTTGAATCTACTTGCTTAATATGAGATGGCTTTCTGGAGGGAAGAATTTTACTCTCCTTAGGAGGTGAAACTTTTCTTTTAGGTGAATGAGGAGGAGAAAATGTTGGTTTCTGGTAATTCATCTCCTTCACCTGCTCTTTAGGTCCAGCTACTTGTCTTTACTGGCCTACACTACTAGAAAACAGATTTTTGGCCAGGGCAAATTTCCCTGGCAAAAAGTCCAAAACCGTGGCTAAAAAGTTTTAGCCACGGTCTAGCCACGGGAAAAATCCGTGGCTAAAGTCGGCGTGGCTAAAAATTTTAAGCCACGAATTAGCCGTAGCAAATAGTATTAGCCATGGGGAAAAACTGCCGTGGCAAATAAGCCAACTATTAGCCACGGTATGAAACCCTGGCTAAAAGTGAACTCATTATTTTTTAAAAACTATTTGCCACAGTTACAAGCCGTGGCAAATACTAATTTATGTTTTTTTTAAAAAAATTACATTCAAAATACTCTTGATCTCATGAAATTCCAACTTCCAATTATAAATGAATCAATAAACACTAGACAATAATGTCAGATCACGTAATTTGCGTAGTTTTGTCCAAATTCGCTTGCAACCTCCAAAAATGTGTGTAGTCCTACTACATAAGAAATAAAAGCAAGCACCTACATATTACACTCACAAAAACAACTAATATTAATAATCAAAGAGATATCTGCATCAACTTTTGCCTTCCCCTCCATTTGTAGGATCCACAGATGCTGATGACCTGAAATGTACAAGAAACAATTAGTTAGAGATGCTCTACACTCTAATCCATGAAAAACAACTAGAAAAAATATTATTTTGTCATGACAATGGCAGCATTAAGTATTTAGTGTCCCATGCAATTAATAATTTTTACTCAAAACTATCTAAAATTCATATTTCAGGCTTTAAATCTGGACGAACCTTTTATAAGAATCCAAAGTGAATTTAATGTTTATACAACAATGAGGAAATTTCCTTTCACAATCATCAAGGGTCACAGGAGAATATATTAATTAAATAACATGGCAAAATTTTTTTGAAGAGATAACTAGGAATTTTTGGAGCACAACCAATATAAAGAACATAAAAGAAATATGCTACCAATGTGATATATTCTTTACTTTCTCTGACCCAATGTAGAAACCTAATTCACTCATTTCAACAATTGCCAATTTGTCTGGATGGTTGGAATGTTCATAAGACTTGCTTAAGCCTTCGTATGTTATTCCACCCTCAAACCCAAGACATGAGAGCCAACTGGACCACCATCTTCGTGGAGTTCTAAATTGCTATAAGAAACCCAAACTAGGTTCGAACTAAAATTAATGGTATCTCCGAGTAAACTCCAAAAAAGGGAGATCCATGAAGAAGGTATATGTGAGGCAAGATGCTCATTCTAGTGCAATCTGAAGTAGCAGGGGGCATCAAGCGAATATTAGTTAATTCTAGTGCAATCTGAAAAAAATGTATAGTACAACAAATTATAAATGGTCATTGAATAAATCAGCCCTTCATTAAATTTCTGGACTTTGAAGGTTCTTTGACAAACCGACACTCATATCATCACTAAGAAGTCGTTTACTCACCAGACAAGATTTTAAGTTGTCTTAAGGAAGCTAATAGTAATCTAAATATTTTAAATATCAAGAAAACCTAACCGAGATTAAACCTAGGAATATTGTGATTTTCAATAATATCAACCTAAATAAGTGAAACAAATGTGAGTAATAAGTAGTGAATTCAATATATTAATAAATTTTGAGAAAATCTATACTGTCTGCTTCCTGCGTTGGTACTAACGAGAAATGGACAGAACTAATGAAAAAGATCGAATTTGAAAGACTAAAGACTAATTTTAAATTTTAAAATAACTACAAGACAACAATTTCACGATACAAATGACACTCGAGCTCATTATTTGTTATAATACAACTGTTTAGCATTAAAATTTTAATACCCAGCCTTGAAATTTGATAATTTGCATTTGCCCCTATCTCAAGAACACACAAGGAACTCAAGCTTTAGCTTTTTTTGCCAACCATTTGGAGAAACCATGCAATACCAAGAAAAAATTCAAAAAAATAAATTGTAGGGATAGTCATACCAAACAAAATTATAGACCCATAATCCTCGAACCTGTGCCTGATGCAACGACCTACAGAAAAAAGAAACAATCATATAGAGATTCATGTAATACACAAGACAGACAAAAAATTACATTTAAAATGTTATCCTACACTTTTAACTTCTTAACAGTATTATATACATAAACATAATATTTACCTAAGAATACACGCAATTGCAATGAGACTGTTAGATCAATCGAAAGAGAATCAACGATCATATTAATAAGATATATGAATATCATCAAAGCATAAGAAAATTCATTCTATAAAATGCAAACAAGGGCAAAATTTGATTTCTTCTACTAGAACTGCTTCAAAAGAAACATTATTAAATAAAATAAAGTCAGCTCACCCGCTTGCAGTATTTATCAAAATACAGTAAAATCATCTCCAGCTATAAATTTGTCCGAGATGAGCATCATACTAAGAAGATGGTCATCAAGGGATCCCAGTTGCATGTACTCATAAACCAAAAGCCTTTGGTCTCCATCAGCACAATATCCAATTAACATGGTTCGGGTGGTGCAATACACTTAGCATCATCACCACTTCTGCCAGGAATTGCCGATTTCCTTGCAAACCATCTAGATCAACTTGATTTATAGCCAAAATCTGGAGGCCATAGGTCCATTTCGCTTAAGATGTATGAATAGGTTGAATAGGAAAGGTTAGGGAGCTTAAGATTTCAGCACAATTATGGAACCAAATCTCACAGTGCGTGAAGGAACGCCTGGATCTAAAAAAATAGTCCTTTCTAGTAAAAAAATTTAAACAACAAAACCAAGAGCATTAACAAACAAACAATATGCCACGAATCAAATACAATCATCCAACATTCAATATCATTGAAGTTTTTTGTAGTAGCTGGAAAATTAGATATTAGATGAGCAAAAGAATCTAAATAGCCCAAACAAGATTAAAAAAAACACGAATACCATTGAAGTTTTTTGTAGTAGCTGGAAACTCTCTTCATCTTGTGTATACGATGCAAAAGAACTCAATGATTCGGAGCCAACACCGGCCTCAACCAAGAAATACGATGCAAAAGAACTCAAAAATGAGAGGAAGAGAAATCACACAAAAAGTGGAGAGATTCGTTACCCAAGTTCACTCAATGATGCAGTGGAAAATCTCTCTCCACGAGATCCGCCGGAATCACACCGGAACGGGAGTTAGGCTGCACGAGCCCACCGGAATCACACCGTTAGAGAACGGCAGCGACGCGGTTGTCGTCGTCGGGCGAGCAGAAGGCGTCCAACGGAGCTGGCGGCGAGCTATTCGCACAAGGGGGCTGGCGGCTCCGAGTCGCCCGAACCCTAGGGAAGCTCTTCACGGGATTCTCAAAATGAAACCTGCGTGCTTTTCAATTCTCCCCATAGCCTGTAAAAGGTTTACATTAACTAAAAAAATTAATAATCAGCACTTAATTAAATTACAATTAAAACATTTAATGAAAATAAAAAATTATTAAAACTAAAATTGCTAAAATATTAATTTAAGTTGCATTTTTAAACTCCATCCAAAAGCTAAGCGGTCGTGCGTGGCCGCGAGCGGAGGTTGTAGCGATGTTTGCGATTGCGGCGAGCTTCCTCAAAATTTCGCGGGACGACTTCATCTTCATCAATAAACATGAAATTAATCATTAAACAGAAATCATTAAACATTAACAGTAAACCAAAATTTGAAATCTCCATTAGATATGGCGCCATCCTCGAGCTTATGCGGCCGCACGTGGCCGTGCACGGAGGTCTTCACTATCATGATTGCGCGGTGGAACTTTTCATGAACAATATCGTGATGGTGGGAATCTTCAGGATCACGATTGTGGCGGCAAAGCAGCCGCGAACGTAGGTGGTAGCGGTGGAGATCTTCACTATCATGATTGCGACGGCGAATGTCTTCAAACATGGGTGGGTCGGCGCCATCACAAGGGAAGGAGAGTGGTCGGCAAACTTGCAGCTAGGGGAATTATCAGTTGGCCGACTGCTGCAGATAAGGACAAACTCGGTGAAGAGGGCCGATAAGGCGGGATTTTGAGCTCGTGTGTTGGTTATCGGGTACTGGAAGTCGAAAGGGTTTCGGGACGGGAGGGAGGAAATGGCTGAAAGGACGGGAGGGAGGAAATGCTGTCGGGATGGGAGGGAGAAAGAAATCAAAGAGGCGCGAGAGAGTAAGGGCGGGATCGAGCGGGAAATGAAAAAGTGTGAAAAAATTTAGGTCAATAATCTCTTTTTTGCCATGAATATTATTTTTCATGGCTAATACATATGTATTAGCCACACTATTTATAACCCTGGCTATAAAATAACTATTAACCAGGGTTTTTTCAATCGTGGCTAATATAGTGTATTAGCCACGATTTTTAGTCCCTGGCCAAAAAAAGTGTAGCCAATACTCACTTTCTAGTAGTGCTAAATGGGGTCTGCCCTGGTAACCTGGGTTTCCTCTTCTCTGATAGGCCTGAGAAGGAGTAAATCTGGATGGGGGAGCTGAGGGATTAGAAGATACATTCCCTGAAGCTCCTGCACTAGGAGGAGGAGGAGGACCTCTGGGAGTCCACTTTGGAGCTGGAGTATCATATCTCTTGCTCTTCTTCCTCTTCTTCTGCTGGTTTCTAGACAATCCCATCGAATGTTGGAAGTCCTTAGACTTGGGGTCAATCCCTTTCAATATGTAATAAGGGATGTTATTCTCTGGATTAGGAGGAGGAGGAGCTTGGGCTTTCCTTTTCCTTTGAGAAATTTTTCTTTTCTTGGTTCCTTTAGAATCCTCTGAATCTTCCTCATCATCAGAATGTGATGAGTGAGGTTGGTCATATGGATCAATGATATCTTGAACAGCTTTTGCTTTGGCTTTTAAAATAGTCTTTTCTTTTTCTTCTTCTATGGCATCCTGAGCCAATAGGAAATCCAGGTCTAATCCTGGAGTATCATCCCAGACAGTTGATCTTTCTACTGACTCATCTGTAACTGTCTTGGGGACCAGTTCTTCTAAGGCTTGCACAAATTCCTGATCTGGTATAACAGACTCAGGTTCTTTATTTTCTACAGTAGGTTCTGGAGCAGGTTCTTGAACATATTGAGCTTGATCTGTAGCCAAAGGGACAAAAAAGTTTTCTAAATGGTATAGAAACATCCCTTCAAGGTATTCACAAGTTAACATATCAGTCAACAGGTCAGAGAATTGAGTAATTGTATTACCTTCAGAATTTCCTAACTCCCATAAATCATCTAGGTATGAGGTAATGACTCCTTCTAGGTACATGGAAACAATAGGAGTAGATGATTCTTCAAGACAAACTCTGAAAGAAAATTCAACCTCAGTTATAACTTGAGCTTCTGGAGCAACAGCTGTGTCTTGAATTTCAGCTATAACTTCAGCTGTACTTGGAACTGCAACTGCAACTGATGTTGTAATTTCTGAATCTGCAGCTTTAGGAATTTCATCTGATGGTTTATCTTCTGGAAGTTCAGCTGAATGAATGACCAGTGGAAGTCCTGAGACATCTTCCTGGAACATCTCCCCCTGCCTGACTTTAGTGGGTACTGAACACAGGCCCCTAAGAGAAGAGGGCTCAGCAGAATTTGAGAGGGCTGCAATGGAGGATGTAAGAG
Source organism: Platanthera zijinensis (assembly GCA_039513925.1). Classification (NCBI taxonomy): domain Eukaryota; kingdom Viridiplantae; phylum Streptophyta; class Magnoliopsida; order Asparagales; family Orchidaceae; genus Platanthera; species Platanthera zijinensis. Next base: position 168,076,820 of record CM077078.1, on the reverse strand, counting down.
ATGAAATGGAGGAAACAAGAGGGGCAATTGCTGCTTCAATCATTGATTTGATTGAAGGAGTAATTAGCTCCATGATGCTTGCAATGAGTGCTAGTGTGATTTCAAAAGATGTAGATGGGGGAATCACAATAGATGGATGAGCATCAAGGATGATGTTTTCCTGATGAGATGTATTGTGAACTGGTGATGGAGATGCAGATGCATGAAGATCAATATGATCTTGAGGTGAAATTGGTGACTTAGGTGGAGTTGGAAGTGTCTCAGAAACCAACAGATCAATGCTAAGATTTGAAATCCCAGCAAGGTGTGAAGGAGTTGGAGATGCTGGTGGTGATGCATGGAGAATAGTAGTGGATGTAGATGGTACTGCAATAGAAGTGGATGGCAATACAGATGTAGATGGAATGAGGGAAATGGAAGAGCCTTCTTCAATTAGGTGGGGGGTGACTGTTACTGTCCTTGTGTTCTCAGATGGAACAGGAGCAACCCCAGCAGTTGAATGCTTCTGGATATTCCTTCTCCACTTAATAAACAGAGTGGGATCCATCTTCTTGCTTGCATTGATTGAGGTTGAGACTGTTCCCAACAACTGAGGATATTTCTTTCTCAAAAATATCCCAATCACCCTTCCAAGGGTTACCTCTTTATTTGAGTTCTTTCTCCTGATTAATTCAAAAACTATTCCAGCCCAATTTATTGCTCCTGTTAGCAATAGCACACATTAAGGCAAACTGCTGCCTGGTAATGTTATCGTGCGTAGAGTGCTTTACCAGCAACACTTTCCCTACTAGTTCTGCTAAGAACTTGATCTTCATCGGGAAGCTTATCTTCAGCAACTTGGAAGGAATGTCTTCAGCATGTCCTAGCTCTAATAGCATCCTGCTATACTCCTTAGTATCTTGATCATACTCTTCTTGACCATTGATCAAACCATAAATCTCAGTTAAGATGGCAGGAGTCAAAATTACCTCCTCGCCGCCGATAGTCCCTGTCATCGAATCGTCGCTAGAAGACGATGTATAGACCCATTCTTTGATTTCTGGAACATTTATCTTAATCCTTGTAGACATAAGATCTCCAGTCCTTGATCCTTACATAACTGTAGCATCTCGAGAATATCGGCATCACAGGCACTGAAAGAATAAAAATCGACGCTAAAGCTGGCATCAAACTTCATCACGGTCAGCAAAGCTGGAGCAATTGCCATGGATTTGGTTGGGGAAGACGAGAGAAACGAAAGCAGAAAGCGCGAGGCATAGCTCAAGTCAAACCTTTCAAGCAGGAATGAGGAATATGAAACGACGAGCTCTTTCGACTACAAAAAGCATGATCTATTAACCTAGGTCTACCATCGGTTTATATTTAAACAGCAATCATCGACCTATTTCAACAGATACTAGAAACGATGGTCGAGCGATCGTTCGACGATCATTTCCTGAAGCAAAGTAGTCGAGCTATCGATCGACTATTTCTGTCTTCACAAACAATCGAGCCGTCATCAACCATAGGTCGACGATAGGCTCAACCTGTTCGACTATGGTCGAACGACATTCGACGATATTCGAGCATATTTTAACATAGGCAGAAACTACACTTAGTCTATTCCATTTATCATACCTAGTTGATTCAAAAAGAACAGATGCTTCTATTCATCTAAGGGCTTGGTGAAAATATTACCTCTCTGAAGGTCAGTGGATATGAACTCAAGACTGATTTTGTTCTTTTCCACACTATCTCTTAGAAAATGGTGTCTGATCTTAATGTGCTTGGTCCTAGAGTGGTGCACAGGATTTTGTGCTATGGAAATAGCACTGGTACTGTCACACATGATTTTTGTGTTCTTATGTGTGTACCCATAATCCAAAAGTTGGTTTTGAATCCACAGGATCTGTGAACAACAACTAGCAGCAGCTATATATTCAGCCTCTACAGTTGAAGTTGAGACAAAAGCCTGTTTCTTGCAGAACCAAGAGACTAATCTCTCTCCCAGGAACTGACATGTCCCTGAGGTACTTTTCTTGTCAACTCTACAACCAGAATAGTCAGAATCAGAGTATCCAATTAACTCAAATTCTGATTCAGTTGGGTACCATAGTCCTAAATTTGGACATCCCTTCAGGTATCTCAAAATTCTCTGTAGAAGAATCAAATGAGATTCCTTGGGGTTGACCTGGAATCTAGCACATAGGCATGTGGCAAACATTATGTCAGGTCTACTTGCAGTTAAATACAATAGGGAACCAACAATGGCCCTATAGTTTTTCTGATCAACTAGCTTACCCTTATCATCAGAATCTATAACTACATTTGTAGCCATGGGTGTATGCATTGCTGAAGCATCAGCCATCCCAAATTCCTTTACCAATTCTTTGGCATATTTGGATTGGGAGATGGAGATGCCATTAGAATCTTGCTTCACTTAGTGACCAAGAAAGTAAGACAGCTCACCCATACTACTCATCTCAAACTTAGAGTGTATCAGGTCTGAGAACCTTTTGCATAGTTTGGGATTAGTGGAACCAAAGATAATATCATCCACATAGACTTGAACCAACAGGATTGTGTCCTTGTGATGCTTAATAAAAAGGGTTCTATCAACTACTCCCCTAAAGAAGTTGTGCTTTAAAAGGAAACTAGCTAGAGTCTTATACCAGGCTCTGGGTGCTTGCTTAAGTCCATAAAGAGCTTTTTTCAACTTATAAACAAATGAGGGTTGAGTTGAAAAACAAACCCAGGAGGTTGTTCAACAAACACCTCTTCCTTTAGCTCACTATTTAGGAATGCACTTTTAACATCCATTTGAAAAACCTTAAACTTCATATAGGCTGCATAGGCTAGAAAGATCCTTATTGCCTCTAGCCTTGCAACAAGAGTAAAGGTTTGGTCATAGTCTATACCTTCCTCCTGTCTATAGCCCTGAGCTACAAGCCTAGCTTTGTTCCTTATAATAGTTCCTTGGGCATCCAACTTATTTCTGAACACCCACTTGGTGCCTATGATCAGTTGGCCTTTTGTTCTTGGAACAAAAGTTCATACTTTACATCTTTCAAATTGATTAAGATCCTCTTGCATAGCAATGATACAGTGGGGATCTAGCTCAGCATCTTTTATGGTGAGGGTCTCAATTTGTGAAAGGAAACAAGCATGCATCACATCCTGTCTTAATTTATGTCTTGTTTGTACACCAGCTGATATGTCACCAATCACTTGAGATGTAGGATGATCTCTAAGTATGACAAGATTAGTAGGTGGGATGTGATCTTCAACAATAGTTTGGATTAATTCCTCTTGTGGAATAGGATTAACTGTTGGTGGTACAGCAACTGCTTCCACAAAGTCTTCATCACTGTCTGAATCAGTAATATGAAGAGTTGATAGAGGGTGAATCTCTTGGGTGAGATCTTTGCATAACTCTGGTACCTGCAATGAGTTTGAGGAAGGAGAAGTTTCCTTCTCCTTGTAAAACATTTTTGACTCATCAAAGGAAACATGCACAGATTCTTCTATTTTTAAAGTTGATTTGTTAAACACAATATAAGCTTTGCTTACTTGGGAATATCCAAGAAAAATTCCCATTGAAGCTTTTGCTTCAAACTTTCTAAGGTATTCTTTGTTGTTATTGTGAATGTACACTACACAACCAAAGACTCTAAAATAGTTAATTTTAGGTTTCTTTCCTTTAAGTAATTCATAAGGAGTTTTACCCTTAAGCTTATGTATTAGACTTCTGTTCAAAACATAATTAGCTGTGCTAACAACTTCTGCCCAATAAGAGAGAGGAATGTTAGCATCTGCCAACAATGTTCCTACAGCTTCAATTAGGGATCTATTTTTCCTTTCCACTACCCCATTTTGTTGATGAGTTCTAGGAGCAGAGAAGTTATGTTTGATACCTTCTTTCTCACAGAATTCTTGCATGAGAAGAGACTCAAACTCAGTACCATGATCACTTCTGATCAAGACAACATGAGTAGAATACTCAGTCTGCACACATAGCAGAAAGTCTGTAAGAACTTTGAAGTTATCAGCCTTAGTTCTCAAAAAGAACACCCAAGTGAACCTAGAGAAATCATCTACAATCACTAAAGTGTAAAATTTCCCTCCTAGACTCTGTACCTTTATTGGGCCAAAAAGGTCCAAGTGCAATAAATATAGGGTTCTAGGTGAATCACTCTTATTTACAGATTTGAAAGAATTTTTGGTTTGCTTGCCTAATTGACAAGCCCTGCATAGACTTTCCTTCTTGTAGGGGCAAGAAGGTAAACCTCTAACAAGGTTGTATTTAGATAATCTAGATTTATTCTTGAGGTTAACATGGCTAAGCCTTTTATGCCATAAGGTGTTATTATTGGTTACTTCATTAAACAGGCTGATTTCAGATTGAGTTGAATTAAAATCTAATAAGTAAATGTTACCCTTTCAAATGCCTACTAACACTACATTACTATTTAAAGTAATATTGCAAAGAGTGTCAATGAATGATACCTGATAACCTGCATCACATAACTTGCTTATTGAGATTAAGTTGTGCTTCAGCCCAGTTACATATGCAACCCTTTTGAATGTCACTGCTCCAATGGTAAACTTACCATATCCTTCTGTTTGACCACAACTGGAATACCCAAAGATCACCTTTGGTCCAAGCTTGGCCTTGAAGCTTGACAGATTATTTTTGTTTCCTGTCATATGTTTGGAACAACCACTATCCAAATACCATTTGTCTTTAGTAATTGGATAGGTCTTCACCTGCAAAATAAACAGTTAGACATTGTGGACCCAGACAACCTTGGGTCCATTATTCTTCACATAATTAAAACTTGAAATGAAAGAATAAGCAGGCTGAGGTTTATATCCTAAGGGATAGGATCTCCTAGGTGGAATACACCATGCAGTTGATGGGTCAAAGAACCTAGTGTTTCTATTTACCTTAGTTTTTCTAAGGTTCTGATTATTATTTTGAAAATCATGTTCAGATCGTCGATCAACGTTCAATTATTGATGCCCAGATCGTCGAGTATCGGTCGACCATTGGGCCTGCGATCATCGAGCATAGTTCAACGATTTTTATATTTATTTAAATTTCTGTTTTCTCTTTTCTCTCTTAGCCTTATTTAAAGCTTTGTTAACTTGATTTACTTGCTCAGTATTCTTTATTCCATCAGCTGAAATGAAGTTTACTGGGGTGGAAAGATGGTTTTTCAGAACCATGGGGGGTTCACTTGGTTAAGCTCCTAAGCCTAGCTTATTGTTACCTGTCCTAGTGTTTGACATGCTAGTAATCTCTAGCAGCTTAAGACTTCTACCATTAACAGATTCTTCTAATCTTTTAGATTTGGCTAGTTCAGTTTTAAGAAATTTGATTTCTTTAGTAGATCTAGTGAGTTCAGCTTCTAGCCTAGCATTTTCACTAGATAGGAATTCTGATTCAGCTATCCTATTTCTAAGCTCCTTAATCTCCTTCTCTGAGCTAATTAAATCTAAATAGAGAGATTTAAATTCAAATCTAAATTCAACAGAAGTAAAATCATAAGAAGACAATACCTGATCTGCAGTAGGCATTTCTTCTTCATCAAAACTCTCTACAGCTGAATGATTGCTGCAGGCATCAATTTCCATTACGCTAGTTTCTTTTGCCTTCTTCTCTTCCTCATCTTCACTGGAGCTTGAGGAGGAATATTTCTCATCAGTATCACTCCAGGTTTCAGCCACAAATCCTTTCTCCTTCTTCTTGTTTTTGTAGGAGGAGGACTTTGAATGGTTCTTCTGATATTCTTTGTCTTTTCTCTTCTCTTTGTTCTTTTCCTCTGGAAACTCTGGTAGAATGTGTCCAGGTTTCCTGCAGCCATAACATATAAGTTCTTTAGCTGGTGTTCTATCATACCTTGGCTTGTCTTCATATCTGGAAGACTTCTTTCTGAAGTCCTTTCTGCCCATTTTGAGAAATCCTTTGGAAAAGAGTGCCATTAGCTCCTCATTTGATTGGCTTCCTTCAGATGCATCAGCAGGCTTTAGAGCAAGAGTTTGCTCATTCCTGGTAGGAGTTAGAGTCTTGGCTTCAACTTCAGCTTCCCTGGTCTTCAGTACTTGCTCAAATGATTTGAGCTTGCTAAGGAGAGCTTCAGTTGAAATCTAAGTTGTACTTCTGGACTCTTTGATGGGCCAGATCCTGAGATCCCATGTGCTGGGGAAGCACATAAATATTTTGTCATTGACTTCTATCAATGTGATCTCTTTATCAAAGGTTCTCAGCTCATTGATGATGGAGCTGAGCCTGATGTACATTACATCAGCTGATTCTGCTTCAGTTTTCTTGAAATTCTCATATTGGGATGTGAGGTTGGACCTTCTGGCCTTCCTCTCATCAGCTGAACCAGCTACACTGTGGTTCAATGAGTCCGACATGGCTTTTGCTGAGGTGCAATCAGCCACTTTCTGGAATGTTTCATCAGACATGGTCTGAGCCAGAATGTTCATAGCTTTTGCATCAGCTATCTTTGCTTTCTTGTAAACATCATTATAGTCAGGAGGTGGCACAACACTCAGATTTGTTGAAGTTGTAGTAGTAGTTGCAGCAGGTGGTGTTGGTGGTCCTGTCAAAATAAAAGAGAAGATATCTTCATCAATAGAATTCATATACAGTCTGATTCTTGCCTTCTAGATGCTGAACTTAGCTAAGTTGCATACTGGAGGTATGGTTCTAGAGTAATCCTTGTAATGGGCAATGAAGTGAATATCTATAAACTTGGTATCGATCTAGATCTTATGACCCAGGTGTTAGCCTGTACAGTCAGTTAACCTCCCTCTAATACCAATTGCAAGTGAGGATATATACAACTCTAGAGGGGGGGGGGGTGAATAGAGTATTAAAAAAATTTGAGAATCTACTCAACTCCCTTAGAGTTAATTTGCAGAATAAGTAAATTGATATATGAAACCTTAGAGCCTAACACAAGATGAGGTGCACAAGAGAAAGCTAACTGTAATTACAGTTTAAGCTTTAGTCCTAACACAGCAACTAGCAATCCTAGTTAATTCTACTTACAGCCACAGTGCAGTAATTAAAATAAGCAACACAGACAACACAAGAAGATTTATAGTGGTTCCCTCTCAATAGGTACATCCTTTCTTCTACCACCCTGGTAGGAATCCACTACAGGTTTTTGTTCAGGTGCCCTGCCACCAACTGATCTGATTCAGGTAGATCAAGTAAACCCTTTGAGCTTTTGATCAGAATCTCAAAATCCAACACAGGTTTTTTCTAAGGTGCCCTGCCACCAAGGTTCACTTTTGAAGGGAGTAATAACCCTTTGTACAAGAGGTTGAGAGAGTTAGAATGTCTTCTCTATTGTTAAACAAAATTAGAGAAGCTAGTGGATTGCACTAAGCTATAGAAAGCTCTGAAGGAATCAAAGCTCCCCCTGGGTTAGAAAATATCTAGGAAGAAGCCTTACTTCGGGGTGCAGGATCTCTTCAGGACTCTTCACAGAGAAGATCTGTTGTCTTGAAGTTCTTGAAGGAGCAGCTTGAAGAAGACTCTTGATGTGGAATGGTTGTTCTTCTTCAACATCTTTTCTTTCTTCTTCTTCTTCTTGAAGCTCTAAGTATGAATGTTCCTGTGAGCAGGATGAACTTAGGATTGAAGAAGAGAACTCTGAAGAGGGTTGTTCTACACTTGTTCTTGTTGTTGAATATGTGTATCTATGTATATGAATATCTGTATATCTATATATCTTTATAGTAACTTCTCTCACTAGCTCTTTATATATCAGCCTTTGTAACAGCTTTTATCTTTCTCTTGATTTGAATCTTGTCTTCTTCTGAGATCTGCAATCTGGGCTGCAAATAACACATAGTACAAATAGCCTGCAGAAGGACAACCTATAAAGAGATAAAGCTTTCTTAGAAGCTGCTTATTCATTCTGCAAGTCCAAAATATATTAGAGAAAGTCACATCAAAAACAAACTCTTTACGGCCAGAGAAAGACATCTGTGTCTAACGGCTATAAAGGGCAGCATGGCAGATAAAGCACAAAGATTTTTCAACTAATAGGACAAAAGACTTTGTCAGATAGAACTTGACTTATGTATAAAGAATGATGCAAAGATTGCCTTGATAAGTAAGCATAAAATCAATGAAATAATCTTTAATAAAATAAGCCAGATAAATGAGAAATAATTCACAGAATAGAAGGAATACAATATCTCTAAATGCAGACAAAAAGATAGTCGAACGAATCACAACGATCGTCGAACTCTCAGAGCAGATAGTCGAACTATCAGAACAGATAGTTTAACTACAAGAAATCTGTCTGGACAGAAGAAGTCGAGCAGGACTCGACGATCTACGACACTGAGACCACAGATCATCGAGCTAACATAGTTGAACTAACTCAGAGAAAGTCGATCTGCTGTCTGACGATAGTCGATCAACTGATAGACGATAGTCGATCAACTAATATACGATAGTCAAGCGGCGTTCGACCATTATCGAACTAAAAAACACTTAACCAGATTTTCCACTGGTTAAACAACAACTCTACACAACTGATGGAATCTAACCTAAATCTAACCTTTGACCATAGATAAATCTTGGGTCAAGAAACTAATTGTGAAGACTTAACTCAAATCCAAACTGGGGTACCAACATAGTCCATTTCGGATTTCATAGCCTCAAGCCATTTGTCGGAGTCCGGTCCATTCATTGCCTCTTGGTAGGTTGCGGGTTCATCATCATGATCCATAAGCAACACATTACCTATTTGAGATACAATAAATCCATATCTCTCAGGCTCAAATCTTGGTATACCAGATCTACGTAGGACTTGTGTTTCTTGAGCAAGTTCTCTAGCTACAACATCTTGTAGTCCTATCTCAGAATCCAATTCCGGTTCATTCACTGCTTGTGGTTCTAGAACTTCTTCAAGTTCTACCTTTTTAGTCTTTCTTGATAAGAATTCTCTCTCCAAGAAGATGCCAGTCCTTGCGACAAACACTTTGCCCTCGCACTATAGGTAAAAGTGATACCCTTTCGTTTCCTTAGGATATCCCACCAAATAACATTAATCCAATTTGGGTTCCATCTTGTCAGGAATTTGACGTCGCACGTATGCCTCACAACCCCAAATTTTAATGAACGACATATTAGGACGCTTCCCAGTCCATTTCTAATATGGTGTCTTCAGAACCGTTTTCGTTGGAGCGCGATTCAGTGTCATTGCAGCAGTCTCTAAAGCAAAACCCCAAAAGGAAATAGGCAAGTCTGCATGACTCATCATCGAACGTCCCATGTCTAACATAGTATGATTTCTCCTCTCAGACACACCATTATGTTGTGGTGTTCTAGGTGGAGTTAGCTGTGATATAGTACTACACTCTTTCAGATGATCACAGAACTTATGACTCAGGTATTCGCCACCTCGATCAGATCGGAGTGCTTTAAACATTTTACCCAACTGGTTTTCTACTTCATTCTTGAACTCTTTAAACTTTTCAAAGGTCTCGGATTTGCACTTCATAAGATACACATATCCGTATCTACTGAAATCATCAGTAAATGTAACGAAGTAGAAATACCCACATCTAGCCATGGAGCTCATGGGTCCGTATACATCACTATGTACAACACCCAAGAGATCCTCAACCCTCTCAGTATAACCAGTGAAAGGGGCTTTAGTCATCTTGCCTAACAAACAAGATTCGCATCGCTCAAATGATTTATAATCAAATGAGTCTAAAAGTCCATCTTTATAGAGCTTGGATATGCGCTTCTCGTTTATATGGCCCAAACAACCATGCCAGAGATATGTACGGTTTGAGTCATTTGTTCTTCGTCTTTTATTATTTTATACATTATAGATCAGATGGTCCAAGTTCAAAACATAAAGACCATTAAATAATTGGGCTACAGCATAACAAACATCATTCTTAAATATAAAACAACAGTTGTTCTTAATTATAAAAGAAAATCTAATCATGTCCAAGCATGAAATGGATATAATGTTTCTAGTTATGGCCGGAACGAAATAACAATTATCTAGTTCTATTACATGCCCACTGGGCAAAGAAATACGGTAAACCCCTACGGCTACAGCAACAACTCTTGCTCCATTACCGACGCGTAGGCCCACCTCCCCTTTACTCAGCAATCTTCTCCTTCCCAGTTCCTGCACATTTGTACAAATGTGAGAACCACATCCGGTATCCAATACCCAAGATGAAGGAGCAGAAAGGTTTATCTCTATAACGTAAATATTTGAAGCGGAAGTCATACCTCCCTTCATTTTCTGCAGACCCTCAATGTAAGAAGGACAGTTCCTCCTCCAATGACTAGCCTTGCCACAGTGGTGGCATTTCCCTTCCTTCACCGTGCTCTTCTTTTTCTTCAATGCAGAAGACTTGGGCTCAAGATGTGACTTAGGTCCCACCTTCGTCTTCTTAGAGCCCTTGTCCTTGCCCTTGCCCTTATGCACCATCAGTATGGGGCTGGCAGGCTTGGCCTTCTTCATGTTGATCTCGGCAGTTCTTAACATGCCTAGGAGCTCGGGCAGTGTTTTGTCTATTTCATTCATGTTGTAGTTCAAGACAAACTGCTCATAATTATCCGGCAACGATTGCAGGATCAGATCTGTGGCCAACTCTTGACCTAGAGGAAAACCCAGCCTTTCAAGGTTTTCTATATACCCAATCATCTTGAGTACGTGAGTCCCAACTGAGTCTCGAACTCCCATCTTGCAATGAAATAATGCTTTTGTGACGTCAAACCTCTCTTGAAGAGCCTTCCCTTGAAACATTTTCTTGAGATGCTCGTCAATCTCCTTGCACCCCATGTTTTCATGTTGCTTCTGAAGCTCAGAGTTCATGATGGTAAGCATGAGGCATTCAACGTCTAAGGCGTCATCGGTATACTTCTTATAAGTATCCTTATCAGCACAGGAAGAGTTCCCGGTCGGCACCTCAGGGGCTTCTTCTTCCAAGATAAAGAGCTTTCGCTCTTGCCTGAGAACAATTCTCAGGTTCCTGTACCAGTCCATGTAGTTGGTCCCACTGAGCTTATCCTTCTAAAGGATGGCTCTTTGAGATAGAGTGGAGTGTGAACCACTTGCCATGGAATTCTACAAGAATTCATGTAAAATAATATCAGTACCAAAATTTAAAAATACAAATTATTTTTAATTTGGAGTTCAATTAAAACTCCCACTATTTTTATTTGAAATGATGTCCCTCAATATCAATTCGGAGAGTTCATGCGAGCTACTCTCTTAGTGGACAAGATCCGAATTTCACCAACACAGTGAGTCAGCTTTGTCTTTTCTTTCACGATGTGGTTATTTAGGTAGGCAACGCTTGCCAATTTCATCATCATGCAATTCTTGTATGGTTGGTGATTAACTCCTTATTCGCATCCATCATATGGTGCATGCCAACACTATGACTCTAGGCACTCAACCTTTAAGGTCACCTAGTTAAGTTAGACCCGATGTCGACAGTGGGATATCACAATTATCCGCTCACACCCATACAAAGATAGATTAATGCACCTTGCTTTGGCAAGCCCACACTTCATCGATCGAGGCAGGAAGAGTGTCATCCATCAGAAGGAATCCGAACACTTAATATTTGATGAAGGGATTTTTGATAATAGGTTAACAATTAACCATGATCAACATTTGATCAATGTGCACATCCATAGAAAAACACTTTTCTAAAATCCACATGCATCCCTTATGTGCACAACATGGTACTATCAATATTTGATGGAAGAAAGGGCTAAATCTGAACATCCAGAATCTTAAAAATCTTCAGATTTACATGCATTGGACAAAGGAAAAGGAAACTCAACTTAAAGAAGTAGACAAGCTCATCTCTCCTTGTTGGATTCAAAATCCAAAACAATATACGGGTTCATTAACCACTCGAGGGACGGTTACTGCTAAGGAGACAACAATTTCTAATAATTAGAAATTACCACAAAATCTCAGACGTTCCTGGCGGGGTTCCAAGGGGCCGTGCTCCAAGCGGTGGTCCAGGATTAAATCTAGACATTTAGAACACTTCTAAATCCCTAGGTTTACACGTACTGGAATAACCTAACTTCCAATACAACAATCATGGCCGCAACCTGGCTCTGATACCACTGTTGGGTTTTCTATGCGGTGGCACAACAGTTGTGCACGCAGCGAAAACAATAAAATCAAGAACAACCCAAAAGAGATTTTGGATAGGGCCATGAAAATTGAATTAAGAAGTTAAGAAATAACTAGGTAAAATTACCTTTGCGGTGTTGAGTCACAACTCAACAAAGATGCTCCAATATATGAGTTATTGTCGGCGGCGAGTTCCACGTAGAATAGCGTCTACGTCTCTGCAGAAATCCACATGAGCGGGAGATCGCCGATCTTCGTCGCACGAAAAACGGGAAGGGAGATCGACTGCACCTTGCACTTCAACAGACTGCTAGGTATGCTCCAGGAAGACAAGCACTGACGACTAACATCGGAGAGGAGGTCGGCGAAGCGAGCGAATCGGCGGAACACTTCCGTCGGGCCGGGGGGGGGGGGGGGGCGTGCACTGACCCTAAAACCTAAGTTCTAATTTATACCCGAAGCATAAACAGACCTAGAAATATTGCTATCCACAGACCACAGAGAATTAGGGTTTTTTTTGAATAATTCGTCGGGTATCAGCATTCGTCGATTATCGAACAGTTCGATAGTCGACAAATTGCCTTAGCCGACGATACTCGACGAACCATGGTCGACGATACTCGACGAACCATGGTCGACGATACTCGACGAACCATAGTCGACGATACTCGACGAACCATGGTCGACGATACTCGACGAACCATGGTCGACGATACTCGACGAACCATAGTCGACGATACTCGATGAACCATAGTCGACGATACTCGACGAACCATAGTCGACGATACTCGACGAATCATAGTCGACGATACTCGACGAACCATAGTCGACGATACTCGACGAACCATAGTCGACGATACTCGACGAACCATAGTCGACGATACTTGATGGAAACATTTGCCAGACCTCAATCTGTGTGGTGATTGGTAACACAGTCAATCTTCCAACTTCTCCACATGCTCTTATGTGCGACCCTGCAGGCTCATATCGCGTTGGCAGTGAGATTACATGTTTGACCACTTCTAGATCACCATGGTAACTCCATCACATAGATGATTCAACCTTTCAGAATTTGATTCACTGCAAGACCTCCAAGGAAATGTGGGACACCTTGATAGTCTACATGGAGGGTTCTGAAGAAGTTCGACAAGATAGAAAGTCTATGCTAAATCAGGAGTATGTAATCTTCAAACAAGGGAAGTCAGATAGCATATCTGAGTGCTATAAGAAGTTCTATAGAATTGTAAATGAACTGATGTCTTATGGATGGGTCTTCAGTACATATGAACTGAATGATAAATTCCTAAGATCCTTGACAAAGGATTGGGACACCAAGATATGTGCCATTAGGGAAGTGGCCAAACTTGCAAATATTTCTCCACCAACTTTATTTGGAAAGTTGCTGTCTTATGAATTGCAACTAATGACTAGAAAAGAGGAGGAAAGAAATGCTAAAGGGGAGCATAAAGAAATGTCTGTGGCATTCAAGGTTGAAGCCACTAGAAAGAATAGAAGGATGTCTCCACCACCTCCTAGGGAAGTTGCTGAAATCACCTCAGATAATTCAGACAACCAAAATTCGGATAATAGTGATTCAGAAGCAGATTTTGCTGCCTTTACAAGGCAGTTTCAGAGATTCTTGAAGAAGAAGCAGTGGAAATCTAGGCCCTCAACATCACAGCCAGTTGATGACTATTATCAAAAGAGAAAGTCATCAAGGAAGGACAGGAGCAGGTCTAAGCCTAGCAAATCTACAACATCAAAGATTGTTTTCTACTACTGTAATAAGCCTGGACATGTTGTGGCTGAGTGTCCAGACAAAAGAAAGGATTCTGCTAATAAAAGGAAGACTCAACAAAAGAGCAAGAAGGAGAAATCCTTTGTTGCTAAGAAGGAGAAAAGCTTGACAGACCAATCAACTTTAGAGTCTGAATCTGAAGCTGAGGCATATATTGGTCTTTATGCAGCTGATGAAGAAGATGAGTTTATGCAATTGCTGAACTCCATCTATGAACAAGAAGACCATCAGTGTATGGGACTGATGGCTGTATTAGAAGAAGACAAGTGCCAGGATCAGCCTGGTCCTAGTAAGGTACAATATATTTCTAGAAATTCAGATTGTAGTACTGGTACAGAGTCAGCTACATCTGCATCAAGTGATGTGGATGGGTCTGAATCTGAACGTGATATTCATCAGCTGATAGATGAATATGGGACTTGTTGCAGGCACTAAAGAAAAGCAAGAACCTGGCCAAAACTTAGGCTAAGGAAATTGCAGATCTTAAGATTGCTACATCTGACTTAGAGAAAGAGTTGGATCAAAAACTGAATGAGATTGCCAAACTGAAAACTATAACTGTTATTCAGATGGGCACAATCACATACAAAAATGATCTAATTAAATGTCTGGAAGTCAGACTTCAAAAGGATAAAGATTTGGTGGCTAGTTATTCCAAGCCAAAATCAGTTTTACCCTTAATAGATGAGTTTGTGGCTCAAAAAGGTAAGGCTGGAATAGGCTTTAAGGGTAACACCAGGGCTGTACAATTCAAGAGAAAGGGCAAAGCCTCAGTACAGCCACTGAATTTTAAAGTCCCTATAGTTTTTAGAAAGGTATAAGTGCCTTCTAACAAGTATTACCTTGAGAATACTCATGGTCATAGTAAGACTGAAGTTCTGAATGTCAAGGGTGCTTATGTCAATAAGGCAGCCCATGTTCATAAACCTCATGTTTGTAAGAAACCAGTGGGTGTAGCTGCAGCAGTACCAGCACAATACAAGATATTTGCTGTCAATCAGACAATCAAGAATGTATCTAAAAATAGATACAACAAGTATGAATGCTGGTGCTGTAGCAAGATAGGTCATTATGCCATAGATTGCTGGCACAACACTAGTGTCAGGAAGAACAACAGTCTACCTATTAGAAGAGCTGCAGGTATATTTGGTAAGTATGAAACTAACTTGAACCAAGGACCCAAGACTTACTTGGGTTCTAAGGAGAGGTAATTCTTTATTGTAGGTGAGTCCAAGTCACCATACCCCTATATGGTACTTGGACAGTGGATGTTCCAGGCAGATGACTAGAACAAAGGGATTGCTGAAGGAGTACTTGCCTATTATAAATGGGCCTAAAGTAATCTTTGGTGGATCTGAAAAAGGAATCATCAAAGGGTTTGGTAATATTTCTAGTAATCAGATTACTATCACTCAAGTGGCCAATGTGAAGGGTTTGAAACACAACCTTATAAGCATAAGTCAGCTGAGTGATTTAGGATATGACATTTCATTTATTAAGAATGGATGTCATATCAAAAGGTCAAGTGATCAAAAGGTCATTTTGACAAGTTATAGAAAAAGAAATGTGTACTGTCTTAATTTTGAGTGTGAGAACAAAGGTTCTCCTATTTGTCTTGTAGCTGATGAGAGAGCCTCTCATTGTGTCAAATGGCACAAGAGGCTAGCCCATCTTAACTACAAAATAATTGGCCAACTTTTTAGCAAAGAGTTAGTAAGGAATGGTCCTCAAGTTAAATGTATAAAGGAAGGGATATGTTCAGCTTGTCAAAAGGGCAAGCTGACAAAATCCTCCTTTCATATCCTTGAAAACAAGGATTCAGTGAGGTGTCTATACCTCTTACATATGGATCTTTTTGGTCCTATGCCAGTTCATAGTCTAGGTAGGAAGGTCTACACTTTTGTGGTGGTAGATGACTATTCTAGATATACCTGGGTGTTCTTTCTGAGACAAAAATCAGAAACCCCAAGTGTTTTACATTGTTTTGTCAAGCAAATTAAGAATGAACTTGACAGTACAGTGGTCAAAATCAGAAGTGACCATGGCACTGAATTTCAATCTGAAAGTATGACAAGGCTGTGTGAAGAATTTGGGATTTTTCAAGAGTTCTCCTCACCTAGAACACCACAACAAAATGGTATTGCTGAAAGGAAGAATAGAACATTGATTGAGGCTGGTAGAACTCTATTGAGTGACACTTCTCTCCCAGAATATTTCTAGGCTGAGGCAGTAAACACTACTTGTAATGTGATCAACAGGGCTTCTATCACCATGTGCCACAAAAAGACTCCCTTTGAGATTATGAAAGGTAGAAAACCAAATTTATCCTATTTTAGGATCTTTGGTTGTACGTGCTATATCCTTAACAATGGCAAGTCTGATCTAACTAAGTTTGCTGCCAAATCCCAAGATGCGATATTTGTTGGGTACAACAACAATAGTAAGGCTTATAGAGTCTACAACTTGATTACTAAGGTTATAGAAGAATCTGTACATATTTTTGATGAATCTAGATTGATCAACAGTGAGTTGCCTTGTAGTTCATGCAGTCCAACAGGTATAAATAAGATAATGGACAAGCTTTCCATTGCAGAAGATTCAACTGCAGATCATGAAATGGAAAATGATGGCTACTGTCCAGGGGGAGTACAGGACTCTCTAGAAGCTGAAGAAAATCAAGAGGTGCAACACATTGAAGAAACTGGAGGTATTCAGCCTGAAGAAAGACTACCTCCAACTGTTAGACACTTAAAAGATCATCCAGTAAATCCGATAATTGGTGATCCAAGACATGGAGTGCAAACCAGAAGCAGGAACTTGAACATAGTGATGTACTCAAGCTTTCTGCCTCAATTAGAGCCAAAGAAATTTGAAGAAGCCATCCTAGACCCACACTGGATTGATGCCATGCAAGAAGAGCTAAATCAGTTCAGAAGGTGCAAGGTCTGGGAGTTAGTTCCTAAACCAAAAGAACACAATATCATTAGAACAAAGTGGATCTTTAGGAACAAATTGGATGAGAGTGGAATTATTGTGAAGAACGAAGCAAAACTTGTTGCAAAAGGGTACAGGCAGGAAGAGGGAATAGATTTTGATGAAACCTTTGCCCCAGTAGCAAGACTGGAAGCCATTAGAATGTTCCTTGCCTATACAGCATATCAAGGATTCAAAGTATTCCAAATGGATGTAAAATTTGCATTCCTGAATGGAAATCTAAAAGAAGAAGTCTATGTAGAGAAGCCTTCAGGTTTTGTAGATTCTCTAAAACCTGATTATGTTTATAGACTTAGGAAAGCTTTGTATGGGTTAAAGCAAGGCCCAAGGGCTTGGTATGAAACCTTGTCTACTTTCCTTATTGAGAACAAATTCTCAAGAGGGAAAATAGACAAAACTCTATTCCTAAGGGATTCCAAAGGAAAGATAATCTTAGTCCAGATTTATGTAGATGACATAATATTTGGGTCTACAGAAAGCAACCTTTGCAAAAAGTTCGCTAAACTTATGCAAGGGAAGTTTGAAATGAGCAGTATGGGGGAACTTAAGTTCTTCTTGGGACTCCAAGTAAGACATATTGATGATGGATTGTCCATATCCTAGTCTAAGTTCACCAAGGAGTTAATTAAGAAGTATTGTATGCAATCATACTCCACCATGAGAACACCTATGGGAACAAGTATGCCTATATGCAAAGATGATGCAGGTAAACCTGTAGATGAGTCTTTGTATAGAGGTATAATTGGCTCACTACTATATCTCACTGCTAGTAGACCAGACATTATGTATGCAACATGTGTCTGTGCTAGGTACCAAGCATGCCCTAAAGAATCTCATTACACTGCAGTAAAGAGAATTTTGAGATATCTAAAGGGCAAACCTAATCTAGGCCTTTGGTACCCTAGGAATGGAGGTTATCTACTAACACGCTATTTAGATGCATACTTTGCAGGTTGTAAAGAAGATAGGAAAAGAACTACAGGAACCTGTTAATTTCTATGAGGAAGATAGGTGTCTTGGAGCAGTAAGAAGCAGACTAGTGTGGCAATTTCCATAGCTGAGTCTGAATATGTGGTAGCAGGAAGTTGCTGTGCACAACTGTTGTGGATTCAGCACCAACTAGAAGACTATGGTATTCAGGCAAGTAGAACACCTTTGTTTTGTTATTATAAAAGTGATATAAATATTGCTAATAAACCTGTTTCATATAGTAGGACTAAGCATAAAGAAATAAGATACCATTTTCTTAGAGACCATGTAGAGAAAGAGGACATCTCACTATAATTTGTTAAGACAGATTTTCAAATTGCAGATGTATTTACTAAGCCTCTAGATGAAACTAAATTCAATAGATTTAAAATTGAATTAGGAATGTTGACCATATGTTAGATTAATAAAAGTGGCTAAGTAAAATTGTGTCGACTCATTCAGTAATAAAGTGTCAACATAGAGGAGTTGTGTCGACAATTAAGGGAAATTGTGTCGACACAGTGTCGTAGTGTCGACACCTAAGGGTCAAAGTGTCGACACTTCTAGGAAAAGTTGTGTTCACACATCCAGAGGAGTGATGTCTACACCTTCAGAATTTGTGTCGACACTTCGAATAAGTGTCAACACAGTCTTTCTGTTCAACATCTACATAATTCAAGTGTCGACACATCATAAATTGGTGTCGAAACATAGAGGTCAACATTGTTGTCGAGACATTAGAAGTATGTGTCGACACATTTCAACTGTGTCGACACATCTAGTCTGTTTTGCCCGCCTTTTCACCTTCTTTGTTTAAAGGGTATAAATAGGTCCAGAACAAATTCTGTCGACACGCTCTCCAGATTTTCGAGACTAAAACCCTGTGTTGACAAACTCTCTTCTCTCCATTAAAGCTTTCTCATCATCCCAATGGCGCCAAAGGTTGAAGACAACATTAACGAAGGCTACGAGCTGGTGCGCAATGCTTTTGATGATGGAGAGACGGAGATTAAAGTGGTCATCACCCTTGTTACTGATAATGGATTGGAGTTTCTTATTTTTGAACCTACAAAGATATGGAAGAAGGATGTATTTGAGTTCTATGCTGTTGCAACAGTGGATTCCACTGGACTTAAGATTAAATCGACAGTTCATGGTCATAAAGTCAAACTTAATCTAAAAAGTTTAAGAAAGATTCTTCACCTTCCAAGAATTAAGGATGAAGAAGAGGTCCCAGCCCCAAAGACAAGGGAGGCTCTCCAGTGGTGTGGATTGGATCCAACCATGAAGATTGGAGCAGCCATAAACTGAAAAGGAATGAATCAACAAGGAAAATTTCTATCTGAAGTGGTCGGGAAGGTGCTTTTTTGTAAACTAGGAGGACATGATAGGATCTCTGCCTTTATGTTAAATCTGATGACCAGGATAATCTATAAGATTACTACAGATTGGTCTGCAGTTTTGTTTGAGAAGTTAAATGAAGGAATCAAAAAGCCTAATTTGGCTAGATTAATGAGTTTATACCTGGCTGGAGCAATTCTAGAGGTAATGCATCAGCTTCTAGGATCTAGAATAAATCATATGAGAAGGATGGACATCAGGATAATATCCAGATGGGATAGGGTTCTCTCCAAGGACACACCTGATTTGGATAACCAAGAGACTGCAGCAAAATCACCAGTCCATGACATTACTGATCATGATCATGTGTAGGAGGACACAATGAATGCACAAGTGCAGGGGGATCAAGTAAGGGAAAAGGTCCAGGACCTGACTGAAACTGCCCAAGTCCATGGGGAGATAGTAACTGCACAGTTGCAGGGGGAGCAACATTCTGCACAAGGACAAGGGGAAGAAAGCATTGACTTGGCAAGTGAAATGAGTTCACAATCTATTCTTGAAACACCTTATGTCAACAGTCAGGGACTAGATGTGATCATGGAGGATACATCTATGGTTTCTTATGCTCTAGAAAAAGCAGTTCACACTCAACAAGAGTTCACCCTAGAAGAATTATTTCCTGACATAGAGGGAGCAGTTGAGGGGGAGCAAGTTAACCTTGAGAAGGTGGAGCATAGAACTGAAAAGGAGATGCCTCCTAGTCCCAAAGAAAGAGTAAATATTGACAGTTCCTCTGATTTAGAGGATGAGGAGATAACAAGTTTAAAGAAAAGAAAATTGATGGTTTTTAAGCGGAGAAGCCAGAACTATAAGAAGGCTTTACAAGCTACTACTTCTCAACCAGCTCCTGAGACTGATTATAGCAAATTTTTGGTTGATTTACAAGTGAAATTTGATGAGCAGAGATTGGCTCTTGAAAAATATGTGGATGAAAGCAATAAGACCCTCCAATTTGATCTAGCACAAGATATAAAATCCATCAGATTTTAGGTAAATCAGAATAAGAAAGAGATGACCGATTGCTTCCACAAGGAGGGCAATACTATGGTATTTCTAGCAAAGCAACAAGCATAAATAAAGAAACAAGTGGATGATATTGCTGTCAAACAAGGCTATGCCCTTGAAAATCAAATAAGTATGAATGACAATCTGACTGAATCTCACAATGAGATAGTCACTGAAGTAAGGAAAACAGTTATTGCAATGACTGAGGCAAGAAATAAGGAGAAAAAAGAACTTGACAAGAAGTTATAGGAAGCCTTAAATTCCTTTAAGACAGCTATTACTACTTCTCAGAAAACAATTTCTGATCAGCTTCAAAAGTTAAAGCCATTCTTTAAAGATGGAATCAATTACCTGGATGGGCAAATCAGATTTCAAAAAGATGATTTGAGAGATCATGTGGCCAGAGAAGTCATAAAGGAGGAGAGGGTGTTAGTATATACAGGCTCTGATCATGCCAAATGGGTAACCAACAGTATTAGAGCCACTCTGGGATATCCACCCTTATGTGATGATGATAATGTTGCTGAGTCAGGTGTGCAAGCAGCTCTACTTGAAGGTGATCAACCTGAGGTTGCCCAAGTTATTTACCCCCTGCAAATCATGAAATGATACATCAACAAGTTCAGTCTATGTACATCCCTCCACAACAAGTTACTAATGTTATTATTGAAATGGTAGATATGCCAGAAGCTGGTGTGAAAGCTCAGCAAGATGCTCAATTATCAAAGAAGTGATTCAGAGAGCAGGCAGAGTTAAAACCTGATTTTGAGCAATGGAGCCCCACTTCTATAAATATCATATTAAATGCCTGGAAAGCTGTAAAAGACCAGGTTCATGAAAGGGGTAAATGGTATAATGAGCAGGAGTGGCAGAAGTATGAGGCAAGGCAGGAAGCCATAGTTAAATACAGAAGAAAGGCTAAGAGTGGGAAGCTACCTCCTGATGCTCAAGAGCCTAGCGAGTATTTCCCTAAGCCTTTTCATTTTTTTGAAAGGCAAAGGATAAAGTGTGAAGTTCAAAAGAAGGCTGAGTTGAAAGGCAAGAAGCCCATTGAAGATACAAAACCTTCTGTGCAGGCTCAGATTAAATCAGGGAAAGGAATAGTCATCAATGAGCCTGTCCAGCCTTTGTTTAGTTTTACTAGCTTTTTCAAGAACTATGTAATTCTTAGTTTTTAAAAGAAATCTTTGTAAACAGTGTTAAGAAACTTTTTGATATAATAAACAAAACAATGTTCCATGTTCATTTATTTTGCACCCTTATTCTGTGATGATAGTTTATTATTTGTTTTGTTTATAAGTTACCCTGTTAAAAATGCTTATACACATCATCATGTTTATTTATCATAAGTGGTGTATATCATTGACAAAAGGGTTATGACTTCTCCAAATATAGGGATATTGTTGGGTACATTGGAAAATGTGTACCTGATTTGGAGAAGCCTCACTTAGCTCAATGATATACATCAAGGTGTATTTGATGTTATTTTGAGTTTATATGTGCAGGTTAAGTATTGTCTAAAATGTAGAAGAAAAGTTTCTAAGTCTATGTGTCGACACTTAAGGAAGTCTGTGTCGACACTTGGAAAAGCTGTGTCGACACCTGAAGCAGCTGTGTTGACACACAAAATATATTAGTCGAAATCAACTGTGTCGACACCTGGAGGCAGTGTCGACACCCAGAATAGTTAGTTTACATCAACTGTGTCTACACCGGGAGGCTGTGTCGACAAACAAAATTCTTAGTATACATCAACTGTGTCGACACACAGGACTTGTGTCAACACATAGCAGAGTTTCAACATAGTTGATTACTGGGGAGTGAAGAAGTGTTTGTGTCGACACAAATACTCTATGTCGACACATTCTCAAGATGTAGTGTCAAGAAGCAGTGTCGACATCAAGACAGCTATTTCGACTTCACCAAAGTCTGTGTCGACACTTAAGTCACAAGTGTCGACACATATTGACAGTTTGTCTCGACACATAATTACAGTTAATCTCGACGCTTTGCTGACAGAGACAAAGGTTCAAGAGCTGACTGGGGACTTGATAGCTGTGCATTCCAACAACTTTAATGAAGTTGTCAGACTTGTCATAAGTTAGTTAGAAACCGGATTAACCAGTTACCATGGATGAAGTCTATATATATAGATGGATTCAGAAGAAGGAAGAAGAAACAACAGATCATACACACACAACTAACATAACTATTGAGAGATTGATCATTGATCAAGAAAGTGCAAGTCACACAGAAGAAGATCTTCATAAGAAGATCTAAGAAGACAATCTGAAGTGATTATTCACTCAGATTTTGTCTAAGGTGAATTCATTCAGAATTCGGAGGAACTTCAGAAGATTTGGGGAGAGAGAAATCCAGCTGTTTTGAGGTCAAGAAGGAGACAATCCCAAGTCTCTTAAGAAGTAGATCCTGAACTAATCTACTAAGTAGATCCAGATCCATATCTGGAATCCAAGAAGGAAGCTGCAAGTCAGTCAACTTCAAAGGAGATCAACCCTACTAAGTTCAGATTCAAGAGGCTTTGAAGAAAGCTAAGAACAAGTTGATTTCAGTCATCAGTCTCATCAAGAAGCTGATCAAGAATTCTCTTATCCTTTCTCTCTCAGCAAGGGTAAGAGTTCATCAATGTACTTATCAAATCTGTAGGATCTTTTCAAAGATCTGAGTTGTAAGCCTGTGTTATAAAGGCTGAGTGTAGGAGATTTTGATCTCTGAGTGGTAAGGCTGATTGAGCCTGAGTGTAGGAGAATTTGTTATCTGAGTTGTAGGCTTTGTGGCAAGGCTGAGGTAGGGCTGTTAGCCTGAGTTGTAGGAACTTTATAGGGTTCTGAGTTGTAGGAACCTTTCAGGGTTCTTAGCTGTAAGATCTGTGGATCTTAGAAGAAGGAAGAAGTTAGGCCGAATCTAGCACACTGCTAGATAAGTGAAGGGGGAAAGTGGATGTACCCAGACCTTGGGGAACCACTATAAACCTATGTGCAATCTGTGATGCTTGTGTTATTTTAGATTCTGTGATTGTATATGCTGTGTTAGCTGTAGATATTTGAGATTTATATTAAAGAACTGAAGCTATATTCTGCCTTAGTTTAAAACAAGGAAAAGAACCTATTCACCCCCCTCTAGGTGTTTAGGTTGTCTTGAAGTTAAATCTATCAGAAGTATTTATTAAGCTTCCATCCTCCAACATTTAAGGGAGTTGTCACGCCGACCGATGCGAAGGATTGGCAGGAGAGGATTCAATAACTTCTGAGGGCGGCAGAGATGCCATGGGAAAAGAAATCAGAGTTTGCGACCTTCATGTTGGAAGGAGATGCTAAGTTGTGGTGGGTGAGCCATATTGGTCGCCAGTTTCCTAGACGCACCCCGTCTATTGAAGAGTTCGGGAATGCTTTCTTGAATAAGCACATTCCTGGGTCGACGAGGCTAGCCCTTCAGAGGCAATTTATGCACTTATTATAGCAGGACAAGACAGTGGACTAGTATGTTTAGGAGTTAACTCGGTTGGGTCATTATGCTAGAACGACCATGACAGACGATGAGGAGAGGGACAACCTCTTCTACCACGGTCTGAGAGAGAATCTGAGGCAACCCCTCTTATCTATGAAGAATGATGGTTTCAATGAGCTGCTTAAGGCTGGCAGAACGTTGGAGAGAGATATGGAGCGAATCCAACGTCATAAGGGATTTGCAGCCAAGCAGGGAGAAGGGAAGCCTTCTCAATCCCAAGTGAATTCTGAAGGGAACATGTGGAAGAAAAAGCTTTATCCTTTCAAGTCAGGTGAGAAAAGCAACATGATGTCTTGAGGGTCTCGCATCAAGGGACCACCGTCGTTCTTTAAGTGTGGCAAGCCAGGCCACATAGCTCTTTTTTGTACTGAAGGTGGCGCTGAGCAGGAGCCAAGGCAAGAGCAGTCAGTGCGCTCTGGGCCCAGCATGGCAGAGAAGGGAAAGATGGCGAAGTCTTGCGCTTCTCGTTTCAAACCTGTGCAACCAAGGGATTATAACCTTGGGCAACAGGAAGCAATCTGCCAGCCCGATGTGGTGAAAGGTATGAAAGTTAACGTTAATCTTTTACTTTAGACTTTAAAACTATTTATGTTTATCTCCTTGTTTTAGGCTTTATGTTAGTTTTCGGATACCCCGCTAGGGTATTGTTTAATACGAGAGCGTCGCACTCCTTTCTTTTGGAAGGCTTTATCCAAAGGATTGGAGTTGAGCCATTCTCGGCAGGAGCAGAGCTGAAGGTGTGCATGCCCAATGGGTCATTCATGACTACCGGGGCGAAGGGGCGCATTTGTTGGAGTCTAGACAGAGTTGACTTCATGTTGATAGTAGCGGTTCTACCGTTGGTTGAGTTCGATGTGATATTGGGAATGGACTGGCTTGTAGAGCAGTGTGCCAGTATTGACTGCTTATTTAAGGTGGTGACCCTAAGAAGTGAAGGGTAGGCAGAATTTACGTTTGAGGGCCTTAATGGAGTGGACTGTGCCCTGATTTTGGCCATGCAGTTGGTGCGGGCAATTAACCAGTGAGGAGTAGCTCTTGTAGCGTTGTTAGAGGTTCTCCTTTCCAGGTTATCACTTAGAGAAGTGCCGGTAGTGGCAGAGTATGAGTATGTGTTCCCTAAGGAACTTCCTGGAGCGCCTCCTCGACAGAAGATTGATTTCTCGATTGAGTTAGTGCCAGAGGCTAGGCCGGTGACACGTCCTCCTTTTTGGGTGACACCAAAAGAGTTGACCAAAATCAAAGTACAGTTGTAGGAACTGTTGGAGCAGGGGTATATTAGACCCAGTTCTTCACCATGGAGCACGCCAATATTTTTTGTGAATAAGAAAGACGGTAGTATGCGGTTGTGCATAAACTACCGAGAGTTGAATAAATTGACCGTCAAGAATAAGTAACCGATTCCACAGATAGATGACCTGTTCGACCATTTGGTGGGGTAAGTGGTGTACTCTAAATTGGACTTGAAGTATAGATACTATCAGTTGTGGATTCGAGATGAGGACATACCCAAGACAGTGTTTGGTACGAGGTATGGTCACTTCGAGTTCTTAGTGATTCCGTTTGGGTTGACGAACGCACCATCAATATTCATGGATCTGATGAATCAAGTATTTCAGGAATACATAAATTCTTTTGTAGTTGTTTTTATTGACGATATCTTGGTATACTCCAAATCAGAGGTGGAGCATGAGACTCATTTGAGAGTAGTCCAGCAAGTGTTGGGAGAGAACCAGCTTTATGCAAAGTTCTCGAAGTGCGAATTTTGGTTAGAGAAGGTGGCGTTTTTGGGCCATGTGATTAGTGGTGATGGGGTGGCGATAGATTCGGCAAAAGTTGAAGCCATCAGGGATTGGCCGATTTTAAGAACCGTGGCGGAAGTCCGAAGTTTCCTTGGACTACCTGGGAACTATAGAAGGTTTGTGGCAAACTTTTCGCGGATAGCTCTACCCCTCACTTCTCTAACTCGTAACGACCAGAAGTTTGTGTCGACTCAGGAGTACAATCAGGCGTTAGACACCCTGAAGGAAAGGCTGATGATAACTCTAATCCTAAGTCTGCCTACAGGGACTGAAGGATTTCGGATTTTTAGTGACGCATCAGGATGTAGTTTAGGTTGCGTGTTAGTGCAACATGGCAGTGAGATAGCCTTTGTGTCTAGGCAGTTGAAACCTCATGAGAGGAATTACCTTATCTATGACTTGGAGTTGGTGGCGGTAATTTTTGTGTTGAAATTATTGCGGCACTATGTGTATGGTGTAAAGGTGGAGATCTTCACGGACCATAAAAGCCTGAAGTATCTTATGGATCAAAAGGATTTGAATATACGGTAGCACAGATGGGTCGAGTTCCTTGGGGACTACGACGTGGCGATTTAATATATGCCAGGCAAAGCCAACGTGATGGCAGATGCCTTGAGTAGAAAGTTTTCTGTACAGGGGAATTGGATTGAAGCTCATGATGAGCAGTTGGTGCAAGACTTTGAGTCCCTCGGCATTGTTTGTGTAGTAAGAGGCGAGTCTAACATGGATCGGTTGAACTGTATTGAGTTGCAAGATGAATTAAACAATCATGTTCGGGAAGTGACCAATTTGGATGTAGAGCTCCAGCCATTCGTGGTGGAAGCTCAAAAGGGTGAAGGTAGCGCCTGGGAGATGATTGATGGGATCTTGAGGAAGGATGGAAGGATATGTGTACCGCAGTTCGACAAGATCCGTGAGGAGTTGATGTTTGAGGCTCACTTTAAGAAGTACTCTATTCATCCGGGCAGTGCAAAGATGTACTTGGATATGAAGAAATCCTTTTGGTGGCCTGGTTTGAAGCGGGATGTAGCTTTGTACGTGAGTCGGTGCCAAACTTGTGCCTTAGTGAAGGCCGAGTATCAGAAGCAGGGCGGGTCCCTGAAGCATCTTCCTATCCCCGAGTGGAAATTCGATGACATCTCCATGGACTTTGTGCATGGGTTACCTCGATCGCAGAAGGGTAATGACGCGATTTGGGTGATCGTGGATCGCTTGACCAAAGTGGATCATTTCATCCCAAATCGGAAAGAGGACAACGTGTAAAAACTGGTAGAGTTGTATGTTCGCAACATTATGCGACTACATGGGATTCCTAAGAGTATAGTTTGTGATCGCGATGGATGATTCACGTCCAAAGACTGGAGGCTATTTCAACAGAGTCTGGGCACGAAGCTCAATTTCAATACAATGGAGGATATGCTGAGGATGTGTACCCTGGACTCTGGGAAAAAGTGGGAAGACCACCTCTTCATGGTGGAGTTTTCCTATAACAACAGTTACCAGGCAAGTTTAAAGATGGCTCTATACGAAGCTTTGTATGAAAGACGGTGTCGAACACCAATGTCTTGGTTAGAGGTGGGAGATACAAAACTTTTCGGAAAAGAAGTGGTGGTTGATGCATGCGAGATGGTGCGAACCATTTAGGTGCGCATGAAGGTTGCCCAGTATCGACAATCAAAGTATTTTAATGCTCGCCATAGGAAAGAGAAGTTCGCGGTAGGCGACTGGGTTTATCTCAAGATTAAGCCGTTCAAAGTCATTTCGCGGATTCGCCGACTCAAGAAGTTGAGTCCGAGGTTTTTGGAACCGTTCGAGGCTATAGAACATATTAGAGAAGCATCGTACCAGTTGGCGTTGTCCTTGAAGCTGAGTGGATTACACGATGTTTTCCATGTCTCCTTCTTGAGGAAAGCCTTGGTGGAGGCTAGTGTGGTGATTGAACCAGTGACGGTGTCGATAGAAGAGGACTTGAGGTCAAAAGTCCGTCAAGTGGGCATAGATGATTCAGAAGTTCAGTAGTTGCGGAACAAAGAGGTAAAGCTCGTAAAAGTGCGTTGGGACAACTGCGGGTGAGATGAGTTCTCTTGGAAGCATGAGCAAGAAATGCGGGAGGACTTCCAAGAACTTTTCACTTCAAGTATGTTTTTGGTTTGAGTGCATGCTTAAATTCGAGGGCAAAATTCTTCTAAGGGGGGAGGAGTTGTAACACCCTGATTTTTCAGACCTTTATCTAGAAGCTACCGCACAGCAATAGTAGCTAACGCTCGACAGTAGTCTTGTTTCATCGGGTACAGCTCAACGATAGCCATCCAGTGACTGTCGAGAGGGCTACCGCCCGACGGTAGTTAGTTACCGCGTGTCGGTAACCCGGTTGACGAAAGCCATTCGACGAAAGTCGATCGTCGAGCATTGAGAGGACTATCGCTCAGCGGTAGTTGTTACCGTGCAGCGGTAACCCTAGGGGTGGTATCACGAGCGTTGAGTTCGTCGAGAGCGTTGAGTTCTTGAGAAAGGATCTACCGCTCCATGTTAGACTTACCATCGGCATTATCGCGACATTATTTTCTTGCAGCACGCTCAGGAAACTACCGCTCGACGGTAGGTAGTTACCGCTTGGCAGTAGCGGACGAAAACAGTTTTGTCGTTTGGCTTTTCAGTCGTCATATTTCACTTAGGTTTTGATCCTATGGCCCAAGACTCCCACTCCAGAGTGCTTATATAGGGCTGAGCGGGATTTATCCCTCATTTTCTTCTCTTTTTGGAGTTGAGTTAGGGTTTGGAAAAGAGAGTGGGAGGAGGAAGAAGAGAGCTTTCTTCCACCATTGTCGGAGCTTTGGAGCCCCGATCATTGATCCGAGTCAAGATCCGTGGAGAGGACTTGGAGGCGCTCGTTTTCATCCGTGTAAGGCAAAGATTTCATGACTTGGAACAGGAGTCGAAGGGTAACGACACTTCTCCTCTCAGTCTTTAGGATGCGTGAATGTAATCCATGTTGTTTTTGTTTTCTTTCAAGCATTTAAGCACCGGATATATCAAGTGAGAGGGATTCGGGTCTCCATGGTTCAATAGGTACCACCGGGTTGATTGTGTCCATCCCCGAAATGATATTGCATTAGAGATCCGCTCCGCTAGTGGATTAGGCATTGTGGATGAAGCCGTAGTCGCGACCATTAGTCCGATTAGGTGATGCTGTATAGCGAAGGATTTTGGTAGAAATCCGTTGCGATAAGATGCTGTTTGTGATGTGCTAAGGCGTGGCTTTGTCTCCCTGGTCTGATGGCTATACCGTGACGTGCAAGTCATGTAGGGAGAGTGTCCCGGTGAGATAAGTCCCCTTCTGTGAAACTGACGAGAATGTCAAGCATTGGACCAGCCCGGTAAATGAAGCCCATGAGCGGGTGGGGTCCTGCGAGGGTTCTTAGTATCAATTTGTTTATTTGAGACAGAATCCTGACGAGAGAAGTCAGAATCTGCAGGCAAGCCCGGGTTTTGATACCCACGAGCGGCTGGGGTCTTGGCAAGAATTCCGCATAGCGGCTTGTATGCCGTTTGGGGAAATTGGAAGTACCTATGGGTTTGCGGATCGAATGCTGAAGGGGAAATTAAAGTACCCGATTGATGATTGTGTGATGATGTGTTAGATTCATACACTGTAGGGTGACTTGGGTGAAATACAGGATTGTATACATGTTGCATTATATGCCCCCTTTTCTTTATGCTCAACATAGAAATATGTTTGTTGAATGAGACATCCAAATATGTTTTATATCTTTACATGTTATGTAAATTGCATACGAAGTGCTGACCTGCATGGTGGTGGTGTACCCCGTGGTCCGCTAGGGATGACCGAGAGGAGATGTGTTGGTTACACAGTTGAGGTCAGCCTTTGCAGACCCATATTACAACCAATTTTTACAGGGCAAGGATCGCATGAAGGAGCTAGCTCGCCGGCCAAAAATGCCTTAGCCTCATGAAGTGTTTCAAGTTATGTAATAGCTCTGTTTTGTGGAATTTTATGCTTGATGCACAATGTTTCCGGCTTGCATGCCGAGGTAGTCTAGGAGTGCTTATGCACGTTGATGTTTGTTGTTATTATTTGATTTTTGGACTCTTAATTGTTGTAGGGTCTTAAGGACGTGTTGATACTCATATGTATGTGGATAACTTCTAGCCTTGTTTTCTATTTTCGCTGTGTCAGTCTGAGTTTTGATTTGAGTAGTTTATATCATATTTTAATGCTTAAGCTGTGGCGTCTGTATGTTATGGGGCCCCGGCCGGACCCATATTATACGGTCATTACAGGGGAGGTATTACAAGTTCACTCAACGCCAGATGACAGAAAGTGTTGAGTCATGCTGCTGCTGTAAACGGCTAAGGAGAAACCAAAATTTGACTAAGTACAGAATCGTTGAGTGAAGCCAATTCACTCAATACCTAGTCAAATGTTGAGGCAAAAGGACACAACATTGGATGAAGCCAATGCACTCCACGTTATCAGACAGAGTAGAATTATTCTAAGTCCAGAATCATTAAGTGAAGCCAGTTCACTCAACGCTCTTAACGCCAAAGTTGTAGAAAGAGATGAAAATTATTCTAAGTCCAAAATCATTGAGTGAAGCTTATACACTCAATGCTCTCAACGCCTAGAGTTACAGAAGGATGCAGAATGTTGACTAAGTTAAAAAGCGTTGTGTGGAGCTTCCTCACTCAATGCCTAGCAGAGTAGGAAATTTTCTAAGTCCAGAATCTTTGAGTAAAGCCAGCTTACTCAACGCACTCAACACCTGATGTGATTTTGTGAAATTGGCTAAGTCCATAATTGATGACGTCAAAAAGTCAACAAAAGTCAAAAAATTCAAAATGATTAAGGAATAACTGTAATTCATTACTAACGTCGCTGTCAACCTCATTCTGTAAAACTAAGGATATAATCAGTCGTTAAAGCAATAACACATGTCAATCATCTCGCTGGATGATGGGATTATAAATAGAAGATGAAATATGGATCAAAACAAGTTTCTGAGTGATCAATTTCTTTCGAAAAAGAGGAGCAGGACTTCGTCTTCTTACCCCGCCATTGTTGCAGAGACAAGAGCATCAATTCAACAAATCTAAAGGGTCTTTGAGATAGCTGCTGCAATCAACATCTACAACAACAGGATTAGAGGATATCTCTGAGGAAGAAGAGTCAGTCAAGGCAAGCCCAATCTAAAGTTTCTTCAAGATCTAATCTAAGCCAAATCTTATGATCAACCTCTGGATCATTGAAGAAGTTTACTGTTCTGGGTTTTCCAAGGACATAAGGAGAGGCAAAGCAATCTAATTTCTGCAAATTCAGGTTAGCTGATTGAAGACCATCATTCCTGATCTTCCCCCTTTCATCAGCAAGTTCCCTAGATTACTTCCAGCACAAGCAGCAGATTATTGAAAACATCAACCTTGTTGCTGTGAAGAAGATAGGGCTGAGATTCACTCAGCTCAGGAAGCAATTGACTCACAGATAATTTTCTGTTGAGTCAAATCAATATTTCTATGCTAATTCTGTAGGATCTGTTCAAGATCTGTGTTGTAAGCCTAGTTTATAAAGGCTGAGAGTTAGATCTAGTGAGATCTGTATTGTAAGCCTAAGTTATAAAGGCTGGGTGTACAATCTACAATAGATCTGAGTGGTAGGATCCAGTCTTGGATCTATGTGTGGTAGGGCTGTTTTTCTCAGCATGTGTTGTTGGTGTTGGTGTTACCATTGTGATCTGGAAGTGATCAAGCAAGTGGCCTCACTGCCAACTCAGTATGAGCTTATTAAGGTCGCACATAAGATTGTGGAGAAATTGGGAGATTGGAATTGTATGGTTTGGCTTATATGATGAGTTGAAAAGACTTAGATCAATCAGGCTAAAAGCATCGAGTGCATTGAGACCACTCAACGCCTTTGTCAAGTTAAGTGTTAACTCGTCGAATGGCGGCGTTGAGTGTATTCAATGATTCGTTGAGTCAAGGTGTTGATTCGACGAGTATGGCACTTAAGCGTTGAGTGTGTTGAATATACTCGATGATTCATTGAGTCAAGGAGTTTTTTCGACGAGTTTGAGTCTCAGGAGTTGAGTGCGTTGAGTTCACTCAACGCCTTCATCGAGTAAAGATTTTACTTCATGAATCTGGCCCTTAGGAGTTGAGTGTATTGTGTTCACTCAATACCATTCGATGAATCTAGATTTTGGCGTTGAGTGCGTTGAGTGCACTCAATGCCATTCGACGATTCGTCTAGTATGACGCAAAAAGTGTTGAGAGAGTTGAGTCCACTCAATGCCTTTGTAGAGTCAAGCGTTGATTCAGCTGAGGATGGCGTTGAGTTTGTCATGTATCCTATGGATACTCGATGATTCGTCTAGTATATGATGGCACTCGACGATTCGTCGTGTATGCTATAGATACTCGAGGATTCATCGAGACAAGTGTTGTCTGGTCGAAATTCTGGATTCTAAGTCTGGGTCTGCTAATAGCGACGAGAACTATTCTATTTATTCCTTGGGTATAAATAAAAGTCTTTAGGGTTTCTTCTTACACAACTTATTGTTCATTCTTTCTAAGCACACGAGCCGTACTGTGTGAAAATACGGAAGCCCTAGAATCCGGACGGAAGCCATTCCGCCTTTTTTTCATCGCAATCGCTGATCCCGGTCCCGATGAGTGTCGTCGCTTCCTCTCCTACAACAGATCTAGCTGTCTATGGAGACGCCGATTGTCCTCTCCCGACCAAGTGCTTGTTCGACAAGTGGCTGCGGTTTCTCCCGATCGTGTGGATTTCCTGTAGAGGCGTGGATATACTTTCTGCGCTCAAGACTCAAGTCGTTAAGTGACCAGCTGATTTTTCTTGAGCATCTAGGTTGAGTATTGATTCAATCCCACAAAGGTTATTTTATTTACAGTAAGCTTTACTTCTTGATTTATGAATATTGCCAGATCCGAATACTTTGGGTTTTCTTGTTCTCTTTTTTCGCTGCGTGCAAAAATGTTATGCCGTCTAGTAAAACCCAATAGTTTGGAATTTGTGCCCGTGGTAGGTGATCAGGTCATTACCGAGTGGGTGGGCTATGAGCCTATGTTCTCAATGGAGACTGAGTGATCCCGTGGGATCGTGTTGTAATCTCTAAGGAGCCAAGTTGTTGGAAAAGTTCCTTGTCTAACATTCTGTTAGAAAGGCTGGAGGGATAGTGGATGTACCCATACACTAGGGAACCACTATAAAGCTACTATGTTGTCTGGGTGATATTATTAAAAGCTACAACAATCATATC
Source organism: Platanthera zijinensis (assembly GCA_039513925.1). Lineage (NCBI taxonomy): Eukaryota > Viridiplantae > Streptophyta > Magnoliopsida > Asparagales > Orchidaceae > Platanthera > Platanthera zijinensis. Next base: position 168,043,888 of record CM077078.1, on the reverse strand, counting down.
ATAGCACACAACATAATCTGATAAAGGTTAAAAGTAACTAAAAAGCTCAAGAAACCTATTCACCCCATCTAGGTGATTATCTACCCTTGTATTCAAAGACTTTCAAGTGGTATCAGAGGGAGGTTACTCAAGAAAGGCTTAACAGTTTGAGTAGATCTCAAAGGGTAGTAGAGAAAAGATGAGAATGGGTTCAGGAGAGATTCACCAGGAACTAGGTTCTATGAAGCTTCCTCTATATAAGAAAGAAAGCTTTGGAATTTGGAAAGAAATGGTCAGATTGTTTATGGAAGCATCAGACTCTAAGATTTATGTCACAATACAAGAAGGACCATTAATTCCATTAAAAGTGTCTGTTCTTGATGCAAATGTCAAGACCCCTAAGATTTATGCAGAAATGACTAAAGATGAAATCATCATGGCTACAATGGATAAAAGAGCACAGAACATTATAGTTAGTGCCATAGATGACTCTACTTTTCAAAACCTGGTGCACTACAAGACCTCAAAGGAAATGCGGGACACTCTGGTAATATACATGGAAGGTACTGAGGAAGTTAGAGATGATAGGAATTTTATGCTCAATCAAGAGTATGAGGATTTCAGGCAGATCAATAAGGAGACCATAACTAGCTGCTATGAAAGGTTTTCAGAATTGTAAATGAACTAAGGACCTATGTCTGGGTCTTTAGTAACTAAGAGCTAAATAATAAGTTTCTTAGGTCTCTTACTAGAGTCTAGGATACTAAGATATGTTCCATTAGAGAAGTGGCAAAGATGGTAGATACTCCACCATCCACTTTGTTTGGGAAGCTGCTGTCTTATGAAATGCAGCTAACTGCAAGGAAGGAGGAAGAGAAATCAAGAAAATTTTAGGCCAGAGAAAAAACTGTTGCCTTCAAGGCTGATAGCTCCAAGAGGAGCAAAGAGAAGAATCCTTCTCCCCCAAGAAGTCCAGCTGAGTCAGATAGTTCAGAACAAGTTACATCAGACTGCAATATGTCTGATGAGGAATTTGTGACCTTTTCAAGGTAGTTTATGAAGATGATGAAGAAGAAGGGGTGGAGGAGAAGACCTTCTTCTTCCTTTCAACACAAGGAGGAATACTACAGAACCAAGAAGAAACATTCCAAGGAAGGCAAGTATGACTCAAAAAACAATAAACAAATTTCTAATAAGAATATCTATTTTTGCTGCAGCAAGCCAGGGAATACTGTGGCTGAATGTCTTGTGAAGAAGGAGGTTAATGAGAAAAATCATCAACATAAGAAGGGCAAGAAGGAGTGAGCGTTCATTGCTAAGAAGGATAAAAGCTGGACTGATTCATCCTCTTTTGAGTCTGATGAAGATGAGGAAGCCTACATTGGGCTGATGGCAAGATCTAATGAAGAATCCTTCCAGGATCAGCCTTATCCACCTAAGGTACACTCTCCATTCAGCTCACCATCTAAGTCAAGATATAAGATTGGTCCAAGTTCAAAAGCATCTTCATCTAAGGATGAATATGATTCTGAATCTGAGGATAACATCATTCAAGTGATTGATAAATATGGTGAACTTCTAGAAGTATTCAAGAGGAGTAAGCTGCTGTCTAAAAAGTAGGCTCAAGAAATTACATCTCTACAACTTGCTACTTCCTAGCACTCTGAGACATCTATCATGCTGGAATAGAAAATTAGGGAAGTTAGTCAGTTGAAGACTATTACTCTTATAAAGATGATGCAGGCTTGCACATTGACACCGAATAGATCTACGGACTAATACGTATACCTCTCTATGATCAAACCTTATACTCGCACAATCGTTCTACGCAGCACCACGTTAATTAATTCTATCAATTACATGCTAGCGTACGGGTAGCCAAACCGATTAGGATCAAACAAGGGCTATAAAGCCAATGTTCTTTCCGGCTAAAAGGACCCATCCGATCCGAAACGAGCAGTGTTGTACCAAAAGATATCTACTAAAAGTAACGATTCGGAAAATGGTAGATCTCTATCAACAAAAGATAATGATGGTTTGCCAAGCCTTTCAAAAATAAAATCAATCAAGATAAACACAAACCAATCAATGGAAAACAACGATTATTTAACGCTTCAAAATGCAATGCCAAGAATTTCCACCACAAGAATATCTAGGAAAGAGAAACACACAAAGGTAGGAATTTTTCTTTACCCAACCGAAATGGATGATTTCGGTTTCTCTACTTGGATCGCCCTTCAACGGCTCCACCGGAGTCACGTCGGAAGGAGAGGAAACTTGTCCTCCTTCGTCGCTTCACGCCGGAGTTGGAACATAAAAGATGATCTTCTTTCCTTTGCCAAATTTATCAATGGATGGAATAGAGCTAGGTCGGGTTTTAGGTGATGGAGGTGGGCGATTTTTCCTCGAGAAAATATGGCTTGGGTTGGGGAGGAGGAGGCTAGTGAGGCTGGCCGAATTCAAGAGAGGGAGTAGGAGGAGGAGGGAGAGGGGCCGAATAGAGAGAGAGGGTGGAGAGTAAGTGGCCGAATTAGAGAGGGGGGAGGAGAGGAGGTTGGCAGCCAAAGAGAGGGAGGAGGGGCATGGGCAGAAATTTCAATAGAGGAGGAGAAGGAGGAGGAGGGGGAAAATAATTAGGGTTTTCAATTTATTTTCATTCTTCACTAATCAATATGAGAACATACATGCCTATATATAGGCTTATATCAATGTATTGGCTACATGGAGCCCAAATAGAAAAATAAACATAACCCATGGTTTTAAACATAACCATGGTTTTAAACATTACATGAAAATTAAATAAGATTGCAAATAAAACAAAAACATAAAAATGATTTATTAATTACTAATAATTATTAATAAATTATTAATAATTATTAATAAATTATTAATAATTATTAATATATTGGTTTGCGCCCAGGGCGGATATTATGGCGACGCTCCCCATGGTCATCACGACGCCACAAATCTTTATTTGGAGGTGGAGAAAGTTCTTCCGTAAGCACGCTGACACTGTCTTCAACATGTTGAGGGTCGTCGTCTCCATCAATCCTCCCCTGCTCAAAAGTACTCATCACTGATGAGTTGGTCTGAATGCACCAACGCGGGAGAGCAACATCCAAAAGAGCCACCTCTGATCCAAGAACCCAAGAGTCATCAGAGGCCGGACGATCACGCCATCAAATCAAGTAACTGCAATCATCACCACAAGTAGAGGAGAGCACTTCAACCTGGAGTATCCTGTCATTCAGAAGATGGTCCTGCGGAACCTTGGAAAAGCATTAGGCAATAAAGGAAAATAAGTTTCTACATAAACTACCAACGTACCTCCAGTGAAGACCAATGAAGAGAGCTATCCAGGCACAAACTCACTACCCAAACCATAAGAAAACATAGTGGACCCAAACAGACAGACAGATAATACAAGTGGTGGAGAAACATATGGCGCTAAATTAGAAACATTAAAAATAGGGGTAATACCCCAATCAGTGGATAAATTCAAATGATATGCGTATTTTCCTAATTTCTTTAATATCCAAAAAAGGCCTAGCTCGCCAACTCGCCATCTTTCTATAGTGCCCGAAGGCAACCGTTCAGGGATGAGACGCACCAAAACTAAATCGCCAACAATATAGTGAGACGCCCTTTTATGTAAGCTAGCATGAAGTTGAAAAAATGTAATTTGTATGGTTAGTTCTTCACTAATGTGCTTATATAATCTTTGAGCATGAGAGGCATAAACTAGTGCAAGTTGACTTGTCTTATAATACAGTGGTAACGAAATCAAGTCAAAAGGCACTTGTGCTTTATATCCGTGCACGATCCCATTCGGCGAGCAACAAGCATATAAATAATAATAAGACGCGACTTGATTGAGTAATTTATTAAAAGTGCTCCTAAATATTTTGCTATCATAAGGTGTGAACCCATGTGCTACGTGTCTCAACCCGAATACAGAGGCTATAGGGGTTAAGTAAGGGGACACAGGAGCCTTAACATCAAAAATGACTTTCAATGGCTCCAAAGTCACAGTTCTAATTTGATATTCATCATTTTCACGCTTGGCATGAAGATATGCCAAGGAGAACTGCTCATCATAAATAACAGAGTTGGACGCTCCTAGGTATGAAAAGATATGCGAGGGATATAACTCATGGGGCCTAACTGTCGTAACTAACATGTGGAAATGAGGGTCATCATAAGGCGGTGGATAAATGCATGCGATCGGGTGTGGTATATAAGTTTGTGAAGGAGGAACCACATCCAGAGGCACAATAGCCAAAGAATCAGACACAAACAAGGATAGACCCGTAGCCGGACATGCAGAGAAATGAATAGTCAAATATGACGTGAAATTAAATCCAGGAGGCGCGGTGAAAAGACCGGCTACAAAATATAACAACTCACTAGAACTTGTACGTCAAGACATGTCTAAAGGAGGGGCCCGCAGGGTTGGCAAAATAAAATGACACAGATCAAACATACCAAACTCGTGTCCTAAAAGGCCCACTAAACAAGTCAACGGATCTGGTGGGAGAGTCGGTAAAACTAAAATCGAGAGAGAATCAAAATCATATTCAATTTTACGCAACGAAGACAACATCAGGGGACGCTCATCTGGGTCTACTTCAATAATGTCTTCCGAAAGTATATCTCTCTCACATGAAATTTCTTCCAACACATTAGATACGTCATCCAATTCAGAATCAGTATAGGCCTCAAAAATGGGCAAAATCGAACCCGACGAAAATATTAATTCAGATTGAACTTCAGATAACGGAGATAACATCAAATAGCAATCGTTCAAGTTCGCATCGCTAAAATCATCCAAACATAACCTTCTCTCATAAGGTGAGTCTTCCCAATCCATCGGGACATCCATTAATTCATGGTTACAATTAACAATAGGGAAATCCCCACTCACAGGCTCCTCAGATATATCAGGTATATCAGTAGGTGTAATCGTAGGCTCTAACACGACGGGGATCCTAGTTTTGAGATGGCTCTCAATACTAGGGTGATCACTCACAATGCTTGGAGGGCTAGTAATAGGCAATGTACTACTCTTATAGATCAGACTATCATCATCCCATTCAACGTCGTCTAAGTCACTAGGTATTCCCTCAATTTCAAACTCATCAGAATCATCGGGCTCTATCGCACACAACAGAATACTCTCACATACGGGGTCATCCTCAGGATCAAGAAATATCACACCTACATCAGCATCCTCATGGGTATCAGTTTCTATCTCAAGGGGATTAGATGTCGAGGCTAACAGAGGCACAACCCTAGTGGTAACATATATCGAGTACACAACAAATATGCTATTAGGAGTGGTTTCCCTAACGGTGGGTGGTGGTCCTAAGACGGCCTTTCCGGTCTGACACGAGTGAGCTTTATTCCTAGGAAGGTGGTGCTTCTCAATTTCCAATGCCATATTAAAGTGGTGTTTAGGTTGGTGTGACCATAACGCAGTAATTTACCCTGGATGTAGGGGTTTAAACCCTTACGAAACCTAGAGAGGGTGATCTCTGGATACTCCTTCACACCACTCCTAACCATCATATCCTTAAGAAGACATAAATAATCCGAGACCGACTTACTCCCTTGTTTAAGGGTAGTCAAATCATCAGTTATTTGCCGCTCGGTCTGTACGTTTGGTTTATAGACATTCTTAAAGGCAGGTATGGAACTAGCGCCATAATGGTACTCACTCATAGGCTTGGTGTCAGCAGGGCGAAGGTAGGCGGGATCAAATCGATCTGAGAGCAGGCTACGCATGTGCGACCAAGAATGTTTATGACAACCAACACAAAGCTCTTCGTTGTACCAGAACACGCGATATTGACCTACTAATCGCACTTGGGAGATGTTAACCTGTTGGTGGTCATCCCATTCGTGACAATCAAAGTAAATATCTACCCACTTAAGCCAGTCCCTAAATTTTTGCAAATTCCCATAACCATCATACTTTGGTATCTCATTCTCAGTGTGAGAATATGTGTGCGGACGGTTGGAAAGCAAGGATGGGGTGTTCTTAGTAATCTCCTTAGCATATGAATAGTCTAACCGGGCAACATATACGTCATATGCCATATTCAGTAGTGATGGGACAAAAAAATATACTCTAAACGTGTGCACAAGCAATGAAAAAGGAACCTAAACCACTAAACTCTAGGAATGATGGAATTGTTCCTGCCTAGTAACTAGGGTAAAAAATATATATTTTTTGTTTACTTACAGGAAATAAATCGAAGATTATTAAACTTTTTTTTTTATTTTTGCTGGAAAAAGGAAATTTAGGCCGCTATTGGCAGACCAGGATTTTATTTTTTGTAATTTTGGCAAATAAACGTGCATACAAAGTGTGTGTGGACGTGCTAATACGAGGGGGAGGGTGCCAATTAGGAAATTGACGTGAACCTCCCTATGATACCAAATTTATGTAGGCTTGCAGGTTGACACCGAATAGATCTATGAACTAGCACGTATACCTCTCTACGATCCAACACTATACTCACACAATCGTTCTACGCAGCACCACGTTAATTAATTCTATCAATTATATTCTAGCATACGGGTAGCCAAATCGATTAGGATCGAACCAGGTCTATAAAGCCAATGTTCTTTCCGGCTAAAAGGACCCACCCGGTCTGAAATGTGCGGTGTTGTACGAAAAGAGATCAATCAAAAGTAATGATTCGGAAAATGGTAGATCTCTCCAAATAAAAGATAACGACGGTTTGCCAAGCCTTTCGAAAATAAAATCAATCAAGATAAACATAAATAAATCGAAGGAAAACCACGATTATTTAACGCTTCAAGATGCAATGCCAAGAATTTCCACCACAAGAATATCTAGGAAAGAGAAACACACAAAGGTAGGAATTTTTCATACCCAACTAGAATGGATGATTCCGGTTTCTCTACTTGGATCACCCTTCAACGACTCTACTGGAATCACGTCGGAAGGAGAGGAAACTTGTCCGCTTTCGTAGCTTCACGCCGGAGTTGGAACACAAAAGATGATCTTCTTGCCTTGGCAGAATTTGTCAATGGATGGAATAGGGCTAGGTCGGGTTTTAGGTGATGGAGGTGGACAGTTTTTCCTTGGGAAAATGTGGCTTGGGTTAGGGAGGAGGAGGCTCGTGAGGCTTGCCGGATTCAAGAGAGGGAGGAGGAGGAGGAGGGAGAGGGGCCGAATAGTGAGAGACGGTTGAGAGTAGGTGGCTGAATTAGAGAGGGGGGAGGAGAGGAGGTTGGCGGCCAAAGAGAGGGAGGAGGGGGCAAGGGCCGAATTTTCAATAGAGGAGAAGAGGAGGAGGAGGGGGAACCAATTAGGGTTTTCAATCTATTTTCATTCTTCACTAATCAATATGAGAACATACATGCCTATATATAGGCTTACATCAATGTCTTGGCTACATGCAGCTCAAATAGAAAAATAAACATAACCAATGGTTTTAAACATAACCATGTTTTTAAACATTACATGAAAATTTAATAATATTGCAAATAAAACAAAAACATTTAAATGATTTAATAATTATTAATAATTATTAATTAATTAATAATAATTATTAATATATTTGTTTGCGCCCAGGGCGGATATTATGGCGACGCTCCACATAGTCATCACGACGCCACAAATCTTTATTTGGAGGCGAAGAAAGTTCTTCCGCAAGCACGCAATCACCATCTTCAACATGTTGAGGGTCGTCGTCTCCATAAATAGATAGGCATCATAAAGCATAAGAATATCCTTATTAAGGATCTAGAAGAAAAACTCCAAAGGGAGAAGAAAATTATGTTAAGTTTTTCTAAGCCCAATTCAGTGTTGCACATTATTGACTCCTTTACCTCTCAAAGAAACAAGAGAGGAGTTGGATTCAAGGGAAACACCAAAGCTGCCTCTTTCAAAGGAAATGGAAAGGCTCCAGCTAAGCGATCCATTCCTTTTAAAAGGGTAATAGTTCGTACTAACAGGTATGACCAGGACTCCATGTATGGTCACTGGAAGATTAAGAATTCTTCCTGGAAGGATACTAATGTATCTTCCAATGTAAGGAGACGAGGAATGGGGATGAGTGCCTTCAAGGCTGCTCATGAAGAAATACAAATAGCCCATCCTGGACCATTTATCTTTGGTGTTCCAGCTCCAACTCTTTAGAATGGGGCAGTGGACAAACTTCAGACTCAATCAACAAAAACTCAGACTAAAGATCAGTCTTATAGCAAGTATGATTTGGGCATTTCTGATGCTATCAGGAGCAAGATTTCTGCAAAGAAAATTGCTGTTGATGGCACTTAGAAAAAGCTAAATAAAGTTGCTGAAAGTCTTACCTTCAGTAGATATTTGCTGAAAGAAATCTGAAGAAGACTATTGTTGTTCCTTTTGGAAAGGTTGCTGCTGTTAACACAGTCACTAGACCAGCTCAGTAAAGAAGGTATAACCTTCATGAGTGCTGGTGCTGTTGAAAGATAGGACATTTTTCCATTGATTGTTTGTATAATTATAGTGTGACCAGAGCTAAAGTAAGTCTACTAGTCAGAAAAACTGCTGGTAGACATGTTCATTTTGAGACTAACATACACCTAGGACCCAATAAATATTGTGGTTCTAAGGTAAAATAAATATGTTTTGCAGGTTAGTCCATGTTTCCATACACCTTTATGGTACTTGGACAATTGTTGTTCCAGGCACATGACTGGAACAAAGATAAAATTGAGGGAGTTTATTCTAGTGAAGGATGGACCAGAGGTAATTATTGGTGGATCAGAAAAAAGGATTACCAGAGATTATGGTAAGATCTCAAAAGGCTTAGTCACTTTCATTAAAGTAGCCTATGTGGAAGGATTGCAACAAAACCTTATAAGCATAAGCCAACTTTGTTATACTGGCTATGACATTTCATTCCACAAGGATGAGTGCCACATAAAGAAGTAAAGTGACCAAGAGGTCATCTTGATAGGAACTAGGAGAGGGAATGTATACTGTTTAAATTTTCTTTGTGTAAATTCCGACTGTCCCATATGCCTAGTTGCAAATGAGAAAGCCTCACACTCTGTTAAATGGCACAAGAGGTTAGCTGATTTGAACTATAAGACCATAGACAAGCTCTTTAGTAAAGAGCTAGTTAGGAATGGTCCTAACATAAAATACACTAAGGAGAGCATTTGCTGTACATGTCAAAAAGGCAAGCAGACCAAAACTTCTTTACAAAGCATTGAAACCAAAGACTCTGAGAGGTGTTTATACCTCCTGCATATGGACTTGTTTGATCCTATGTCAGTTCCTAGTCTAGGTAGGAATGTCTATACCTTTGTGGTTGTTGATGACTATTCTAGATTTACTTTGGTTTTCTTTTTAAGAAAAAATTATGAAAGTCCTAATGTCTTCAAGACATTTGTAAAATATGTACAAAATGAATTGAACAGTTCTGTGGTCAGAATCAGAAGTGATCATGGAACTGTGTTTCAATCTAAATGCATGACAAAGTTTTGTGAAGAACTTGGGATTCAGCCAGAGTTTTCCTCTCCAAGAATACCCCAACAAAATGGGATCACTGAGAGGAAGAATTGGAATCTCATAGAAGCTGGAAGGACTTTACTGAATGACACATCTCTCCCAGAATATTTTTGGGCTGATGCAGTAAACACTGCTTATCATGTCCTCAAAATGGCTTCTATAACCAAGAGCCATAAAAAATCGTTATGAGATATTGAAGGGCAAATAACCAAACCTTGCATATATTGGAATTTTTGGGATTAAATGCTATGTGCTTAACAATGAGAAATCCTATATAACTATGTTTGCTGCCAAGTCCTATGAATGGCTCTTTGTTGGGTACATCAATCATAGTAAGCCCTATAGGATCTATAACTTGACAAGTCAAGTTTTAGATGAGTCAGTTAATATAGTGTTTGATGAATCAAACATGATTAATAATGAGCTGTCAAGCTCCTTTTCTAGTCCTACAGGCACAAAAGTGATCATGGACAAACTGACTGTTAAAGAAGCTGAACCTATAGTCCAAGACAAAGATGAAAGTGTGTGGATTCTAGAGGAAGCACAAGGCACACAGGATGTGGATGAATTTCAATGTGATGGAGACTTTGGAGCACATAATGCTGAAGGAAGACTGCCTCCAGGAGTCAGGCATTTGGAGGATAATCCAGGCCAGTAGAACATTGGTGATGCAAGTTAAGGTGTAGTGACAAGGAGCAGATGCCTCAACACAGCAACGTACTCCAGATTCTTGTAACAAGTAGAGCCCAAAAAGTTTGAAGAGGCAAACATGGATCAGTTTTGGATTGTAACTATGCAATAAGAACTAAACCAGTTTAAGAGGTGTAAGGTCTGGAAGATAGTTTTCAGACCACAAGGACATAATGTCATTGGAACCAAGTGGATCTATAGGCTTAAACTTGATGAAAATGGTATTATAACAAAGAACCAAGCTAGACTGGTAGCTTAGGGGTATAAACAGGAAGAAGGTATTGGCTTTGATCAAACCTTTGCCCCTGTAGAAAGACTAGAAGCCATCAGACTGTTTCTTGCTTATGCTGCATACTAAGGATTCAGAGTCTTCTAGATGGATGTAAAGTAAGCTTTCTTGAATGGATACTTGAAGGAAGAAGTCTATATTGAACAACCTCCAGGTTTGTTGTTCCTAACCATCCTAATTTTATTTATAGACTTAGGAAAGCACTATATAGGTTGAAGAAAACCCCTAGATCATTGTATGAGATCCTATCTAGCTTCCTCATTGAGAATAAATTCTCAAGGGGGAAGATAGAAAAGACCCTATTTCTAAGGGAATCCAAGGGAAAGATCATCCTAGTCCAAATATATGTTGATGACATTATCTTTGGATCTACTGATGACAACCTTTGTAGAAAGTTTGCAAAACTTATGTAAGGGAAGGTTGAGATGAGCAGTATGGGTGAACTTAAGTTCTTCTTGGGTCTCCAAGTAAAACAGACTGAAATTAGATTATCCATATCCCAGTCTAAGTTTACCAGGGAATTGATTAAAAAATTTGGCATGGAGAATGCCTCCACCATGAAAACTCCCATGGGGTCAACTATGTCTTTAGACAAGATGAAGCAGGGAAACCTATTGATCAAACTTTGTATAGAGGGATAATTAGCTCCCTTCTTTACCTAACTGCTAGTAGACCAGACATTATGTATGCTACATGTGTCTATGCTAGATATTCGTCATGCCCTAAAGAATCTCATTACTCTGCTGCTAAGATGATTTTGAGATATCTGAAGGGCACACTAAATCTTGGCCTTTGGTAGACTAAGAATATGGATTTTGAACTAATAGGCTTTTCAGATGCAGACTTTGCAGGCTGCATAGAAGACATAAAAAGAACATCAGGCTCCTGCCTATTTCTGGGAAAAAGACTAGTGTCATGGAGCAGCAAGAAGCAAACAAGTGTTTCTATTTCTATTATAGAATCAGAATATATAGCTGCAAGGAAATGCCGTGCACAGTTGATGTGGATACAACATCAAATTAAGGATTATAACATTCAATTAATTAGAAGTTCTTTGTTCTGTGACTCTACTAGTGCAATCTCTATTACTAGGAATCCTGTCTCACATAGCTGGACTAAGCATATAAAGATTAGATATCATTTTATAAGAGAGTAGTGGAATATGAGGATATTAGACTTGAGTTTGTCCCAATAGACAAGAAAGTGGCTGATATCTTCACCAAGCCACTAGATGAAACAAAGTTCAACACCTTCAAGTTTAAGTTGGGTATGTTGAACTTTGTGTAGCTTCAGTTGCTCTTCAAGTTATTTTGTTACAGGAACTACATCATCTTGCAGGTTGTGAAGACCAAAAAATGGTATCAAGGATGGAATGTTAAAAGTCTTGGTAGAGGATGCTCTTGATGAGGGGGAGCAAGTTAAACACCAGTTGATTATCTGTAATCAATAAATGGAGAAGATAATCACAGATGGCTAGATTCTCCCTCTGTCTAAAGAAGTCAAAAGGGGGTGAAGGTGACTAAGGTGACTAGTTGTCAATGCAGCAAAATAGGCGGAACAAGTGGTGTTCTCAGACAAAGGGAAAAGGTGAACCTTACAGCAACACAGGTGTTGAAGCCAAACACTAGCCTCAACGAGAGTTTGGACCTTGGGGTGTAGCTAGCACCTACTTCTCCCAAACCTTGACCTCTGATTAGTAACTAAGAACCTAGAATTGACCCTTAGCCTGAGTTGGGAGGTCCCTCCACTAACCCGGAAGATATCTGAGCGCTTCCCCTCCAAAGCCAATAGCTGGGCTTGGAGTACCTCAAAAAGCTCAAGGGAATTTAAGAAATGTTGAAAGCTTGCCTTCTAAGGAACTTTACGGGTCTATTTATAGGTTTTCACTATCTGGTCTGCCAAAAGCGTAATTTTGCTGTTCTAAAATTACCAAAATACCCTAAGCTTGTCTGCCAACAGCCAAACTTTGCTATTTTGAGGAGCTAAATGTAGACCTAGGGTCATCCAGGTAATTTCACCACTGGACCCTACATGGATGGACCCTATTTGGCAGAAGCCTTTTCCACTAATCCCTGCTGAACTCTCGCTTACCATGAGCGAGAGCCTTCCCGCCCACCGTGGGTGGGAGCCAATGGGTTAACTCAGATCTAAGTTTGACAAACGCAGAGCGCAGCTCGATGAACGCAGAGCTCAGCTCGACGAAATATACGAGCGAGAGCCTTCCCGCATGCCAGCCCTCTTAGCTGCCCTAGGAGGGAACCCTCTCGTTCCTTAGCCTTCCCACCTACCGCAGACGAGAGGATAAATACCAAAGGCGCTGAGTGGTTTAACATCACTCAACGCCAAGAACCAAAGGGCATTGAGTAGAGAAACATCACTCAATGCTTGGCATTGAGTGGAGAAGCATCACTCAACACCTCTTGGTTTTTGGTTTGGGGTTGAGTGATGTTTCTCCACTCAACGCCCTTTGGTTCTTGAGGTTGAGTGATGTTTCTCCACTCAGTGCCTTTAATCTTTTTTCTCTTGCTTGCGGTAGGCAGTAAGGCTAAGGAACGAGAGGGTTCTTGCCCAGGGCAACCAAGAGGGCTGGTAGGCGGGAAGGCTCCCGCTCGTGTAATTCGTCGAGCTGAGTTCTGCATTCATCTAGATGAGCTCTACGTTCATCAAGATGAGCTCAGAGTTAACCCATTGGCTCCCTCCCGAGGTAGGCGGGAAGGCTCTCGCTCGTGGTAAGTGAGAGGCCAGCAGGGATCAGTGGAAAGGCTTTTTCCCGGTAGAATCCAGCCATGGAGGGTCCAGGGGTGATATTACCTGGATGACCCTAGGTCTGCAATTAGCTCCTCAAAACAATGGAGTTTTGCTATTTACAGACCAACTCAGGGTATCTTGGTAATTTTAAAACAACAAAATTACGCTTTTGGCAGACCTGATACTTAAAACCTATAAATAGACCTGTAGAGTTTCTCAAAAGGCAAGCATTCATCATTTCTGAAATTCCCTTGAGATTTTTAAGGTACTCCAAGCCCAGCTATTGGCTTTGGAGCGAAAGCACTCAGAGATCTTCTGGGTTAGTGGAGGGACCTCCCAGCTAAGGCTAAGGGTCATTTCCAGGTTCTTAGTTACTAGTCAGAGGTCAAGGTTTGGGAGAAGTAGGTGCTAGTTACACCCCAAGGTACGAACTCTCGTTGAGGCAAGTTTTTGGCTTCAACAATAGGGGGAGTAGGTGATGATCACCATACTAATTGAAAAATGGGAAATGTGGAAACCCTTAACTCTCTTATATTAATATGTTGTTAAATATTGTTACTGCATATGTTGGTGTATATTATTGACAAAGAATTTTCAAGTGGTGTTTTGACTTCTTCAAATAAGGGGAGATTTTTGGATCCACTAATCCCAATGCCGCAAATTTGTAAGAAGTCAAACAAGTCAATGGTATACACATAGTTGTATTTTATATATATTTAAGTTCATGCATGCAAGTTAGTCTATGTCATATTGATTGGATAGGTAGTCCAAGTTACATTGATAGGTGAACTCAAAGAAGCAGACTGTAAAGGCAGGAAATTGCCTAATTTTACAAGCATTGAGTGAAGCAAGCTCACTCAACGCCAGATGATCTAAAAGCCAGTGACAATGAAGAAAAATGACTAAGTACACAAGCGTTGAGTGAAGCAAGCTCACTCAACGCAAGTTGAACAAGAAGCCAGTGACAGTGCAGAAAAATGACTAAGTCCACAGCCATTGAGTGAAGCCAGTTCACTCAACGCCATACAGCTAACATCGCAGAGAAATGACATACAGTCAAAGCTTTAAGTGTTTCCAAGGTAGAAAAGTGGATAAGTCCACAGGTATTGAGTAAAGTCAACTCACTCAACACCATATAGATTAAAGCGTTGAGTCATGCTATTTCTGTCAAAGACATAGAAGAAAGAGATAGAAAATTGGTTAAGTCCAGAAGCATTGAGTGAAGCTTGATCACTCAATGCCATGCTAGTTTTGTCAAAACTAAAGCAAATCTGTCACAGAAAATCGGTTAAGTCCAAAAGCATTGAGTGAAGCTTGATCACTCAACGCCATGACGATTAAGTCCAAGCCGTGGAAGAAATACAAGAAAATCTGTCTAAGTACAAAAATGTTGAGTGAAGCCAGTTCATTCAATGCTAGATGACAAATAGCATTGAGTCATGCTGCTGCTGTCAACGCCTAAGGAGAAACTAGAATTTGACTAAGTCTAGAATCGTTGAGTGAAGCCAGTTCACTCAGCGCCTAGTCAAATATTGAGGTAGAAGGATACAATGTTGAGTGAAGTCAACACACTCAATGCCATCAGGAAAAGCAAAATTATTCTAAGTCCTGAATCGTTGAGTGAAGCCAGTTCACTCAACGCTCTCAACGCCATAGTTGCAGAAAGAGCTGAAAATTATTCTAAGTCCAGAATCATTGAGTGAAGCTTATAATGTAACATCCCTCAAACTACTAGACCCTAAGAGTGGTTTTGTCATGACAAGGTCATGAAAAAACTCTAGGAAGCTCAAAAGTCCAAGTGAACAGAGGAATGAATGTAAATATCACCTTGGTCTGCCTATAGAACAACCTCATCCCACCCATAGGGTTTGGATTTAAGGCCTTAACTTGACTCCAGGACCCCACCACAACACCCCTAACCCTTTAGGAGGTCCATAGGGTCATCAAGGACCCATTGGGGTCAATCAAAGTGGTCAAGTTAACCAATGTCAACCCTAACCCTAAATGTGTCAAACTAACCTACATAGGGTCAATTGACCTTCCCTTAGCCAAATTGACCCCACCTAGACCTTATTAACCCTTGAAATAGGTCAATGGGTCACCAAGGACCCATTGGGGTCAACTAAAGAGGTCAAGTTGAACAAAGTCAACTCTAGCCCTAAATTGGTCAAAGCGCCATAACTAAGGGTCAAGTGGCCTCCAAGGTGCCAACCCTACCCAACCCCTCCTAGAACTTAGGAGAGGAAAATAGGTCACTTAGGACCCAATGGGGGCAACCTAAAAGGTCAATTTGACCATAGTAGACTTAACCCTAGTTTTGGTGAAATCAACTTAAGTTGACCTAACCTAGCCCAACTTAAGTCCAATTGGCCCCGGATCAAGCAGGTTGAAAGATTATTTTTCGAGCTTTTTCCTCCACTGACAGTTCACAGTTCTGGCCAACTCCGGCCGGCCAACCACCGCGAATCGCCAGCCACCACCTAAATGAAGGTGGATGTGGCGTTGGCCAGCCGGGAAGCGGAGTGGGTGGCCGAGAATTAACGGGCAAAGATGGCCCAGGATAGGCCAATCCTGGCCGTTGGCTCAAGGTAGAAGATGATGGTATGCCGTCAATCCTTTCTTTAGGATTCGTGCTGGCCGATTTAATATATTTCATTTAATTTAAACATTCTGTCACATATTATGCAGAAGTTAAATTTAATTATTAAAAATACTTAGAGGCCTTTTCTAGAGAAATGATTAACATTAAAGTTGTAGCCTTTGAAGTCTAGTTTATTTTAAAATTAATTTCAACCCATTTGTGTTAGTGGTTTGACCACATCATTCAAAATGGTGCAGTCTATACCTAGGCTTTACAAGAGATTAACTTGAGTGCCAAATAAAACCAGCCATCCAAATGAATTGAAATTTGAATTGGGGGTCACTCGTATCTATACCTCTACCATATTTAAAAATGGAAATTTTTGGAGAACATTTTTATATAGTTTTTGTAAAAATTAATTAAATCAAGTATGATTTAATTAGAGGGTCAAATGACCTCAAAACCATCAAAACTTTTGGTGGATGACCCTTAGGGTTATGATAGGTCACTAATACAAATCTCAGCCTATTTGGGACTCATTTGATTAGGTATTGATATAACCAAAATTTGGTCCCTTAAGAGTAAATTAGGGGAAATGTGGATTTGATGGATTGAGTGGCCAATCCTCACCCAAAGGGGGATGGGACCTTGGCCAGAGCCTCAAAGCAATCTAATAACCCCCACAAGGGATCTAGGGGTGGTTTGGGGTGGAGATACCCTAAGACCCTCGTGTAAGCCCTTGGGATGGGATTTGAACCAAATGAAGGACATGGGACTACATGCCCTTGGAATGCCTTGTAACTTGATAGAAGGGTGACTAAGGTGTAATTTTACCCTAGGAAGTTATTATAGGACTTTGTAGAGCTTACATCCCTCTTATAATAACATAGGACCGTTTAGGGTACTTTTACACTTGATTTTATTATTGCATCATATGACATTGGATGATCTTGAAATTTAGGCAGTGGTTATATAATATTGCTATTAAGCTCTGGAAATTTTAGTGTGAATTTTAGATCAGTATCTGAGATACTTCATTCACAACCTTTGTAGTTGCTCTAATTATTAAGGAATTTATTAAAAGATATACACTCATTTAAAACTTATGCAATTTGGTCAGAGGACCTTTTAAGTCATCCATGAGCTCTATGAATTTTTATAGAATTATTGGAGGACTGTCTATATGGGTTGCTTCACAAGGTGTCTAATATTTATTTGCTTTAAGTGATTTAATTATGTGACCAAATAAGCTTGTCAATTAGTAATTCTTGGTCAGTGGTCTTTCCTATATATATTTATCATCAGGTAATTCCCATAATTTTTGGATGATTATTTGGAAATCTTCCTTCTTTACCTTGTCTTGGTGATAATTTAATCAATGTATTATTTGGTGGTTAAAACCTTTTTGAAAAATTGTGAATTTCAATATTTACTGTTATTTTAATGACATACACCTGTCATAATTTTGTTAAGGCCATACCAAGATAGAAAAGTTTACTTGCTATTCAAAAGTAGAGATGGTCTGAGTTTGTAGAAAATATAATAAATGCTAAATAAATTAAGAAAAATTTTATCTTCTAAATTTAACCTTAAATTATCATGATATACCCCCAGTAGTAATCTTAGGTCATTTGGATGAAGAAAAGGAGGGGCGTCACAAACCGCATTTTCACCGCATTTAACAATATATCAGAGTAAGGGAAAATGCACGTCATAATGCCATACCAGTAAGGGATAACTACGGGCACTCAGGCAAAACTCCTACTTAATACATAAATAAAGATCTTTAGGTTATTTGGAGGAAAATCTAGTTTAATTTAAGAAGTTAGTCGTATCACTCGACTTAGTGGATCAACTAGTACACGAATCAAAATATAATTATACACCGCGGAAGATACTTGTTTAGATTGACTCCAACATCCTACATGAGTATAAACGTCCCCAAGGACAACTCATGATATGCAAGACCCTAAATTTAAAATAGTAGTAAAGATAGCTTTTACGGTCGCTAAATATAACAAGCTATAGTTTTAAAATATGCAAATGAATGAAGTAATAATAGTAGATTTTATACTTGGAAATACCTAACATGCATTCCTAGCATAAATCATTCCAGAGAGCAAGTAATCCATAGAAAGAAAACTAAGCAGCTAGCAAGTATCCAAAAATAACAATCATGTGGGCATTAACAAATTGACACGAACCCACATACAGTAAAGTATGTCTGAACCAGTAAAACAAAATAAACAACTAACTACCTCGGTAAGATGAGGTAACAACCACGACCAACACTGCCACTTTAGCACTCCAAAACCAGCACTGAACTCAGCTACAATTCTGAACCTGAGGCATTCCAAAGACAAAACACCTCAGCAAGAATGTAAAAATAGTGGCAGAAAGTACGCCAAAATAAACAATGGTCAAAAGGGGTACCAACCCAAGACACAACAGTACTGAAATAAAGTACGAAAGTAAAGCATCAAATAGGAAAAGAACACTTACGTGAATCGTCACGTACATCAACAAATACACTAGATGCACAAGACTATAAGGTGACAAATATAAGTAAATCATAAGGAAGAAATTGCACAACCTTTATTTGGCGCCTGTGGTCGACTCTATCCAAAAACTCGGGCAAGGTGGTCACTCAACTAGACACCCCCCTCTCGAATATAATATCCGTCTAACTGCGGGGGAGTCTCATATCCTCCACCATACACCGCAGATGCCCAAAAACTATATAGACGTCCACGAGTCACCAATAAAGGAAACAAACCTTGCGGAGGTGGCTACGTCCACTAACTACCGCAAATCAAGAAAACCCAACAAAACAACAACACATATATCTCGAGACTTGGCACGTCGGATTCTACTCAAAATTCTAGATTAGAGACGCGGTTGATAAACCTTCACGAAGGATACACACTCCTAGATAAACTCTAATACATTCTACATAATTGATAGGGAGATTAAAGAGAATAATAAAACTCTTTATCATATGCTATAATGCTACATGGTTGAGTTATCATGAAAAAACATATAAAATCGAGTGGACTCTAAAGGAAAATCTAACATATCTACAAATTAGAATGACAAAAGTGCAAACAGATTAAAGAACGAAGGTTTAGCTGTTACCATCGAATCAGAAAAAGGGGAGAAGAGGGTAAACCACCACTTGCCTTGGTTTCACCGGATACATTCACCGAATCACTCCACGTCGCAGATCAGGGAAAAAAGAAGACGGGAGGAGTCAAAATCTGAACAAAAATAGCCGAAATAGAGGTAAGAACAGAAAAACCATAACGATAAAACTCAAGGAATGGGGAATGTTTTACCACGATGGCATAACTCTCGATGAGAGCTTCAAGATCTATACTCGATTGAAGATTTCGAGCACCGGGGAACCGTCGGCGGCCACCGGAAGATTCACGAACGAGAGGGAGTCGCCGCACAGATGGTTTCGGTTCGGTCTAAGTCTTGAGGAAGAAGATGAAGTTTTCTTTCTTTTCTAATTATCCTAAGTATAAGAATATATATATATATATAAATATATATATAAGTATTTATAAAACGTTCTGTCTAAATTAGAATAAAAATGGTTTATTTATGAGTCATTGCACGGAAAATGAAAATAATGATCTAGGATTGCTTCAAATAGAAAAGTGCCCATAAAGTTGTAGATCTCGTTGAGACGAACAAATTTCATGTTAACCATTTTTTTATACAACACTGTTTTGACCCTTAAAAAGGCATCCGAACGCAATCTGTTACGGGCTACTCGATAAGGGCTGCAGTGTAAAACCCTGAAACTCCAAAGAGGGATGGGTGACGATTTTAGCCAAGTCTGGGACTTGGAGCAGGTGACACGGCCTAGGATACGGGCGTGTCCCAGGGCGTATCATGGGCGTGTACGACCACGGGTCGCGTGGTCGATGATTTGGCGATCAGCGATCGTCGGGTGTAGGCACACGGCCTTGGACACGGGTGTGTCCCAGGGCGTGTCCTACTCGGGCAAGCCGTGGTTTTATGCTAAGGAGATTACATGGCCTTGGACATAGGCGTCTCCCAGGGCGTGTCTAGCACACTGCAGGTGACACAGGCATGTCAATTGGTCGTGTCCTTCTCGGGAGAATGGTTGATTTTTCACACGGGCCGTGACACGGGCCCTAACACGGGCGTGTCACATGTGACACAGGCGTGTCGATGGCCGTGTTAGAGGCCGTGTTCTGGTCAGTAATTTCTGGTGACGGTGAATGAGTGACACGACCATGCACAAGGCCGTGTTGCAACCCATGTTCGGCCCAGATTTTCTATTTTGAGGCAAAATTGTTGCCGTCCGTTTCCTTGGCTTGGGATCCAAGGGCTGGGGTTTTACCCTGATGAGGTTAAATAAGGAATAGGGTTTAGAAACCCTTACTTTCCTTGGGTTATCTCTCTCTAAAAGCTAGAGAGAAGGGAGAGCAAGGAGGAGGAAGAGGAGCTAGATCCGGTCTCCGGTGGATCTTTGGAGCTCCAAATTGCAAGTTGACTTCGGATCTGTGGAGGCGAGGAGATTGTGGTGCTTTCCATCAACATAGATTTCCATGGCGCCAAGGAGAAATGCATGGGTAATAATTTTCATCTGGAGTATGTGAAGCTCTTCTTCCTTTGCATGGGAAAACCCTTCTCCCGTGAGTGTGCGACGAGATTGCGGTATTCCTTGGGGTAGATATGTAATGTCCCCCTTGTTAGAGTCTGGAATCGTAGTACAGACATATGCATATTGTGTGAAGCCTACCCGGAAAAGTTGGTCTGGATCGGTGATCTGCATTGCATTTTAGCCGGAGAAGAATCCGTGCCCTTTGTTGTTTTCGGGTTTCTACGGGGTAGATTACAGCAGGGATCCTTGGGGAGTAACCCTAAGGCGCACCCGGAAAACTGGGCAGAAATGCATTTCCGCCATGTTGGTGGCCGGGGAGCCAACCATGAACATAACTGGGTTATGTGCTTGTGTGATCGAACTTTGGGATCCGGGAGAAGCTTGGCCCACACGTACGTCTTAATATGACTATGTGATGTGAGCAATGGGCAAGTGGATGCGTACCCGGGCTATGAGGTTTGGTGACAGCAATCTGAAAAAGAGACTGGCCATTGGCATGGTCATGCGAGTCTTAGGTTTAGACCGGAAAGACTAGATTGCTCACGATATTTGCCATCCAAGGGATGATGGTGAGACCACGGTCACGACCGAGTTCACCGAGTTAGTGCCCTGAGAGCACGGGGTTTGTGGCCGTTTGAGCCCGCACCTATGATGTTATGCTTATTCTCTATTTGATTGGCTAGGCTAATAAGTGCAGGGAAGAAGCTTTGATTCCCCGAGCTTGGGGGCGGAATCATTATAATTTTGTCAGCATAGCTGACCGTTGCCTTTGTTTACCACCGTGCAGTGGATTGTTGCTTGCAGGTACTGCGGAGTCGAGCGGTAAATAGCGGGCTAAAGCCCAAGTTGCTGCGCCGGCCCTCGAAGGCCTATTATTGAGTGTTTTCTGTTATTCTCATGTATGACCGGCCTGCGTGTGGAGGTTTGGAAGACAGTATCTATTAAACAAACTTTTGTAAGGCCTTAAGGCCATTATTTTTGTGTATCGTACATTCCTATGGAACTTTTGTAGTGGACATTCGTGCTTTGGATGGGTTCTTTTATCTTGCAACATAATAACTTGCTTCTACTAGGTGCTCTGTGTAGGACGTTGTAATTGGTTGAATGGTCTCAATAAGTAACCAACCGGTCTATCCATAGTATATGGCGTCGGGCCCCGGCCGGACCTACTGCTATATGTTATGTGACGGATAGGGGTGTTACAAATTGGTATCAGACTACCGGTTTCGGTCAAGCTTAAATGAATTCATGGGCAAATTTACTTTAAGGGGGTTGTGAGCACATGTGTGTGCGTCATCGTTATAACATGAAAAGAACCCATGAATGTCCACTTAGGAATGAAAATACACGTTTGAGGAACCTGTGTGTTCCTATAATTGCTGTTTGCAATATTGTTTGGTCGCTTATCGGTGCTTTGCACGATTATAGGTGACCAGGAGTGGTGCTGGGCCGTTGGAACGGCCAGGTTCTGAGGCAAGCAGCGCACCAAATGATGCGCCTGCGACACCTTCGTCAGCCGAGACCATTAGATTGGTGGCAGAAGCTGTCTTTGTAATGATCAATGCACAGCCTGCGAGGAAGGTACAGCAGCCTGCTCCTATGGTGGAGCAAGTGCCGCTCCAAGCGGCGGAGCCTAGGAGGGTGGGACAAGTGGTGGTGGAGCCGGAGTTGCCTCGGAGAGCAACTGAGAAACAACTAAAGCATGTGATGGGCTTCCATCCTCCAGTGTTCTCGGGAACAGGAACCCAGACTCAGGAAAAGGATTGGCTATCGAGAGTCAAGAGAGTGCTGACAGCAATGGAAACCGAAGAGTGGCAGAAGACAATGATCGTGACGTTCTTGTTGGACTGGGACGCGAGGTTATGGTGGGAAGGGCTTGAGCTACACCACCTAAGGGGAAGGCAGTTAGCAGATGTCTCTATGGAGGAATGTTCGAGGTTGTTTATGGCTCGATAACTCCCCTCAGCAAAGAGGATCGCGTTGGAAAATGAGTTTCAAAAGTTGGTGCAAGGAGATAGCATCGTGGACGAGTATCTCCATGAGTTCACTCGTTTTGGAAGATACGCTAGCGCTACCTTTGCCGATGAGGAGCGCAAGACGAACCGCTTCTATGAAGGGTTAAGAGATGATTTGAGGTTGTTACTTTCGGGGCCTATGACGCAGGGTTTCATGACTTTGGTCAACTCGGCCCGGTCCTTGGAAAAGGACATGAAGAATGTTCAAGCGAAGAAGGAATCCGGTGGCAAGAAACCGGAGTTTAAGGTGCCAACTTCAAAGTCGGGCTTTCGAAGATGGAATAAGAAGGCTAGGCCGTCGGGTCCAACCCCTTCTTCAGGTGCCTCGGGGGAAACTACTAACCGAACCCCGAGCACTTGCTTTACTTGCGGAAAGACGGGGCACTTTGCCCGCGATTGTTGGAGCGGACGTCTGAAGTCCGAGAGAAAGCAAGGAGCTACTTATGAAGAAAAGGGCAAGGCGGTGGGGTCAACCGAATCCCACTATGCTCCGACTCAACCGAGAGTCTATAACTTGGGCCAGCAGGAGGCCATCAAATAGGCCGACGTGGTGACAGGTACAGTTCAATTTATAGCAAGTTAGCTTTAAATGCGGTTACCTAGTGCTTGTTAGCATAATACTGTTTGTGTAGGCTTTGTTCTGATTAGCAATAGTCCGTCACGAGCACTATTCGATACGGGAGCGTCACACTCCTTTTTGTCCGAGAGTTTTATATAGCACATCAGAGTCCCTTCTTCGATGGAAAAGGACAAATTGGATGTGATACTACCGAATGGGTGTTCGATGCGTGCGGACAGAGTATGCGTCGTGAAGGTTCATATTAGAAGTCAAAAGTTCGACTTGCTAGCGTCATTGCTGCCGTTAGTAGAGTTTGATGTTATGTTTGGTATGGATTGGCTTTCGGAGCAGAAGAATTATATTGATTGCAACCGTAAGGAGGTCAAGCTAGGTGTTGGGCAGGAGACAATATTCACGGGACTGAAGGGGTCGAGCAAGATGCTAATGTCTGCTCTTCAAGTGGTAAAGGCAGTTCGTGCTGGCGTAGAGTAGTTCTTCGCGTTAGTGGGGGCTATAAAGCCAAAGCAAACTTTGGATAGTATTCACGTGGTTTGTGAATACCCCGATGTGTTCCCGGATAATCTCCCCGGAGCCCCACCGCAGTGAGAGATTGACTTCATGATCGAGCTCGTGTCAGGTGCCAAACCTGTGTCACGTTCTCCTTATAGGTTGGCTCCTAAGGAGATGGCGGAGTTGAAGGTTCAGCTAGAGGAGTTGATGGAGCAAGGGTATGTGCATCCAAGCTCGTCGCCTTGGAGCGCACCGGTACTCTTTGTTAAGAAGAAGGACAGGAGTTTGATGCTGTGTATCGACTATAGGGAGTTGAACAAGCTAACAGAGAAGAATAAATACCCGATCCCAAGGATTGATGATCTATTCGACCAGTTAGTCGGATTGTCGGTGTATTCAAAGTTGGATTTGAAGTCTGGATATTATCAGCTAGGGATAAGGGAGTGTGATATCCCGAAGACAGCATTCAACACGAGGTATGGGCATTTCGAGTTCACGGTCATGCCGTTTGGGCTTACGAATGTGCCATCAGTGTTCATGGATTTGATGAACATGGCATTTCGAGAGTACCTAGACCATTTTGTGATCGTCTTTATTGACGACATATTGGTGTACTCGCAGTGCGAGGAAGATCACTTCAAGCATCTACATCTAGTTTTGGAGATGCTGAGAAGGAATGAACTCTATGCAAAATTCTCCAAATGCGAGTTCTTGCTACCCTCAGTAGCATTCCTTGGTCATATTGTCAGTGGAGAAGGTATAGTGGTGGATTCGGCGAAGATTGTTCTGATACGGGAGTGGCCTGTGTTATCTTTTGTAGCGGAAGTCCGTAGTTTCCACGGGCTTGCCGGCTATTACAGGCGCTTCGTGGAGAACTTCTCGAGGATAGAGTTACCTCACACGAAGTTAACAAGGAAGGATCAGAAGTTCTTGTGGACGCAGGAGTGCGTGCAAGAGTTTGAGGAGCTGAAGGGACGGTTGACCACAGCGCCAGTGCTAAGTTCGCCGAGTGGGACCGAGGGCTTTGAGATTTATAGTGATGCCTCAGGTAGTGGTTTGGGCTGCGTGCTGCTGCAGCATGGGAGCATAATAGCGTATGGATAGCGTTAGCTAAAAGTTTACGAAAGGAATTATCCGGTCCACGACTTGGAGTTACCGGCCGTGATATTTGCGCTTAAGGATTGGAGACACTACTTGTACGACGTAAAGGTCAATATTTATACCGACCACAAGAGCCTGAAATACCTATTAGATCAGAAGGATCTCAACATGAGGCAGCGGAGATGGATGGAGTTCCTGGGGGACTACACATTCAAGATTCATTATATACCCGGGAAGGGCAATGTAATTGCGGATGCCTTGAGTCGCAGGGCTCCCTCCCAAGCCAACTGGTTGTCGGTTCATGATGAGAGGCTAGTACAGGAGTTGGAGGCATTAGAGATCTATTGCGTTGACAAGCAGAAGAGTGCCAAAGCATTGTTGAACTAGACGGAAGTTCAGTATGACCCGGCTGATCGCGTTCGGTAGGCATTGGAGTTGGATGGTAGCATTAAGGAGCTCATGGATGCAGCATTGTATGGGTCAAATTCCCAGTTTTCAGTTGTGGATGGGCTGTTAAGGAAGGACCATCATTTGTGTGTCCCAAGCGGGGGAAATCTACGAGCAAAGTTGATGTACGAGGCTCATAATACCAAGTACTCAATCCACCTAGGGAGCACAAAGATGTACCGGGACTTAAAGAAGCTGTTTTGGTTGCCAGGGCTCAAGAAGGACGTGGCACTGTTTGTGGCTAAGTGTCAAACGTGCGCCATGGTAAAGGAGGAGTGCCAAAAGCCGGGAGGATTCTTGAAATCCTTGCCTATTCCGGAATGGAAGTTCGACGACATATCGATGGACTTTGTGCATGGCTTGCCAAGGTCGCAGAAGGGGAATGCCTCCATCTGGGTGATCGTAGACTGATTAACTAAGGTATCACACTTTATCCCACATAGGAAGGATGATTCAGTGGAGAGACTTGCGAAGCTCTATGTGGATAATATAGTCAGATTATACAGTGTGCCTCGCAGCATCGTGAGTGATCGCGATGGGAATTTGAAGTCCAATGATTGGAGGTTGGTGCAACAGATGCTGGGTACTAAATTGAAGTTCAGCACAGCCTTCCATCCGCAGACGGATGGGCAGACCGAGATGGTCAACAGAACTATGGAAGACATGCTCCGCATGTGTGTTCTAGACTTCTAGAAGCATTGGGAAGACCACCTGTACTTAGTGGAGTTTGCGTAAAACAACAGCTACCAAACGAGTATTCAAATAGCGCCCTTCGAGGCCCTGTATGGTAGGAAGTGTCGCAGGCCGTTATCGTGGCTAGAAATGGGTGAGGCAAGGTTGTATAAGAAGCATGAGGTTGAGAGTGTTACTTCTTTGGTGCGGATCATTCAAGAGCATTTGCTGATCGCTCAGGACAGGCAAGCTAAGTACTACAATGCCAAGCACCGGAACGTGGAGTTCGCAGTCGGCGATTGGGTGTACTTGAAGATAAAGCCGTTCAAGGGTGTTTCGCGGGTGAGACACTTGAAGAAGCTGAGCCCAAGATACCTTGGACCCTTTGAGATTCTGGAGCGGGTCGGCGAAGCGGCTTATCTTTTGAAGCTATCGGTGGAGTTGAGTGGAATACACGATGTATTCCACCTTTCTGTATTGCGGAAGGCGGTGCAAGAGCCTTCGCAGGTGATAGCAGTGGATCTAGTGCCGGTGGACGAAGGGTTGACGACTAAGGTCAAGCCCGTCCATATTGAAGACTCTGAGGTCAAGAGACTCCGTAACAAGGAGATCCAGATGGTCAAGGTCCGGTGGGATAATTGTGGTCGGGAGTAGCTCTCTTGGGAACGGGAGCAAACCATGCTAGAGGAGTACCCAGAGTTATTCTGCTCAGGTACCGCTTAAAGTTTTTCCGTTTTCTTTCCTTTAGTAATTTCGTGGGCGAAATTATTTTAAGAGGGAGAGAGTTGTAACACCCCGAAACTCAAAGGAGGGACGGGTGACATTTTTAGCCAAGTCTGGGACTTGGAGCAGGTGACACGGCCTAGGACACGAGCGTGTCCTAGGGCGTGTCATGGGCGTGTACGACCACGGGTCGCGTGGTCGACGATTTGGCGATCATAGAGTTTTGTCTATTTCCCCCTTGAGAATTTGTTCTCAATAAGGAAAGTAGACAGGGTTTCATACCAAGCCCTTGGGGCTTGCTTTAACCCATATAAAGCTTTCCTAAGTCTATAAACATAATCAGGTTTGAGAGAATCAACAAAACCAGAGGGCTGCTCTTCATAGACTTCTTCTTTTAGATTTCCATTTAGGAATGCTGATTTTACATCCATTTGGAATACCTTGAAGCCTTGATATGCTACATTGGCAAGGAACATCCTAATTACTTCCAGTCCTTCTACTAGGGCAAAGGTTTGATCAAAGTCAATTCCCTCTTCCTGCCTGTATCCTTTTGCAACAAGTCTTGCTATGTTCTTCACAATGATCCCATTCTCATCCAGTTTGTTCCTAAAGATTGTTCCAATAATGTTGTGGTCTTTATGTTTAGGAACTAACTCCCAGACCTTGCACCTTCTGAACTGATTCAGCTCCTCTTGCATGGCATCAATCCAATGTGGGTCCAGAATAGCTTCTTCAAATTTCTTTGGCTCCAGTTGAGATAGGAAGCTTGAGCAAAGCATTGTGTTCAAGTTCCTACTTCTGGTTTGCACTCCATGTCTTAGATCACCAATTATCTGATTTGCTGGATTATCCTTTAAGTGTCTAACAGCTGTAGGTAGACTATCTTCAGGTTGAACCTCTCCTTTCTCTTCAATATGTTGCACCTCTTTGTTTTCAACAACATCTAGGGAGTCCTGTACTCCCCCTGGACAATAGTCACCATTTTCAACTCCCTGAATTTCAGTTGTTTCTTCTGTAATGGTAAGCTCTTCCATTTTCTCATTAATACCTGTAGAACTGCATGAGCTACAAGGCAACTTACTGTTAATCAGTCTTGTTTCATCAAAGACAACATGTACAGACTCTTCTACAACTTGAGTAATCAAGTTGTAGACTCTATAAGCCTTATTATTGTTGTTGTACCCAACAAATATCCCATCTTGGGATTTGGCAGCAAACTTAGTTAGATAAGACTTGCCATTGTTAAGTACATAGCACTTGCAACAAAAGATCATAAAATAGGATAAGTTTGGTTTTCTACTCTTCATGATCTCATAGGGAGTCTTTTTGTGGCTTTTGGTGATAGATGACCTATTGATCACATAACAAGCAATGTTTACAGCCTCAGCCCTGAAATATTCTAGGAGAGAAGTGTCACTCAATAGATTTATACCAGCCTCAATCAATGTTCTATTCTTCCTTTCAGCAATACCATTTTGCTGTGGTGTTCTAGGTGAGGAGAATTCTTGAAAAATCAAAAATTCTTTACACAGTTTTGTCATACTCTCAGATTGAAATTTAGTGCCATGGTCACTTCTGATTTTGACCACTGTACTGTCAAGTTCATTCTGAATTTGCTTGACAAAGCTGTATAAAACACTTGGGGTTTCTGATTTTTGTCTCAAAAAGAACACCAAGGAATATCTAGAATAGTCATCTACCACCACAAAAGTGTAGACCTTCCTACCTAGACTATGAACTAGCATAGGACCAAATAAATCCATATGTAAGAGGTATAGACACCTCACAGAATCCTTGTTTTCAAGGCTATGAAAGGAGGATTTTGTCTGCTTGCCTTTTTTAAAAGCTGAGCATATCCCATCCTTTATACACTTAACTTTTGGACCATTCCTTACTAACTCTTTGCTAAAGAGTTGGCCAATTATTTTGTAGTTAAGATGGGCCAGCCTCTTGTGCCAACAAACAGGATAAACATTGTTCTCATAGTCAGAGTTAAGAAAGTACACATTTCTTTTTCTATATCCTATCAATATGACCTTTTGATCACTTGATCTTTTGACATGATATCCATTCTTAATAAATGAAATGTCATATCCTAAATCACTCAGCTGACATATGCTTATAAGGTTGTGTTTCAAACCTTTCATATAGGCCACTTGAGTGATAGTAATCTGGTTACTAGAAATGTTACCAAATCTTTTGATGATTCCTTTTTCAGAACCACCAAAGATTACTTTAGGCCCATTTATGATAGGTAAATACTCTTTCAGCAATCCCTTTGTTCCAGTCATGTGCCTAGAACATCCACTATCCAAGTACCATATAGGGGCATGGTAACTTGGACTCACCTACAATAAAGAATTACCTTCCCTTAGAATCCAAGTAAGTATTGGGTCCTTGGTTCAAGTTATCTTCATACTTAACAAAACTACCTGCAGCTCTTCTAACAGGTAGACTGTTGTTATTCCTAACACTTGTGTTGAGCCAGCAATCTATGGCATAATGATCTGTCTTGCCACAACACCAGCATTCATACCTGTTGTATAAATTTTTGATACATTCTTGGTAGTTTGGTTGACAACAAATCTTTTGTATTATGCTCGTACTGCTGTAGCTACACCCACTATTTTCTTAGGAACATGGGGTTTATGGACATGGGCTGCCTTATTGACATAAACACCCTTATCATTCAGAACTTCAGTCTTACTATGACAATGAGTATTCTCAAGGTCATACTTTTTAGAAGGCACTTGTACATTTCTAAAAACTACAGGGACTTTAAAATTCAGTGGCTGGACCGAGGCTTTGCCCTTTCTCTAAAATTGGACATCCCTGATGTTACCTTTAAAGCCTATTCCAGCCTTACCCTTTTGAGCCACAAACTCATCTATTAAGGGTAAAACTGATTTTGGCTTGGAATAACAAGCCACCTAATCTTTTTCCTTTTGAAGTCTGGCTTCCAGACTTTTAATCAGATCATTTTTGTACGTGATTTTGCCCATCTGAATAACAGTTATAGTTTTTAGTTTGGACAGCTCATTCAATTTTTGATCCAACTATTTCTCAAAGTAAGATGCAGCCATCTTAAGATCTGTAATTTCCTTAGCCTGAGTTTTGGCCAGGTTTTTGCTTTTCTTTAGTGCCTACAACAAGTCCCCATATTCATCTATCAGCTGATGAATATCACCTTCAGACTCAGACCCATCCACATCACTTAATGCAGATATAGCTTACTATGTGCCAGTACTACAATCTGAATTACAAGAAAGACATTGTACCTTACTAGGACCAGGCTGATCCTGGCACTTGTCTTCTTCTAATACTGCCATCAGTCCCATGCACTGATGGTCTTCTTGTTCATAGATAGAGTTAAGCAATTGCATAAACTCATCTTCTTCATCTACTGCATATAGACCAATGTATGCCTCAGCTTCAGATTCAGACTCTGAAGATGATTGGTCTGTCAAGCTCTTCTCCTTCTTAACAACAAAGGATTTCTCCTTCTTGCCCTTTTGTTGAGTCTTCATTTTATCAGCAGACTCCTTTTTTTTGTCTGGACACTCAGCCACAACATATCTAAGCCTATTACAACAGTAGCAAACTATCTTTGATGTTGTAGATTTGCTAGGCTTAGACCTGCTCCTGTCCTTCCATGATGACTTCCTCTTTTGATAATAGTCATCCACAGGCTGAGATTGGAGGGCCTTGAATTCCACTGCTTCTTCTTCTGAAATCTCTGAAACTTCCTTGTGAAGGAAGCAAAGTCTTTATCCGAGTCACTGCTGTCTGAACTTTGGTTGTCTGAATTATCTGAAGGAATTTCAGCAACTATCACAGGAGGTGATGGAGACATAGTCCTATTCTTCCTAATGGCTTCCACCTTGAGTGCCACAGACTTTTCTCTATGCTCCCCTTTTGCACTTTTCTCTTCCTCTTTCCTAGCCATCACCTGCATCTCATATGACAACAGTTATCCAAATAAAGTTAGAGGAGAGATATCTGTAAGTTTGGCCACTTCCCTAATGACACAGATCTTAGTGTCCCAATCCTTTATCAAGGATCTTAGAAATTTATCATTCAGTTCATATGTACTGAAGATCCTTCAATAGGACATCAACACATTTACTATTCTATACAACTTCTTATAACACTCAGTTATACCAGCTGACTTTCCTGGTATGAAACTCTCATATTCCTGATTCAGCATAGATTTTCTATCTTGTCTGACTTCTTCAGAACCCTCCATGTAGACTATCAAAGTGTCCCACATTTCCTTGGAGGTCTTGCAGTGAATCAAATTTTTAAAGGTTGAATCATATATGGCACTTACTATGATATTCTGGGCTCTTTTATCCAGATTTTCTAGGATGATCTCTTCCTTAGTCATCTCAGAAAAATCTTTGGGAGTTCTTTGATTTACATCTAGAACTGACACCTTCATTGGAATATAAAGACCTTCCATTACTGTAATGTAGATCGTTGGATCAGAAGGCTCCATGAAAAGCCTGTCCCTTTCTTTCCATATTCCAAATATCTCTTTCCTGCATATGGGTAATTTCATAGAACCTAGTTCCTTATGATTTTCTCCTGAACCCATTTTCTTGATCTTGAATCTTCCTTAAGGATCCTACTCAGACTGTTAAGTCCTTCTTTGAGCAACCTCCCTCTGATACCACTTGAAGGAATTAATTTCAAGATAACCCAAACACCTAGAGGGGGCGGGGGGTGAATAGGTTCTTTCCTTTTTTAACTTAAGGCAGAATAATTATTCAGATCTTAAACTAGAATATAACTATTCTACAACAATCACAGCACAGAAATTACAATCACACACACATCATAGAGTGTACACAAGTTTATAGTGGTTCCCCAAGGTCTGGGTACATCCACTTCCCCCCTTCACCTATCTAGCAGTGTGCTAGATTCGGCCTAACTTCTTCCTTCTTCTCAGATCCACAGATCTTATAGCTCAGAACCCTGAAAGGTTCCTACAACTCAGAACCCTATAAGGTTCCTACAACTCAGAGTATAACCACACTCCTACATCTCAGGCTAACAGCCCTACCTCAGCCTTCCTACAAGGCCTACAACTCAGAGAAAAATTTCTCCTACACTCATGCTCAAAAGCCCTACCACTCAGAGATCTATATCTCCTACACTCAACCGTTATAATATAGTCTTACAACTCAGATCTATGAAAAGATCCTACAAAATTTGATAAGTGTTTAGATTGACTGTTACCCTGTTGAGAGAGAAGGGATAAGAGGTTACTTGATCAGGTTCTTGATAAGACTGATGGCTGAAATCAACCTATTCTTAGCTTTCTTCAAAGCTTCTTGAATCTGAACTCAGTAGGGTTGATCTCCTTTAAAGTTGACTGGCTGGAAGCTTCCTTCTTAGAATCCAGAAATAGATCTGAATCCTTTTTAGAAGATTAGTTCAAGATATGCTTCTTAAGAGACTTCTAAATGTCTCATTCTTTACTTCAACAGTTAGAGATCTCTCTCACTCTCCAGAACTTCTGAAGTTTCTTCAGAATTCTTGCTTGAATTCTCCTTAGATCTTCTCACGAAAATCTTCTTCAGTGTGACGTGGACTTTCTTGATCAATGATCAATACTTCAATAGTTGTTCCTGGTGTTGTAATTGTTGTTCACCTTCTTGTTGATTTGACAGAATCCATCTAGATATAGACTTCATCCATGGTAACCGGCTGATCCGGTTTCTAACCAACTTCTGACAAGTCTGATAGCTTCAGCAAACTTGTTGAAATACACAGCTGTCAAGTCTC
This sequence comes from Platanthera zijinensis, assembly GCA_039513925.1. Lineage (NCBI taxonomy): Eukaryota > Viridiplantae > Streptophyta > Magnoliopsida > Asparagales > Orchidaceae > Platanthera > Platanthera zijinensis. The sequence goes on along the minus strand of CM077078.1, from coordinate 168,011,613 downwards.
CAATCAGTTCTTGAACCTTTGTCTTTGTCAGCAAAGCGTCGAGACTGATTGTCATTATGTGTCGACACAAGTAGATTAAGTGTAGACACAAGCTTTGGTGATGTCGACATAACTCCTTTGGTGTCGACACAGCTTCTTGATACTGCATCTGTAGAGTATGTCGACACTGCCTCTTTTTGTCGACACAGACACTTCTTTACTTCACAGCAATCAGCATTATTGAAACTCTGTTGTGTGTCGACACAAGTCCTGTGTGTCGACACAATTGATATAGTCTCAGAATTTGTGTGTTGACACTGCCTCCAGGTGTCGACACAGTTGATGTCGACTAATACTTCTATGTGTTGACACTGCCTCCCGGTGTCGACACAGTTGATGTCGACTAATAAATTCTGTGTGTCGACACAGTCGCTTCAGGTGTCGACACAGCTTTTCCAAGTATCGACACAGACTTCCTTAAGTGTCAACACATGGACTTAGAAACTTTTTCTGCATTTTAGCAAATACTTAACCTGCACATATAAACTCAAAATAACATCAAATACACCTTGATGTATATCATTTAACTAAGTGAGGCATCTTCAAATCAGGTACACATTTTCCAATGTACCCAACAATCTCCCCCTATTTGGAGAAGTCATAACCCTTTAGTCAATGATATACACCACTTATAATAAACAAACATTATGATGTATATAAGCATTATATGATAGGACAACTTATAAATAAAACATATAACCAAATCACATCACAGAATAAGAATGCAACTTGAATGAACATGAAACACTGTTTTGTTTAAATTATCCAAAAGTTTTAACAACTATTTACATAGATTTCTTTTAAAACTAAAAATTACATTGTTCTTGCAAAATCTAGTAAATCTATCCTAAGGCTGATCAGGCTCCCTAATGACTATGCCTTTTCTTGGCTTAATCTGAGCTTGCACAGGAGGTTCTGCATCATCAATTGGCTTCTTTCCTTTCAACTCTGCCTTCTTATGAACTTCAGCGTTTCCTTTGCCTTTCAAAATAATGAAAAGGCATAGGGAAGTACTTGCTAGGCTCCTGAGAATTAGGAGGTAGCTTCCCAATCTTAGCTACGACGTCATAAATATGATGATACCAAAATCAAATACAATCATCGAAAAATTGAGGGCATTACAAGGGGTCACCATGCATGCATACCCTGTAGCTCAATAGGTCTACACAAGTATAAAACTGTAGAAGTAAGGTAACATGTAGGCCTTTGTATGAGATGATGAGATAGTTGGTGTACCTTGTCTGGTTGAAAATGAATAGGATCACCAAAAGAAGGTAGGTTGTGTGACCCCGGTTGTGCAAGGGCAGAGTTGAGCTCGGGATCGACGATAGATCATCTTTCCCTGGAAGATATCTAAATACACTTAGGTTTAGATCAAGTGTAAAATATGGAGAGTTTGGGAACATGGGAAGTTACCAATACTAATAAGTACCTTGCGAAGTGAGCTTTCGGCTTCAGCCCATTGTAATTCCTAGTTCCCCCGAGAGCCCTTCATAGGGAATGCCCTGGGCAGTCCAAGGATAACCTTAAATCGTAAGATTAAAATGTTAAAGAGCAATTAGATATACTAGGACTTCACTTTCGATCACCCCGGTGACTTGGGAGGTAAGCTCGTTTAGGTTATTCGAGCGCTAGGCTCGGTGGTTGTGAAAATGGGCAAGTTAGCCTGGCGAGCCCTAGGCTCGAAAGGTAGTTATAATAGACAGATTAGTCCGAGGAGCCAATTGTCAGACCCCAACCTCGGAGATGATCGCGGGGCGATCAAACGGCTCTTTTGGAGTTCTGAACAGGGGCACACGGCCAGGCACACGGCCGTGTGCCTACCCGTGTTCAGGGATTTATTGTGTTTTGTGCTGTCTCGAGTCAGAGAGGTACACGGCCTGAGACACACGGCCGTGTCTCAAGCCGTGTGTGGGGCACACGGCCTCGAACACGGCTGTGTTCGAAGCCGTGTTCTGGAAGCCCGACGATCGTCCTGAAGCTCCAGGTAACACGGCCCGTGGCACACGGCCGTGTCAGGACCCGTGTCGATCGGCGAATGAGCTACACGGCCAGGCACACGGCCGTGTGTCAAGCCGTGTTCGGCCCAGTTTTTGGGATTTTGGATCTAATCTCGGCCGTTCGTTCCCTTGGATCTGGATCCAACGGTGGGGGCTGCTCCTGGGGGGTTATTAGCCGGGATTAGGGCTTTGAATCCTCATTTTTCTTTGGTCCACTCTCTCTCTAAGTGTTTAGAGAGAAGGGAGAGCAAGAGGAAGGAGGAGCCAAAGATCCGGCCGCCGGAGGAGTTGTGAAGCACCGATTCGCGATCCGAGTCCGGATCCTCGAAGGCAAGGGCGAGGCGAAGCTTTCCATCCGACTACATCTTCATGGCGCCGCGGAAAAATGCGAGGGTAACGATCCTCTTCATAGGGCATGTGTAGTCGCCCTTCTTTCTATGCATGGGGAAATCCCCCTCTCGCGAGTGAGCGTTGAGGCGCGGAATCCCTTCGGGTAGATATGTAAAGTCCCCGTTGTTAGAGCCCGGAATCGGAGTACGGGCGTAGGCATTGTGTGTGAAGCCTATTCGGGTTTAGCCCGGATCGGTGATGTTTGCATTGCATGGCCGGAGAAGACTCCGCGCCGGTGATTTTAGTTTTCCGAAATTTCTACGCGGTAGATTGCATACAGGGATCCTTGGGGGTTAACCTCGAGGCGCACCCGGAAAGCTTGGGCGGAATCGCATTGCCGCCACGATGTTGCCTTGGAGGGCAAATCGGTACATAACGGGGTTATGTGCGTGTTTTGATCGTTTGTGGGAATGAGGAGAAACTTGGCCCGCACCGATGGCTAAATGGCCGTGGTGAAGTGAGCAACGGGCGGGTGGAACTCTACCCATTCCAAGTGGTCTCGGTAGAAGCGACCTAAAGTACATGGGACTTCCCGGGGGGCTGGAAACGGGCCTAGGCTTCGGCTGAAAGGGCTAAATGCTCACGTGTGTTGCCATCCGAGGGATGGTGGTGGAATCACGGTGTCGGACTGGGTCCGGACCGGGTTCACCGATTAGTGCCCTGAGAGCACGGAGTGTGCGGCCGTGCGTGCCGACACTTGTGGCGAATAGAATACTCTATAGAATTGCTATGATAGTTTTATATGCAGGGAAGGAGCACCGCCGTCCCGAGAAACGGGACGGGGTCGTTATAATTTGGTCAGCTTTGCTGACCGTTGCCCTTTTGTATTGCCACCTCTTGGGTGGGTTGTTTCTACAGGTGCTGTTGCGGAGCCAAGCGGCAAATAGCGGGCTAAAGCCCAAGTTGCAGCGCCAGCCCTCGAAGGCGTAGTTATTAGCTTTTTCATATTCATGTATGGCCGGCCAGCGTGCCGATGTATGAAAGACGCTATTTTGTTAAGCGAACATTTTGTAAGGCCTTAAGGCCGTGAACTCTTTGTGTATATACTCATTCCTGGGTTGTAGTGGACATTCATGCTCTGTGGCTGGGTTCTTATCTTTTGCAACTTAATTAAATTGCTTCCGCTAGGTGTTGTGTAGGACGCTCTGATTGGTTGTGTGGTTTCAACGCGTAACCATCCGGTCTGTCCGTGGTATATGGCGTCGGGCCCCGGCCGGACCTACTGCTATATGCTATGTGACAGATAGGGGTGTTACAAATTGGTATTAGACTTCTGGTTTCGGTCAAGCTTAAATGAATTCGTGGACGAATTCACTTTAAGGGGTGGTGAGCACATTGTGTGCGTCATCGTTATAATATGAAAAGAACCCATGAATGTCCACTTAGGAATGAAAATACACATGATTGAGGAACCTGCGTGTTCCTATAATTGCTGTTTGCAGTAATTTTTGGGTCGCTTATCGGTGTTTTGCACGATTTTAGGTGACCAGAAGTGGCGCTGGGCCGTCTGAACGGCCAGGTTCTGAGGCGAGCAGTGCGCCAAGCGATGCGCCTGCAACACCTTTGTCTGCTGAGACCATTAGGTTGGTGGCAGAAGCGGTCATGGCAATGATAAATGCGCAGCCTGCAAGGAAGGTGCAGCAGCCTGCTCCTGCTGTGGAGCAAGTACCGGTTCAGACGGCAGAGCTAAGGAGGGTTGAGCAAGTAGTTTTGGAGCCAGAGTTGCCTAGGAGAGCAACTGAAAGACAACTGAAGCATGTCATGGGCTTTCACCCACCAGTGTTCACGGGGGCAGAAACCCCGACCCAAGCAGAGGATTGGCTCTCAAGGGTCAACAGGGTGATGACTGCGACGCAAACTGAAGAGTGGCAGAAGACCACTATAGCGACGTTCCTTTTGGATGGGGATGCAAGACTGTGGTGGGAGGGCCTAGAGCTGCATCAGTTGAGGGGAAGGCCATTGGCCGAAGTCCCGATGGAGGAGTTTGCGAGACTATTTATGGCTCGATACCTCCCCTCGGCGCAGAGGATCGCGCTAGAGAGCGAATTCCAGAAGTTGGTGCAGGGTGATAGCACCGTTGATGAATACCTCCACGAGTTTACTCGGCTGGGGAGATATGCCGGCGCTACCTTCGCAGACGAGGAGCGCAAGACGAGCCGCTTTTATGAAGGGCTAAGGGATGATTTGAGGTTGTTGCTGTCGGGGCCCAAGACGCAGGGTTTCATGACCCTGGTCAGTTCGGCCCGGTCCTTGGAGAAGGATATGAGAAACGTGCAAGCGAAGAAGGAAAGGGAATCCGGTGGCAAGAAATCAGAGTTCAAGGCGCCGACTACATCGAAGTCGGGCTACCGTAGATTCTTCAAGAAGGCTAAGACATCGGGCCCAGCTTCTTCTGCAGGTGCCTCGGGGGCAACTACCCATCGGACCCCGGGCGCTTGCTTCACGTGTGGAAAGCCGGGGCACTTTGCCCGTGACTGCTGGAGTGGACGCTCAAAGTCCGAAAGGAAACAAGGAGCTACCTACGAGGAAAAGGGCAAAGCGGTGGAGTCGACCGCGTCCCACTATGCTCCGACTCAGCCTAGAGTCTATTACTTGGGCCAGCAGGAGGCCATCAAGCAAGCTGATGTGGTGACAGGTATGAGTTAATTTATGCAAGTTGACTTGAGAATACTATTACCTATTGCTTGTTAAGCTAATGTCTTTTGCTTAGGCTTTGTGGTAATTAGCGACAGTCCGGCACGGGCACTGTTCGACACTGGTGCTTCGCATTCTTTCTTGTCCGAACAGTTTATATCGCGTATCGGAGTCCCTTCTTCGATGGCGAAGGACAAGTTAGATGTGTTGCTACCGAATGGGTGCTCGATGCGTACGGACAGAGTGTGCGCCGTGAAGGTTCACATTGGGAGCCAAGAGTTCGACTTGCTAGCGTCATTGCTGCCGCTAGTAGAGTTCGATGTTATCTTTGGAATGGATTGGCTGTCAGAGCAGAAGGCTTGGATCGATTGCGACCGTAAGGAGGTCAAGCTGGGTGTAGGGCGGGAGACTACTTTTGAGGGGCTTAAGGGGTCGAGCAAGACATTAATGTCTGCTCTTCAGGTGGTGAAGGCGGTTCGTGCTGGTGCAGAGCTGTTCTTTGCGATAGTGGGGGCTGTGGAGCCAAAGTCCCCGTTGGATAGCATCCCCGTGGTTTGCGAATACCCCGATGTGTTCCCGGATAGCCTTCCTGGAGCCCCACCGCAGCGAGAGATTGATTTTACGATCGAGCTCGTGCTGGGTGCCAAACCCGTGTCACGTGCTCCTTATAGATTGGCGCCAAAGGAGATGGCGGAGTTGAAGGTTCAGTTGGAGGAACTGATGGAGCAAGGTTATGTGCGTCCAAGTTCGTCGCCTTGGAGCGCACCGGTCCTATTCGTTAAAAAGAAGGACGGTAGTATGCGACTGTGCATCGACTACAGGGAATTGAACAAGTTGACGGAAAAGAACAAGTACCCGATCCCGAGGATTGATGATCTCTTTGATCAGTCAGTCGGATCGTCTGTATACTCCAAGTTGGACTTGAAGTCGGGGTACTATCAGCTGAGGATCAGGGAATGTGATATCCCAAAGACGGCGTTCAGTACAAGGTATGGGCATTTCGAGTTCATGGTCATGCCGTTTGGACTGACGAATGCGCCATCGGTGTTTATGGATCTGATGAACAGGACGTTCAGAGATTTCCTGGATCGCTTTGTGATCGTCTTTATTGACGATATTTTGGTGTACTCGCAGTGCGAAGAAGACCACTTCAAGCATTTGCATTTGGTGTTGGAGACTTTGAGGAGGAATGAGCTTTACGCAAAGTTCTCCAAGTGCGAGTTCTGGCTACCCTCGGTAGCGTTCCTTGGTCATATAGTGAGTGGGGAAGGTATAACGGTGGATCCGGCGAAGATAGTTGTGATACGGGAGTGGCCTGTGTTTTCTTCGGTAGCGGAAGTCCGTAGTTTCCTTGGGCTTGCCGGCTATTACAGGCGCTTCGTGGAGAACTTCTCGCGGGTAGCGTTACCCCTCACGAAGTTGACAAGGAAGGATCAGAAATTCTTGTGGACGCAAGAGTGCGTGCAGGCTTTCGAGGAGCTGAAGAGGCGGTTGACCATGGCGCCAGTGCTTAGTTCGCCGAGTGGGACCGAGGGCTTTGAGGTGTATAGCGACGCTTCGGGTAGCGGTTTGGGCTGCGTGTTGTTGCAGCATGGTAGCGTGATAGCGTATGGATCGCGTCAGCTAAAGGTGCATGAAAGAAATTATCCGGTGCACGACTTGGAGTTGGCGGCCGTGATATTTGCACTCAAGTTGTGGAGGCACTACCTATACGGAGTAAGGGTCGATATATACACCGATCACAAGAGCCTAAAATACCTGTTGGATCAGAAGGATCTTAATATGAGGCAGAGGAGGTGGATGGAGTTCCTGGGGGACTACACCTTCAAGATACATTATGTACCCCGGAAGGGCAACGCAGTTGCGGATGCGCTGAGCCGCAGGGCTCCCGCCCGAGCCAACTGGTTGTCGGTGCATGATGAGCGGCTAGTGCGGGAGTTGGAGGAGCTTAAGATCTGTTGCGTCGACAAGCAGACGAGCGCCAAAGCAATGTTAAACTGGACAGAGGTGCAGTATGACCTGGCTGACCGGGTTCGGCAGGCATTGGAGTTAGATGACTCCATGAAGGAGCTTTTGGAGGCCGCTACGGATGGGGCAAATTCCCAGTTCTCGGTGGAGGATGGTTTGTTAAGGAAGGATCATCGTTTGTGCGTCCCAAGTGGGGGTAACCTCCGGGCGGAGTTGATGTACGAGGCTCATCATACCAAGTACTCAATCCACCCAGGGAGCACGAAGATGTATCGTGATCTCAAGAAGTTGTTTTGGTGGCCGGGGCTTAAGAAAGATGTGGCGTTGTACGTGGCTAAATGCCAAACATGCGCCTTGGTGAAGGCGGAGTGCCAAAAGCCGGGAGGATTTCTGAAGTCCTTGCCTATACCGGAGTGGAAATTCGACGATATATCTATGGACTTTGTGCACGGGTTGCCAAGGTCGCAGAAGGGGAACGACGCCATCTGGGTGATCGTAGATCGGCTAACCAAGGTATCGCATTTCATTCCGCATAGGAAGGATGATCCAGTCGAGAAATTGGCAAAGTTGTACGTTGACAATATTGTTAGGCTGCATGGTGTGCCTCGTAGCATTGTGAGTGATCGCGATGGGCGGTTCACGTCAAATGATTGGAGGTTGGTGCAGCAGATGTTGGGAACAAAGTTAAAGTTCAGTACAGCTTTCCATCCGCAGACGGATGGGCAGACCGAGAGGGTCAATAGAACGATGGAGGACATGCTACGCATGTGTGTCCTGGACTTCGGTAAGCTTTGGGAAGACCATCTTTATTTGGTGGAGTTCGCGTACAACAACAGCTACCAAGCGAGTATACAAATGGCGCCCTTCGAGGCCCTGTATGGTAGGAAGTGTCGCACGCCGTTATCGTGGCTTGAAGCGGGTGAGGCAAGGTTGTACAAGAAGCAGGAGGTGGAGATTGCTACCTCGTTAGTGCGGATCATTCGGGAGCGCTTGTTGATCGCTCAGGACCGGCAGGCGAAGTACTACAATGCCAAGCACCGGAACGTGGAGTTCGCGGTAGGCGATTGGGTGTACTTGAAGATCAAGCCGTTCAAGGGTGTCTCACGGATTCGACGCTTGAAAAAGTTGAGTCCGAGATACCTTGGGCCGTTTGAGGTCCTGGAGCGAGTCGGCGAAGCGGCATACCGTTTGATGCTATCAGTGGAGTTGAGTGGATTACATGATGTGTTCCACATTTCTGTGTTGCGAAAGGCGGTGCAAGAGCCTTCGCAGGTGATCGCGGCTGATCGAGTACCGGTTGAGGAAGGGTTGACAACGAAAGTCAAGCCCATATCGATTGAGGATTTCGAAGTCAAGCGGCTTCGGAACAAAGAAATCAGAATGGTGAAGGTCCGTTGGGATAACTGCGGGCGCGAGGAGCTCTCTTGGGAGCGAGAGCAGACAATGCGCGAGGAGTACCCCGAGTTGTTCCCCTCAGGTACTCGTTATGTTTTTGTTTTGTGTAGTCTCTGTTCTTAATTTCGGGACGAAATTCTCTTAAGGGGGAGGGAGTTGTCAGACCCCAACCTCGGAGATGATCGCGGGGCGATCAAACAGCTCTTTTGGAGTTCTGAACAGGGGCACACGGCCAGGCACACGGCCGTGTGCCTACCCGTGTTCAGGGATTTATTGTGTTTTGTGCTGTCTCGAGTCAGAGAGGTACACGGCCTGAGACACACGGCCGTGTCTCAAGCCGTGTGTGGGGCACACGGCCTCGAACACGGCTGTGTTCGAAGCCGTGTTCTGGAAGCCCGACGATCGTCCTGAAGCTCCAGGTAACACGGCCCGTGGCACACGGCCGTGTCAGGACCCGTGTCGATCGGCGAATGAGCTACACGGCCAGGCACACGGCCGTGTGTCAAGCCGTGTTCGGCCCAGTTTTTCGGATTTTGGATCTAATCTCGGCCGTTCGTTCCCTTGGATCTGGATCCAACGGTCGGGGCTGCTCCTGGGGGGTTATTAGCCGGGATTAGGGCTTTGAATCCTCATTTTTCTTTGGTCCACTCTCTCTCTAAGTGTTTAGAGAGAAGGGAGAGCAAGAGGAAGGAGGAGCCAAGATCCGGCCGCCGGAGGAGTTGTGAAGCACCGATTCGCGATCCGAGTCCGGATCCTCGAAGGCAAGGGCGAGGCGAAGCTTTCCATCCGACTACATCTTCATGGCACCGCGGAAAAATGCGAGGGTAACGATCCTCTTCATAGGGCATGTGTAGTCGCCCTTCTTTCTATGCATGGGGAAATACCCCTCTCGCGAGTGAGCGTTGAGGCGCGGAATCCCTTCGGGTAGATATGTAAAGTCCCCGTTGTTAGAGCCCGGAATCGGAGTACGGGCGTAGGCATTGTGTGTGAAGCCTATTCGGGTTTAGCCCGGATCGGTGATGTTTGCATTGCATGGCCGGAGAAGACTCCGCGCCGGTGATTTTAGTTTTCCGAAATTTCTACGCGGTAGATTGCATACAGGGATCCTTGGGGGTTAACCTCGAGGCGCACCCGGAAAGCTTGGGCGGAATCGCATTGCCGCCACGATGTTGCCTTGGAGGGCAAATCGGTACATAACGGGGTTATGTGCGTGTTTTGATCGTTTGTGGGAATGAGGAGAAACTTGGCCCACACCGATGGCTAAATGGCCGTGGTGAAGTGAGCAACGGGCGGGTGGAACTCTACCCATTCCAAGTGGTCTCGGTAGAAGCGACCTAAAGTACATGGGACTTCCCGGGGGGCTGGAAACGGGCCTAGGCTTCGGCTGAAAGGGCTAAATGCTCACGTGTGTTGCCATCCGAGGGATGGTGGTGGAATCGCGGTGTCGGACTGGGTCCGGACCGGGTTCACCGATTAGTGCCCTGAGAGCACGGAGTGTGCGGCCGTGCGTGCCGACACTTGTGGCGAATAGAATACTCTATAGAATTGCTATGATAGTTTTATATGCAGGGAAGGAGCACCGCCGTCCCGAGAAACGGGACGGGGTCGTTATAATTTGGTCAGCTTTGCTGACCGTTGCCCTTTTGTATTGCCACCTCTTGGGTGGGTTGTTTCTACAGGTGCTGTTGCGGAGTCAAGCGGCAAATAGCGGGCTAAAGCCCAAGTTGCAGCGCCAGCCCTCGAAGGCGTAGTTATTAGCTTTTTCATATTCATGTATGGCCGGCCTGCGTGCCGATGTATGAAAGACGCTATTTTGTTAAGCGAACATTTTGTAAGGCCTTAAGGCCGTGAACTCTTTGTGTATGTACTCATTCCTGGGTTGTAGTGGACATTCATGCTCTGTGGCTGGGTTCTTATCTTTTGCAACTTAATTAAATTGCTTCCGCTAGGTGTTGTGTAGGACGCTCTGATTGGTTGTGTGGTTTCAACGCGTAACCATCTGGTCTGTCCGTGGTATATGGCGTCGGGCCCCGGCCGGACCTACTGCTATATGCTATGTGACGGATAGGGGTGTTACACCAATGGCTCAGAAATTCATGGTTGCATGTGCATAAAGTGGTGGGTCTTTGGTATTTGATAGTCGTTCACACCGACATCAATACGATGACTCGGCGAATGTGGTTTAAACTTAGCCAAGGAAAAGACTGACGGTGGGTCACCATAGTATGTGGTGACTCTGGTCTGTCCTTCAGAGGCATACGTATGGGCTAGGCATGGTAGTGTGAATACCCGCCTAGGAGTGAGGTGACCCAACCCACTGTCTCTGTTGTCCACTACGGAGGCTCCTGGGAGTGAAGCTAGTTTCCAAAATAAGGGAATTAAAGGTCTGTGTGCATAGAGTCGTGTGTGTATTGCACTTGCATTAATCATGGAATTACAAATCACTACACACATGCCTTTATATAACCCGACACCCCATCGTATAAACTAGTATGGGATAGCTTATATGATGGGAGCCTTGCAAAAGACCCTTAACTTATAAGTTTATATGGATATTCTAATAAGTTAAGGTTACTTATTACATAGCTTACTTTACGTGTCCTTTTAATAATTATTGTGTAGCATGCACTTACTACACTGTCTTTACCTTGTTGGCTTTACTGATCTATTATTATAGAACTACTAGCTTGCATTTCCTTTTATAGCACTATAAACATTACCATGTACCTGCTAGATAGCTCCGTCGTCACCTGCCATGTTCCTCCTCTCCACCACCATAACTTTCCTATCATTCCTCCCGCACGGTGCCTGGGATCAACACGGGGAGGGGTGGGGGAAATCAGGCTTACTATTTTGAATAACGGTCGGTGGACCAAACATTTTAGGGGCTCTAGATGGGGGACAGGGAGCAGCAACATGAGATGCAGCACTAGCAGAGTATGATACATATGGAGGTGGGCCAGTCTAGTACAGGGGAACCAGTCTCTAGATCCGTAAGTGTTAGCCTTACTTAGCTTCTGCGAGAGGGTTGTAGTGAGGATTTGTTATACCGGGCATAAGCCCATTTGTATTCCTTCTTTATTGATCTGTTTCAGTACTTATATTATCATGTGGACTTGATGTGATTTCTATTTCATATATTATATGTAATTTGTGGACTTGACTTAATTGTCTTCTCTCATTTGTACTTATACTTCTTGATGATCATCAATGACGGCAAAATTGGCGTTTTGTGGTGGCGACCCTCCTGAGTGTCGTTGTCACCGCAAAAGGATGGTTTTGGGCATAAGAACCTGTAGTGTAGCAAAAAAAGGGGTCTTACATATACACTCAACACTCTTAATGCCTAGAGTTGCAAAAGGATGCAGAATGTTGACTAAGTTAAAAAGCATTGAGTGGAGCTTACTTACTCAACGCCTAGCAGAGCAGGAATTTTTTTAAGTCAAGAATAATTGAGTAAAGCCAGTTCACTCAACGCCTGAAGTGATTTTGTGAAATTGGCTAAGTCAATAACTGATGACGTCAACAAAGTCAAAAAAATTCAAAATGAATAAGGAAGAGTTGTAATTCTTTACTAAGTCGCTATTAGTCTCATTCTATAAAACTAAGGATATAATCAGCCGTTAAAGCAATAATACGTGTTAATCATCTCGTTGGATGATGGGCTTATAAATAGAATATGAAATCTTGATTGAAATAAGTTTCTGAGTGATAAATTTGTTTCAAAAAAGTGGAGCGGGACTTCGTCTTCTTCCCCCACCATTGTTGTAGAGCCAAGAGCATCAATTCAATAAATCTGAAGGTTCGTTGAGATAGCTGCTGCAATCAACATCTACAACAGCAGGATAAGAGGATTTCTCTGAGGAAGAAAAATCAGACAAGGTAAGACATAGCTGAAGTTGCTTCAAGATCCAATCTGAGCCAAATTTGAATATCAACCTCTATGTTGGGTACATTGGAAAATGTGTACCTGATTTGAAGAAGCCCAACTTAGCTCAATGATATACATCAAGGTGTATTTGATGTTATTTTAAGTTGACATGTGCAGGTGGAGAATTGATAAAGTATGCAGAAAAATTCTAAGTCCAAGTGTCGACACAAAGGAAGCAGTGTCGACACACAGAAGAAAATAGTCGACACAACACTGGGAAGCAGTGTCGACACATAGCAGTTAGTCTACAACTACACTGGGAAAAAGTGTCGACACAGAAGAAGTAAGTCGACACAACACTGGGAATTTGTGTCGACACAGAAAAAGAGTCGACACAACACTGGGAAATTGTGTCGACACAGAAGAAAAGAGTCGACACAATACTGGGAAATTGTGTCGACACAGAAGAAAAGCGTCGACCTCAAACATTGGGAGAATGTGTCGACACAGAAGAATATAGTCGATCTCAAGATTGTCGACATCATCTGAATGTGTCGACACAGAAGAAAATAGTCGACCTCAAGTTAGTCGACACCAGCAGAATGTGTCGACACATTGTGATTAAGTCGACACATAATAGCAGAGTTAAAAAATGAATGTGTCGACACCTGAAGGCTAAGTCGACACTCACTAAAGTTATGATTCTACAACAATTGTGTCGACACACAGGACTTGTGTCGACACACTGAAGAGTCAAGATCAAGTTATTTGCAGAAGAAGCTGTGTCGACTCAAAGGCAACTTAGTCGACATCACTGAAGACTGTGTCGACACCAAAGTCAATTATGTCGACACAAATAGACAGATTGTCTCGACACTTTCTGACAGACTGTTTCAACAACTTGTGATTCAAGACTAAGGCACAGGACTTGTTTGAAGACTTGACAGCTGTGGGTTATCACCGGTTAACTGAAGTTGTCAGACTTGTCAGAAAACGGTTAGAAACCGGATCAGCCGGTTACCATGAAGAATGTCTATAAATAGACAGATTCAGAAGGAGAAAAGTATAAAAAAAAACATATAGAACTGACCTTTTGAAATACATTGGATCAGAAAGTGGAGAAGGATTACAATTCTACTCATTTCTAGAAAGTGCTAGGCACTTAAGAAGATCTTCTCCGGGAGATCTAAGAAGACTATCTAAGGATAGATCTAAGAAGAGTTCTAATCAAAATTCAGAAGAATCATTCAAAGTTCTGGATAGAGAGAGATCAAGTCAGAATTTGAAGAAGAAGAAAGAATCCACCAGTGGATTCTCAAGAAGCTGTTTGGAATCAACTCAGCTAAGTACATTTTCAAGAAGCTTTGAAGAAGGCTAAGAAACAGTTGATTGCATCAGCTGATCAAGAATTGTCATTGTCCTTTCTCTCTCAACTTTGGCAAGACAATTAAAACAATCTTTTCTATATTTCTGTAGGATCTGTTTATACAGATCTGAGTTGTAAGCCTAAGTTATAAAGGCTGAGTGTAAGAGTGTTGAACTCTGAGTGGTAGGGCTGTTTGCCTGAGTGTAGGAGAAGGATATTCTCTGAGTTGTAGGCCTTGGGGCAAGGCTGAGGTAGGGCAGTTGTGCCTGAGTTGTAGGAACCAGTTGGGTTCTGAGTTGTAAGATCTATTGATCTGAGATAAGTGGAAGTTTGGCCGAATCTAGCATACTGCTAGATAGGTGAAGGGGGAAAGTGGATGTACCCAGACCTTGGGGAACCACTATAAAACATAGTGCAATCTGTGATGTTTTGTTTTCTGTGATTGCTGTGTTTATTATATTAGTTATTAAATTGAATTCTGCCTAGAAGTTTTAGAAAGAGAAGCAGAACCTATTCACCCCCCCCCCTCTAGGTGTTTAGGCTGCCTTGAAAGTTAAACTATCAAGTGGTATCAGAGGGAGGTTCCTCAAAAAGGACTTAACAGTCTGAGGTAGATCTGATAGGCAGACTCAAGAATCAAGAAGATGGGTTCTGGAGAGAATCATAAGGAGCTAGGGTCAATGAAATTACCCATATGCAAGAAGGAAATCTTTGGGATCTGGAAAGAAAGAGTCAGATTGTTTATGGAAGCATCTGACCCAAGGATTTACATCACAGTACAGGAAGGCCCCTTCATACCAATGAAGATATCTGTTCTTGATGCAAATATCCAAACACCAAAGACTTATTCTGAAATGACCAAGGATGAAATCATCTTGGCAACCATGGACAAAAGGGCACAGAACATCATTGTCAGTGCCATAGATGATTCAACATTTCAGAATCTGATTCACTGCAAGATCTCCAAGGAGATGTGGGACACATTGATTGTCTACATGGAGGGATCAGAAGAAGTAAGGCTGGACAGAAAATCTATGCTAAATCAGGAGTATGAAAGTTTTAGACAAGGAAAATCTGATAGCATAACTGAGTGCTATAAGAAATTCTATAGAATTGTGAATGAGCTAATTTCCTATGGAAGAGTCTTCAGTACCTATGAACTGAATGACAAATTCTTAAGATCCTTATCAAAGGATTGGGATACAAAGATCTGTGCCATAAGAGAAGTGGCAAAATTGGCAGAGATATCTCCTCCAACTCTGTTTGGAAAGTTGCTATCCTATGAAATGCAACTTATGGTAAGGAAGGAGGAGGAAAGAAACTCAAGAGGAGAGCATAGAGAAAAGACTGTGGCATTTAATGCTGAAGCCACCAGAAAGAATAGGAGGAAATCACCATCTCCTCCTAAGGAAGTTGAAGAAGGTAGTTCTGAAAATTCAGATAAGGGTTCAGTCAGCTGTGATTCAGATGCAGACTTTGCTGCATTCACTAGGCAATTTCAAAGGTTCTTGAAAAAGAAGCAATGGAAGTCTAGTCCTTCCTCATCACAGCAAGTAGATGACTATTATCAGAAAAGAAGGTCATCAAGGAAAGAGAAAAGCAGGTCAAAGCCCAGCAAAGCCACTACTTCAAAGATTGTCTGCTATTGTTGCAATAGGCCTGGACATGTAGTGGCTGATTGTCCTGACAAAAGGAAGGAATCTTCAGAAAAGAAGAAGACTTATCAGAAAGGCAAGAAGGAGAAATCCTTTGTAGCAAAGAAAGATAAAAGTCTGTCAGACCAGTCAACTTCAGAATCAGGATCTGAAGCTGAAGCATATATTGGATTATATGCTGCATCTGAGGAAGAGGAGTTTATGCAGTTGCTAGACTCCATCAATGAACATCAATGCATGGGTTTGATGACTAGATCAGAAGAGGACCTATGCCAGAATCAGTCTGGTTCTAATGAGGTAAACTGTCCTTCTTGTACATCTGTTTGTAATACAAGTGAAGAATCAGCTACATCTGCATCAAGTGATGAAGATGTATCTGGATCTGAAGGAGATGTCTATCAATTGATAGACAAGTATGGGGACCTGTTGCAGGCCCTTAAGAAAAGCAAGAACCTGGTTAAATCACAGGCTCAGGAAATTGCTGATCTAAGGGTTGCAACAACTGAGTTAGAAAAAGTCCTTGATCAAAAGTTAGCTGAAATTGCCAAGCTGAAGAATATAACTATTATTCAGATGGGCACAATTAATTATACTAATGATCAAGTAAAGAGTCTGGAGGACAGACTTAGAATTGAAAGGGATTTAGTGGCTAGTTACTCTAAGCCAAAATCTGTCTTACCCTTGATAGATGAATTTGTCACTCAGAAGGGTAAGGCTGGATTAGGATTTAAGGGTAACTCCAGGGCTGGCAGATTCAAGAGGAAAGGCAAAGCCCCTATTCAGCCACTAAACCTTTCAGTCCCCATAAGGTTTGGTAAGGAGAAAGTGCCTTCTAACATATATGATCATGAAGACATTCAGGATCATATTAAGACAAATGTTCTGAAGAACAAGGGTGTTAAGGCAAGCAGGCCTACCTATGGTCATAAACCCTATGGTTTTAAGAAATCAGTAGGTGAAGTTGCAACAGCACCAGCAATGAACAGAAATGCTTCTGACAAGGATGTATCTAGATCTAGATACAATAAGTTTGAATGTTGGTGCTGTGGCAAGAGGGGTCATTTTGCATTGGACTGCTGGTATAACACAAGTGTTATAAAGAATAAGAGTCTACCTGTTAGAAGAGGTTATGATAACTTTATTAAGGCTAACCTGAACCAAGGACCCAAGACTTACTTGGGTTCTAAGGGTAAGTAATTCTGTATTGCAGGTGAATCCAAGTTACCATGCCCCTATATGGTACTTGGATAGTGGTTGTTCCAGGCACATGACTGGAACAAAGGGGCTGCTGAAGGAGTATTCATCTGTCAAAGATGGACATAAAGTGATCTTTGGTGGATCTGAAAAAGGAGTCATCAAAGGATTTGGTAACATCTCTTCAAACCTAATTACTATCACCCAAGTGGCCTATGTAAAAGGTTTGAAACATAATCTAATAAGCATAAGCCAGCTGAGTGATCTAGGATATGACATTTCATTTGGTAAGGATGGATGTCATATCAAAAGGTCAAGTGATCAAGAGATCATATTGACTGGGTATAGGAAGAGAAATGTGTATTGCCTTAATTTTGAATGTGAGAATAAGGCATTCCCCATTTGTCTTGTAGCTGATGACAATGCTTCTCATTGTGTTAAGTGGCACAAGAGATTGGCTCATCTAAACTACAAGACAATTGGCCAACTCTTTAGTAAAGAACTAGTGAGGAATGGGCCTCAAGTTAAGTGTATAAAGGAAGGGGTATGCTCAGCTTGTCAAAAGGGCAAGCAGACAAAAACCTCATTTCAAAGCCTTGAAAACAAGGATTCTGTGAGGTGCTTATACCTCTTGCATATGGATCTTTTTGGTCCTATGCCAGTTCACAGTCTAGGTAGGAAGGTCTACACTCTAGTGGTTGTAGATGACTATTCTAGATTTACATGGGTGTTCTTTCTGAGACAAAAATCTGAAACCCCAAGTGTATTATTTAATTTTGTAAAGCAAATTCAGAATGAACTGAATAGTACAGTGGTCAAAATTAGAAGTGACCATGGTACTGAGTTTCAATCTGAAAGCATAACAAACTTGTGTATAGACTTTGGGATTTTCCAAGAGTTCTCCTCACCTAGAACACCTCAGCAAAATGGTATTGCTGAAAGAAAGAATAGAACATTAATTGAAGCTGGTAGAACTCTATTGAGTGACACCTCTCTCCCAGAATATTTTTGGGCTGAGGCAGTTAACACTGCTTGTCATGTCATCAATAGGGCTTCTATCACCAAAGGCCACAGAAAGACTCCCTATGAGATTGTGAAAGGCAGAAAACCAAACCTATCCTATTTTAGGATCTTTGGTTGCAAATGCTATATACTTAACAATGGCAAGTCATATTTGACTAAGTTTGCTGCCAAATCCCAGGATGGGATATTTGTTGGGTACAGCACAAATAGTAAGGCCTATAGAGTCTTCAACTTAACTACTCAAGTTGTTGAAGAATCTGTGCATGTTGTATTTGATGAAACAAGATTAATCAATTGTGAGTTGTCTTGTAGATCAAATGACTCAACAGGTATAAGCAAGAAGATGGACAAGCTCTCCATTGCTGAAGCTTCAAAGGAAGAGGGAGCATTGGAAAATGAAGGCTGCTGTCCAGGGGGAGTACAAGAGATAATGGAAGCTGATGAAAACCAAGAGGAACAGCAGAATGAAGAAGCTGGAGATGCACAACCTGAAGGGAATCTACCTCCAGCTATAAGATATCTAAGAGATCATCCTACTGATCAGATAATTGGTGATCCAAGACAAGGAGTGCAAACTAGAAGCAGAAATCAAAGCACAGTTTTGCATTCTAGTTTCTTGTCCCAAATGGAACCTAAGAAGTTTGAAGAAGCTATCCAAGACCAGCACTGGATTGATGCTATGCAAGAGGAGCTGAATCAATTTAGAAGGTGCAAAGTCTGGGAGCTTGTTCCTAAACCAAGAGGCCACAACATAATTGGAACTAAGTGGATCTATAGGAACAAGCTAGATGAAAGTGGAATAATAGTAAAGAATAAAGCAAGATTGGTTGCAAAAGGATACAGGCAGGAAGAAGGGATTGACTTTGATCAAACCTTTGCTCCAGTAGCAAGGCTGGAGGCAATCAGAATGTTCCTTGCCTATGCAGCCTACCAAGACTTCAAAGTATACCAGATGGATGTGAAGTCAGCATTTCTGAATGGTGATCTTAAAGAAGAAGTATATGTAGAGCAGCCATCAGGTTTTGTAGATCCTCTTAAACCTGATTCTGTGTATAAGCTTAGGAAAGCTTTGTATGGGTTAAAACAAGCTCCAAGGGCTTGGTATGAAACCCTGTCTACCTTCCTCATTGAGAATAAATTCTCAAGAGGAAAGATAGACAAAACTCTATTCCTTAGGGAATCCAAAGGAAAGATCATCTTAGTCCAGATCTATGTTGATGACATAATCTTTGGATCTACTGAAAACAACCTTTGTAAAAAGTTTGCCAAACTTATGCAAGGGAAGTTTGAGATGAGCAGTATGGGAGAACTTAAGTTCTTCTTGGGACTCCAAGTAAGACAGACTGATGATGGATTGTCCATATCCCAGTCTAAGTTCACCAAGGAATTAATTAAGAAATATGGTATGGAGTCATCCTCCTCCATGAGAACTCCTATGGGGACAAGTATGCCAATATGCAAAGATGAGGCAGGTAAACCTGTTGATGAATCATTGTATAGAGGAATAGTTGGGTCTCTACTATATCTCACTGCTAGTAGACCTGACATTATGTATGCAACATGTGTCTGTGCTAGGTACCAAGCCTGCCCTAAAGAATCTCATTATACTGCAGTCAAAAGGATTCTGAGATATCTAAAGGGCACTCCTACTCTAGGTCTTTGGTACCCTAGGAATAGAGATTTTCAACTAACAGGCTATTCAGATGCAGATTTTGCAGGATGTAGAGAGGATAGAAAGAGTACTACAGGTACTTGTCAATTCCTGGGAGGAAGACTAATATCTTGGAGTAGTAAAAAACAGACTAGTGTGGCAATTTCCACAGCTGAGTCAGAGTATATTGCTGCTGGAAGCTGCTGTGCACAGCTATTATGGATGCAGCATCAGCTTAAAGATTATGGTATTCAGGTAAGTAGAACACCCCTTTTATGTGATTCTAAGAGTGCTATTTCTATTGCTAATAATCCAGTTTCTCATAGTAGAACTAAGCATATAGAAATCAAATATCATTTTCTTAGAGAACATGTAGAAAAAGGTGACATCTCATTGGAATTTGTAAAAACAGATTATCAAATAGCAGATGTATTTACTAAGCCTTTAGATGAAACCAAATTCAATAAATTCAAAATTGAATTAGGTATGTTAACCATTGATTAATGTATTAAACAAAATCATTAACAATGCTATTGAAATGGTTTATAAGTAAGTAAAAGTAGTAACAACATAATCAAGTGTTAAAAAGGACACATTGAAGTTACAGAAATTGGCTAAGTAAGAATGTGTCGACACATTCAGTAATAATGTGTCGACTCAGAGAAATTATGTCGACAAGTCAGAAATATTGTGTCGACACAGAGAATATGTGTCGACACTTAAGAGTTTTATTGTCGACTTAACCAGAAATGTAATGTCGACTCAACCAGAATTATGGTGTCGACACTTACAGAATATGTGTCGACACTTGTCCTTAGTGTCGACACAGAATTTCTGTCTTTCTACTATGTATCCAAGGTGTCGACATAACCACAAATTGGTGTCGACACATAGTAGGCTGAAGAAATGTCGAGTTAATAGAAGCCTGTGTCGACACATTCCGTCTGTGTCGACACATTTAGACTGTTTTTGGCGCCTTTTGAACTTCTTTCAACAGAAGCTATAAATAGGTCAAAAGCTCTTTGTGTCGACACGCTTTCAAGGTTTTCGAGACTCAAACCCTGTGTCGACAGTCTTTCTTTCTCTCTTCTCTCAAGCTTTCTCGACACAACGATGGCGCCAAGGATTGAAGATAACATCAATGAAGGATATGAGTTAGTGCGCCAGGCCTTTGCAGAGGCGCCGCCTGATGTTCAAGGAGTTATCACCCTTCTCTCTGCATCAGGGTTAGAATTTCTCATTTCAGAACCAACTAAGATCTGGAAGAAGGAGGTGCACAAGTTCTTTATCTCTGCATCAGTCCATTCTACTGGCCTCAAGATTAAGTCCACTGTTCAAGGGACGAAGGTAAAGATTAATCAAAGAAGTTTAAGAAAGATCTTCCAACTGCAAGTGGTTGAGAATGAAGAGGAAGTTCCTATATCTAAGACAAGGGAAGCCCTTCAATGGTGTGGCCTGGACTCAGGATTGAAGATTGGAGCTGCATTCAACAGAAAGGGAATGAATCAGCAAGGGAAGTTCTTGTCTGAAGTAGTTGGAAAGGTAATCCTCTGCAAGACAGGTGGACATGATAGGATTTCTGCCTATATGTTCAGCCTGATGACCAGGATAGTTTTTACTATTCCTACTGATTGGTCAGGAGTGCTCTTTGACAAGATCAAAGAGGGAATCAAGAAGCCTAACATGGCTAGGATCATGAGCCTGTACTTCACTGGGGTGATTCCTGATGTGATGGAGCAGCTGCAAGGGAGTAAGATTAACCATATGAGAAGAATGGATATGAGACTATTCTCCAGGTGGGATAGGGTGCTGTCCAAGGATGTGCCTGAAGAGAGCAGGCCAGACACCCCTGTGCAATCCCCTACACCAAATCAAGAATCTGAACAAGTACAAGAAGGGACACAGCTTGACTCAACTGTGGTCCAGGAAGTATCAACACCTGCACAGATGCAGGGGGAGCCAGTTTCCACTTCTGCTCCAAAGGTATCTACTCCTGCTTCGGTATAGGGGGAGCTAATGTATTTTACTATAAAAGACATTGCTAATATTCTTATTACTGCACAGGTTCAGGGGGAGCTAGTGTCCACACCTACTCCTGCCACTACAAATATTGAGGTGCAAGTCCAAGAGGAAGCACAGTTAAACATATCTCAAGATTTAACTGCTGCAGAAGTGACCACTCAACTGGAATTTACTATGGAGGAGTTATTCCCAGATGTTGATACTGCTGCTGATAAAGAAGGAGGTGGACCAGATATTGAGAAGTTCATAGGAATGGACATTGATCAGGAAGCTGCTGTGGAAACACAGGTTGAGGATGAGCCAGTGGATGTTGAAGCTGAGCAACAACTCCCTGGAACAGATACAATTCATCATCCACAAGAAAGAATTCATGTAGATACTTCCTCTGAAACAGAAACTGAAGAAGCCAGAGTGGCAAAGAAAAGAAAACTTGTTGTCTTTAAGAGAAGAAGCAAGAACTATAAGCAGGCATTGCAGACAACAACTCCACAAGTTTCTCCAGCCTTTGATTACAATAAATTTATGGTAGATCTTCAAGTAAAATTGGATGACCAAAGGATGGCTCTGGAGAAGTATGTTGATGAAAATAGCAAGTCAGTTCAGTTTGACTTAGCTCAGGATATCAAGTCCATCCAATTTCAAGTAAACTTGCATAAAACTGAAATGACAGATTGCTTCCACAAGGGTGGCAATGCTGTAGTTTATCTGGCTAAACAACAGGAGGCTATCTCTACAAAGGTGGATGATATTGCTTTGAAGCAAAGTTATGTTCTGGAAAATCAAATAAGAATGAATGACAATTTAACTGAATCTCATAATGAGATCATTAAAGAGGTGAAGAAGATTGTTCTAGGGATGCCTGCAGATAGAGCCAAAGAAATGGAAGAATTTGATAAGAATTTTCAGGCTGCTATTGCATCTGTTAAGACTGCCATCACAACCTCTCAAATGGAAATATCTGAAAAGCTTCAAAAGTTAAGACCATTTTTCAAGGAAGGAGTGAATTATTTGGATGGCCAAATTCGATTTCAAAAAGAAGATCTTAGAGATCATGTCTCAAGAGAAGCCATAAAAGGGGAGAGGATGCTAATTCATGCAGGCTCTGAGCACACAAAGTGGGTGACCAATAGCATACGAGCCACTTTGGGATATCCCCCATTGTGTGATGATGCTATGGTAGCTGAGTCAGGAATACAATCTAATCTACTTGAAGGCAATCAACCTGAGGTTGCCCAAGTCATATACCCCCCTCCAGATTTTGACTTGATTGATCAGAAAGTTCAAGGAATGTATAGTACTCCAAAGGAGGTTACTAATATTGTCTTTGGAAAAGTTGATAAGCCTGAGGCTACTCTGAAAGAACAGCAGGATGCTCTATTGGCAAAGAAGAAATTCAGAGAGCAGGCTGTACTGAAGCCAGATTATGAGCAGTGGAGTCCTACTTCAAGGAACATCATACTCACTGCATGGAAAGCTGTACAAGATAAAGTTCATGAGAGAGGAAAGTGGTACAATGAAATTGAATGGCAGAAGTATGAGGCAAGGCAAGAGGCAATTGTACAATTCAGAAGGAAAGCCAAGCTGGGAAGACTGCCATCAGATGCTAAGGAGCCAAGCAAATACTTCCCAAAGCCTTTTCATTATTTTGAAAGGCAAAGGATCAAGGAAGAAGCTCAGAAGAAGGCTGATCTTAAAGGAAAGAAGTTAGCTGAAGAATCAGAAGCTCCTGTGACAGCTACAATTCAGTCTGGCAAAGGGATTATGATTAGAGAGCCTGATCAATCCTGATTTTGTTTTAAATATTTTGTAATGTTGTGATGTACTCATCAAATGTAAAACTTTGTAATCAAACATTACCCTGTTATAAACAAAATGTTGTTTGGCATATTATAATGTGCATTCTATGATGAATTATTCTATGTTATGTTTTGTTTATATTTAAAGTATTCCTGCTATGTCATTAATCATCATTTAGTACTGTTTATAAATGGTGTATATCATTGGCTATAGGGGTTATGACTTCTCCAAATAGGGGGAGATTGTTGGGTACATTGGAAAATGTGTACCTGATTTGAAGAAGCCCAACTTAGCTCAATGATATACATCAAGGTGTATTTGATGTTATTTTAAGTTGACATGTGCAGGTGGAGAATTGATAAAGTATGCAGAAAAATTCTAAGTCCAAGTGTCGACACAAAGGAAGCAGTGTCGACACACAGAAGAAAATAGTCGACACAACACTGGGAAGCAGTGTCGACACATAGCAGTTAGTCTACAACTACACTGGGAAAAAGTGTCGACACAGAAGAAGTAAGTCGACACAACACTGGGAATTTGTGTCGACACAGAAAAAGAGTCGACACAACACTGGGAAATTGTGTCGACACAGAAGAAAAGAGTCGACACAATACTGGGAAATTGTGTCGACACAGAAGAAAAGCGTCGACCTCAAACATTGGGAGAATGTGTCGACACAGAAGAATATAGTCGATCTCAAGATTGTCGACATCATCTGAATGTGTCGACACAGAAGAAAATAGTCGACCTCAAGTTAGTCGACACCAGCAGAATGTGTCGACACATTGTGATTAAGTCGACACATAATAGCAGAGTTAAAAAATGAATGTGTCGACACCTGAAGGCTAAGTCGACACTTCACTAAAGTTATGATTCTATAACAATTGTGTCGACACACAGGACTTGTGTCGACACACTGAAGAGTCAAGATCAAGTTATTTGCAGAAGAAGCTGTGTCGACTCAAAGGCAACTTAGTCGACATCACTGAAGACTGTGTCGACACCAAAGTCAATTATGTCGACACAAATAGACAGATTGTCTCGACACTTTCTGACAGACTGTTTCAACAACTTGTGATTCAAGACTAAGGCACAGGACTTGTTTGAAGACTTGACAGCTGTGGGTTATCACCGGTTAACTGAAGTTGTCAGACTTGTCAGAAAACGGTTAGAAACCGGATCAGCCGGTTACCATGAAGAATGTCTATAAATAGACAGATTCAGAAGGAGAAAAGTATAAAAAAAAAACATATAGAACTGACCTTTTGAAATACATTGGATCAGAAAGTGGAGAAGGATTACAATTCTACTCATTTCAAGAAAGTGCTAGGCACTTAAGAAGATCTTCTCCGGGAGATCTAAGAAGACTATCTAAGGATAGATCTAAGAAGAGTTCTAATCAAAATTCAGAAGAATCATTCAAAGTTCTGGATAGAGAGAGATCAAGTCAGAATTTGAAGAAGAAGAAAGAATCCACCAGTGGATTCTCAAGAAGCTGTTTGGAATCAACTCAGCTAAGTACATTTTCAAGAAGCTTTGAAGAAGGCTAAGAAACAGTTGATTGCATCAGCTGATCAAGAATTGTCATTGTCCTTTCTCTCTCAACTTTGGCAAGACAATTAAAACAATCTTTTCTATATTTCTGTAGGATCTGTTTATACAGATCTGAGTTGTAAGCCTAAGTTATAAAGGCTGAGTGTAAGAGTGTTGAACTCTGAGTGGTAGGGCTGTTTGCCTGAGTGTAGGAGAAGGATATTCTCTAAGTTGTAGGCCTTGGGGCAAGGCTGAGGTAGGGCAGTTGTGCCTGAGTTGTAGGAACCTAGTTGGGTTCTGAGTTGTAAGATCTATTGATCTGAGATAAGTGGAAGTTTGGCCGAATCTAGCATACTGCTAGATAGGTGAAGGGGGAAAGTGGATGTACCCAGACCTTGGGTAACCACTATAAAACATAGTGCAATCTGTGATGTTTTGTTTTCTGTGATTGCTGTGTTTATTATATTAGTTATTAAATTGAATTCTGCCTAGAAGTTTTAGAAAGAGAAGCAGAACCTATTCACCCCCCCCCCCCTCTAGGTGTTTAGGCTGCCTTGAAAGTTAAACTATCACTCTAGATCATTGAAGAAGTTTACTGCTCTAGGTTTTCCATGGACATAAGGAGAGGTAGAGCAATCTAATATTTGCAAATTCAGGTTAGCTGATTGAAGACCATCATTCCTGATCTTCCCCCTTTCATCAACAAGATCCTCAGATTACTTCTAGCACAAACAGTAGATTATTGAAGAACATAAACCTTGTTGATGTGAAGAAGATAGGGCTGAGATTCACTCAGCTCAGGAAGCAATTGACTCACAAATTATTTTCTGTTTAGTCAAATCAATATTTCTATTCAAATTCTATAGGATTTTTTCAAGATCTGTGTTGTAAGCCTAGTTTATAAAGGCTGAGAGATAGATCTGGTGAGATTTGTATTGTAAGCCTAAGTTATAAAAGTTGATTGTAAGATCTGGTATAGATCTGAGTGGTAGGATCCAGTCTTGGATCTGTGTGTGGTAGGGCTGTTTTTCTCAGCCTGTGTTGTTGGGCATTTGTGCATGTGGTAGGTGATCAGGTGATTACTGAGTGGGTGGGATATGAGCCTGTGTTGTAAGTCACAGTGGAGACTGAGTGATCCTATGGGATCGTGTTGTAATCTCTGAGGAGCCAAGTTGTTGGAGAAGTGACTTGTCTAACATTCTATTAGAAAGGTGGGAGGGATAGTGGATGTACCCATACACTGGGGAACCAATATAAATCTACTGTGTTGTCTGGGTGATATTCGTAAAAGCATTAGCAATCATATCATAACACACATCATAATCTTCTAAAGGTTAAAAGTAACTAAAAAACTAGAGAAACCTATTCACCCACCTCTTGGTGATTAGCTACCCTTGTATTCAAAGACTTTCAACTTGGGCTCATGCGATGACTTGGGTCAAACCTTAGTCTTCTTGAAACCCTTGGCCTTGCCCTTGTCTTTATGCACCATCAGTATTAGGCTATTAGGCTTGGCCTTCTTTATGTTGGTCTCGATAGTTCTTAACATGCCTAGGAGCTCGGGCAGTGTCTTGTCAATTTCATTCATATTGTAATTTAAGACAAACTACTTGTAATTGTTCGACAATGATTGCATGATCAGGTCTGTAGCCCAAATGAAAAACTAATCATTCATTGTTCTCTATATACCCAATCATCCTAAGTATGTGAGTCCCTACTAGGTCTCGAGCTCCCATATTACATTGAAACAATGCCTTGGTGATGTCAAACATCTCTTGGCGAGGTTGCCCCAAAAATATTTTCTGAAGGTGCTCGTCAATCATCTTACAACTCATGTTCTCTTATTGCTTTTGAATCTCAGAGTTCATGGTGGAGAGCATGTGGCATTCGACATCCAATGAGTCGTTTGATACTTCTTATAAGTATCTTTATCTGCTCGGGGCATATTCACGATTTGATCTTCAGGGGAATGCTCTTCCAAGACACAGATCTTACGCTCTTGCTTGAGAATAGTTCTCAGATTTCAGAACCAGTCTAGATAATTTGTGTAACACCCCTATCCGTCACATAACATATAGCAGTAGGTCTGGCCGGGGCCCGACACTATATACCACGGACAGACTGGCGGGTTACTCATTGAAACCATTCAACCAATAACATACGTCCTACTTAGAGTACATTCTAGCGGAAGCAATTTATTAAGATGCAAGAAATAAGAACCCAGCAACAAGCATGAATGTCCACTAGCATAGCCCAACATGAATGAAATACAAAGTACTAAAAGTACTGGCCTTATGGCCTTACAATAGTTCACAAAAATTAAAACAGTGTCTTACAAACTTCGGCTCGCAGGCCGGCCACACATGGACTAAAGAAGTAAACAAACAAGACCTTCGAGTGCCGGCTCAGCAACTTTGGCTTTGGCCCGCTATTTGCCACTCGGCTCCGCAGCACCTGCAAGCACAATTCATTGCAACTGTGGCAAACAAGAATAACGGTAAGCTAAAGCTGACCAAATTATAACGATTCCACCCCAAAACTCGGGGCGGCAAATCTCCTTCACTGTACTTGTTAGCGTAACAAGTAATAGTGAATAAACACAACATCACAGGTGCAGGCTCACACAGCCGCACACCCCGTGCTCTCAGGGAACTGACTTGGTGAACCCGGTCAACACCGCGGTCTCACTACCATCCCTTGGACGGCAAATCTCTTGAGCATTTTGGTCTTTCTGGCCACTCCTAAGACCCTCCATCTATGCCAACAGTAAGTACCACGTACCTTAGGTCTCTTTAACCGAACGACACAGAGCGGGTACGGTTCCTCCTAACCCGTTGCTAACACCGCAACGTCAATTTAAGTCATATGCGCGGGTTAAGCTTCCCCGATTCACAAAACGATCAAACATGCACATAACCCATTTATGTTCATGGCTGGCTCCCAGGCCACCAAGTTGGCAGAAATGCGTTTCCGCCCAGTTTTCTGGGTGCACCTTGGGGTTAATCCCCAAGACTCCCTGTTGTAATCTATCGTGTAGACAACCCGAAAACAACCAAAGGAATAGAGTCTTCTCCGGATAATCATGCATAGTAAAACATCACCGATCCATACCAACTTGTTCGGATAGGCTTCACACACCATGCCTATGTCCGTTTCTTGATATTAGACTCTACATGCAAACAAGGGGAACTTTACATATCTACCCCAAGGAACACCATAAACTCGTCGCGCACTCGCGGGAGCGGGTTTTCTCTATGAAAAAGAAGAAGAGCTTCACTTGCTCAAGTAGACAATCGTTACCCTAGCATTCCTCTTCGGCGTCTTGGAAATCTACACGGATGAAAAGCACCGCGATTATCTCGCCTCCGTAGATCTGCACTCGGTTTGTGATTTGCCTCTCCGAATCTCCTCCGGCGATCGGATCTTCCCTCCTTCTTCCTCCTTGCTCTCCCTTCTCTCTAGAACTTAGAAAGAGAGTGGCCAAAGAAAAGTGAGGGTTTAATCCCCCAATCACATCCTTAACCCTAGGATGGAGAGGCCTGAACCGTTAGATCCCAAACTAAAGAAACGACCGGCCATGATTCGCCCTGAAAATAAACTTCCTGGGCCGAACACGGCTTGCGACACGCCCGTGTCCAAGGCCGTGTAACTCATTCGCCGTCAAAACCATCGCATCCCGAAAAGAACACGGGCACTCTATACGCCCGTGTCAGGCTTGACATGCCCATGTCATCCAGTACACGCCCGTAGAGCTGGGGTGTTCCTCCATCGACACAGGTCCAAAACATCCCGAGCACGACACGGCCATGTGACACACCCGTGTCACATGCCATGTGCTAGACACGCCCTGGGACACGCCTGTATCCTAGGCCGTATAACTCCCTCAGCACAAACCCACAAACTGCCCGAGGAGGACACGACCACTGACATTCCTGTGTGTCAGGCCGTGTGCCCTCACTCAACGCTCGTTGAGTGAAAATCGTTGAGTGCTCGGCGAGACGTCGAACACGCGCCTGACACGGCCCTGGGACACGCCCGTGTCCCAGGCCGTGTGACCTTTTCCAAGGCCCAAACATGCCTAAGAACGCTGCCCGTTATTCTTTTGAGTTTCGGGGCGTTACACCTCTCTCCCCCTCTTAAAATAATTTTGTCCTCTAAATTACCAATGGAAAAGATACAGAAAACCAAAAGCGGTACATGAGTGGAATAACTCTGGGTACTCCTGAAGCATGGTCTGCTCCTGTTCCCATGAGAGCTCCTCCCGACCGCAATTGTCCCAACGGACTTTGACCATCCTGATCTCCTTGTTACGAAGTCGCTTGACTTCAGAGTCCTCAATACGAACGGGTTTGACCCATGTCGTTAACCCTACGTCCACTGGTACTTGATCAACTGCGATCACCTGCGAAGGCTCTTTCACCGCCTTCCGCAACACTGATATGTAGAATACGTTGTGTAGACCACTCAACTCCACTGATAGCCTTAGACGATAAGCCTCTTCAGCGATCTGCTCAAGAATCTCATATGGTCCAAGGTATCTCTGACTCAGCTTCTTCAAGCGTCGTACCCGTGAAACACCCTTGAACGGCTTTATCTTCAAATAAACCCAATCGCCAACCGCAAACTCAACATTTTGATGCCTGGCATTGTAGTATTTAGCTTGTCTATCCTGAGCGATCAGTAAATGCTCTTGAATGGTTCGTACTAATAAGGTGGCGCTTTCCACCTCTTGCTTTTTGTACAACCTTGCCTCACCCATTTATAACCACAATAATGACGAGCGACATTTTCTACATATAGGGCCTCGAAGGGCGCCATTTGTATGCTCTTTTGGTAGCTGTTATTGTACGCAAACTCTACCAAATACAGATGGTCTTCCCACTAATTTTCGAAGTCCATGACGAACATGTGAAGCATGTCCTCCATCGTCCTATTTACCCTCTCGGTCTGCCCATCCGTCAGTGGATGAAAGGCTATGCTGAACTTCAACTTAGTTCCCAGCATTTGCTGCACCAACCTCCAGTCATTGGACGTAAAATGCCCATCTCTATCGCTCACGATGCTGCGGGGCACACGGTACAGTCTAACAATGTTATCCACGTAAAGCTTTGCCAGCTTCTCCATCGAATCGTCCTTCCTATGTGGAATGAAGTGCGATACTTTTGTCAGCCGATCTATGATCACCCAGATGGCATTGTTTCCCTTCTGCGACCTTGGCAAACCATGCACAAATTCCATCGAAATGTCATCGAACTTCCACTCTGGAATAGGCAAAGACTTTAAGAAACCACCTGGCTTTTAGCAGTCTTCCTTCACTAAGGCGCAAGTCTTACACTTTGCCACATATAGTGCCACATCCTTCTTGAGTCCTGAGCACTAGAACAACTTCTTCAGATCTCGGTACATCTTTGTGCTCCCTGGGTGAATTTAGTGCTTGGTATGATGAGCCTCGTACATCAACTCCACCTGTAAATTACCCACGTTTGGGACTCACAAACGACTGTCCTTCCTTAGCAGTCCATCTTTAACTATAAATTGGGAATTTGACCCATCCAAAGCTGCATCCATGATTTCCTTCATGCTGCTATCCAAATCCATAGCCTACTGAATCCGATCAGCCAGATCATATTGAACTTCCGTCCAGTTTAATAACGCTTCGGCGCTAGTCTGCTTGTCAACACAAGAGATATCTAACGCCTCCAACTCCTGAATCAACCACTCATCATGAACCGACAACCAGTTGGCTTGGGCGGGGCCTTGCGACTCAACGCATCCGCAACTGCATTGCCTTTCCGGGGCACATAATGAATTTTGAATGTATAGTCCCCCAGGAACTCCATCCATCTCCACTGCCTCATGTTCAGATCCTTCTGATCCAAAAAGTATTTCAGGCTCTTGTGGTCGGTATAAATATCGACCTTTACGCCATACAAATAATGCCTCCACAGCTTTAGCGCACAAATCACGGCAACCAACTAAAAGTCGTGGACCGGATAATTCCTCTCGTGCACTTTCAGCTGACGCGAGCCATAAGCAATAACACTTCCATGCTACAGTAGCACACAACCCAATCCACTGCCCGAAGCATCACTGTAGATCTCAAAGCCTTCGGTCCCACTCAGCGAACTTAGCACTGGCGGCATGGTCAACTGACTCTTCAACACTTCAAAAGCTTGTACGCACTCGCGCGTCCAAACAAACTTCTGATCTTTCCTGGTCAATGTCATGAGAGGTAACGCAATCCGCGAGAAGTTCTCTATGAAGCGCCTGTAATAGCCTGCAAGCCCACAAAAACTCTGGACTTCTGCTACCGAAGACAACATAGGACACTCCCGTATAAAAACTATCTTTGCCGGATCCACCGCAATCCCTTCTCCACTGACTATGTGACCAAGGAACGCTACTGAGGATAACCAAAACTCGCATTTTGAGAACTTTGCGTATAGTTCATTTCTCCTCTGTGTCTCCAACACCAAATGCAGATGCTTGAAGTGATCTTCTTTGCACTGCGAGTACACCAATATATCGTCGATAAAGACGATCAAAAAATGGTCTAAGTACTGCCTGAACGTTCTGTTCATCAGATCCAATTTTGAGTACACCGATGACCCGACTAACTGATCAAAAAGATCATCAATCCTTGGGATCGGGTACTTGTTCTTTTCCGTTAACTTATTCAGCCCTTTGTAATCGATACAAAGTCTTAAACTTCCGTGCTTCTTCTGAACCAAGAGGACCAGTGCGCTCCAAGACGATGAAATTGGATGCACAAAACCCTGATCCAAAATCTCTTCAAGTTGAAACTTCAGTCCTGCCACTTCCTTAGGTGTTAACTAATATAGAGAGCGTGAAACAGGTTTGGAACCTGGCACTAGCTCAATTGTGAAGTCAATCTCTTGCTGCGATGGGTTCTAGGGAGATCGTCAGGGAACATATCAGGATACTCGGATACTATCGAGATACTATCCAAAGTTGGCTGAGGCTTCATGGCCTCCACAAGTGTGAAGAACAGCTCTTCACCAGCACGAACTGCCTTGACCAACTGAAGAGCAGACATCAACGGCTTGCTCGACCCCTAATAAAGCCTAAAAAAGTCATCTCACAACAAGCTCTCCACTTGACCTCCTTGCGATTGCAATCGATGTATGCTTGCTACTCCGGGAGCCAGTCCATACCAAATATTACGTCAAACTCCACCAGTAGCAGTAACGATACTTGCAAGTCATACTCCTGACTCTCAATCCATAACTTTACACCGCAGACTCTATCTGCACGCATTGAACACCATCGGTACCAACACCTCCAATTTGTCCTTTGCCATCGGAGTAGGTACTCCGATGCGCGATATAAATCCTTCAGACAAAAGGAGTGCAAAACTCCCGTAACGAAAAATGCTCTTGCCAGATTTTTGAAAATCAAAACAAAGTATAGTACCTCGGTCTTAAGCTAACTCTAATAAGGTAACAGGTACAAAAGCAAAATTACTATCAATTAAACCATACCTGTCATCCCGATAGTCAGCCACCCGAACTCCTGCTGGCCAAGGATGTACGCTGTCAGTTGGGCCGGAGTATAATGCGATGCGGTGGCCTCCACCGCCTTACCCTTCTCCACATATGCTGCTCCCATCTTCTTCTCGGACATTGGGCGTCCGTTCAAACAGTCACGGGAAAAATGCCCCGACTTTCCACAATTAAAGAATGCACCCGGTGAACGACCTGTAGTCGCCCCCAAAGCACCAGAATAAGGGGCTGGACCCGAAGTCCTAGCCTTCTTATTCCACCTTCGGAGACGGGACTTTGAAGTCGACACCTTGAACTCTGACTTCTTTGCACCAGAGTCTTCAACTACTCCTAACATAGCTTTCTTTGTCGTCTGAGCACCCTCCCGACAATCTCCGGCAAAGTGCCCTTTCTTGCCACAAGTATGACAAGTATAAGTAGCTTTGCGAGTAAATACTTTAGCCTTCTTTCTCAGCGTGCTGCGGTTGGCAGCCATTATAGGATCTGTAGGGTTTAGTACCCTACTCACTGGTATCTAGTGAGTTTTCCCCAACTCTACCTCCAAAGATCTGGCCAACTCCACCAAGGCTCGGAATACCAATAACTTTGGTCATTGTAGTAGGATTCGCAACTCGCTACGCAAACCATTATAAAATCTATCGACTATAGACTGCTCGCTTTCCAACTCAAAGCCTGGGTAGCGCCTTATCATAAGGAATGCCTGCAAATATTCGCCGACTGAGTGCGCTCCCTGCACTATAAGCATGTTCACCTGCAGCCCTAATGGGCCTCTAAATGCCATTTGCTCCATAACACCACCCGGTGTCAAGGCCACCTCAGGGACAGGGTTGCACATTCCTTCCATATTATGCATTGGTCACCGCAAACACTGCCTCAACTACCCTTCTTATGGTTTCAATAGAAGGAGGGGTCTTAGGCACGTCGTTGGGTGTAGTACTTTTCTCAGAAAGTGTGCGTTCAGACTTCCACGCGCCACTCCCGGACACCTATAGTCGTACAAAACACCATTAAGAGACCGAACAAAATTGCAATGAGCAATTATATGAACACGTAGGTTCCTCAAACATGTGTATTTTCATTCCTAAGTGGACATTAATGGGTTCTTTTCATGTTATAACGATGACGCACACACATGTGCTAACCACCCCATAAAGTGAATTTGTCCACGAATTCATTTAAGTAAGACCAAAATTGTAACACCCTTATCCGTCACATAGCATATAACAGTCGGTCTGGCCGGGGCCCGACGCTATATACCACGGACAGACCAGCGGGTAACTCATTGAAACCATTCAACCAATAACACACGTCCTACTCAGAGTACATTCTAGCGGATGTTATTTATTAAGTTGCAAGAAATAAGAACCCAACCGCAAGCATGAATGCCCACTAGCATAACCCAACAGGAATGAAATACAAAGTACTGGCCTTATAGTCTTACAATAGTTCACTAAATTTAAAACACTGACTTACAAACTTCGGCTCGCAGGCTGGCCACACATGGATTAAACAAGTAAACAAACAAGTCCTTCGAGGGCCAGCTCAGCAACTTGGGCATTGGCTCGCTATTTGCCACTCGGCTCCGCAGAACCTGCAAGCATAATACACCGCAATGGTGAAAAACAAGAATAACGGTCAGCTAAAGCTGACCAAATTATAACGATTCCGCCCCCAAACTCGGGGTGACAAAGCTCCTTACCTGCACTTGTTAGTATAACAAGCAATAGTGAATAAACACAACATCACAGGCGCAGGCTCACACGTCCGCACACCCCGTGCTCTCAGGTCACTAACTCGGTGAACTCGGTCAACACCGCGGTCTCACCACCATCCCTTGTACGACAAATCTCGTGAGCATTTTGGTCTTTCTGGCCACGCCTAAGACCCTCCATCTATGCCAACGGTATGTACCACATACCTTAGGTCGCTTTAACTGAATGACATAGAGCGGGTACGGTTCTGCCTAACCTGTTGCTCACACCGTAACGTCAATTTAAGCCATATGCGTGGGTAAAGCTTCCCCGTGTCCCAAAACGATCAAACATGCACATAACCCAGTTATGTTCAAGGATGGCTCCCAGGCCACCAAGTTGGCAGAAATTCGTTTCCGCCCAGTTTTTCGGGTGCACCTTGGGGTTAATTCCCAAGACTCCCTGTTGCAATCTACCGCGTAGACAACCCGAAAACAACCAAAGGCATAGATTCTTTGTCAGGCTAATCATGTATAGTAAAACATCACCAATCCAGACCAACTTGTCCAGATAGGCTCCACACCATGCCTATGTCCGTTTCTCGATATCAGACTCTACATGCAAACAAGAGGGACTTTACATATATACCCCAAGGAACACCACAAACTCGCCGCGCACTCGTGGGAGCGGGTTTTCCCTATGCAAAAGAAGAAGAGATTCGCATGCTCAAGTAGAGAATCTTTACCTTAGCATTCCTCTTTGGCGCCATGGAAATCTACATGGATGAAAAGCAACGCGATGATATCGCCTCCGTAGATCTGGACTTGGTTTGCGATTTGGCGCTCCGAATCTCCTCCGGCGACCAGATCTTCCCTCCTTCTTCCTCTTTTTTCTCCCTTCTCTCTAGAACTTAGAAAGAGAGTGGCCAAATAAAAGTGAAGGGTTAAACCCCCAATCCCGGCCTTAACCCTAGGATGGAGAGGCCTTAACCATTCGATACCAAAATAAGGAAACGAACGACAGCGATTCACCCTGAAAATAAACTTCCTGGGCCGAACACGACTTGCGACACGCCCTTGTCCATGGCGGTGTAACTCATTCGCCGTCAAAACCG
Organism: Platanthera zijinensis; assembly: GCA_039513925.1. Lineage (NCBI taxonomy): Eukaryota > Viridiplantae > Streptophyta > Magnoliopsida > Asparagales > Orchidaceae > Platanthera > Platanthera zijinensis. The sequence goes on along the minus strand of CM077078.1, from coordinate 167,976,747 downwards.
TCGCGTCCCAAAAAGAACACGGGTACTCGACACGCCCGTGTCAGGCTTGACACGCCCATGTCATCTAGTACACGCCCGTGTAGCTGGGCGTGTTCCTCCATCAACACAGGTCCAAAACTTCCCTAGCATGACACGACCATATGACACGCCCGTGTCACATGCCGTGTGCTAGACACGCCCTGGGACACGCCCGTGTCCCAGGCCGTGTAAATCCCTCAGCACAAACCCGCAAACTGCCCGAGCAGTACATTCCCACTGACACGCTCGTGTATCAAGCCGTGTGCCCTCACTCAATGCTCGTTGAGTGAAAATCGTTGAGTGCTCGACGAGATGTCAAACATGCGCCTGACATGGACCTGGGATACGCCCGTGTCCCAGGCCGTGTGACCTTTACCAAGGCCCAAACACGCCTAAAAACGCTGCCCGTTGCTCTTTTGAGTTTCAGGGCATTACAATTTGTCCCGCTCAGTTTCTCCTTCTGAAGGATAGCTCTGAGGGACAGGGTGGAGTGAGATCCACTTGCCTTGGAAATTCTACAAGAATTTATGCAAAGAAAACTCAGTACTATATTTCAAAATATATTTTTATTTCAATTAGGACTTTAATTAAAATTACTCCCACTATTTTAATCAAAATGATAACCCTCAATATCAATTCGGAGAGTTTATGCGAGCTACTCTCTTTGTGGACAAGATCCGTATTTAACCAACACCATGAGTCAGCTTTGGCTTTTCTCTCACAATGTAGTTATTTAGGTTAGTAATGCTTATCGATTGCATCATCATGCAACTCTTGTAAGGTTGGTGAATAACTATTTATTAACATCCATCATATGGTCTATGCCAACCCTATGCCTCTAAGCTCTCTACTTTTGAGGTCACCTGGTTAAGTTTGACCCGATGTCGATAGTGGGATATTGCAATTATCCGCTCGCACTCTTACCAAAATAGATTAATGCACCTTACTTTGGCAAGCCCACACTTTATCGATCGAAGCAGTAAGAGTGTCATCCATCGGAAGGCATCCAAATACTTAATATTGGATAAGGAATTTTAAGATAATTGATTAACACTTAATTATGGTTAACAATTAACTAATGTGGACATTCACAAAATACTGACAACACTCACAATCCAAATAAATCCCAGATGTACACAAAGAAAAATCAACACTTGACGAACTGGGCTAAATCTAAACATCTAGAACCCTTTTAAATATTCAAATTTACATGCATTAGACATGAATAACACCAACTCCACTTACACAGTAGAGAAGTTCGTCTCTCCATGTGATATTAAAAGTCTTACACACTTGGTTTCACAAACCTATAAGAAGGGCAGTTACTGTTAAGGAGAAACAACGAGATCACAATAAAATCACATGCATTACTGGCTGACACCAAGGGGATGCGCCACTAGCAAGGTTCCATGGGACTGCGCCCCTAGCAGGGTCTTAGGGGTAGAGCTCCTAATGAGGTCCAAGGTCCAATGCATATGGAGGTGGTCTCGCTGACCGATCAGCGAGCGGGGTGAAGGGGCAGAGCCCCTGCAGGAGAGGGGCAATGCCCTGACAAATTTTTTTTTAAAAACTACCACTGATTTCACTCAAAATTCCATCAACATTTGATGTTCAAGGAATATATTTAGGAATTTAGAACACTTCTAAATTTCCAGATCAACACATAGTAGATTTAGCAACTTTTGAAACAATGATCATCGCGGAACCTTCCTTTAATACCACTATTGGGTTTCTTTGAAATGCACATCACATATGCGCAGCGGAATAAGGAATCGAGAAAACCCAAAGAGAAATAGATCTTGAGATGAACATTGATCAAAAAGTAAAAACAACTTTGAATAAAAGTATACCTTGGCGGGATTGAGTCAGCACTTAACCAAGATACTCCACAAGGTAGGTTTCCGGCCTGTGAGTGAGTCTACACAAAAACAAATTTGCGGCTCTACAGTGATCCACACGAACGGGAGAACGTCAGCACTTCATCAAATGAAATTTTGGAAGGAGAACAGAAAGCACTCTGCGTCTTCTCAGACTTCTAGGTCTGCTCCTGAAGAGGCGGTGGCGATGAGCACTGGAGTCGGGTTGAACGACGGTGATGGGATCAGGATCAAACTTTCGGAAACATTTTCCGTTGGTCTTCTTAATCCTCTCGGGCTTACACTACAATACCATAATGAAAAACCTTAAGAATCTTCTATTTATACCCAAAGGAATAAACAAAATAAACCATCACTATCGATAGACTCGCAACTAAAGGAATTCTGCTCGAAACAGATTGATTGAGTTGACTCGAGATGTCTCAATGAATCATTTAAATTACACAAGATAACTCGACGAATTCGTTTAGATGAAGGGATACACATTCATCGAAATGACTCGGGGTGATTCGACGAATTCGTCGAGATGAATTTGACACATTCGTCAAAATGACACGAGATAACTCGACGAATTTATCGAGATGACTCGATACACATTCTTCGAAATGACTTAGGATTATTCGACGAATTCGTCGAGATGACTTTGACACATTTGTCCAAATGACACGAGACAATCCTACGAATTAGTTGAGATGACACGAGATGTCTCGAGATGTAACGTTCCGATTTACGCTAGGCCCCTTGTACATACTTTCAATTCAGGAGAGCTGACTTGGGCTTAGGGTGCGCTGATAGATATGCTTGCACCTGAGCCGGAGAGGAAGTGTTGACTCGACATTAAGTGTCTGGACACTACCACGTGGCGGAATCTAGATATCTTGCAGCGGTAGAAGCTGAGGCATTGAGAGGGCAGGCAGGCATTGAGAGCATTGAGTGGACAAAAGGCGTTGAGTGTTATCGCACGATGATAACAAGATACCGCGCAGCAGTGGCGGACGAGGCATTGAGAGCGTTGAGTCGGTAGGCAGGAGTTAAGAGAGTTGAGTGGACAAAAGGCGTTGGGTGCTATCACGCGACGATAGAGCGATACCGCATGGTGATAGTCATATGAATTATCAGTGTAAGGCTCTAGAAGCTACTGCCAGGCGTTAGTGTTACCACGGGCAATAGCCTGCTGATTTATTTTAGCAGGGCGCTCGGGAAGATATCGCATGATGGTAGAAGGTTACCACCGGGCGATAGTGGTACAGGTGGCCACACCTGAGTGGGTGGTTCGGACGGTGGCTGGCGGAAGAAGTCATTTTTGGGGATACCACCCGAAGGTAGTAGGCTACTTCGTAGAGGTAGCTCCCTGATTGGGAAAACTTTAATTCTATTTGGCCGCCCCTATATATAATCATCCAAGTCTTAGCCTCCAGTTACCTTATCCAAATTTTCTGAGAAAATAACTACGACGGAGCTTTTCTTAGAAGACAAGGAATAGAAGGAGGAGAACGAGAGCCAAGGTCAAAGCCATCATGCCGCCAAGGAAAGTGACGAGATCCATGGCCGAAAATGAGATGAGCTTCCTACCCCATCCCTTGGTGCTAGATCTGTAGTTATCTTCAAGGAGAGATGTTGACTCAAGAGAGTTTTTATTGTGAGATGAAGATCTCGTAGGTAGAGACCATGCTAGGGCTTGTGCCCTAAGTATTTGATGTCTTATACCTCTCATCTCTTCTTGTAAAGATAGTGGATGAGGTTTCATGAAGAGAAATGGTCTAGTAAGGGTGAATAAGGGAGGTGGAAGTTCTGCATATAGTTTTGTTTAAATGTCTAAATGAAGAAGATGAACCGATGTAATTCATCTTGTTTTAAGATGAGTACATAAATCTATTTTCTGTGCGCAGCGAACCTCAAGGAAATTTTCGGGTATGTTATGGCAAGATATGTGCTTTTGACTAAACACAAAAGTTGTAGCCCTTGGAAAAACCTTTCCAACAGATGATTACATGTTTTCATACGAGTCTTGTAGACTTAGGAATGTCTTGTCGAAGTTTTTATACAGTCAAGTCTTATATACGTGTGGTTCTTGGGTTAGTGTAGAACTGGGTTCGATTTTGTAGAGAGGTCATAGTAAATTAACATTGAGAATTGATGAACTTAATTTATGGACATTTGTGATAATCAAGAACTGATGGGATAAAACCTTAAGAAAGTAAATAAAGTTGAGGTTTTGGTAAACTTAGTCTATATGTAGTTGTGATAAACAAATGGTTTGGTGAAACACGGTGGTACCAAAGGATTGAAGGAGGTTGACAAACAAATGGTTTGGGTATGCTAGTGAACAAATAAATTGATACCTCTAATATTACAAATGATATTCCTGTGGAAACATATTTGATTGTGAATGCTTGATCTTAAGAAGAAATTGGATGAGGTTAATGCATGTCCATGTGATAGGATGATTAATGGAATGTGTATAATAATCCACTGCCTAGAGTTGTGTCTTCCTACGGGTTGTAGTATGGGATTGGTATGTTATGTAATATGGCTTTACACCTGTGTAAACGACAAACCCTTGTGTGGTATGGAAATGTGGAAAGGTTGGAAGTGCGTATGGGTTTGCCGCACTAGAAAGATGTGTTGATAAGGGGCTCGATTTGGAGCCCCTGCGTGCTGTTGAGCATGGGACACAAATAATAAAAAGGGGCTCAGAGTGGAGACCTTATATGTGAAATTGATTGGGTTATGAGTTGACACGCGATGCTATAATCCTGGGATAAGGATAGTGTGGCAGGTCTACGGGCTCGCTAGTCGTCACACTGACAAGAGTTTGCAGATAGACTTTGGTCGGTTGGGCTAGGTCCCCAGTGCTCATTCCTGGGGCTCCTTCAATGTCAGTGTACGGATTGTATGTATCCTCATTGCTCATTCCCGAGGCCCTTTCTGCGCCACACTGGTATGCCAGTTTGGGTTGTGTTCTTGGTGCACATCTACCCAAGACCCCTCTGAGCCATAGTACGCACAAGAGCTCCATTGTTGTGTTCTTAGCATTGAGGCATACAAAGGCCTAGACTTGGTAGTGTGGATGCCTGCCTAGTAGTTGAAAGCTTGTTCCACTATCACCGTCTGGCCACGACGGATGAAACCTAAGAGGTTAGCTACCTGATCGAAAAGTGGGAACTACAAGTCTGTGTCGACATAGCAATTGAATATGTGTGAGCATGGGCGAGTCATCATAAGTCATTCATAACATAGCATTGAACCACATAAGATCCTTATCATATAAGTTTGTATGGGCACTCTTATATGATGAGTTACTTAACTATTAAGCCGATCCTTAACTTATATGTCAATATGAGCATTAATATAAGTTAAGTTACTTCCTATTGTATATTCATATTTATACATGCTGTTGATAGTAGAACTGCTAGTATATATTGTTGCAATTGACCTGATATACTCTTATATAGTTTAACACTTTACCACCTACTTGTACTACTGCTTATATAAATATAATATGCCATTTTTCCTTTCTCCGCCCGGTGCCTAAGAGTCGCCGGAGGAGCGGATATGATAGACACTTAGTCTTTATTACTAACAGTTGCTACATATTCTTTTTATAAGAAAACCTAGCAGCAGGTCTTGCAGGAGGGCAGCCAGCCCAGGGTGAAAGAGTCTAAAGTTACGATACCATTGCTACCATTAGTGACTGATGTGACTTTTTGAGAGACTTATTTTGTAGCCTTCTTGGCATGATGTACTCTGATATTATTGAAGCCTTGGTTTCTTCTTTTTATTTGATGTATTTGTTTCAGACTTTATACTTATGTGGATTTTGACTTCTGCTTATATTCTTATGTTGGGTTAGCAATGATGATATTTGTTTTAGCCGGTAGGATAGGCGTCTTGTGGTACAGGTCAATCCGTGTGTTGGCACTACCATAAGGTGGTTGTTCTAGGCATAAGACTTCCCTCAACTGTGTTGGAACATCCTATTACCAATTTGGGCAAGGGTCACTATGTCTCTTAGGAAGCCAGGTTGACCTAGTTGTATAGTGTAAAGTTCAACATTAGAATGAGTCTAGGGCTTAGAACTTAGGTTTGAAGCTGCCCCCAAGGACCATTCAAGCTCAGGATTTCAAGCTAAGTAAAGAGATAAAAATAGACGAATGACGGTCGACTATCGTCGAGCTCTGGTCGACGATCGTCGAGCTCTGGTCGACTACTTATGTCCTCAGCCTTCTGCTTGTTGCTGGCTTCGGTCGACTATCGTCGAGCTTCAGTCCGACGATCGTCGAGCTTTGGTCGACGATCTCTAGCTGTGCTTGGGTCGACTATTTCTGGGAAAGTTTAGGTCGACGATCTCTGTTTGCTTCTGGTCGACGTTTTCTGTTGAAGTCTAGGTCGACGATCTCTTTCTTAATCAGATCGACTATTTCTGCCAGACCAAGAACATAGATAGTCGATCTCAGATCAAAGTTTTCTGTCTACTGCTTATCTTCAATATATCTGAGCTCAGGTCGACGATCTTCGAGCTCAAATCGACGTTTTCTGTCAGAATGATATATTCCTTCTCTGAGCTCTGTTCGACGATCGTAGAGCTCAGATCGACGTTTATTTTGAGAGATCGACGATCTTAAGGATTCAAATGCCGCCAGTCTTTGGAATGTTTTTGAATTCTCTCAGCATTTAATTTCAAGAAGATTTGCCAGCCATTCTGATTTTTTCTGGAACAAGTTTCAAGGAATTATTCAGGAATGTTTCATTGGACTTTCCTCTAGAAGACAAATCATTTATGGAAGGCATTTAATGTCTGATAACGGCTATCTTGGAAGAAATATATCCAGAGAATAAGATCGTCTTCTCCAACACTACTCTTAGTGAGAATTAATCCAGAGTCAATATACAATAGAATCAAGAGACACACACTGTTACAGAAGAACAAGAAGAATTAAGCTGTGAAAGATAACCATCCTCTTGCTAACAGAAAAGTGATCAAAAGCTTCATCTCAAAGAACTTCAGACACCTCATCTTTCAGCCTCTTTGCTGAAACAATTCTTTACTGGAGATCTAAAGATCTGAAGACCTATCACCCTAGAGCAAAGCTTCCATTCCTGATTCATTCAACATCTCAGGGGGAGCTTTGACAACAAAAGATCCACTAGTCTTCTCTCATTTGATTTGAGAATAGAGAAGACAACCTCACCTCTTTACCTTTTTATTTTTCCTGCTGTAAAGGGTTCTTGAACTCCCTTCAAAAGTTTTGTCTGGTTCTGAGAGCCTTGCCAAAACTCAGTGGTGGCAAGACACCTTATCAAAAAATCCAGTTTTGGTTTTTGAGCACCTTATCAAAAGCTCATTGGTGTCAAGACACCTGATCAACTCATCCTGAGTGGATTCCTACCAAGGGTAGTAGAAGAGTGGATGTACCCAGGTTTTTGGGGAACCACTATATTTCCTTGTGTCTTCTGGTTTGTTTGTGTGATTTGTCTGTTGTGTGCTGTGCTCTTTACTTCTTGGTTTTTAACTTCTTACTAGCACTCTACACTATATCATAAGTTGAATTTTATATGTGCTGTTTATTTCAACTGTGAAAAACTATTTTAAAATACTCTATTCACCCCCCCTTTAGAGTTGAGATAGATCTTACCCTCACTTCCAATTGGTATCAAAGGCAGGTTGGTTGCTCATACAGGCTAACACCTGAACCAAAAGATCCTTGATAAGATCAATCTCTTAAGAGGATTACTTTCTATACATCTATCTATTTATTTAAAGACATGGCACAGAACAAAGATTATGCAAGCACCAGACCACCAGTGTGCAACCTTTTCAAGTTTGCACTCTGGAAGGCAAGGATTAGATTATACATGAATTTTATTGATGAAGATATTTTCAATTCTGTCTTGACAGTTTGTCCAAGTCCACCAGAAAGCTCAAGCACAAATGCTGTTCCACCTCCCTCAGGAACAGATGCAGACATAAAGAAATTGAAAACTGCAGATGCAAAGGCCATAAACATCTTAGCTCAGACAATGTCTGATGAGATATTTCAGAAAGTAGCTGACTGCAACTCAGCCAAAGGAATTTGAGACAAGCTCTCTGAAATTGTCTCAGGGTCTGCTGATGAAAGGAAAGATAGAAGATCTCATCTGATAAGCCAATATGAGAACTTCAAAAAGGGAGAAGCTGAGTCAGTGGCTGACATGTACAATAGACTAAGTCTAATTGTCAATGAGTTAAAAACCCTAGACAAAGAAATCTCACTGACTGAGCTGAATGACAAAATCCTGATGTGCTTCCCCAGCACTTGGGATTCAAGAATCTGGCCAATCAAGGATGCCAGAAGTTTAAATGAGATTACCACTGAAGCTCTCCTAGGCAAGCTCAAATCCTATGAGCTGCTCATTAAAAATAGAGAAGAAGAACAAAAGGCTACTTCTCCAGCCACAAGGAAAGAAAAGACCATAGCCTTCAAAGCTGCAGAAGAGGAGCCTGAAGATAAAGCTACAGGAAATGATGAGCTCATAAGTCTACTGGCCAAAAGATTCTACAAGATGGCCAGAAAAGACTTCAGAAAGAGACCATACAAGGGTCATGATAAACCATGGTATGATAAATCAAATAACAATAAAGAAGTTATATGCTTTGGTTGTAGGAAACCAGGCCACATTGTGCCTGACTGTCCAGAAAACAAGAATAAGGACAAGAAGGAAAGAAGAGACAGAAGAAAAGAAAAGGATTACAAGAAGAACAGCTCAGACAAAGCCTCCTCCAGCAAGAACAAACATACAAGGAAGGGCTTTGTTGCTGAGACATGGAGTGAGACTGAAGAGGAATCTGAAGCCTCATCCAGTTCTAGTGATGATGAGGATGATGAAGACGAAAAAGAATTCTGCATGATGGCTATCAATGCCTCACAGCAAAACTCTGATGGAGAATCAGATTCAGATTCAGAAAATCAACCAGAGGAAGATCAGGTAATTAGCTCTTTTGATTTTAATTCTGAGGACTTCAAAAACGAATTTAAGACATTGTGCTTGGATTTATTAAGATCTGAAAAAGAGATAATCTCTCTCAGAAATAAATTATCTGAATACAGTGTCCTAAGCTCAAATAACCTCAAACTCTCTGAGGAGTTAGAATGCTGTAGGGAGGAGATAGCTTCACTGAAAAGTGAACTGTCAAGAGCTAAAGAATTTGAAGAATCCCTAAATGGGAGAAGTATCAGACTGATGGACATTACAAGCACAGTGAACTCTAGATTCAACAGTACACTGGGCTTGGGTGCCTCATCCATCCAACCTATAATATTAACAACTCCAATCAAATTTGTCTCTGACAAAGGAAAGGGAGTAATAGAGGTGGCTAGGAAGAATGCAGATCTGTCAGAGAAAAATCCAGTTCAACAGATTGCGTCGAGCAGAGCTCGACGATCGTCGAACAGAGCTCGACGATCTAAGCACAGATCGTTGACCTCAGATCGACGATATCCAAACTCTGAACTTCGCCATAATCGATCTTCGAACAGAGATTGACGATCTAACCCAAGATCGACCTCAGCTCGACGATGGTCGAACAGAGATCAGGTCTGTGAACATTCCTTCAATGGCACATCTAGATTCAATCCTAGAAGTCCCACATCCCAAGACTTTAACCCCTATACTGAATGGATAGTACCTCCTAGGAGATACCATCCTGAAGGTTATAAGGATCAACCTGGGATGTCTTTTGTTTCAGAATTTAAGGGATATCAACCTAGGCCCAAGGTTAACTGGGTCAAAAACAAATAAGCTGTTTATGTGCAGGTGAAGACCTATCCAGTATCTAACCAACAATGGTATCTGGATAGTGGGTGCTCAAAGCACATGACAGGGAACAAGGAGAACCTATCATCCTTCATAACCAAACTTGGACCCAAGGTGATTTTTGGTGATTCAAATTTTGGTCAAACCAAAGGATATGGTGCTGCTCAGATAGGCTCAGTCACTTTTAAGAAGGTGGCATATGTGGAAGGGCTGAAGCACAATCTGATAAGTATCAGTCAACTATGTGATGAAGGATACAAGGTGACCTTCAACAAATCTCTGTGTAAGATCAAGTCAGAAAATAACACAACTGTGTTAACAGGTAAAAGGACAGGTAACATTTACTTAGTAGATTTTCTTTCTTCTAAAGTAGATATCTGTTTATTCAATTCCATTTCAAAACCTAATATCTTATGGCATAAAAGACTAGGGCATATTAACCTTAGAACCATTGCTAGGCTATCCAAAAACAACCTTGTTAGAGGACTACCTTCTGGTCCCTACAAGAAGGAAGGACTTTGCAAGGCTTGTCAATTAGGCAAGCAAACTAAAAGTAGTTTTAAATCAATTAATAAGAGTGATTCACCATGGATTCTGTACCTGTTGCACATGGATCTTTTTGGACCCATATCAGTGCAAAGCCTAGGAGGGAAATCCTATACTTTAGTGGTTGTAGATGACTTCTCAAGATTCAATTTGGTATTCTTTCTGAGGAAGAAGTCTGATAACTTCAAGTGTTTGACAGATTTTCTCAAATGCATTCAGATTGAGTTCAACACTCACATTGCCCTGATCAGAAGTGATCATGGGACAGAGTTTGATTCTCTTCTCATGCAAGAGTTCTGTCAGAGTGAAGGGATCAGGCACACTTTCTCAGCTCCTAGAACTCCTCAACAAAATGGGGTAGCTGAAAGGAAAAATAGAACACTCATTGAATCTGCAACTACATTATTGACAGATGCTCACCTACCTCTATCCTTTTGGGCTGAGGCAGTGAACACCTCCAACTATGTGTTGAACAGAAGCCTGATACACAAACTGAAGGGCAAGACTCCCTATGAATTGCTCAAAGGGAAGAAACCTAAAATAGGCTATTTTAAAGTTTTTGGTTGCACTTGTTTTATTCATAATAATGACAAGAAATATCTAGCAAAATTTCAAGCTAAAGCTGATGAAGGAGTGTTTTTGGGAAACTCCATGATCAGCAAGGACTATACGGTTTATAATAAATCTTCTTGTAAAATTGAAGAATCTGTTCATTTTATTTTTGATGAAGCTAACATGTCTTTCAAGGAGAAGAATGCTTCTACCATAGAACCTTTGCAGGTACATTCTCTAGCTGAAGACTTGAACAAATTGCAAGTTGCTGAAAAGAATGAGAGCAGTGATGATGAAGAAGAAGTTCAACATCTTGAAGAAAATCATCTAGAAGAGCCAGTTGCTGTCCCACTAGAGGAGACAACAACACAGGCTGGTGAACAATCAACACTCCCTGTTGATTTAGTAACAACAAGAGATCATCCAATCACCCAAGTAATTGGAGAAATCTCAGCTGGTGTGCAAACTAGAAATCAGGTCAACCAGAACCTGATGCACACTTGCTTCCTATCTCAAATTGAGCCTCAATCCATTCAAGATGCAGAGCAAGATCCACACTGGATCAATGAAATGCAAGAGGAGTTGCATCAATTTGAAAGGAACAAGGTTTGGGAACTAGTGCCTAAGCCAAAGGATCATCCCATTATTGGAACAAAGTGGGTATTCAGGAACAAGCTGGATGATCAAGGAGTTATAGTCAGAAACAAGGCAAGGCTAGTTGCTCAAGGGTACTCTCAACAAGAAGGAATAGACTATGATCAGACCTTTGCACCAGTTGCAAGGTTAGAAGCCATCAGAATATTCCAAGCCTATGCTGCTCACAAAGGTTTCAAAGTGTACCAAATGCATGTAAAGAGTGCATTTCTCAATGGGGACATCAAAGAGGAAGTCTATGTTAGATAACCTCCAGGTTTTATCTCTCTAACTCATCCTGATTATGTTTACAAATTGCATAAAGCATTATATGGTCTCAAGCAAGCTCCTAGAGTATGGTATGAGATCCTAGCATGCTTTCTTCTGGAAAATGATTTTGTTAGGGGGAGAGTAGACCAAACTCTTTTTATTAGAACCCATAAGTCACATACCCTACTAGTGCAAATTTATGTAGATGACATTATTTTTGGTTCTACTGATTCAAAATTGTGCAAAAAGTTTTCCAAGCTTATGCATTCTAAATTTGAAATGAGTAGCATGGGTGAGCTGTCCTTCTTCTTAGGACTGCAAGTCAAGCAACATGCTGAAGGCATATTTATTTCTCAAACCAAGTATGCAAAAGAATTGGTTAAGAAATTTGGTATGTCTGATGCATCATGTATGAAAACTCCCATGCCCTCAAATGCTGTAATAGATGCTGATGAACATGGGAAACCTGTTGATCAGACAACATATAGAGCAATAATTGGCTCTTTATTGTACCTTACAGCTAGTAGGCCTGATATAATGTTTGCTACATGTATTTGTGCTAGATTCCAAGTTAGCCCTAGAGAGTCACACTTAATCTTAGTTAAGAGGATTCTTAGGTATGTGAAAAGTTGTCCAAATCTAGGCCTCTGGTATCCAAAAGATTCAGCATTTGACTTAACTGGATTTTCAGATGCTGATTATGCTGGATGCAGAATAGACAGGAAAAGCACCTGTGGAACATGTCAGTTCCTTGGTGACAGACTTGTCTCCTGGTTTTGTAAGAAGCAAACATCTGTGTCAACCTCAACTGCTGAAGCTGAGTATATGGCTGCAGGCAGTTGCTGTTCACAAATATTGTGGATATAGAATCAGCTCTTAGACTATGGCTACAACTTAGAGAAGTCTAAAATTTTCTGTGATAATACTAGTGCTATCTCTATAGCACAAAATCCAGTCCTCCATAGTAGGACAAAACACATAGAAATTAGGCATCACTTTCTAAGAGATAATGTAGAGAAAAATAAAATTGAACTTCAATATATTCCTACTGATTTGCAAAGGGGAGATATTTTCACCAAACCTTTGGATGAAAAGAAACACAGTTTCTTCCTAAATCAGTTAGGCATGTTAGATGGAGGAAGCCTAAATTAAATTACAAGATCTTGAAAATATAAACAGACCAAGACTAGGCTTAAAAATCAGTTCTTTTTGTGTGTGTAGAATAAGTTCTGTCTCTGAACTGAGATCGACGTTTTCCCAGAAAACATCGAACGGAGATCGACGTTTTCCCATAAATCGTCGACCGGAGATCGACGGTTCTTGAGGCGTCGATCTGAGTTCAGCGCCACCGTTAAATCTAGGCTTTCCTTCTGTCTGCTCCTTGGTCGTCGAGCGGAGCTCGACGCTCTCAATAACGTCGAACGGAGTTCGACGCTATTGGCGTCTCTTCAAATTCCCTCTGTAGCCTAAATTGTCGAGCTGAGATCGACGTACTGTCGAATTGAGCACTACGATTTTCCTTTTTCGCGTCAAACCCTAATATAAAATCATTTTTCGGCCGCCGCTCGTCGTTTACGCCTTCATACTCTCTGCAAATTCTCTTTCCCTCCAAAACCTTCTACACTTGGTCGCGTTTGTTCAATCTTTGCAGGTACAGATGGCTTCAACTGTTGCCGCCCTTTCGAAGATGAAATTTGATACCGGTTTTGATATCGATATAAGCTCGTTTTATGGAAGCGATCAACGCTTCAAGGACATTCTCAGTTTGTTCAGAGATCAGCAGCTGTTGGAATTAATGACTACCAGAATGAAAATTGCTTCAGATGAAATAAAAGAATGGTGCTATTCTGCGACAGATGAGAATGAGGATTCTGTCATCGGCTTCATAAAAGGGACCCAGGTACAACTGTCCCCGGCTCTCTTAACTGAAGTGTTTCATCTCAGTACTGGAGAAGACTCTATTGAATTATCTGGAGAAGAATATGATTCCATACTTGATCGGATGGGTCACAATGCTGTGAATCCTAATAAACTGCTGAAGAAGAATCTGTCATTGGAATTTCAGTTTTTGGCTGATGTAGTTGGTAAAGTGCTGCTGGCCAAGCACTCTACCCATGATACAATTTCAAGATATCAGTTTTGTCTGATGGGAGCTCTGCTGGATAAGAAACATGTAAGACCCCCCTCCCGGAACACAACACACGGCACGAGGGCAGTCTTATGCCCGAAATAGCCGCCTTGCGGTAGCACTAACACACGGGTTAGCCTTTACCATAAGACGCCTATTCCGACGGCTACAATCCATATCACATAAACAATGCCAACCCAACCATAACAGAAAAGTAAAGCAGTTCAATTCACAGCTAAGTTTAAGTCCAAAAGAGCGGAAGATAACAAGCACAACAGGCTTGTACAAAAGAACAAGAGTCTAGAAATGTTTTGCCAAACGGCTACATGAAAACACTCACGACTGTCACTGACGGTGCCGATGGCACCACCACCTCAGGTCCTATCGTCCGGGCCTGGCTGTCCTGCTGCATAGTCCGTTGCTGCTCTACCTGCGGGGTTTCCTCCTAAAAAGGAAGACGTAGCAACCGTTAGTCATAAGACTAAGTGGCTTCACATCCGCTCCCCCGGCGACTCCTCGGCACCAGGCGGAGAAAGGAACAAAGGTACAATATATATATATATATAAGCAAGTAAATAAGCAGGTGACTGTAAATATGGTGGAGTATAAACCACGCTACACAACTAGCAGTTCTTCAAATATCAATAATATATGACAGCAGGTATAATTAATCAGAATAGTAACTCAACTTATAAGAGTGCCCATACAAACTTATAAGTTAAGGATCGGGTTAACAGTAAAGTAACTCATCGTATAAGAGTGCCCATACAAACTTATACGATGAGGATCTTGTGTACGCAATGAATGACATGATATGAATGTTATGCTATGACTGAATCATGCGCACGCACATGCAAGTTGCTATGTCGACACAGACTTGAAGTTCCCACTTTTCGAGCAGGTAGCTAACCTCTCAGGCGTCGTCCGTCGTGGCCAGACGGCGACAGTGGAGCGGGCGTCTCCACTAATAGGTGGTATCACACTACCTATCCTAGGCCCTCGTACGCCTCAACGCTAAGAACACAACAGCGGAGCTCACATGCGTACTACGGCTCAGAAGGGGTCTTGGGTAAATGTGCACCAAGAACACAGCCCAACCTGGCCTTTGATTTCGAACCGAATGGAACCTCGGAAACGCATGAGGTGCAAGCCCAACCGTTCTCATGGCGCGGAGGAGATCTCGGGTTATGGACACCAAGTATCTAACCCTACCGCCCAAGGTCTACCCATTGGCTCCCATCGGTGTGACGACTGGCGAACCCGTAGACCTGCCACAGTCATTATCTCAACATCGCGATACGATGAATCGTCGCACATCACATGCCCCAAAACAACTCACTCGATGCTACCTGTAGGGAGGCTACAACTCTAAGCATCGGTTGTTAATAAGCCCCTTGGGCTCGGATTACGGTTACAAAATACTCTTCACATAGTGTCCATCATACTCACGCCCACCTATTCAATGAATTCACCTCAACACTTCGCATAATAGATATGTTCAACACCCAACAATATAAATATATTCTATACCACTCTCAACCCTTAATTTCTAGCCTTCTCATCCGCTCCATTTCTCCACCAATACATGGTTATTCCTTATTACACAACCAAATGAGTAACCATGCTAAATTATAGTAACAACAACATTATAGATATATGGGAGCAAGATAACAAATGAGCAAATCACAACCATTGCAAGAGGGCTAACATTATAAATTAACAAGTGCATTAACATAGGATAGCCCGATACTAAAACTGGCATTCCCGGAGCTACAGGAATCCGATCACAATGCTCAACCCCTCGTTGGAAAGGTATTCGCGAGGGCTACGACTTTCGTGTTGAGTCGATCGCCCAGATCTGGTCGCAACATACCAGAAATTTAACTCGAATACGTACAGGAAACAGTTTCCTGTACAGGATTTTCCCGAACGCAGCGGACTCGAACCAGCTTTCCCGTGGTTACGTGTATCGCATGGAAACTAGCAACCACTCGTTGGAAAGGTAATTTCAAGGGCTACGACTTTCGTGTTGAGTCGATCACCCAGATCTGGCCAGAACACCTCTGAAATTGGCCACGAAGGTCGCCGCATGCAGAAATCAGATTTCTGCACGCATCTTAAGGCGAGATGAACGGCATCCGTTCATCTTCTTCCTTGCAACGACCTCGCATAAACTTCTCCAGAAATCACACCCAACCTTATTTCTCCTTTCAAAGCCAAACTCTCAACGAAAACCCCTCTCATCTCCACTTTGAATGATGAGAAGGTTGAGGGAGACTAAGCCTAGAAAACCTAGGCATGGCTTATCCTAAGAACTCTCCTCCTCACCATCAAGACTCTATGGAGTCGATGTATCTCCTAAAATAACTATAGATCTAGCACCAAGGGAGAGGGGAGGAAGCTCACCTCAAGTCCAGCGGTACTACCATGGCCGGCCATGAGCCTCGCACTCCTTCGCGGCGGCATTGTTTTTCCCTTGACGGCGGCGGCGTTTCGATTCCTCCAAGGATGGCTCCGGCAAGCTCCTTTCCCCTCCTCCAGCAAGCTCTCTTCCTCTCAGAAGTTTTGGGGCTGAAAAGGGGATGAAATGCTAGGGTTTCACAACTTTTTCCTTTTTATACACCGCAGACACGGGTAGGCACACGACCGTGTTCCTACCCGTGTTCAGGTGACACGTCCGTGTCGCCTGCCGTGTTTAGGGTTGCGGCACACGGGTAGAGACACGGCCGTGTCTCAACCTGTGTCCTCAGCACACGGGTAGGGACACGCCCGTGTCCCAATACCCGTGTACCTCTCTAACTGGAAGCCTAATATTGGCATGAGGCACACGGGTATGGACACGGCCGTGTCCATACCCGTGTCGGCCAAAATCACCGTTTTGCCTTGTTTTCCTCATTTCCCATACATTCGCACCTGTTCACCCACACCCCCATTGGGCTCACCTCAGCCCCCTTGACTCAAATACGCAATCAAGGGACCTAGCGCGAATTGGGACGTTACAAATCCTATAAACAAAATAAAAGATTTCGTCCCCGAAATCAGGGTAAGGCTATGGGAGTGAAACACATAAAAGGGAACTATGCTTTCAAATAAAAATTTTTACCTGGGGTAAATAATTCCGGGTAGCGCCCTTGCATCAAATCCCTTGGCTCCCATGTGAACTCCTCCTTCCCATGATTAGACCATAGCACTTTCACCAAGGGAACACTTTTGCGGCGCAAGGTTCTTGTCTCGTTATCAACGATCCGCACCGGCTCCAGTCACACAGACCTATCAGACGCCACAGCACCATCCGCCGTGGGGATATACTGTTCAGGCCGCAGCAAAGCCTTCCGAAGCGACGATACATGGAACACGTCGTGAAGGTTCTCCAGCTCTGGTGGTAACTCCAATCGATAGGCCAGAGGGCCAATCCTTTCCACTACGACATAGGGCCCGACATACCTTGGGCTGAGCTTCTTGACTCCACGTACCCGCGACACTCCGTGCATCGGTCGAATCTTCAGGAACACCTTATCACCCACTTGAAACTCCACCATACGGTGCCTTGCGTTGTAATATTTCGCCTGTCGGCTTTGAGCCTCTAGCATTCGATCCCGGATCAACCTAACCACCGCGTCCGTGTCATCAATATACTCATTTCCCAATGTCTTCAGATCTTCGTCTTGCACCCAGGACAAGGGTGTTCTACACCTCCTTCCATACAAAGCTTCATGTGGTGCCATTCCAATACTGGCTTGATGACTGTTATTATAAGAGAACTCCACGAGAGGTAAGAGTCTCTTCCAGGTTCTCCTTTATCTAGCACACACAACCTTAGAAGGTCCTCCAATGTTCGGATGGTTCGTTCAGACTGCCCGTCCGTTTGAGGGTGAAAGGCTGTGCTAAAGGCGAGGCGCGAGCCCAAATAAGCCTGTACAGCCCTCCATTCTCTTGAAGTAAACCGACCATCCCGATCGGAGACGATCGTCTTCGGCACACCATGGTACCGCACAAATTGCTCCACAAAGAGACGCACTAGGACGCCCACCTGCGCCTCCTTCTTCATTGGGATAAATCGGGCTACCTTGGTCAACCGGTCAACTATCACCCACACAGAATCATTCCCCGAGCGCGAGCGAGGTAACCCGTGGACGAAGTCCATAGAGATGTCCTCAAATTTCCATTCGGGGATGGGCAACGACTGTAGCATTCCACCGGGGCTTCTGCATTCCGCCTTCACCATTTGGCAGGCCACACAATGAGTAACAAAGTACTTGACATCCCTCTTCATGCCCGGCCAACACATCGTCTTTCTCAAATCGGTGTACATCTTCGCGATCCCCGGGTGCACCGAGTACTTGGAGCAATGGGCCTCCTTTAAAATATCCTCCCGAATGTTGTCACCTTCGGGGATGTAAAGCCGGCCACGAAAATGGACGAGGCCGTCTTTTAGGGAGTATTCTTCCGTAGTCCCATCCTCTATTGACTTGAAAGCCGGGGTTAAAGCCGCATCCTTCTTTTGTTCCATCCGGATTCGGTCTCGTATGTTGCAAACTATACTCATCGCGGCCAAATATTCGGTATACTCTTCCGATTGATTCTTAAAGACCAAAGTGACTTCCATCTCTTGCAGTGTCTGGATTAACTCCATCCTCATCAAGCGGGATTCCGTGCTCGTTCTCGGTGCCTTTTGGCTCAAGGCATCAGCTACGGAATTAACCTTCCCGGGGTGGTAGTTCAAGGTGAATTCATAGTCGCACAAGAACTCCAACCACCGCCGCTGTCTCAAGTTTAACTCCTTTTGGGTGTGAACGTACTTCAGATTTTTGTGATCCGAGTAGATCTCGCAGTGGACGCCATATAAATAATGCCTCCAAATCTTCAAGGTGAATACCACCGCTCCCAACTCTAGATCATGCACCGGGTAGCTGGCTTCATGCTTCTTCAACTGTCTTGAAGCATAAGCGATCACATGCCCATTCTGCATCAACACAGCTCCCATCCCTTGATACGACGCATCCGTGTAAACTTGAAAGCCCTCCTTCCCAGATGGAAGAGCTAGGATGGGTGCAGTCGTCAATCTGTCCTTCAACTCTTTGAATGCAGCTTCGCACTGGGGTGTCCATTCAAACGGCACACCCTTCTTGGTCAGCGTAGTAAGGGGAAGGGTGATCTTCGAGAAGCCTTTCACGAACTTGCGATAGTACCCGGCAAGTCCAAGAAAGCTCCGTATGTCGGCCGCTGACTTCAATGGCGACCACTCCTTCACGGCCCGCACCTTGGCCGGATCTACAGCTAGCCCCGCCCCACTAATCACATGGCCCAAGAACGCGACCTCTCGAAGCCAAAACTAGCATTTGCTGAACTTGGCAAACAAAGTGTGCTCCTTTAGCTTCCTCAGCACTAAAGTTAGATGTTCGGCGTTTTCCGCTTCGGTCTTGGAGTAGACTAGGATATCATCGATGAACACGATGACAAAGATGTCCAAATAAGGGCTGAACACCTTGTTCATCAAGCTCATAAAGGCGGAAGGGGCGTTTGTGAGCCCAAACGACATCACGGTGAATTCATACAAACCATATCTCGAACTGAACGCCGTCTTCTGAATGTCATCTTCTTGTATCCTCTGCTGATAATATCCCGAACGCAGATCTAACTTGGAGAACCAATACGATCCCACCAATTGATCAAATAATTCATCAATGCGCGGTAGGGGATAGGTGTTCCGCACCGTTAACCGGTTCAACTCTCGATAATCAATACATAACCGCAGGGTGCCATCCTTCTTTTTGATGAACAAAACGGGCGCTCCCCAAGGCGACGAGCTTGGGCGAACGAACCCTGCTTCCACCAATTCCTGAAGCTGGACTCTAAACTCTGCAAGTTCCTTCGGAGCCATTCGGTATGGAGCTCGCGAGACGGGCTTGGCACCCGGAATTAGCTTGATTTGGAAGTCCACTTCCCTATGCGGGGGTTGTCCCGACAATTTCTCGGGAAATACCTCGGGAAATTCTCGCACCACCCGCACATCCTTGACCTCTAATGTCAATTTCTTCAACTCGAAGCAAATTACATAGACCTCGTCCCCTTCCATATGAGATTTCATAACTTGGATTGAAGATAATAATTTACGGGGTGCGAATTTAATACCTTGGAAGATGACTTCCGAGTCTCCATGCCTCAATGTAACTTGCTTCTCCGCACAATTGATACTGGCGTGGTGCTAGTCCAACCACTTCATGCCCATGATGAGATCGAACTCCGGGATTCTTAACACTGTAGCCGGAGTTTCAAAGAACTTTCCTCCAATAAGGGTGTCGAAGTCGCAACTTGCTGACGACGTCATCTCAGAGCCGTCCGGAAGGCGCACCCTTTGAGTAGTGCCCGTGAAGTGTTGCACTCCCTCCAAGTCCTTCACGAAGTCCGCCGAAATGAACGAGTGAGACGCACCCGTGTCAAATAACGTATAGGCGGGTCTCCCGCTAACCATGACAGTGCCTAGGTTCCAAAAAGGTAATCACTATTCAAAATTGCGCGTATCATTTGTATCGTAAATCTAACAAGTCATATAATATTAATAAATTTTGCACGTACCGGTGATGACTTCCTGCGGATTTCTCTCCTGAGTCATATCCAATGCGAATACATGCTCCCGTGCATGTCCTTGATTTCTCCCTGGTGGTCCTCTTCCTCGGCCACGCATGTGCCCTCGCCCCCGTGGAGCTACTGGAGGGGGAGCAATAGGAGCACCCCCGATCAGTCGCGGGCAAACTCGTCGGACATGCCCCGGTTTGTTTCACTCAAAACATATCACCTCACGTCGGCCCCCAGGTTGTTGATAATATTGCTGCTGCGGTGGTGGTGGCAAAGCTAGTGGTTGCGGAATTGGGTACTCCACCCGATAGTTCCGGTTGACCCACTGACCGCCTCTGTGGTTTCCCCTTCCTCTGCCATGATCATTCCGCCTTCTATTACTAGGGCCGACTTCAATTACTCCTTCCGCAGGTCTCTTGCCACATCCCATGTGGTCCGCCTCCAGTCTCTTTGCCATGTCGATGATTTCTGCCAGGCTTCCATCGGCTATAAACAAAAGGGCCTGCCTCAGGGGGTCCCTCAACCCTTTGTAGAAGCGCTTCGCGTAGCCTCTATCGTCCAAATCATAGGAATCGGCAAACCTAGCGAGGTGTTGGAACTCCCTCTGGTACTCCGTTACCGATTTCGATCCCTGCTTCAGCTGCAGAAATTTTTCTTCAAGTCCATCCCGAGCAGAAGAAGGGATGAAGTGATCCAGAAAAGCCTCGGTGAACTCGTTCCAACTGATGTTCGTGTACAACCGCCCTTGGAAGGTGGAGCCCATGAGGGACTTCCACCACCTTTTGGCGTGCAGCTCTAGCAGCGTCACTACCAATGTCACCGCCATGCTGTTCGGACTGTTGGAGTTACCATGGTGATCTAGAAGTGGTCAAACATGTAATCTCACTGCCAACGCGATATGAGCCTGCAGGGTCGCACATAAGAGCATGTGGAGAAATTAGAAGATTGACTGTGTTGGTAAATGTTACCAATCACTATAGATATGGGGTCTGGCAAAAGTTGCCAAGATGGTTCGTCGAAAATCATCGAGAATGAGTCATCGAGAGTGTCTCGACGACCAAGTCTTATTCGTCGAGAATGTCTCGACGACTGAGTCTAGATCGTCGAGAATGTCTCGACGACTAAGACTAGGACTACGACCAAGTCAGGATCGTCGAGATAGAGTCGTCGAGATTGTCTCGACGACTACGGGAAAGTCGCCGAGTATGACTCGCCGACTAAGGCCTCGATTCTCGACGATTCTGTCAGGTCATTCTCGCCGACTGATTCTCGCCGATCCTATGTGATTCTCGCCGATTGATTCTCACCGAATCTGCTGGATGATTCTCACCGATTCTGGATCCCTAATTATCTGGGTGGTCTGCGGATAGCGGTATTCCTAAGTCTATTTATGCTTTGGGTATAAATAGACTCTTAGGGTTTTGGGAAAAGGAATGAATCGGGTTTTTCTCCTTAGACCGAATCGAAGCCGACGGAATAGTTCCGCCGCTCGTTCGCTCCGTCGAATCCCGAATCCCGCCGGGCGGAAGAGTTCCGCCGCCGGAATCGCTCCGCCGACCTCCTCCTCTCCGGCGACAGTCGCAGGTGCTGCCCTTCCTGGCGCGGACCTAGCAGTCCGTGGAAGTGCGGAGGTGCGGTCGTTCTTCTACCCGATCCTTCGTGTGACGAAGCTCGGGAGTTCTCCCGGTCATGAGGATTTCTGCAGAGACGTGGACATCATTCCACGTAGAGCTCGCCACTTACAAGGACACGAAGCTTGGAGCATCTCCGTTGAGTTGTGACTCAACGCCACTAAGGTAATTTTTGCCTAGTTATGTGTTTACTTCTTGATACAACAATCATGGCCAGATCCAGTTCTCTTGGGCTGTTCTCGTACTTTTCTTTTCCGCTGCATGCACAAAGTGTTGTGCCAACCCTCACGAAGAAACCCCAACACGGACATCTTATGCCAGCCATCAATTCCTGCACGGTATCAAGCCATTCCTCGGTGCGCACCGGCGATTCTGTCCCAAGATAGGCAGGAGGGGACAGGGCACGGAAGGTGCTCAACCAGTTGGAGCCTGACGCTTGTTGTTGCACCGGAGCTTGCTGGGCTTTAAATGCATCCAATATGGCTGACAGCGTTTGTCCCAGTTCCGACTGCTGAAACTGTGAAGGGACCGAAGGGGTAGGAGTGCCCCCAACCGGCTCTACCTGCGCTGGGACCTATACGCAAGGTACAAATTAGGGTCAGGTTGGCTAAAACTAATTTCAAGGTTGGACAACTTAGTGTGAATTACATATGGGCACACCACTGCTTCCGCTAAGTCGGTTTGTCCCCAAACCGACTAATCGAACGAGAGTGGCCCATTGTTACCTGACTGCTCTAGTTGAAGATCGGCTAAGTCTGATACCATTTGTAAGACCCCCCTCCCGGAACACAACACACGGCACGAGGGGAGTCTTATGCCCGAAATAGCCGCCTTGCGGTAGCACTAACACACGGGTTAGCCTTTACCATAAGACGCCTATTCCGCCGGCTACAATCCATATCACATAAACAATGCCAACCCAACCATAACAGAAAAGTAAAGCAGTTCAATTCACAGCTAAGTTTAAGTGCAAAAGAGCGGAAGATAACAAGCACAACAGGCTTGTACAAAAGAAAAGAGTCTAGAAATGTTTTGCCAAACGGCTACATGAAAACACTCACGACTGTCACTGACGGTGCCGATGGCACCACCACCTCAGGTCCTATCGTCCGGGCCTGGCTGTCCTGCTGCATAGTCCGTTGCTGCTCTACCTGCGGGGTTTCCTCCTAAAAAGGAAGACGTAGCAACCGTTAGTCATAAGACTAAGTGGCTTCACATCCGCTCCCCTGGCGACTCCTCGGCACCGAGCGGAGAAAGGAACAAAGGTACAATATATATATATAAGCAAGTAAACAAGCAGGTGACTGTAAATATGGTGGAGTATAAACCACGCTACACAACTAGCAGTTCTACAAATATCAATAATATATGACAGCAGGTATAATTAATCAGAATAGTAACTCAACTTATAAGAGTGCCCATACAAACTTATAAGTTAAGGATCGGGTTAACAGTAAAGTAACTCATCGTATAAGAGTGCCCATACAAACTTATACGATGAGGATCTTGTGTATGCAATGAATGACATGATATGAATGTTATGCTATGACCGAATCATGCGCACGCACATGCAAGTTGCTATGTCGACACAAACTTGAAGTTCCCACTTTTCGAGCAGGTAGCTAACCTCTCAGGCGTCGTCCGTCGTGGCCAGACGGCGAGAGTGGAGCGGGCGTCTCCACTACTAGGTGGTATCACACTACCTATCCTAGGCCCTCGTACGCCTCAACGCTAAGAACACAACAGCGGAGCTCACATGCGTACTACGGCTCAGAAGGGGTCTTGGGTAAATGTGCACCAAGAACACAGCCCAACCTGGCCTTTGATTTCGAACCGGATGGAACCTCGGAAACGCACGAGGTGCAAGCCCAACCGTTCTCATGGCGCGGAGGAGATCTCGGGTTATGGACACCAAGTATCTAACCCTACCGCCCAAAGTCTACCCATTGGCTCCCATCGATGTGACGACTGGCGAACCCGTAGACCTGCCACAGTCATTATCTCAACATCGCGACACGATGAATCGTCGCACATCACATGCCCCAAAACAACTCACTCGATGCTACCCGTAGGGAGGCTACAACTCTAAGCATCGGTTGTTAATAAACCCCTTGGGCTCGGATTACGGTTACAAAATACTCTTCACATAGTGTCCATCATATTCACGCCCACCTATTCAATGAATTCATCTCAACACTTCGCATAATAGATATGTTCAACACCCAACAATATAAATATATTCTATACCACTCTCAACCCTTAATTTCTAGCCTTCTCATCCGCTCCATTTCTCCACCAATACATGGTTATTCCTTATTACACAACCAAATGAGTAACCATGCTAAATTATAGTAACAACAACATTATAGATATATGGGAGCAAGATAACAAATGAGCAAATCACAACCATTGCAAGAGGGCTAACATTATAAATTAACAAGTGCATTAACATAGGATAGCCCGATACTAAAACTGGGATTCCCGGAGCTACAGGAATCCGATCACAATGCTCAACCCCTCGTTGGAAAGGTATTCGCGAGGGCTACGACTTTTGTGTTGAGTCGATCGCCCAGATCTGGTCGCAACATACCAGAAATTCAACTCGAATACGTACAGGAAACAGTTTCCTGTACAGGATTTTCCCGAACGCAGCGGACTTGAACCAGCTTTCCCGTGGCTACGGGTATCGCATGGAAACGAGCAACCACTCGTTGGAAAGGTAATTTCAAGGGCTACGACTTTCGTGTTGAGTCGATTACCCAGATCTGGCCAGAACACCTCTGAAATTGGCCACGAAGGTCGCCGCGTGCAGAAATCAGATTTCTGCACGCATCTTAAGGCGAGATGAACGGCATCCGTTCATCTTCTTCCTTGCAACGACCTCGCATAAACTTCTCCAGAAATCACACCCAACCTTATTTCTCCTTTCAAAGCCAAACCCTCAACGAAAACCCCTCTCATCTCCACTTTGAATGATGAGAAGGTTGAGGGAGACTAAGCCTAGAAAACCTAGGCATGGCTTATCCTAAGAACTCTCCTCCTCACCATCAAGACTCTATGGAGTCGATGTCTCTCCTAAAATAACTATAGATCTAGCACCAAGGGAGAGGGGAGGAAGCTCACCTCAAGTCCAGCGGTACCACCATGGCCGACCATGAGCCTCGCACTCCTTCGCGGCGCCATTGTTTTTCACTTGACGGCGGCGGCGTTTCGATTCCTCCAAGGATGGCTCCGGCAAGCTCCTTTCCCCTCCTCCAGCAAGCTCTCTTCCTCTCAGAAGTTTTGGGGCTGAAAAGGTGATGAAATGCTAGGGTTTCACAACTTTTTCCTTTTTATACACCGCAGACATGGGTAGGCACACGGCCGTGTTCCTACCCGTGTTCAGGTGACACGGCCGTGTCGCCTGCCGTGTTTAGGGTTGCGGCACACGGGTAGAGACACGGCCGTGTCTCGACCCGTGTCCTCAGCACACGGGTAGGGACACGCCCGTGTCCCAATACCCGTGTACCTCTCTGACTGGAAGCCTAATATTGGCATGAGGCACACGGGTATGGACACGGCCGTGTCCATACCCGTGTCGGCCAAAATCACCGTTTTGCCTTGTTTTCCTCATTTCCCATACGTTCGCACCTGTTCACCCACACCCCCATTGGGCTCACCTCAGCCCCCTTGACTCAAATACGCAATCAAGGGGCCTAGCGCGAATTGGGACGTTACAAAACATCTGAACTGGGGATCAATTTTCTTCAATCTGATTAAGAAAAAGCTGAATAAGACTGCTGTCAGCTTTGGGAGAATTCTAGGGGTCTATCTGCATTTCAGATGCCTTGAGTTGCTGACCTCCTCTGGGATGTTCATTAATGCATCCAAGAGGCTCTCCTGTGCCCTTTTTGGCAAATGGGACAGGCAGATCATCAATCCCTCCAGAGCTGCTGCATCGACTCCTGCTTCAGGCACAAGGAATGTATTAGTCACTCCACCCCTGGTCTCTGCACCAGCAGAAGGGTTGCCTGCTCCTCCTTCTCCTTCAGCTGTCTCTACCCCAGCCATTTCATCCTCACCTCCAATCTCTACCATAGCCATATCTTCCCCAATTACCATTTCTTCACCAGTTTCATCCCCTCTAGCATCTACCTCTGAGGTATTCCTTCCTCTCTTCTCTTACCCATCCTTTTCCACTCCATCATATTCTCTTTTAGATGAATCCTTTATGGATGATTCTCATCCTTCCTCTCCTCCTGAGCCTCCCTCTACCTCCTCATTCCAACAAATGATGGAAGACATTTTCTCTCAACCTATCTTCACTCCTTCTCTTACCCCTTCTATCTCCCCCCTCACCTCACTCAATCTCCTCCTTTCCTATATCAGAACCATCCATTCCCTTACCTCCTATCTCCTCTTTCCCCATGCCACCAGCTCCAGCCAACATCCCTTCAACAACCTTCTGTCCTACCTCTGCTCAAGCCCCTCTTGAGCATGTAGATCTCTCAGCCCTGGCTGACAGGTTATATGAGCTGTTAGCTCCAAAGCTAACCTCATTACTGGAGACCTCTCTGGCTCCACTCCTGACCCATGTCAAGGAGCTGTCTTCCAAGCTATCATCTTTCATTTCCTCTCAGGCAACTTCATCTTCTGGGTGCCTTGATTCACTTATCTCTGAACCAAGGCAGGGGGAGATGCCATATGAAGTAGTTTTTGCAATGAACCTCCAGAGCCTGCTCTCCAAGTTTAATGCTGGATACTTCAGATTCCTGCCAGTTCCTCATACTGAAGATCTGTCTAAGGCCATTGTGCCTATTTCTGTCTGTAATCCCAGCCAAATTGAAGCTTATATAAATTCTTGGAAGTCTGTGGATGCTGTTATGTCCACCTCTGATGATGCTACTAAGGCCATTGTGCCTCTTGTTTATGATGCTGCCACTGCTGTTGTAAATTTTTCTGCTGATATGGCTGTTGATTCTGATGTGCTTGTTGATACTTCTGCTACTGATTCTGTTTGCTCTGCTGCTGCTCCCTCTCCTCCTGCTCCTACTGATTCTGTTTGCTCTGCTGCTGCTCCCTCTCCTCCTGCTCCTACTGTTTCTGCAAAGCTTAAAGCTCAAGAAGAGTATATCAGAAGAATTGATGATCTGTATGATCAACCTCAGAGTTCTGAGAGTGATCAGTACAGGACAGATTCTGATGATTCTGCTAGCACTATTGCCAAGAAAAGGAAAGCTAGAAGGAAAGCAATGATGTCTGTTTCCGCAGCTCAAGCAAAGGACTCCAATGATATTCCCTACTACATTCTGCATGGTTGCCCCATTTCTGAGCCATGGATGCAATACTCCAAGAATCAATAGAAAGCTATGAAGAAGAAGAGGAAGCTAGACAAATATGAAAAAGGATCTTCTCAATATCAGCCTCCTCCTTCTCCTCCTCCAGATTCTGGATCAGGCTCAGCCCCTCAAGCTCTAGTTTCCAGACACAGTTCTTCCCAGTCCTATCAGAAATCCTATCAAAGGGGACAACATAAAAGGGGATATCAATCCAGGAGAGATCAATATAGAGGAAATCAAAGAGGACAAAGATCTTATCAAAGGGAAGGACAAGGCCACTCTGACTCCCTTACAGGATGAAAGACTCAATTATTTCCAGGACCCCTCCTGCTTCTGAATCTCTCAACAGGTATGAAACTCCTGTTCCTTTTGAGGATCCTGAGAACAATCCTTTATCTTGGACAGCAAGAATGAAAGAACTAGCTGCTCTTGATCAATTAAAGAAAGCCAGAGAGCAAGGCATGGACATCTCAAATATAACAACTTTGTCAGATCAAAGGAAGAAAGAATTGGAAAGATATGCTTCTAGAAAGTTTTTTAATCCAGAAGACTATATGAAGCTGCACCCAGAGGCTGTAGTTCCAAGACCAAGATCTCAAACTTCTCTAGGTGCAGAGGACGACAGAAGATCAAAGAAAGAAAGTCAGAATCCTAACCGAGAAATTTTGTTTAAAAAGGGAACTGAAAAGAAGTGATCTGTGTAAGCTGAACATCATTCTCCCTTCGATATTTGCTGTCTTTTTATCTATGATCTGCATTGCTGCTATATATCTCCTCTGCAGTATTGATTTAGCTTTTGTGTTGATGTATGCTTATTTATTTCCTATTTTTGTCTGTAAATAGTAATCCTAACCCAAATAGGGGGAGATTATTGGAACATCCTATTACCAATTTGGGCAAGGATCACTATGTCTCTTAGGAAGCCAGGTTGACCTAGTTGTATAGTGTAAAGGTCAATATTAGAATGAGTCTAGGGCTTAGAACTTAGGTTTGAAGCTGCCCCCAAGGACCATTCAAGCTCAGGATTTCAAGCTAAGTAAAGAGATAAAAATAGTCGAACGACGGTCGACTATCGTCGAGCTCTGGTCGACGATCGTCGAGCTCTGGTCGACTACTTATGTCCTCAGCCTTCTGCTTGTTGCTGGCTTCGGTCGTCTATCGTCAAGCTTCAGTTCGACGATTGCCGAGCTTTGGTCGATGATCTCTGGCTGTGCTTGGGTCGACTATTTCTGGGAAAGTTTAGGTCGACGATCTCTGTTTGCTTCTGGTCGACGTTTTCTGTTGAAGTCTAGGTCGACGATCTTTGTCTTTATCAGATCGACTATTTCTGCCAGACCAAGAACTTAGATAGTCGATCTCAGATCGAAGTTTTCTGTCTACTGCTTATCTTCAATATCTCTGAGCTCAGGTCGACGATCTTCGAGCTCAGATCGACGTTTTCTGTCAAAATGATATATTCCTTCTCTGAGCTCTGGTCGACGATCGTAGAGCTCAGATCGATGTTTATTTTGAGAGATCGACGATCTTAAGGATTCAAATGCCGCCAGTCTTTGGAATGTTTTTGAATTCTCTCAGCATTTAATTTCAAGAAGATTTGCCAGCCATTCTCATTTATTCTGGAACAAGTTTCAAGGAATTATTCAGGAATGTTTCATTGGACTTTCCTCTAGAAGACAAATCATTTATGGAAGGCATTTAAAGTCTGATAACGGCTATCTTGGAAGAAATATATTCAGAGAATAAGATCGTCTTCTCCAACACTACTCTTAGTGAGAATTAATTCAGAGTCAATATACAATAGAATCAAGAGACACACACTGTTACAGAAGAACAAGAAGAATTAAGCTGTGAAAGATAACCATCCTCTTGCTAACAGAAAAGTGATCAAAAGCTTCATCTCAAAGAACTCCAGACACCTCGTCTTTCAGGCTCTTTGCTGAAACAATTCTTTGCTGGAGATCTAAAGATCTGAAGACCTATCACCCTAGAGCAAAGCTTCCATTCCTGATTCATTCAATATCTCAGGGGGAGCATTGACAACAAAAGATCCACTAGTCTTCTCTCATTTGATTTGAGAACAGAGAAGACAACCTCACCTCTTTACCTTTTTATTTTTCCTACTGTAAAGGGTTCTTGAACTCCCTTCAAAAGTTTTGTCTGGTTCTGAGAGCCTTGTCAAAACTCAGTGGTGGCAAGACACCTTATCAAAAAATCCAGTTTTGGTTTTTGAGCACCTTATCAAAAGCTCATTGGTGTCAGGACACCTGATCAACTCATCCTGAGTGGATTCCTACCAAGGGTGGTAGAAGAGTTGATGTACCCAGGTTTTTGGGGAACCACTATATTTCCTTGTGTCTTCTGGTTTGTTTGTGTGATTTGTCTGTTGTGTGCTGTGCTCTTTACTTCTTGGTTTTTAACTTCTTACTAGCACTCTACACTATATCATTAATTGAATTTTATATGTGCTGTTTATTTCAACTGTGAAAAACTATTTTAAAATACTCTATTCACCCCCCTCTAGAGTTGAGATAGATCTTACCCTCACTTCCAATTGGTATCAGAGGCAGGTTGGTTGCTCATACAGGCTAACACCTGAACCAAAAGATCCTTGATAAGATCAATCTCTTAAGAGGATTACTTTCTATACATCTATCTATTTATTTAAATACATGGCACAGAACAAAGATTATGCAAGCACCAGACCACCAGTGTGCAACCTTTCCAAGTTTGCACTCTGGAAGGCAAGGATTAGATTATACATGAATTCTATTGATGAAGATATTTTCAATTCTGTCTTGATAGTTTGTCCAAGTCCACCAGAAAGCTCAAGCACAAATGCTGTTCCACATCCCTCAGGAACAGATGCAGACATAAAGAAATGGAAAACTGCAGATGCAAAGGCCATGAACATCTTAGCTCAGACAATGTCTGATGAGATATTTCAGAAAGTAGCTGACTGGAACTCAGCCAAAGGAATTTGGGACAAACTCTCTGAAATTGTCTTAGGGTCTGCTGATGAAAGGAAAGATAGAAGATCTCATCTGATAAGCCAATATGAGAACTTCAAAAAGGGAGAAGCTGAGTCAGTGGCTGACATGTACAATAGACTAAGTCGAATTATCAATGAGTTAAAAACCCTAGACAAAGAAATCTCACTGACTGAGCTGAATGACAAAATCCTGATGTGCTTCCCCAGCACTTGGGATTCAAGAATCTGGCCAATAAAGGATGCCAGAAGTTTAAATGAGATTACCACTGAAGCTCTCCTGGGCAAGCTCAAATCCTATGAGCTGCTCATTAAAAATAGAGAAGAAGAACAAAAGGCTACTTCTCCAGCCACAAGGAAAGAAAAGACCATAGCCTTCAAAGCTGTAGAAGAGGAGCCTGAAGATAAAGCTACAGGAAATGATGAGCTCATAAGTCTACTGGCCAAAAGATTCTACAAGATGGCCAGAAAAGACTTCAGAAAGAGACCATACAAGGGTCATGATAAACCAAGGTATGATAAATCAAATAACAATAAAGAAGTTATATGCTTTGGTAGCAGGAAACCAGGCCACATTGTGCCTGACTGTCCAGAAAACCAGAATAAGGGCAAGAAGGAAAGAAGAGACAGAAGAAAAGAAAAGGATTACAAGAAGAACAGCTCAGACAAAGCCTCCTCCAGCAAGAACAAACATACAAGGAACGGCTTTGTTGCTGAGACATGGAGTGAGACTGAAGAGGAATCTGAAGCCTCATCCAGTTCCAGTGATGATGAGGATGATGAAGATGAAAAAGAATTCTGCATGATGGCTATCAATGCCTCACAGCAAAACTCTGATGGAGAATCAGATTCAGATTCAGAAAATCAACCAGAGGAAGATCAGGTAATATGTGGATTTTGACTTCTGCTTATATTCTTATGTTGGGTTAGCAATGATGATATTTGTTTTAGCCGGCAGGATAGGCGTCTTGTGGTACATGTCAATCCGTGTGTTGGCACTACCATAAGGTGGTTGTTCTAGGCATAAGACTTCCCTCAACTGTGTCTTGTATTCCGAGAGGGGGGGTCTTACAAATGGTATCAACTTGTAATGATCATAAATTAAAGAAGTCATTGAACAATGGTGTCACCACCGTTTAATTAGTCAGTTTGGGGACAAACTGACTTAGCGGAAGCAGTGGTGTGCCCATATGTAATTCACACTAAGTATGTCCAACCATGACCCTATGATTAGCCAATCTGACCTTAGGTTTGCACCTTTTGTGTAGATCTTGGACAATATAGAGCAAATAGGGGGCACTCCCGCCCCTTCCGTACCCACTCAGTTTCAACAGTCAGAGCTAGGATAGACACTCACGACTATTTTGGACATGTTTAGGGCTCAACAGGCTCCGGTGCAACAATAAGCCCCGAGCTCTAATTAGTTAAACACGTTTCGGGCACTCTCTCTCCACCATCCTATCATTGGACAGAGTCGGCCGTGCCTACGTAGGAATGACTCGACTCAGTACAAGAACTAATAACAGGAATCCGATGTCCAGGCAACATGGCTGTGACATTAGCCTTGTCAGTATTGGAATCCCATGCCAAGAGGCGTGGGAAGTCCCTCATGGGGTCCACCTTTCAAGGCCGGGTGTACACGGAGATTAGTTAGAGTCAGTTTGCTGAAGCCTTCTTGGAACACTTCATCCCTTCTACCGGTCGGGATGAACTTGAAGAAAGATTCCTGTAGCTGAAACTGGGATCCAAGACAATTTCAGAATATCAGAGAGAGTTTCAGCATCTCGTTAGGTTTGCTGACGCATACGGGTTGAATGATAGGGGGTATGCTAAGCGATTCAACAAAGGTTTGCGGGATCTCCTGAGTAAAGCCCTTTTGTTTATAGCAAACTCGAGTTTGGCTGAGATCATTGACATGACAAAATGGCTGGAGGCAGATCACTTGGGAAGTAATAAGAGACCCGATGAGGGTGTGATGGAGGCCGATCCTAGCTATAGGAGGATGAAGGATAACAAAGGAAGAGGAAACAATAGAGGTGGAGGTCGCTTCCACCATAATTATATAATGGAGCATCTTGCTCCGCATCCATCTCTACCTCCACCGCAACAACTGTACCTATAGACTAGGGAGCAGCATGGGCGAGTTTGCTTCTAGTGCAATCAGTCGGGCCATATCTTGCACTTTTGCCCACAAGTAGCTAGAGATTCTCCCCCTCCTCTTCCTCCGGCAGCTCCATGAGGATGGGGACATATTTGTGGTTGAGGACGATGACCATGAAGAAGGAACCCCAAACCTGCTTGGGATCAGGTGTTTGCGCTGGACATGGCGTCGGAGTGGAATCCTCAAGACGTGATTGTCGGTATGTTGTGATTTAATTTATATGTTATAAGCATTCCCTTTAAATAGTCTAAGATATACAAGGAGTCTAGCTTTAGTCTGTGTAATTGATACTTAGGCACCATGATGGTTAGTGGGAAACCAGCTTATACCCTATTCGATACTGACGCCACACACTCGTTTATGTCGATAGATTTCGTCAAAGACCTACAAGGAGTGCAATACTTCACAGGTATTACTCGGAGAGTACAACTGCCTCCCGGATGGCTCTGAGATGAGTGCATCCGCAAAGTGTAAATTGGAGGTACTTCTTGGAGGAAAGTTCTTTGAAACCCTTGCAACAGTGTTGAGAATGCCAGAATTTGACATCATTCTGGGCATGGCATGGTTAGGTTGGCACCATGAGAGGATTTATTATGCGAAGAAACAAATTTCCTTGAGGCATTGGGACTCTGAGGTCATCATTCAAGGTATTAGACTTGCACCCCATATGTTATTATCTTCAATTCAGACTTTAAAAGCCCATATGAGAGGGGATGAAGTATATATGATCTGTTTTGAACTAAAAGAGATGGTAATAGATTTTAAAGATGTGCGAATAGTGCAAGATTTCCCTGAGGTTTTCCCTGAGAAATTGCCAGGATTACCCCCACATAGAGAAACAGACATTCAAATTAAGTTAGTACCGGGTGCCAAGCTCATCTCTCGGACCCCTTATTGAATGGACCTAAAGGAACTTGCCGAGTTTAGAGTTCAACTGCAAGAGTTAGTAGAATTAGGATTTGATCGTCCCAGTTCATCACCTTGGGGAGACCCTGTCCTGTTTGAAAAGAAAAAGGAAGGAACACTCGGTTATATATAGATTATCGGGAACTCAATCGTTTAACGGTATGGAACACCTATCCTCTACCCTGGATCGATGAGTTATTTGATCAGTTGGTAGGAGCACACTTGTTTTCCAAACTGGATCTACTCTTGGGGTAGTACCATGTCAGGATATAAGAGGAGGATATACAGAAAACAACATTTAGCTCGAGGTACGGTCTATATGAGTTCACCGTGATTCCGTTTGGGATTACAAATGCCCCTTTGGCTTTCATGAGTTTGATGAACTGGGTGTTCGAGCCATACTTAGATGTCTTCGTCATAATCTTTATAGATAACATTTTGGTCTATTCAAAGACAAAGGAGGAGCATGCGGAACACTTGGCCTTGGTTTTGGAAAATTTAAAAGAACACTAACTGTTTGCTAAGTTCAGCAAGTACGAATTTTGGCTCCGAGAGGTTGACTTCTTGGGCCATGTGATTAGCAGAGCTGGACTAGCCATGGACCCGGCCGAGGTGTGTGCCATGAAAGAATGGTCGCCCTTGAAGTTAGCGGTTGATGTACAGAGTTTCCTTGGACTTACTGGGTATTATCGCAAGTTCGTCAAAGAATTCTCAAAAATATCCCTTCCTCTCATTGCTATGATAAAGAAAGATATGCCATACGAGTGGACACCCAAGTGTGAAGCTGCATTCCAAGAGCTGAAAGATAAACTTACCACCACACCATCCCAGCCCTTCCATCTGGGAAGGAAGGATTTCAATTTTATATAGATGCGTCATATCAATGGATGGGAGCAGTACCGATGTAGCATGGGCATGTGATCGCTTATGCTTTGAGACAACTAATGAAGCATGAGGACAAATACCCAGTCCATGATTTGGAATTGGGGGCAGTGGTGTTTGCCTTGAAGGTTTAGGGGCACTATTTATATGGCATCTACTGCGAGATTTTTTTGGATCACAAAAATTTGAAGTATGTTCATACCCAAAAGGATTTAAATTTGAGAGAACGACGATTGCTAGAATTTTTGTGTGATTATGAGTTTACGTTGAACTACCACCTCAGAAAAGCAAACTCCATATCAAATGCATTGAGAAGAAAGGTAACAGAGTCGAGCCCTGAGTCTCGGTTGATGAGTATGGAATTAGCTCGAATGCATGAGGAGATGGAGATCACATTGGTGTATAAAGATCATTCTGAGGAGTATATTGAGTATCTATCTGCTATGAGTATAGTATGTGACATTCGAGATTTAATTCGGGCAGAACAAGGGAAGGATGATTCTCTGGCCCCTATGATTAAGTCAATTCAAGGTGGAACCACTGAGGAGTATACACTAAAGGACGACCTCAAGCATTTCCGTTGCCGACTTTATATCCCCAAGGGAGGGGAAATCCGGGAAGACATATTTAGAGAGGAAAATTGCTCTAAGTACTCAGTGCATCCTGGGATTTCTAAGATGTATAGTTACTTGCGGAAGACCATGTTCTGGCCCAGAATGAAGAAAGCTGTCAAATATTATGTTACACACTATGAGGCTTGTCATAAGATGAAGGTGGAGTGCAAGAGCCCTTGAGAATTTTATAATCATTGCCCATCACTGAGTGGAAGTTCGAGGATATCTCCATGGACTTTGTTCATGGGTTGCCTCGCTCGCGCTCTGGGAAAGATTCAGTTTGGGTGATTGTAGATCGTTTGATGAAGGTTGCCAGATTTATCCCTATGAAGAAGGAGGCACATGTGGATGTTTTAGTGCATCTCTTTGTGGAGCAATTTGTACGGTACCATGGCGTGCCTAAGATGATAGTCTCCGATCGTGAAGGTCACTCTACCTCCAAGGAGTGGAAGGCAGTACAAGCGTATTTGGGCTCTCGCCTTACCTTCAACATAACTTTTCATCCTCAGACAGATGGTGAGTCTGAGAGGACCATCAGGACAATGGAAGATCTTTTCAGACTGTGTGTATTGGATAAATGAGAATCGTGGGAAAGGCTCTTACCACTGGTAGAATTTTCATACAAGAATAGCCATCAAGCTAGCATCGGGATAGCACCCCACGAAGCACTTTATGGGATGAGGTGTAGGAATCCATTATTATGGGTGTAGGATGAAGATCAAGAAGTTTTGGGGATAGAGTACATTGAAGACACAGATGTGCTTGTTAGGTTGATACGAGACCGCATGCTTGAGGCTCAAAGTCGACAGGAAAAATACCATAATAAGAAACATTGAATGGTGGAATTTCAAGTGGGTAACAGGGTATTCTTGAATATCAGGCCAATTCATGGAGTGTCGCGAGTGCGTGGTATGGAGAAGCTCAACCCGAGGTACATTGGGCCCTATCCTATATTAGAGAGAATTGGCCCTTTAGCCTATCGGCTGGAGCTACCACCAGAGATGGAAAATTTGGACGATGTATTCCATATGTCGTATCTCTAGAAGACACTGCTATGGCCTGACCAATATGTCTCCACTGCAGATGTAGCAGAGGAAACTGATAAATCCGTCTGACTAGAGCCGGTGCGGATAGTGGACACCGAGACAAGGATCTTGCGACAGAAAAGTGTACCATTGGTAAAGTGGTTAAACCGGAAATCGGTCTCTAGTGGAGTTCACCCTTGGGAAAGGGGTGGTCGCGCACCTACCTTGCTCCTGCAAGAATAAACAACCAAGGAAAGAAAGAGCAAAGGACTAGACCAAGGGCCCGACGCGAAAGTCCCACCACAAACTCGGAAGATCACTGAGCGCTTCCCCTCCTTAGCCAAATGTCGGGCTAAGGTACCTCAGAAAGCGCTAGAAGACTGGGATATGAGTAAGCATGACTTCTGAGGTACCCCTTGGGTCCTATTTATAGATTTCTGAAAACGATCTGCAAATAACCAACCTCTGCTAGCCTGGAATTACTGAAAAACCCTTGGGATGGCCTGCCAATAGCCAAACTCCGCTGTTTTAAATAGCTATGTGCAGCCCACCTCGGCTTGCCAACAGCGAGACCTCGTTGTTCTAACGGGCTATGGGAAGGCCAGCGGGGGCAAAAGGGTGGAAGACACATCACAACCGAAGGGGGCGAGCTACCTTGCAATGGCCACTACTCGGCAAAGGCGGCGAGTATCGATAGAGATGGTACTTGCAGGCCTCGACTCAGCCGTAGGAGAGCTTAGCCTCAGCCTGCCCCACTCGTCTGCCGCGAGTGCGAGCTAGGGAGTGCGAACTGACTGGTGTCGGGATGTCCCCCAACGCCGAGGTCAAAAGGCGTTGACAAAACTCACCTCACTCGACGCTGCGGCTAAAGACGTTGAGTGAGCTCGCCTCACTCGGCACCATGGCCGAAGGCATTGAGTGAGCTTTACTCACTCAGCTCCATGGCCGAAGGCGTTGAGTGAGCTCTACTCACTTGGCGCCATCGGTGAAGGCGTTGAGTGAGCTCAACTCAAAGCTGCGGACCTGGCTCGCTTAGGGTATGGGCTAGAATTGGCCAATCTGGTTCCTGCCGGCCCCACTCCCCAGATACAGGGCTGGCTTGCCTAGGGGAAGCAAGTTGGAGGCGGCCCTCCTGGGAAGGCGTGAGCCGGGGGCGGCCCACCTAGGGGAGGCGGGCCAGGGCTGACCCGTCTGGGCGACCCATAGCGGCCGACCCGCCTAGGAGAGGCAGGCCGGGGCTGACCTTCCTGGGCGACCCTTGGCGGCCGACCCGCCTAGGAGAGGTGGGCCGGGGCTGACCCGCCTTGGCGACCCTTGGCGGCCGACCCGCCTAAGAGAGGCGGGTCGGGGCTGACCCTCCTGGTTTCCCGAGCCCTTTCGGCGAACATGGGGTTGTACATAAAGGTCTAATGGTCTAATCACGGGAAAGAGGAAAAAACTTGGGAGATGGTGGACGTGATATGGAAGCACCGACTTTATTTTGTTTATAAGATTTGTAACGTCTCGATTCGCGCTAGGCTCCTTGTGCGCACTTTCAAGTCAGGAGAGCTGACTTGGGCTTAGGGTGCTCTGGCAGATAAGATTGCACCGGAGCCGGAGAGGAAGTGTTGAATCGACATTAAGTGTCTTGACACTACCATGCGGCGGTAGCTAGATACCGCACAGCGGTAGCGGCCGAGGCATTGAGACGGCAGGAAGGTGTTGAGAGCCTTAAGTGGACAAAAGGCATTGAGTTCTATCGCGCGATGATGGCAAGATATCGCACAGCGGTAGTGGCCAAGGCGTTGAGAGCATTGAGTGGAAAGGCAGGCGTTGAGAGCGTTGAGTAGATAGAAGGAATTGAGTTCTATCACATGGCGATAGTGCAATACCGTGCGGCTGTAGTCATCTGAATTATCAGCATAAGGCTCTGGAAGCTACCACCTGGCATTAGTGTTACCACGGGCGATAACCCGTGGAATTAATTTAATTGGGCGGTCAGGAATATATCATGCGACGGTAGAAGGTTACCGCCCGACGATAACAGTACAAGTGGACACACCTGAGTTGGTTGTTCGGATGGTGGCTTGCGAAAGAAGTCGTTTTTGGGGATACCACCCAACAGTAGTAGGCTACCGCGCTGCGGTAGCTCCTTGATAGGGAAAAACCTAATTCTATTTGGCTGCCCTCTATATATAATCATCCAAGTCTTAACCGCCAGTTACCTTCTCCGAATTTTCTGAGAAAACAACTATGGCGGAGCTTTTCTTAGAAGATAAGGAACGGAAAGAGGGGAACGAGAGCCAAGGTCGATGCCATCATGCCGCCAAGGAGAGTTACTAGATCCATGGTCGGAAATGAGGTAAGCTTCCTACCCTCTCTCTTGGTGATAGATGTGTAGTTATCTTCTAGGAGAGAAGTCAACTTAAGAGAGTTTGGCTTGTGAGATGAAGATCTCCTAGGTAGAGACCATGCTAGGGCTTGTGCCGTAGATATTTGTTGTCTTCAACCTCTCCTCTCTTCTTGTAAATATAGTGGGCTTGGTTTCATGAAGAGAAATGGTCTAGTTAGGGTTAATAAGGGAGGAGTAAGTTCTACATATAGTTTTGATTAAATGTATAAAGGAAGAAGATGAACCGATGTCATTCATCTTGCTTTAAGATGCGTGCATAAATATGTTTTTTGTGTGCAGCGAACTTGAAGGCCCGTTTCGGGTATGTTACGGCCAGATCTGGGATTTTAACTAAACACAAAAGTCATAGCCCATGGAAAGACCTTTCCAACGGATGGTTACACTTTTTCATACGAGTCTTGTAGAATCAGTAATGTCTAGTCAATGGTGTTGTACAGTCAAGTCTTATCTACATGTTGTTCTCGGGATAGTGTAGATCAGGGTTCAATTTTGGTAAAGAGGTCATAGTAAATTAACATTGAGAATTGCTGAACTAAATTTATGGACATTTGTGATAATAAAGGACTGATGGGATAGAACCTTAAGAAAGTAGATAAGGTTGAGGTTTTGGTAATCTTAGTCAATACGTAATCGTGATAAATAAATGGTTTTATGGAACATGATGGTACCAATAGTTTGAAGGAGGTTGACAAATATATGGTTTGGGTATGCTAGTTAACAAATAAATTGATACATTTAATTGTACAAATGATATTCCCGTAGAAACATATTTGATTGTGAATGCTTGACCTTAAGAAGGAATTGGATGAGGTTAACGCATGGCCATGTGATAGGATGATTAATGGAATGTGTATAATAATTCAATTCCTAGAGTTGTGTCTTCCTACAGGTAGTAGTGTGGGATTGGTATGTTGTGTAAGGTGGCTTACCACCTGTGTAAACAATGAACCCTTGTGTGGTATGGAAATGTGGAAGGGTTGGAAGTGCATGTGGGTTTGTCGCACTAGAAAGATGTGTTGATAAGGGGCTCAGTTTGGAGCCCCTGCGTGCTGTTGAGCACGGGGCATGAATAATAAAAAGGGGCTCAGAGTGGATCCCTTATATGTGAAATTGCATTTGGTGTGAGTTGATATGCGGTGTCATAATCCTGGGTTAAGGATAGTGTGGTAGGTTTACGGGCTCGCTAGTCGTCACACCGGTGGGAGTTGACAGATAGACTTTGGGCAGATGGGCTTGGTCCTTGGTGCTCAATCTCAGGGCTCCTTCCATGTCAGTGGACAGATTGGATTTGTCCTTGGTGCTCATTCCTTAGGACCTTTCCGTTCTACACCGGTAGGCTAGTTTGGGTTGTGTTCTTGGTGCACATCTACCAAAGTCCCCTTTGAGCTATAGTACGCACATGAGCTCCGCTATTGTGTTCTTAGCGTTGAGGCGTACGGAGGCCTAGGCTTGGTTGTGTGGATGCCCACCTAGTAGTGGAAACCCCGTTCAGCTGTCACCGTCTGGCCACGACGGATGACGCATGAGAGGTTAGATACCTGCTTGAAAAGTGGGAACTATAAGTCTTTGTTGACATAACAATTGCATGTGTGTGAGCATGGGTGAGTCATCATAAGTCATTTATAACATAGAATTGCACTATATAAGATCCTTATCATATAAGTTTGTATGGGCACTCTTATATGTTGAGTTACTTTACTGTTAAGCCGATCCTTAACATATATGTCTGTATGGGCATTCATATAAGTTAAGTTACTTCCTGTTGTATATTCATATTTGTAACCTACTATTGATAGTAGAACCGCTAGTATATATTGTTGTAATTGCCCTGATATACTATGATATAGTTTAGCACTTTACCTCCTGCTTGTACTACTGCTTACATATATATATATATTGTACCCTTTTTTCCTTTCTCCGCCAGGTGCCTAAGAGTCGCTGGGAGAGCGAATGTGATAGCCACTTTGTATTTATGACTAACGGTTTCTACGTCTTCCTTTTATGAGGAAAACCAAAAGCAGGTCTTGTAGGAGGGCAGCAAGGACAGGGTGACAGGGCCTGAAGTGGTGATACCATCGTTGTCGTTAGTGACTGATGTGAGTTTTTGAGGGACTCATTTTGTAGCCTTCTTGGCATGATGTACTCAAATTTTATAGAAGACTTGGTTGCTTATTTTAATTTGATGTATTTTTATCGGACTTTATACTTATGTGGATTTTGACTTCTTCTTATATTCTTATGTTGGGTTCGTAACGATGATATTTGTTTTAGCCGGCAGGATAGGGGTCTTGTAGTACAGGCCGGCCCGTGTGTTGATGCTACCACAAGGCAGCTATCTGGGCATAAGACTTCCCTTGGCCGTGTCTTGTGTTTCGGAGGGAGTCTTACACGTGATCTCTCGACATATTTGTTGTGATGTCTTGGGATAACTCGACAAATTGATTTGTCTCTCAAATTCCAATTCATTCAAGTACTTGGTCCTTCCCTTATATCTTATGTGAATAAGACCAACACAATCCATTCCTCCAAATTCTCCAAATGCTCTTATGTGCGACCATGTAGGCTCATATTGCGTTGGTAGTGAAACTACCTATGTGGCCACTTCTAGATCATCATGGTGACATCAAAAGGAGAACCTTTGTTTGTTTGTGCCTCAAGAGTACAAGGGTCCATCTGGGTGGAGGTGGAGAAGAACATTTGTCTTTTTGCACCTCTGGAGGACTAGGGTCCTTACGGGTGAAGGTGTAGAGGGACGTTTATCCATCTCACCTGAGAGGTGCATAAGGGCATCCACCAATATTGCCTGAGAGGAGGTGGTGTCTTGAAGTTCTCAACGGCCGATGTGGTATACTAGACCAATATTTATTTCATTTATGTTAGAAAAATGTACATGAGTGTGTAGGTCTGATCGTGCAACTTGTCATTGATTATTAGTAAAAGAGGAACATGTTTTTCACGTTTTATGTCCGAGGGAGCATCCTGCCGTCTAAATCCCTTAGCTTGTAGGACCTGAATTTTACTACCGCAATGACGACAAAAGGCCCTTCTCAAGTCAGAGAGAGATTGTCTTTTTGAGTGCCCTTCCCTGCTACTTTGAGGTTTCAGAGGAAACGATCCCTGATACTGATAGGTCTTGGTTTTACCCTCCGGCCGTAGAAGCGAGCCATACGACCCTAATATGCGGAGATACTTTGAGCTACTTCGTCCCTAAATTCTTGGACTAAGTAAAGGTGTTGGAGACAAAATATGTCACCAACTCTCACAGTACTATCCCTGAGAAGGGTGTTGGATAGAGGAAAGAATGTGGTT
Organism: Platanthera zijinensis; assembly: GCA_039513925.1. Taxonomy (NCBI): domain Eukaryota; kingdom Viridiplantae; phylum Streptophyta; class Magnoliopsida; order Asparagales; family Orchidaceae; genus Platanthera; species Platanthera zijinensis. The sequence goes on along the minus strand of CM077078.1, from coordinate 167,935,129 downwards.
TGCGAGCGACTAGTTACTGGCCCTGCCGACGATAGTGAGAGGGCGTGAAGAGTGAGAAAGAAGAGGTCGCTGGCAGCAGCAAACAACCGATTGGACCCACTGTGGTGAATGCCTCTCTTGCGATGAGCCTCTCTTGATTGTTTTTTAAGAAAGATTACAATATGCGGTGAAGCCATCCGAGGGGCAGGGGGTATGTGCGCGTACAACGACTAAGAAAGAAAGACAAGAACTTAGTGTCCATACCTACAATGGGGCAAGTTATAGGCAAATTAAGCGTGTCCCCTCCAAGCACATATGATCCCCCTTTTATACTAGAGGGTAAGCTACATGGATGGTTCTTGAACCGATAGACATTTAATGACTTATAAATCGTGACTTTAAATGCGCAGCCGCCTGAGGTACATGAAGAGTCGGGCGATAGAGACTAAAAGAAGAGGTCATGCAAAACTTTCCGGTGCTTCTTGAGCTAGATCAAAAAGGATGAGTCTACGCGGGCTTGATCATAACGTCCACGCGTACTCCTGACTGGAGCTTCCGGGCCACACTCTCAGAAGCCACTCATAGGTCGCATGTTAGGTGTCCTTACCAAATATTGCTGCGCTCCCTTGGGTTGTCCGCAAGCACTCTAGAGAATCCGCTCGAGAGGAAAACAAACTCTGAGAACCCCTGTTTGTATGGAATGTCTGCCTCCTTTGGATGCTCTCCTTCAACGTCCCAGGATTTGGGGTTAACATAATCCCAACTTTTTTGGTAGACCACGTGGGCTCTGGAAAATTAGACTGGTGACCGCAAAGATTTAGACTTGCACTTAATGCCCCGAGGAGTCTATAAATAGTGTCGACCCTCTCATAAACTATCCATGCCTCATAATCCCTTGATTCCTTTTTGTCTTTGTCCGCAATGAGCTTGAACAAATCGTTGCTTGCAAACTTGGGCATCAAAACGAACTCCACCAAGAAACTTGATCCGAATAAACCAGTAAAGCCCGCCAAGTTCCTGGGTGGCTCTAAGCAATGACACCCAAAAAAACTTTAGAGAAAAAACCTAGCTCAATTCCTATTATTTTTGAGACCCTTAAATTTCTAGACCACCATCCTAACCTTGGAGATTCTGTCCGCACAAACACACTGGTGGACAGTCAACACCATGCGCCGTCTTTCGATGCTTCTCAAAGGAGAACCAATCCTGATACTCAGTGGTCGAAAACCAGCAAGGCCATTATTTCTTTAGGATCCACTCCCCCTTTGAAGGGTAAAAAATAGTGTTCAAAAAGACGCAGGATCCCCCCAAAAAGTTGTCTAACCCAAAGGATCTGGACCCCTTTCACCTCCAGATTTTGTCCGAGGAGGCCAGTCAACAAAAATCGTCTGACAATTCTACAGAATCGGTGGAGTCAGAAGAGGATACATGTGATGAAGATTACAGTGTGCTCGATGCTGATGACGAGCTTGACGAGGAGTTTGACAGTTTGAAAAGGTATTCTTTATATGGCAAGGTTGCCCCCATGTTGTCGCCTTATACTGACACTTGTCTTGGAAAGAGGAAGAGAAGAGAGGATGAGCTGGAGGATTTGCTCTTTTCCGAAGACATTCTGCATGCAGCTACTTACTGAAAAATACTTGTCACACTGTCTTGGTTTGAAGCGAATAATAAACAATTAATCCTTTTTTCTAGAGAATTACTCGACGATTACGGGCCTTTGAAAAGGTCTTGAGGACGACATATCCCGGATAGCCCGCTTGGAGGAGGTGATCGAGGGATTAAAGCAAAGTGCCGCATGCGACCATGCGCTGCGCCAGAGGACTAAGGCCCAAGCAATGACGTAGGACTCGATACTTCAAAAGGATGCTATCTAGAAGTGTGTGTGGAAGGCTAGGGAGGATATCTCGCCATCCATGCCCTGATTACCAAGCTGAACAAGTACCACGTGGTCACGTACAACATGCTCATTGAGATTATTAACAACTTGGAGTTTGTGGCATGGAGCAGATATCCGGTAAGGAGGATTCTAAGGAGTGAGAGGAGAACAATATCTTTTTAATGTTTGTAATAAAGGTTGAAAATAGACAATGCGCATGCGCACAGACACTTTCATGTAGTTACTTTATATGCCTGCCATACTTGGAGTGCAGTCTTATTTGCTTTTCTTCGTGGTGGGTTGATAGTTTGAAACTTTCCCTCCAGTGAGCGATTGCATAGTACCTTCCTTTTCACAGGAAATGGATACACTAAGCGGTTGTCGTGGACATTTCCAATGGCTAGCGAGTATCTGCATCATTTCATGTTTCGAGGCGAATGTGGGAATTCCTATAAGTAGACCTATGGAGCTTTCTTTCCAATAGATACCTTTGAACACCATAGAAAATATGAAAGCCCCTCAGGTTGGAACTACCCGTTCGGACTCAGCCATAGCCTTATTGTTCATGAATCTCCAACCATCGGGCTATCTAATGATGAATTCTCCAACCACCTTAATGCTATTCGCATATCTCTAGACAGATATGTCATGCGACTTCCTAAACCTGGTGAACACCTCCACTCAGCGTTAAGTAATGAATTATTCATCCCCTTTGAACATTTTGATGTGGGATGGACCTTCCCCATCTTTCCGGAGATGGTGGAAACGCTGAATAATTTCGGCCTCGTCCCCACACAACTCACCCCAAACTCTATAGGACTAGCGTCTACCTTCTTCATTTACTTGTTGCTTCAAAGAGTCTGCTTCAGCATGTCTGTGTTCAAGCAACTATTCTTCGTCCGCATGCTGAACCTTGCAAACTTCAAGCGCTGAACTTTATAAACAAGGTTCATGGGTGGAAGATGAGGTTTGAAATATTCTGGGCAGACCTCAGGGGATTAGTACCCCACCCTCACCCGTGGATGGAGTAAAACTTCCAGAGTCCTCATGTTAAGGGAATAGAGAAGTCTATCGTAGAGTTCTTTGAGAAGGCCCCCCTCAACGTAACACATTACGTCACCCGCCTAGGAGAGGTGGCCATCATGGACACTTTTGAGTGCAAGATTCTAAACTTCAAAATCATTGACATACTTACGGGTGTTAACTATAACATCCCAAGTTTCCCATGTATGAAAAAATCTAATTTTCGGGTTATTGGAAGCTACCGCCTGACGATAGTAAGATACCGCTGGCTATAGTGAGCATCAATTTGATGGCATCAAGAACATCCAGTGGCATCGAGTAATTGGCATCGAGAACTAGTGGCGTTGAGTTGTTTTCGTCGAGAACCAGTGGCGCCGAGTTACTACCGCTGGGCGATTGCGATAACGCTGGCGGTAGTGATGAAGTCGATCCAGTCAAATCTATGTAATAGATCCAGTCGAATCAATGTATTCAAAAAATTGATGAAGTCAAATTTGCTAATGTCGGGCGATAGCGATACCACTTGCGATTGCATGCCACGTGTAGAGAGATGCTAAGACAACTATTAAGTGGCTAATCGGTGCATGATAAACCCACTGCCACTGCCTAAGCTACTGCTAGACGATAGCGTGCTACCGCACGGCGGTAGGTAATTTACAAAGAATGGCCGATTAAATCATGACCATCCATTCCTTTTGGCCTAGAGATCAGATGGCTGAGATTTGTCCTTTGAGTATTATGGGACAAAGGTGAGAATTTTATTCTTATTTTCTTTTTCATTATTTCACTATTCTAACATGGAGGAAAATAAGAAGAGGAAGAAATAAGAAGAAGGAAGAAGAGGAAGGCTGATCCAACTCTTCAGAGAGATTTTAAAGGCGTTCTTGTGGAAGGATTTGTGAGTTGAAGCTATATCCACAGAGGGGAAAATGAGGCAAGTGCTTCCATCCAGATAAATTACAAGTTTATGGCTTCTAAGCAATCTACAAGGGTAACGATCTTTCTTCTTGGACAAGTGAAGTCCTTATTTGGCATGTACATGGAAACACTCACCAATTTGTAGAGAAAGGGATGTTTCCAACCAGTTGATCGGTGTTATCCCCGATATTTAACTTGCATATAGAATACAAAATTGAAGTACGAAATAAGCATGTTGTGTGAAACCCATTTGGATAGGTGGGTCTGGATTGGTGATGTTTGGTTTGCATGCCGGAGAAGACTTCGTGGATAAACATGTAATTTTACGGAGTTTTGAGGTGTGTAGCATGCTGCAGGTAGTATTGGAGGTGTTCTGCAGGAAAACACCCAGATTTGGGACAGAAATGTTTTTCTCTCAGATACCGCCCGACGGTAGTGTTACCACTAGCGGTAGTCCCAGAGAGAATGTATGTGAGGCCTGTCTCTTGGAGACTATGGACCAATATATTGAGCTATAAACCTAAAGTGCCTATCTATGGTGGTCGTGAGAGCCATCTTTAGTATATAACACAATATTTATGTTGTGATTGGGAAAGGAGAGACAACCTCATGTCAGGTAGACCGTTTTGATGGCATGGCGAATTGAGAAACGAGAAAGGGTTGATCAATACCCGCTCTATGTCGTTCGACTAGACGAGGGGCATATGAAAGAGTTATTAGCTTTATGTAAGATTAGAAATGCTCAATGTTGAACTATCAAGTATGGGAATGTGGATGGTGGTGGGACTGGGAAAGTCCAATACACCGATAATGTTCCCATAGTGAACTGGACATACGACCATGCACACAAAAATTTGTGGTGGTTTAGATATAAATATATTACCATTCTGCTTGCTTGTAGGGAAGGAGCGCCGCCACCCCGAGTGAGGGTGGGGTCGTTATAAATTGGTCAGTTAAAGATGACCATTGCTTTGTTTGCCACGCCTTGGTGGATTATCCCTTGGCAAGTATTGGAGAGTCGAGCGAGAAGTAGCAGGCTGAAGCCCTTTTTGCTATTCTGACTGGCCCTCGAAGGCCCAAGTATAAAACGTTTACTGTTTTCATATAATCTGGCTTGTGTGACGATGTATATAAGATATATATGTAAAGGAAATAGTTTGTAAGGCTTTAAGCCCAAACAGTATGTGTATTTCTATGATATTCCTATGTTTGGTTAGTGGACATTCCCGGTGTTCGGTTCTTGAGTAATTAGTATGCTTTCGCTAGAATGCAACTCTGAGTTAGGATAAGTGAATGTTTTGGTTTCAATATGTAACTCCACTGACTATTCATGGAATATAGCGTGAGGCCCCGACCAGACCTTATGTTATATTTTACGCGTGTAACATCCAATTTCCTATTAGACCCCCATAACTTAGATTGGGTTAGGACATATGGTGGGGGCATGAGTTTAGGCTAGGTTTTACCCAGGGAGTTAGGGTGTAGTCACATAGGACCCACTATAGGACCCAAGTTAACTCAAGTCAAACTACCCTAAATTAGGATCTTAGCTACACATTGGCCCCACCACTATACCCTTAACCCTAATAAAAATCTAAGTGAACCATAAGCCATGTCATTGGGTCACCTATTGACCCAAGTTGACCCAAGTCAACCCAAAACAAAAATTGTCAAACTCACACCTAAAGACCCAATTAGCCCAAGTAGGGCACCACCATGGCCCAACCCAAGTTAGGTGGTACCATAGGGTCCATTACCATTAAGTGGGTTAGCCCACTCACCATGTTGACCAAGTCAACCTAAAAAGTCAACAAGTCAACAAAAAGTCCTAAAAGAAGGAAAGAAGGAGCCAAGCCCATTCCTAAGGGACTAGGCCCATGAGTCAAGGCCCATGACCAGCCCAAGTGGTTAATATCAGCCCCTAACCCTCTGAAATTGGAGAGAGAATACATGCAAAGGGGCATTTGTGGAATTTTGGAGAAAAAAAGGAGAGAGAAGAGATGGAAAGAGGGGATGGAGGCCATGTGTCCCTCCTTCTCTCTGCCCAAGCTCATTGCTGAGCTCCCAAGACTCATTTCAGTATAAATGAGTTCCTGGTTGACACTTGGTAGCTAGACGGAGCTTCCAATGCTCATGGATGACCACTTCTTATATCAAAACTCCTCACCCAGCCACTCCTAGCCAAATCTAAGCCCACCATCAGCTTTATGAGGTTGAGACGAGTGGAGTTCAATACCTGGAGCAAAGATTTGCTGGAGAAACGAGGAATCAGGCTAGATTGCTGGAGCAAGCTTCGGCCATGGCTCACCGCCACCACACTCGCCGCCAAGCCCGACTTCAGGTTCGTTTCTCCTCACCTCACCCCGTGCTAGCTTTCTAGCTCATTTAGGCGAGACATCACGCTCAATTGAGCCCAATAACATGAGAGCATGTGCGTATTTTCCTGAGTTTTTCTTCTAGCAAGGGATAGTCGGAGGAGCCGCCTCATGCAACCACACCGCCGAGAAATGCTAGCCACCACCTCCTCAATGGAGGTGGTGACGATAATAGACGGCGGTGGCGCAGGCGCAGGTGGCCGGAATTAGCTAGCAAACTTGGCCTAGGATGGCTCAATCTCAGTCGTTGGCTGATTGGGGATGATGTCCAGTTGCCGTCTGATTTGTGTATTAAATTGATATTCCATTATTTTATGAATAGTGTTATAATTGTCACACTTTTATAGTGTTCTTGCATGTTAATATTAGGCCAGTTAAAGGCACATTCAGAGGTAGATATCAACATTAAAAATGTAGGCCTTGACCTTACCTTTAAAATGACACCCTAAAGTTAGGATTTGATATTGTAGAACTCCCTATAAGACCATTCTACCATGACTAGTCCTAGGCTAGGAATAATCTTAAAATAAATGCCTAAAACAAACCATAAGTCCTCATGACCTAATATTTTGGTCATGCTTGAGATAAGGTTAAACCTAGGCTCTGACCAAAAATGAGAGTTTTTGGTCAGACTTTTGCTATAGTATTTGGTGAAATACTAATATTTAAATTAAGTGCATTTTGGGGGATATATGACTCCAAATGCACCAAAACTTTGGTGGCATGTCCATTAGGTCAGTACAAAACCATGGTAGAAATTTAAGGTCCTTTTGACCTCTGCATGTTTGGGAAATCCCACATGCATGAGATAGGTATGTTCAAATTTGTGGTGCCTATAGTAAAAATAGAAAAAAGGCTAATTTAGCCCATTTGGACCATTGCATGTCCATGAAATTCTGGAAAAAGACTTATAGGGATGAAATATACCTCCCATAGGAAGGTTGGGATTTTTGGGATCAAAAATCCCATTATTTAAAATTATTGGAAAATATGCCTAGATAGGAAATAAATTTGAATTTAGGGCATATGAATTTATAAAATTCTGAATTTTTTTCAAAAGCTTCAGTAGGGCATAGCTCACCTCTGTAAAAATTTATCGGACTGTTAGGTAATGTTAACTTGGATTTTAAATAGAATTTACCATTTTGCCCTTATGGAAATTAATTAAAAATAAGAGAAATTATTGTTTAAATATTATGGAAAAATTTACAGTAGTTTATTTATGTGATCAAAACCCTAATAAATTATTTTAAAATTTCTGGATGTATATATAGGCTGAAAATCCTAATAATGGCATTTTGGTAATATTGATCATATGAACATATGTTATTTCAAATCACTATTTAAGAGCTTGAAATTCTGTACTTAGTTTCATTATATTATTAAGGAGCTCCAGTAATATTTCTAGAATTTCTGATTGTATAAATACTGTACTTAATTTTGAAAGTAGTCAATTTGTGATTTTAATATTAAATGGAATTTCACATGGGAAAATTATGAAACTTGGTAGGAAGTCAAATTTAACCTCATGGAACATCTGATAAATTTCTTAGGTAGGCTGAACCATTATAGGTAGTACATCCTGTGCAAGGTGACTCAGGTCACTCAATTAAAAGAATTAATTTAGGCCCTTAATTCCTTAGAAAAATAGTGAGACCTAGGATGGTTTATATCATACATCATAGCAACCCATGATAAATAATTAGGGGTAGTTTGCCCAAGATTTTGGAACTCACGTCCTACGGGTCAACATTAGGTCATGGGTGTGCTTAGCATAAATAATATATAATGCTAGGATCCACATGGGATAAGGTTGATGGTTGAGTTGGGATCTATGTTGGGAAGATAAACCCTGGTTGGTGTCCAATAGGTCACTTCTTGAAAACGAGTGGTAGAGTGCAAAATCCCAAGGATAGTAGATAGAACGGAGATTGCCGGAAGACCGCCGCTCTCCCAATAACATCTAATGTTATTAGGTTTGTCCCAGAGTAACAAAGAGGGTTTGGTATGAATCATGGGTATACATTTATAAAAGTAAATATCCTTGCCAAAGGGAACTTTGGAATTTCATCACATCTTGGTTCCTAGTTCCCCCGAGACCCCTTCATTGGGCATACCCTGGGCAGTCCTTGGATTAACCCTAAATTGCTAGGTATAACAAACACTAGATAAGAGTTTTCTAATAGGCTAAGAGAATGTTGTTACAATCTCACCCGTGAAGGGTTGGAGGGTTTCAAGACAGTTAGTCTTGTGAGCTGGATGCTCGAGAGTTTGACATCAGGATGAGGTTGGTCCTACGAGCTGGTGGTTTGAGTTGAGATACCTTACATGTGTATAGAAACAAAACTAGTGGCGTGTCATGCGGTATTGGGCCAATCGTCACACTGATGGCAGTACGGTGACTCAGGTGAGGTGTAAAGGTTTGAGGGGCCTGTAGGTTATTTATACTGCGGTCGGGAGGACAATCCCTGAAGACGCACACCCGACCAAGAAAGTTTAGCAGTTGGCCAGCATTAGTACACAGAGACTCTAGAGTGCACCAAGAATGTGTATAGAGGCGTACGAATGGTCTGGGCTTGGTAGTGTGTATACCCGCCTAGGAAGCAGAAGCACCCATTTCGCTACTATCGTAGCCACAACGATGGTATTAGAGAATGATGCTAGCTCCAAAAAGTGGGAACTAAAGGTCTGTTATCACAGAGTTGTGTGTATGAGTTGCACTTGTATGAATCATAAAAATGCATGCATAACATACATTCATAACTAGGTCATACGCACCATTGATCCTTATCATATAAATTAGTATGGACTCTTTTATATGATAAGTTATATTTGGAAACCTTAACTTATAAGTTTGTATGGACATTCATATAAGTTATGGTACTTCTGTGATGGTAGTTTAGTAGTAGTAGCATATTCTACTTGTCGTTCTTTACTCTATTTTACTTATAATACCTTGTCTGCATACAACACCTTACTTACTTTTTGAACAGTTCTTCATACCTTACATGTGCTATATACATAGAACAGCTAGAGTATAAATAGATTGATACCAAATATAGTTGGTAGTATAGCTCCACTTTCACATGCTTCTTTTTATACACCTTATTGTCCTCTGCTTCGTCCTCCCGCCCAGTACCTAGGAGTTGCAGGGACGAGGTGTGGAAGAAATGACTTAGTCTTTATGACTAACGGTCAGTTGTGACCAAATCATACTAGTACGATTAGCAGGATGAGGTGGCATGACGTGAGGAGCTAATACCACCACCACTTACTACTACTACTGTAGTCCGTCATCAGGTGGGATGAGTTTACTGATGATAGTTTAACTTCTGCTTTGTTGTAATTTTGAGAGAGAGAGAGAGATTTGATATCATGTACAGGGCATAAGCCCTTTTCTCTTTCTGTACTCATTGTGGACTATTGTTGTACCTTTAATTTTCATATATATATGATATGTACTGTGATCTTTGTGGAATTATTAGTTATTACTAATTGTTTTACTTCTATTCTCTATTGGTCGAAACTGGTTGAATGATTGTACTCGCCAGCAGGATCAACGTCTTACGGTGTCAACTAACCAATGAGTTAGTGTCACCGTAAGGCGGCGGTTCTGGGCATAAGACCGGGTTACCTCCTTGGTAAGGTGAGAGGGGTTTTATAAACTGGTATCACTTGAACAAACGATCATATGAGAAAGAAGTCCATAACACCGGGTCACCCTGCTCGAGCAATAGTTTGCGGACAAACTATGCAGCGGAAGCAATGGTGTGCCCGTGTGTAAAAAGTCACAGAAAATAGTCCATTTAAACAATGAGTTAGGACAATCTAATTAGGACACCACCTTAGTTTGACTTACCAAGAGGATTTCGTATTGTATCTGAGTCTAAAATCGACCTCAGAGATAGATTGGTTAAGGTACAAGGATACCCAAATTTACCAAGGGAAAAATTTGATGCAAGAGTCACTGCTTAAGGCTTAAATTTTTATGTCCCTACTCCACCTATCAAGTGATATTATCACTTCTTACCCAAGTAGATAGGACCGCCTTAAGGAGAATTAGTGCATATAATCTATTAGTGGAATGGAAGGGTACTCGTAAACATAACCCTCATACAGATGACTTGATTATGCGGAGACAACCATCATGAAAAATACCAAAGGTCGAATAAGAATTCAAGTCTCAGAAGAGACCCATTTTTGGTTGTTTCACATGTTGACCTTGAGAAGATTGTCGTAAATAGTAACCTTAAGGGCTTAAGGTATGTAGCATATCAATAAGTCTCAAGGTGGAACTCCAGGTCTAAGATTGTTAGACCTAAGGATTGAGTGAACATATAAAAAGAATGCAATATAGATATTAAGGGAATTTTTGCCCAATAAGTTATGGGGGCTTATCCTTTTGTTTATTGGGCTAAATTGATAACGATTTTATTTCTCTAGACCCTTTCTATAAACATGTGACGCAAACATAATAATCTAGAAGACTTGATTTATTCAAATGTTTCTCAAATAAAGATAAGATTCTGTATACGCATAATCGACAAGATGATCAACTCTCCCTAGAGGTTTGGGTTATACATTGAGGGGTGGCCGCTTGGATATATTACAACCTTAGAACAAGGAAAGTCGCCATGAGACATTAAAAACTTTCACGGGCTTGTGAATCAGATGATTACTTGGCACAACTTAAAGAGAGATTGTAATTCCATCAATGCATAATGACATGCTATATCCACAGGAACAAAACAAGTTTTGTACAATCCACAAGAATTCGAACATCGAGCTTTCAAAAAAACTAAAATCAAAGCAGTTTCGACGACACAAAGACTCTTCGTATAACTAAAGGAGCGTATTACCTCAACAAAGCGCGTTCCTAGATGCCCTAACACCTTAACCCAATGGACATGACACACGATTAATGATTATATCATCGGTTAAGGATTTGATATATTACAAGAGAAAGCCAAGGTGAATTGAGAATTCAGTACAAGTCAGAAGGATAGCCGAAATTTTTACATAACTAAGGCTCATGATTATCTTATATTTAATGGGTACGATTGGGAGAAGTAAACACTATGATTTATCACTACTATCCGCGCCTACCTGACATACTCAAGTCATTATGTTATATTCAAACAGACCGGGATAAAGTAACATTATGGTAATGTGAAGGAGTGATTATGGGTCTTAACTATGATGTGATTGGAGCCCATCAAGTAAGGATTCAAATGGTTGAGTAATTATGTCTGTAACACTGGGAGAGGCGATTCTAGAAGAGAAATCTAAGACAAAAACCATACAGAATTAGAAGATGTATATTATAAGTACCATCAATTGGACGTGGCTCTGATGATCACAAGAATCAAAACAAAAGTGTTCTATGAGATAATAATTGCCTTCAAAAATATTTTGGATTTTGAGAACAAACTCATGATTATGAATATGCTACTATCCTTAGAATCAAGTATTATAATAATTCGGAGGATTTGAAATGCCCACTTTGCGGATAAAAAATGCACTATTATGTTTAGTGAACTTAGAAAAATTTGATCATGAGTAGACAATGCAAGCATATCCTATGCACCAAGGAATGAATAATTTTAACCTTACATATATTGGATAGTGCGAATTATATTTTTTGTGGTGTTTGTAAGTGATGATAACTCATGAACTTAGAGAAATGATAGTCTCTACCATGACTTAATTTTTGGAGGTTAGATTGAAGGTTACTCATACATATTCCACACACGGTTGAGCTAATCTCATGAATATAATGGTTTTAGATGAGTATTCACCCACACTTGCCTAATAAAGACACTATATGAACATGTATAGGAAAGTTAGTGCGAGCATACCTGTGTTGAAACTTCGAGCACATAAAATATTAATTTGGCAAGGCATGACATTGAAAATGTAACGACTCAACAAATTAAAATGGGGTGGATGATTAGTTGAATCGTACGCATAAGTATGACCCCTCGATTATAATATCATCAAGAACCGGGACACATAAGTTGATAACATTATAACCACCATTAGGAGGATTCATGACTATGGAATATAGATTTTGAATATCAAAGTTGTATACGGTGAAATCACACAAGAATTAATGAGTGTTTAATCAGATTCTTTCTTATGATGATATCGACTCGTGATGAATCTTATTATTTTTGCAAGAATTCCTTATATCTTTTCAATCAAAATCCAATTAGAAAAGCGATTGAGTGTCATGTTGTGAACATCAATATTAATTATGATCGCTCGATTTATATATGAAGAGTTCACTCTACAAATTATGTATTTTTACATAAGTAGAGGTGTAATATGTCATGAATTTGGAAGAAAAAAAAGGGGGAAAAGAAAAGAAGGGGGTGATAATCTTTTCATCAAATCTTAAGTTTGGAGGTTGGTAAATTACGATTCATAAGTTGGACCTTCGTCATAAATAAAACTATGATAACATATATTTGAATATTCGATGTGGTATATATAAGGCGTGAGGCGATTCTAGAAGAGAAATCTAAGATTTGTGTGCACAATTCTACATATAAGATTACTGATTTTCACATACTTGATGATCATTGCTCGTAAGGGACTCCGAACCAACGTATGATTAAGGTTTATTTAATGATAATGTGTCGGAAAACTTGGAAATAGGCCCACGCAATCTTGATTATGAATATCCAAAAATATAATGAAAGTGCATTTGGAAGGGGACTGTTACCTCTGATAGAAACAACTACAAGGCCTATAGGGTAGGAATTGCCGGACGCCACTATCTTGGGTCTAGGATGATGATCCAAGGGCACTCATATCAGGTTATATTTAGGATACAGACACACATACATAGCTGATCAGGGATCGGATGCTGGTGGCTCAGAGTCGACAAGCCAAGTACTACGATGCGGGCATAAAAAAGTAGAGATCCAGGTGGGAGATAGAGTTTTCTTGAAGATATGTCTGGTGCATTATGTCTCTCATGTGCGGATACACAAGAAGCTCATCCCTCTATTTATGGGACCATACTTAATCCTGGAGCGGATTGGTACTTTAGCTTACAGGCTGGAGCTGCTACCAGAGTTAGGGACTCTGCACGACGTCTTCCACATCTCTTCACTACGCGGAGCTCTCCTTCGGCCGGACCAGTATATTACCGCTACAGTAGGCCCGATAACACTTCGTAGATCAGTTCGTTTAGAGCCGGTCCGGATCAATGATACCACGATCTGAGTGTTGCGGAAGAAGAAGGTTCCCGTGGTAAAGGTATTGTGGTCCAACCAAGGACGGGAGGAGCACACCTAGGAGCCGTTGGATCTGATGCAAGAATGGTACCTGGAGATTTTCGCCTCAGGTATACTTTAATTATGTTTAAGTTTCTTAAAATTCTTGTGCACCGAAACCCGTAGACCCGAACTTGAATTTCGGGGATGAAATTGTTTTTTTGTTTATTGGGATTTGTAACATCCCATTTCCTATTAGACCCCCTTAAATTAGATTGGGTTAGGATATGTGGTGGGGGCATGAGTTTAGGCTAGGTTTGACCCAGGGAGTTAGGGTGTTATCACATTGGATCCACTATAGGACTCAGTTAACTCAAGTCAAACTAGCCCAAATTGGGATCTTAGCTACACATTGGCCCCACCACTATACCCAGAACCCTAATAACAATCTAAGTGAACCATTAACCATGTCATTGGGTCACCTATTGACCCATGTTGACCCAAGTCAACCCAAAACCTAAATTGGTCAAACTCACACCTAAAGACCCAATTAGCCCAAGTAGGGAACCACCATGGACCAACCCAAGTTAGGTGGTACCATAGAGTCCATGACTATTATGTAGGGTCAGCCCACTCACCATATTGACCAAGTCAACCTAAAAAGTCAACAAGTCAACAAAAAGGCCTAAAAGAAGGAAAGAATGAGCCAAGCCCATTCCAAATAGACTAGGCCCATGAGTCAAGGCCCATGACCATCCCAAGTGGTTAATGTCAGCCCCTAACCCACTGAAATAGGAGAGAGAATACATGCAAAGGGGTATATTTGGAATTTTGAGAAAAAAGGAGAGAGAAGAGAGGGAAAGAGGGGATGGAGGCCATGTGGCCCTCCTTCCCTCTGCCCAAGCTCATGGCCGAGCTCCCAATACTCATTTCAGCAGAAATGAGGGGTGGTGGAAACTTGGCAGTTAGGCAGAGCTTCCAATGCTAATGTTCGACAAATTCATTAATCAAAACTCCTCACCCAGCCACTCCTAGCCAAATCTAAGCCCACCATAAGCTTCAGGAGGTTGAGATGAGTGGAGTTCAATACCTGGAGCAAAGAATTTGCTGGAGAAACGAGGAATCGGGCTAGATTGCCGGAGCAAGCTTTGGCCATGGCTCACCGCCACAACACTCACTGCCAAGTCCGGATTCATGTTCGTTTTTGCATCACCTCACCCTATGCTAGCTTTCTAGCTCACTTAGGCGAGACATCAGGCTAAATTGAGCCCGATAACATGAGAGCTTGTGCTCATTTTTTCGAGTTTTTCTTCTAGCTCGGGATCCGGAGGAGCCGTCTTCGACAGCCACACCACCGGGAAACGCCAGCCGCCACCTCAACGGAGATGGTGGCGATAATCGCCTTTGGTGGCGCCGGCCCAGGTGGCCGGAATTAGACCTCAAACTTAGCCCAGGACGGCTCTATGTCATTCGTTTGCTGATTGGGGATGATGTTGGGTATTGTATCCACATTGTACCTGATTTGAAGAAGCCCCTGAACAAGCTAAGGTGAATTGACAATGTATTTGATTACTTGTCTTCAAGTTGTGCTTGCAGCTATTCATCGCTAAGTACACACCAATGTCATGGAGCAGTAGGTCAATATATACGGGTCTGTGCAACGTAATCCCTCGTTGAGCAGATCAGTGTGTTGCCTTACGTGTACTCTCTCTATTGGAGTGTACTTATTTTCAAGCACAGGGCTATGTAAGATCAAGAGCAGACAAGGAGCAAGGATGGGCCAATGACCAGCTCATGGGAAGAAAGACAAAAATCGTCTTAGTACAAATAGTGATTCTCGCCGATTCGACGAGAATCACTAGTGATTCTCGCCAAATCGTCGAGAATCACGAACTGATTCTCGTCGAATGCTGTCGGTTGTCTCGAAGCGCCTTGAATTCTTCTAAGGCAGAATCGTCGAGAATCACGAAGTGATTCTCGCCGATTCGTCGAGAATCACGAAGTGATTCTCGCCGATTCGTCGAGAATGACTCTGCATTCTCGACGATTCGGCGAGAATCAATTGTGATTCTCGCCGATTCTCACCGACTTGTATTATCAGTGGAGATTGAATTCTATTAAGAATAATTCGGCCAGAATCGTAGTTGATTCTCGTCGATTCGACGAGAATCACCTATGATTCTCGCCGAATTGACTTGGGCAAATTCTGCTGTTTTCTGGACCGGTCCAAGTTACCTAGATTATTTCGAACCCGACTTAGGTCTTCTTGTTGGTGGGGCCCACAACGGTCATGTGGTATGACCTAATGTATAAATAACTAGTATGGTTGAGCGGAAGACACACGCATATACGAATACACGATTCAAAAAGAAAGGCCGCCGACGTGACCTAGATCGCGCATCTTGCTCCGCCGCCGTCATCGGCGCTCGTGCAGTTAGTCGTCGTTGCTGATCACGGTTTCTTCCAGATCTCCGGCGACAGAAGCTTAGCCTAGCACAGCGTCTCACGCATCTAACCAGAGATGTTTTGTCTCTTGATTCGTAGATCGGGAAAACCATCCCCTTCTGAATCGATCGAGACGATCGATCCTAGTGTGACCGTTGGAAGACCTTGCTACCTTTGCTAAGAAGGTTGAATATCCATAGCATCGCCGCAGCACTCCGTTGCTGCCGCCAATTCCGAGAGCTAAGCCGCCGCCCTTTGCCGCCGCCGGTTTCGGGGAGATTCTCTCCAAGAGAGATCTAGGGTTGTGGACTCTTCATTGACTTCAAGAACACGTCGTCGAACGAAGAGGGACACCTTAGTCTCCATAAGTTGTTTGTATTTCTAATACATTCTATTTTCAATTTCGTTGTAAAGGAACGATTGGTTCCTAGTTGTAAGGGTTGGGTGCAACCCGTGGTGTGGGAGTGGTGACTCCTATGTGTGGAAGGGTTCCTTCCGTTAGTGCAAGGATTGGATTTCAATCCTGTTGGTGAAGTGACCGAGTCGTCCCTGGTTAGGAGATAGGTCGAAGGGGGAAAGTGGACGTACCCAAATCGGAGAACCACTATAAATTGCTTGAGTCTTTTCTGTGCTGTGTTGTTTGATTTATTTGTGCAGGTAAAACTTTAATTCCGCAAAAACGCTACAAGACACCTATTCCCCCCCCCATAGGTGAACCTAGTTGGCACTAGGTGGACTTTCAAGTGGTATCAGAGGGAGGTTAGTCATCAAAAAGGTTCACACCTTGAGTAGAATCTGCCACCAGTGTCAACAAGAATGGAGCTGGATTATGATTTCTCTCCATTAAAACTTCCGACGTGCACAAAGGAGTATTATCCCATCTGGAAGATGAGACTGTCTTTTCACTTGGAGGCTATCGATCTTCGGGCATCAATTTTGGAAGAGGGTCCATTCATTCCCATGAAGACCTCAATTTCTGGGAAGGATCTCCTAATCCCCAAGGATATTACTGAGATGCTTGAGATTGAACTCTCTCTGTTCCAATTGGATGAAGTGATTCGTAAAATCATCATTGATGTTTGGTCTGGACCTTCTCGGTCAAGACTGGAAAAATGTAGGACGTCCAAGTCCTTGTGGCAAACCGTATCGGACCTCATGGAGGGATCAGAGAAAGCAGGGACAAGTTGTCAGCAAGAGGATGAAGCCTATGTTGGGGTCCTCGCCTCTGAAGATGAAGGTAATGACCAATCTGTTATTATCAGGCCTTCAGTGTCCCTGTCAGAGAGTGAAAAAGAAATTGAACAAAGCAGTTCTGATGAGGCTGACTCAACTGTCTCTGCCGATATCCACAACAACCCTGATCAGCAGAATTAGGAGCAGGTAATGTCATCTTACTGCCCCTCTTCCCTCGATGTTCCTGAAGACAGGAATAGTTCTGATGGCTGTGTATCTAATGATGCAAGGGATAAGGATAGCTTCAATCAAAGGATTGAAAATCCTGATTTCCTTGAGTGTGCCCTTCAGAAAAGCAACCTACTTATTGTGGAGCAAGCTCAGGAGATTGCTTGACTGAAGACCTTGATGGATCTCCAATTGGAATCCATCAAGGTAAAGGACTCTAAAATCTCAGATCTAGAGAGTCGTCTAGAGAATGAGAAGAGGATATTATCTAACTTTTCCAAGGTAGATGCTATCAAGAGAAAGGGAGAAAATGGGTGGATCTCCCGAATTATCAAATCATGGAGAAATGGGGAAACGGTATTCAGACCCCCCACCCCAAGCAGGGAAGGCACTCATCATGCCTTCAGGTATGACCACAAGAACAACCGTGGTCACTGCAAGGATGACCAGCCCTCATGTGGAAACACCTACAGTGCAAGGGCTGTCATGGCCACCCAAGAGAGAATACCTAAGGCACATCCTGAACCATTTGTATTCTCGGCCTCTGCCCCAACTCGTCATGAATTTGCCGGAACCAGCTCTCACGGCAGTACTGTCCACCCTAGGATACAGGAAGGGGGTACGGAAAAATGTGGAAAGCTCCGTAGGGCCTTGGGAGCGTGTTGACTAAAAGGAAGGCACCACCTCCCAGGCTCATGACTCTCACCACATGCATTCTTTCCTCCCTCCCATGTGTCAAGGTGGAAAGGCAAAGTTGTGAGCAGAACCGACTCTATCCCGTTTAGACCTGAGATCATGACGACATCAGTCAGTAGGCCAGGTCTGAAAAGGCGATACAACATTCACGAGTGTTGGTGTTGTGGCAAGGTGGGTCACTTGCCATAGATTATTGGCACAACCCCTCTGTGTCAAGGGCAGGGGCATATCCATCTCCTCTGGGTAGAGCTAGCCTTCCTGACAGGATTCCTGTGGGAAGGCATTCAAGATTTTATGCTGACAAGAACCTAGGACCCAATACATATTGGGTTCCTAAGGAAAGGTAATTCTTTTTTGCAGGATAGTCTAGGTACCCATGTACATGATGGGACCTAGACAAGAGATGTTCCAGGCTTGCCATGGAATAAGATTATGGGAAAAGAGATAACGCTAACTATGGTGCAAGGCTTGAATAGCTAAGTTCAGATGAGACGGAAAAAGGTGCAACTCCCAAGTACGTCAAGGTTTCCACCTCAACGCCGATCGGAGAGGATGACGATCAGGATGGAGCAGTCCTCCCTGAAGAGGAAGGAGCCCAAGAAATTGCTAGAGCTCCTGATGCAAGACTTCCAGAGCTTCGACACATTAGGGATCATCCTAGAGATCAGATCATCGGAGATCCTCGCGATGGTGTCAGAACTCGAAGAGGTACTATTAATGAGATTTTGCATCTTAGTTTCCTATCACAGGTTGAGCCAAAGAAGTTCGACGAGGCGAACAAAGATGCAGCATGGATATTGGTCATGCAAGATGAACTACATCAATTTGAAAGATGCAACGTCTGGATGCTGGTTCCCAGACCAAAGGGGCAGAACGTGATTGGCACCAAGTGGATCTTCAGAATCAAACTGGATGAACATGGTGTCATCATAAAGAATAAGGCCAGGCTGGTGGCTCAAGGTTACAGACAGGAGGAGGGGATTGACTTCGACCAGACGTTTGCGCCATTTGCTCGGCTCGAGGCAATCCGACTGTTCTTAGCCTATGCCTCTCACAAAGGATTCACAGTATATCAGATGGACGTGAAATTGGCATTCTAGAATGGAGACTTGAAAGAGGAAGTATATGTCGCTCAAACCCCAGGTTTTGTCAATCCTACTTATCCTAATCATGTATACTTTCTTAATAAAGCTCTATATGGGTTAAACAAGCTCCTCGAGCTTGGTATGAGACCTTGTCTAGCTTTCTTCTTGAGAACAAGTTCTCCAGAGGAAGAATAGACAAGACATTGTTCCTCAGGGAAGTCAAAGGCAAGATCTTGCTGGTGCAAATCTATGTCGATGACATTATATTCGGCTCAACGGACAACAATATTTGCAAAAAGTTTTCTAAACTTATGCAAGGAAAGTTTGAAATGAGCAGTATGGGAGAGCTAATGTATTTCTTGGGACTTCAAGTGAAACATTCTGAGGAAGGAATTTTCATTTCTCAGACAAAGTTCACCAATGAACTACTCAAGAAATTCGGAATGGAGAATGCAACCTCTATGAGGACTCCAATGGGATCCACCATGTCTCTG
The DNA here is from genome assembly GCA_039513925.1 of Platanthera zijinensis. Lineage (NCBI taxonomy): Eukaryota > Viridiplantae > Streptophyta > Magnoliopsida > Asparagales > Orchidaceae > Platanthera > Platanthera zijinensis. Next base: position 167,915,611 of record CM077078.1, on the reverse strand, counting down.
GATAAGGATGAGAAAGGGAAACCTTTTGATGAAACCAAATACAGAAGCATCATTGGATCCCTGCTCTACCTTACTGCAAGTAGACCGGATATCATGTTCTCCACATGTGTTTGTGCCAGATATCAGGTGAACACTAAGGAATCTCATTATGTCGCTGCAAAGCGAATTAGAGATACCTTAAAGGTACCCCTAATCTTGGCTTGTGGTACCCGAGAAACAATGATGTCGAGCTAATAGGTTTTTCAGATGCTGATTTTGCAGGGAATAGGGATGACAGGAAAAGTACTTCCGGGACGTGTCAATTCCTCGGAAGATGGCTTATCTCATGGAACATCAAGAAGCATAATTGTGTAGCAACTTCCACAGCAGAGTCTGAGTGTAACGACCCTAGCCGATCCAACGTGGTAGTGCCACGGCTCCGCTCTAGGCGTCGCTACCGGGCTGCATCCCAAGCACCCCAACCCCTCTCGCTCCACAGGCGGGTTGTTGGTGGCCACGGCCTCCCTTTGATGAGCGAACTCAACAGTTAAGTTGGGCCGTGCGGGGACTTCCCAGGAGGTCACCCATCCCAGTACTACTCTCGCCCAAGCACGCTTAACTATGGAGGTCTTTCAACCTTCATCACCAATTGAGCTGCACAGACAGACGAGCCACTGCCCCGACATCCTAACATGCAGGGAAGGAACCACTGCCCGGGTAAGGGGTAGGGTCGTTATAATTGGTCAGCTGAATGCTGACCGTTGCTTTATTTATTACCCATGGGTGGACGTCCATATGCAGGTGTTGCGGGCTGATTGGATTGAGCGGGCAGAAGCCCATGCTGCTGGTAGGCCCTTGAAGGCCGTGCGAAGTGTTGGATTTCATGTGTGGCCGGCCTGCGTGCCGATGTATGAACTTATATATTTGTAAAGAGAAACCTGTAAGGCCTTAAGGCCGTGTGCGGTGTATTCGTGTGAACATTCCTGGTCGTATATAAATGTGTTATTTATATGGCCGGACCCCACGCCATATTTCACAGACAGACGAGAGAGCCACTTGAGAGTATCAAAACCCTTTATACACGTATCCTAACTCAGAGCATTCTAGCGGAAGATTTTAAGTTACAGAACCCATAACAATGAATGTCCACTACAACCATATAAATAACACATTTTATATACGACCAGGAATGTTCACACGAATACACCGCACACGGCCTTAAGGCCTTACAGGTTTCTCTTTACAAATATATAAGTTCATACATCGGCACGCAGGCCGGCCACACATGAAATCCAACACTTCGCACGGCCTTCAAGGGCCTACCAGCAGCATGGGCTTCTGCCCGCTCAATCCAATCAACCCGCAACACCTGCATATGGACTTCCACCCCATGGGTGATAAACAAAGCAACGGTAAGCATTCAGCTGACCAAATATAACGACCCTACCCCTTACCCGGGGCAGTGGTTCCTTCCCTGCATGTAAAGCTCATAATTAAACTCAAGAATGTCCACTAGGAATGTGTGTGTGTCTATTCGGTTTGTTTGCCGTTTTAGCATGGAGAGTAATGCTTTCTTGTTCACCTATAGATGACAAGGAGTGGAGCTGGGCAGTCTGAGCCCCAGCGTTCGGATGAGAGTGCGGCACCAGCTTTGTGCCTACACCTCCCCTTCTGCGGAAATGGTGCGCTTAGTTGCGGAGGTGATCTTTGCCATGCTTCAAGCACAACCATTTGGGCAAGCGAGGCCTGCTGTGGCACTAGTACAGGTTGGTGCGAGTCAAGCGCATGTTGAGGTTCCGGTTGCTGTGCAAGCAGCGGACGAGCAACTGAAGAAATTGTAGTACTGGGATGGGTGACCTCCTGGGATGTCCCCGTACGGCCCAACTTAACAGTCGAGTTCGCTCATCAAAGGGAGGCTGTGGCCACCAACAACCCGCCTGTGGAGGGAGAGGGGTTGGGGTGCTTGGGCTGCAGCCCGGTAGCGACGCCTAGAGCGGAGCCGTGGCACTGCCACGTTGGATCGGCTAGGGTCGTTACAATAAAAAGTGCTTTTTATTGTAACGACCCTAGCCGATCCAACGTGGCAGTGCCACGGCTCCGCTCTAGGCGTCGCTACCGGGCTGCAGCCCAAGCACCCCAACCCTCTCCCTCCACAGGCGGGTTGTTGGTGGCCACAGCCTCCCTTTGATGAGCGAACTCGACAGTTAAGTTGGGCCATACGGGGACTTCCCAGGAAGTCACCCATCCCAGTACTACTCTCGCCTAATCACGCTTAACTATGGAGTTCTTTCAACCTTCATCACCAATTGAGCTGCAGCTTAGCGTGGCGATAGAATTCTGAGGGAAACAAATAAAAACATATCCATTTTGATATAAAATGAATGCAATGAACTGATAGAAATAGAAATGAAATTGAACACGCGTCGCTGCAACGGAATGCTAAGGGTCAGCCTAGTAGGGGGGGGGGGGAGTTTCAGACTCCTATACCTCATGAGGGGGGTAGAACTCTCACACCTCGTAGGGGGGGTCGAACTCCTACAGATGATATGAATTCCTTTAGGAGGCGTCGAAGACTGTTGCGCGTGGAAGTGCCCTAAAATAAATACTGATATGAAGGGTCGACGGACCCGGAGGAATAAATATTCGAATGACCCTTAGTATTTCGAGAATGAAATTGATATGAAAATATGAATGGATATCAGATATAGATGATTTTACCTGTTTAGATTTGAAAGATGATCATACAGATTTATTACTGCTGACTTTTTTGTCTGCTTGCAGTGCGGCGCTATAGGTAAAAAGTAAGGATTTCACTTAGTTTTCTAAACTAATGAGATTTTAAATTTATTTTAGGAACCGAGCACTAGCGTACTAGACCCCGCTAGACGGGCTCAGGCAGATGCCGATCAGATACCAGTTGAAGACGTGGCTCGTCCACGGGTTAGCATGATATATTTTTTGTACTCTGGTTGGCTTGATTTGTAGTAGAATACTTGTAAATAGTGTATATTCTGAAACTTTCCCCCCTACTAGGCTGACCCTTAGCATTCCGTTGCAGCGACGCGTGTTCAATTTCATTTCTATTTCTATCAGTTCATTGCATTCATTTTATATCAAAATAGGATATGTTTTTATTTGTTTCCCCTCAGAATTCTATCGCCTAGCGAACCTGCATCTCAATTGGTGATGAGAGTTGAAAGAACTCCATAGTTAAGCGTGCTTGGGCGAGAGTAGTACTGGGATGGGTGACCTCTTGGGAAGTCCCCGTACGGCCCAACTTAACTGTCGAGTTCGCTCATCAAAGGGAGGCTGTGGCCACCAACAACCCGCCTGTCGAGGGAGAGGGGTTGGGGTGCTTGGGCTGCAGCCCGGTAGCGACGCCTAGAGCGAGCGCTGTGGCACTGCCACGTTGGATCGGCTAGGGTCGTTACAATAAAAAGTCAACCTTCATCACCAATTGAGCTGCAGCTCTATTGGTGATGAAGGTTGAAAGAACTCCATAGTTAAGCGTGCTTGGGCGAGAGTAGTACTGGGATGGGTGACCTCCTGGGAAGTCCCCGTATGTCCCAACTTAACTGTCGAGTTCGCTCATCAAAGGGAGGCTGTGGCCACCAACAACCCGCCTGTGGAGGGAGAGGGGTGGGGTGCTTGGGCTGCAGCCCGGTAGCGATGCCTGGAGAGCGGAGCCGTAACGCTGTTACGTACGCGCCAGGGTCGTTACACTGAGTACATCTCAGCTTGCAGCTGTTGCGCACAACTCCTTTGGATTAGAAACCAGTTAGCTGACTATGACCTTCAGTTCAAGGAAGTACCAATGTACTGCGACTCCTCCAGTGCAATTGCCATTGCCAACAATCCGGTATTGCACAGCAGAATGAAGCATATCGAAGTGCGCTACCACTTCATTCGGGAGCACGTGGAGAACAAGGACATCTCTCTCTACTATGTCCCCACGGACAAGCAGATTGTAGATATTTTCACAAAGCCCTTAGACGAGGCCAAGTTCAGTCTTTTCAAAACTGAATTGGGGATGCTAAACTATGAGGAATGAAGACTACAGAAGCTCCAGGCTCGTGCATCTAGGGGGAGCCTCTGCCAAGAACTCAAGGGTAAGCACAGGTGTAAGAACTGAGGGGGAGCATGGTGTCAAATGCACCAGACCCAGATTTGCAGAAGCCGAAAAGGGGGAGATTACCCTCTCGGTTAAGGTGCTAAGGTGTATGCTCCAAATGCTCTAAAGATAATGGTATGGAATTTCAACTCACTCTCGTTTTTCAAAGTTGTGTTTTCTTCTAAGCCGTTATATTCACCTTAGCTTGTAGGGTTTAGGCTTCTTCAAATAGGCGGAGATTGTTGGGTATTGTATCCACAATGTACCTGATTTGAAGAAGCCCCTGAACAAGCTAAGGTGAATTGAAAATGTATTTGATTACTTGTCTTCAAGTTGTGCTTGCAGCTATTCATCGCTAAGTACACACCAATGTCAGGGTGCAGTAGGTCAATATACACGGGTCTGTGCAACGTAATCCCTTGTTGAGCAGATCAATGTGTTGGCTTACGTGTACTCTCTCTATTAGAGTGTACTTATTTTCAAGCACAGGGCTATGCAAGATCAAGAGCAGACAAGGAGCAAGGATGGGCAAAAGACCAGCTCACGGGAAGAAAGACGAAAATCGTCTAAGTACAAATCGACGAGAATCACAAAGTGATTCTCTCCGATTCGACGAGAATCACTAGTGATTCTCGCCGAATCGTCGAGAATCACGAACTGATTCTCTCCGAATGCTGCCGGTTGTCTCGAAGCCACCTTGAATTCTTCTAAGGCAGAATCGTCGAGAATCACAAAGTGATTCTCGCCGATTCGTCGAGAATGACTCTGCATTCTTGACAATTTGGCGAGAATCAATTGTGATTCTGGCCGATTCTCACCGGCTTGTATTATTAGTGGAGATTGAATTCTGTTAAGAAGAATTCGGCGAGAATCGTAGTTGATTCTCGTCGATTCAGCGAAAAATCACCTACGATTCTCGCCGAATTTGACTTGGGCAAATTCCTGCTGTTCTCTGGACCGCTCCATGTTACCTTGATTATTTCGAACCGGACTTAGGTCTTCTTGTTGGTGGGGCCCACAACGGTAATGTGGTATGACCTAATGTATAAATACCTCCGTATGGTTGAGCGGAAGACGCACGCATATACGAATACACGATTCAAAAAGAAAGGCCGCCGACGTGGCCTAGATCGCGCATCTTGCTCTGCCGCCGTCGTCACCGCTCGTGCATTTAGTCGCCGTTGCTGATCACGGTTTCTTCCAGATCTCCGGCGACATAAGCTTAGCCTAGCACAGCATATCACGCGTCTAACCAGAGATCTTTTGTCTCTTGATTCGTAGATCGGGAAAACCATCCCCTTCTGAATCGATCGAGACGATCGATCCTAGTGTGACTGTTGGAAGACATTGCTACCTTTGCTAAGAAGGTAGAATCTCCATGGCATCGCCGCAGCACTCCGTTGCCGCCTCCAATTCCGAGAGCCAAGCCGCCGCCCTTTGCCGCCCCCCGATTTCGGGGAGATTCTCTCCAAGAGAGATCTAGGGTTGTGGACTCTTCGTTGAATTCAAGAACACGTCGTCGAATGAAGAGGGACAACTTAGTCTCCATAAGTTGTTTGTATTTCTAATACATTCTATTTTCAATTTCGTTGTAAAGGAACGATTGGTTCCTAGTTGTAAGGGTTGGGTGCAACCTGTGGTGTGGGAGTGGTGACTCCTACGTGTGGAAGGGTTCCTTCCGTTAGTGCAAGAATTGGATTTCAATCCTGTTGGTGAAGTGACCGAGTCGTCCCTGGTTGGGAGATAGGTCGAAGGGGGAAAGTGGACGTACCCAAATCGGGGAACCACTATAAATTGCTTGAGTCTTTTCTGTGCTGTGTTGTTTGATTTATTTGTGCAGGTAAAACATTAATTCCGCAAAAACACTACAAGACACCTATTCCCCCCCCTAGGTGAAGCTAGTTGGCACTAGGTGGACTTTCAGATGATGGTCAGTAGCCGTCTGATTTATGTATTAAATTGATATTCCATTATTTTACTAATAGTGTTATAATTGTTTTTACAATGTTCTTGTATGTTAGTTTTAGGCATGTTAAAGGCACATTCAGAGGTCGATATCAACATGAAAAATGTAAGCCTTGACCTTAACTTTAAAATGACACCCTAAAGTCAGGATTTAGTATAGTAGAACTCCCTGTAGGACCATTCTAGCAGGACTGGTCCTAGGCTAGGGCTAATCTTAAAATAAATGCCCAATACAAACAATAAGTCCTCATGACCTAAGATTTTGGTCATTCTTGAGATAAGGTTAAACCCAGGCTCTGACCAAAAATGAGAATTTTTGGTCAAACTTTTGCTATAGTATTTGGTGAAATACTAATATTTAAATTAAGTGCAATTTTGGGGATATATGACTCCAAATGCCCCCATATTTCGGTGGCATGTCCATTAGGTCAATAAAAAACAATGGTATAAATTTTAAGTCCTTTTGACTTCTGCATGTTTGGGAAATTCCACATGCATGAGATTGGTATGTTAAATTTGGAGTGCCTATAGTAAAAATAGAAAAATGGCAATTTAGCCTATTTTGACCATTGAATGTCCATGAAACTCTGGACAATGGCTTATAGGGATGAAATATACCTCCCATAGGAAGGTTGGGATTTTTGGGATCAAAATTCCTATTATTTGGAATTATTGGAAAATATGCCTAGATAGGAAATAAATTTGAATCTTGGGCATATGAATTTATTAAATTCTAAAATTTTGTCACAAGCTTTAGTGGGGCATAGCTCACCTCTAAAAAAATTTATGGGACTGTTAGGTAATGTTAACTGTGATTTTAAGTAGAATTTATCATTTTTCCCATTATGAAAATTAATTAAAAATAAGAGAAATTATTGTTTAAATATTATGGAAAAATTTACAGTAGTTTATTTATGTGATCAAAACCTTGTTAAATATTTGAGAATGTCTAGATGTATATATAGGCTGAAAATCCTAATAATGGCATTTTGGTAATATTGATCATATGGACATATGTTAGTTCAAATCACTGTTTAAGAGCTTGAAATTCTGTATTTAGTTTCATTATATCATTATGTAGCTCCAGTAATATTTCTAGAATTTCTAATTGTATAAATATTGTACTTCATTTGGAAAGTAGTCAATTTGTGATTTTTATATTAAATGGATATTAAATGGAATTTCACATGGTAAAATTATGAAACTTGGTAGGAAGTAAAATTTAACCTCATGGGACATCTAATAAATTTCTTAGGTTGGCTGAACAATTATAGGTAGTACATCATGTGCAAGGTGACTCAGGTCACTCAACTAAAAGAATTAATTTAGGCTCTTAATTCCTTAGAAAAATAGTGAGACCTGGCATGGTCAACATCATACATCATAGCAACCCATGATAAATAATTAGGGGCTATTGGCCCAAGATTTCGGTAGTCATATAATACGGGTCAACATTAGGTCATGGGTGCGCTTAACATAAATATCATATAATACTAGGACCCACATGGGATAAGGTTGACAGTTGAGATGGGATCTATATTGGGAAGATAAACCCTGGTAGGTGTCTAATAGGTCACTTCTTGATAACGAGTGGTAGAGTGCAAAATCCCAAGGATAGTAGCTAGAACGGAGATCGGCGGAAGACTGCCACTCTCCCAATAACATCCTAAGTTATTAGGTTTGTCCCAGAGTAATAACGAGAGTTTGGTATGAATCATGGGTAGATATTAATAAAAGTAAATATCCTTGCAAAAGAGAACTTTGGGCTTTCATCCCATCTTGGTTCATAGTGCCACCGAGACCCCTTCATTGGGAATACCCTAGGCAGTCCTGGGATTAACCCTAAATTGCTAGGTATAATAAACAATAGACAAGAGTAGTCTAATAGGATAAGAGAATGTTGTTACAATCTCAACCGTGAAGGGTTGGAGGGTTTCAGGACAGTTAGTCCTGCGAGCTGGATGCTCGAGAGTTTAACATCAGGACAAGGTTGGTCATGTGAGTTGGAGGCTCGGGTTGGGATACCTTGTATGTGTATAGAAACAAAATTAGTGGTGGGTCATGTGGTAATTGGCCAATCATCACACTGATGGCAGTACAGTGACTATGGTGAGGTGTGAAGGTTTAAGGGCCAATAAGTTGTTTATACTGCGGTCCGGAGGACAATACCCGAAGACGCACACCCAACCAAGAAAGTCTGGCAGTTGGCCAGCATTAGTACGCAGAGACTCTAGAGTGCACCTACGATGTGTACAGAGGCGTATGAAGAGTCTAGGCTTGGTAGTGTGTATACCCGCCTTAGAAGCGGAAGTGCCAGTTCCGCTGCTGCCGTAGCAACAATGGTGGTACCCGAGAGTGATGCTTGCTTCATAAAGTGGGAACTAAAGGTCTGTGATCACAGAGTCGTGTGTGTGAGTTGTACTGGTATGAGTCCTAAAAACGCATGCATAACATACATTCATAACTAGGTCATACGCACCATAGATCCTTATCATATAAATTAGTATGGGCTCTTTTATATGATAAGTTATATTTGGAAACCTTAACTTATAAGTTTGTATGTGCATTCATATAAGTTAAGGTACTTCTGTGATGGTAGTTTTGTAGTAGTAGCATATTCTACTAGTCATTCTTTACTCTATTTTACTTACAATACCTTGTCTACATACAACACCTTACTTACTTTTTGTATAGTTCTTCATACCTTACATGTGCAATATACATAGAACAGCTAGAGTAGAAATAGATTGATACCAAATATAGTTGGTAGTATAGCTCCACTGTCACATGCTTCTTTTTATACACCTTATTATCCTCCACTTCGTCCTCCCGCCCGGTACCTAGGAGTTGCGGGGGCGAGGTGTGGAGGAAACGACTTAGTCTTTATGACAAACGGTCGGTTGTGACCTAATCATTTTAGGAGCTCGAGGAGATGGAGTACCAGCACGACCAGCAGGACGAGGTGGCAGGACTTGAGGAGCTGATACCACCACCACTTACTACTACTACTGTAGTCCGTCGTCAGGTGGGATGAGTTTACTGATAATAGTTTAGCTTTCGCTTTGTTGTCATTTTGAGAGAGTGAGAGATTTGATATCATGTACAGGGCATAAGCCCTTTTCTCTTTCTGTACTCATTGTGGACTACTGTTGTACCTTTCATTTTCCTATATATATGATATGTACTGTTATCTTTGTGGTCTTGTTAGTTATTACTACTTGTTTTACTTCTATTCTCGATTGGCTGAAACTTGTTGAATTATCATACTCGCTGGCAGGATCATCGTCTTGCGGTTTTGATTAGCTCGTGAGTTAGTGTCACGGTAAGGCGGCGGTTCTGGGCTTAAGACCTGGTTACCTCCTTGTTAAGGAGAGAGGGGTCTTACAACGTGATATATGGGAGTGTTAGAATTTGGTATATGATTCTGGTGTCGGAATTTCTTAATCAAATTGGTGGTCAAATTCTTTTAAGGGGTGGTGAGCATGTGTATGTGCGTTACCGTTACAATTTTAAATAACTCATGAATGCCCACTTAGAAATGATAATACACATGTTTGTGGAACCTACGTGTTACTGTGATTATTGTTTTGTAAAATGTTTAATAACTTAATTGTTTGTTTAACGATTATAGGTGACTAGAAGCAGTGCAGGGAAGTCTCAGGCACAATGCTCAACGAAATGTAGTGCACCATCTGAGGTACCTACACCTCCTCCTTCTGCTTAAATAATAAGATTGGTTGTTGAAGCTGGGTTTGCTCTTATCAATGCGCAACGAGGAGGGAAAGTACAACCTCCTACCCCTAAGGTTGCCATGTTTCAGGTTGGCGTTGTTGAGCCTGTCGCTATGAGGCAAGTGGCTGATGAGCCTTTGCCAGCGAGGCGAGGGACGTATAAGATACTGGAGCATTTTATAAGCTTCCATCCTCCAATTTTTGAGGGAACTGGATCTCCCACTCAGGACGAAGACTACCTCTCAAGAATAAAGAGAACCTTGTTGATCACAGATTCGAAGGAGAGACAGAAGGTGACTGTAGCTACCTTTCTTTTGTAAGGAGAGGAAAGTCTCTGGTGTATGAGATGGAATTACATAAGTTTGCTGGAAGGAAATTGACTGGGGTCTAATTGGAGGATTTTTCAAGAGTTTTTCTAGCGAGGAATCTCCAATCTACGTAGAGGATTATAGTGGAAAATTAGTTCTATAGGTTAACTCAGGGCAAGAGTTTTGTTGATGACTACTTACATGGGTTTACAATATTGGGCGGTATTGATGAGTCCCGTTTATACAGGGTTTTGCAGGCTCATCTGGGCTGGTTTTTATGCCTTGGCACTTAATTTTTTGGATCTTTTTTTTCTATTGTATCATCATCCTTATAGCCATTCTTGCTTTGTGCGCTTGGCTTGCCCTTGCGTGCGCAATTGCACACTTGTTGGTTGGGGGTAAGCATGTGGTGCTCCCCAGGGCTTGTTCCAGTAGTTTTCTCTTAATTTCTGTATTGCTGGAGGGTCCTCCATTGCATTTTTTCCTTGCTTGCAGGTGGTCTGTTTTCCCTTGTCTGAATTCTAATTTGAAGAAAACGCACAGTTGTGCATTTCCTTTGCGCACAGTTAGTTTTGGTCATGCGTTTTCCTCCGGTCAATCTGGTGAATTGACCAGTTCGTGCAAATCCTTCACGCACAGTTTCACCCAAACCTTACGCGAAGGAAACGCACGGTTTTCCTGTGTCATTTTGGTGTTTGCCTGCCTTTTTTGTTCTGTGGTTAATCGAGCGTTTTCCTTCACGCAATGGCGGAATCTCCCGTGCGCGAGTAAAATGCACGGTTCCACTGTTTTCGCCTACAGTTCTTCGTTCTATAGTTACCCGTGCAAATTGCTTCACGCACAAGCGGATAGCCCGTGCGTGAAGGAAATGCACGGGTAAACTCTTCTTCATCGCAGGAGCGTGCTTTATTATAATATCGCACGGTTCGCGCACGGTCGTGCGTCGGACCATGCGAGACCAATTTTCTGATAATTTTGATTTAGATTGCAGCCTTTGCCATTTTCGGGATCGACAAGCCAGCCTGCCTTTTTGTCTCTCTTGAGCGGGAAAATCACTCTCCAGCCCCATTTCTCTCTCTCTTCCTTGGAGGGAAGATCCGTCCACGCATTCCACTCCATAGAGCTTGCAAAAGCTTCATCCTCCACCGCCATTGATGTTACCACGTTCGAAGCTTCGGTTTGAGCTACTTGTTGCATCCACCCAAGCTCTATTCCTCCTCAGCAATCTCAACAATACAAAGATGGGTTTGACGGAGTAAGTGACAACTCCTCTTGGATCCTTGACTCCTTTCTGATGACCGAGCATGGACAAGGGTTGACACCCATTTTCGGCCGATAATCTTGGAAAGCCTCTTGTCTTGGTTATAATCTCTCCTCCCTCCTATTATACTTTCTCCTTTCTAAATGCTTGTTTAATATTGTCGTGTGATGTGCATTTGTGGTTCTAGAATGCTTGATGCTTTTGCTTAGGTGTTTTTTGAACTTGCTTTGCATTGTAAGGCTCATCATACTTGCTAGAGTAGGTAATTTGGCCATTTTAGAATTTGCTAGAAGTGTGCGTTGTGAAGAGGTGTTTTCGACCCTCACCAATTCTCACACTCCGCTATCAGTCTCCGGAGTGATTCACCCGAGCGAAGCGGTGAAGGAGACCTACAATAATTGTAGGTGGTTTAATTTAGGAAACCCCAATCAAAAACCCCCCTTGCTCACTTTGCACTTGCACTCATTTCTCCAGAGTACTAAAACCCTTGCTCCCTTATTGCGCTCCGCAAGAAATCGATACTCACGTAAGCTTTTTTCCGTATTATTATTACTTAACAGTGATCGGTACACTTGCCGCACGTGCATCAAGTTTTTGGCGCCATTGCCGGGGAGTGCATTTGTTGCTTGTGGCTTTGTTTTGGTGAAAGGTTTGTAGGTGCTTTAGTGCGATTTTTTATCCTTTTGTTTTGTGAGTTTATGACAGATCGGGACCCAGCTGAAAGAGTTAAAGATTTAAGAGTTGAAGCTGAGACTGCACGAGCTTGGAGAGCTCGGTTGCACGCTGCTGCTGCGGAAGTGAGAATGGACAATGTGGTCCGTGGAGGAAATGGCCCAGAAGATAGAGTGGCCGATGCAAACGAGGTGGTCCAACCTCGAATTAGGACAATGAGGGATTTCACTACCCCTACGACGGGGAGTGTTTACCCTGGGTTTGGACTAGCCATCGCCAACCACCATTTCAAAATTAAGTCGGCAATCCTCAACATGATTAGAAAGAACACACAATATTCGGGGTTACCGAGCGAGGATCCTCAGCTACATCTTGCAGAGTTTTCTGAAATTTACGGAACCTTTCGTTATGTGGGAATTGCTGATGAAGTGGTAAAATAAAAACTGTTTCCTTTTTATTGCGGGACAGAGCCAAGACGTGGCTGCATACTATTACCCCAGGATCTGCTCCAACTTGGGAAGCTTGTCTTCCTTATTTTTGGCAAAATTTCACCCTGTTGACAAAATGGTTAATGCTCGCAGGGATATTGCCATGTTTCGCCAACAAGATCAAGATACACTCTCCGAGGCTTGGGAGAGGTTTACCGATTTGCAGCACTGCTGTCCGTAATACGGCTGTGAGCCCTGGAGTTTGGTCGAGATATTCTATTTCTCCATCGAACCAAATTTTCGGGCAATGATCAATGCTGCTGCAGGAGGGACAATAATGAATTGGCTCCCAAGGAAGCACTGAGGCTTTTACGTAATACGGGCTCCCACAGTATCTATTGGACCGCCAGAAGGAATGCCCCGAGAGGGGCAAGGAACTTGTTCGATGTGAACGTGGTTGTGCACCAAGCGGAACCATGCCATCCTTCTTTGGAAGGAAAATCGTTATTGATAAGTTCTACCCCGCCTCAAGCTCCTGTGTTGAACATTATGTGCCAGGGATGTGGAAGCACTCGTCACCATGCTTATGAGTGCACTGTTGGGGAGTTTACTAATGACACGACTGGTATGGATTTTGAAGAAAGCGTTAATTTTATTAGTAATCAAAATAGAGCTGCTCCTTATAATAATGCTTATAACCCGAACGCGAGAAGTCACCCGAACTTCTCGTGGAATACTAATGCTCCTGGTCAAAGATATCAAGGAGGCCAACATCAGTTTGATGGTCAAGCTTCTAGCAACCAACCGCGACCACCGCAGGCGGGTTAGAATCAAAATGCAAGGGGCGCGTAAATGCACGTTAGAAGAAATGATGGAGAAATTCGTTGAAATGGCCCAGTCAAACATGGCCACTCAAACCGCCTCCATGAGGAATTTAGAGACACAGCCTGGGCAACTTGCCCATGTGCTCTTTGAACGAACACGTGGCGCTCTCCCGAGTGACACGGAGAAAAGAAAAATCACGATGACCAGGGAAGATCGTTGTTGAGGTGGGTGAGTGTAGTAGCGAGGAATTGGCCCGTCGAATGTGTGATAAATAAAATAGAGACGGTGGCCGTATGCGATTCTGGATTGAAATGCAACATTTTAGCCCTGCGAGATGTTGCGAAGATGAATTTAAATGTCGAGAATAATAACCAGAAGTCGCTTGTGCTGGCCGATGGATCAGTTATTAAAACTGAAGGCGAAATCAAAGATGTTAAGGTAAACTTCATGGAGCTGTTGTGGTCACTGACTTTCAAGTTTTGGGAACGAGGAAAACACCTCAAAACCCATTTTGGGGGTTCCATTTCTGAAAGCCAGTGAGGCGACACTGTTTTTTACTGCTTCGGGATTACCTTAACCTCTCCGGATGAATTACGATCTCCGCAATTGCTTCCTGTTCTAGCCCCTTGTAAATCTGAAAAACTAAGCACGGTTAATGCCTTATTATCTAACAATTCATCAGGTGATGACAAGGTGGATGAGTTGCTTAGCGAGCACTATGTGATAACACTAGGGAAGGAACGCCTAAAGATTGTTGTGGATGAATCAAGTGGTGTTGAGATACCAGGCACAGAAAGAGATGAAGATAAGAAAGACGTTGGATCATGCGCGGCTAGGAGAGTGCGTGGGGAGATTACTTTGAGAACTGTTATTGAACCAAGTAAATCTTGGAAAACTGTTAAACAAGTATCATGGGCTGATCCCACCCTCTACGGGTGAAGAAAGGATGCCTCCAGCTATGGTTGATGATCTAAACACTAAAACTCCGGGCGTGAAATTACCGCCTTGGGCTCTCCTACTGTTGAATTGCGAATATGGGAGTTACACTTGAGCAAGGCGCAACGTTTTGCCCTCCAGCGTGGGAAGGAGGAGAGTAGGGGTAAAGAAGACTTGTCTTCTTTGGGCCCTAAAGACTTCCTCTCCTCCTCATCTCGCGTGTCGGGTGATGTTTACCACAAATTAGCGTTCAGTTGAAATATGGCAGATCTCCGGGGCCGTCTGCTTTGCCTTGCTACTTTTATTTCTGTTTTTGTTAAATGCTATTTGGATTTTGAATTAATTGCTTGCGTTCTTGCTATTTTCTCTATTTCCTTGTGTTGCATATTCTCTTGCGTGGTTTGATATTGCTTATTCTTTCAGGTAATTATTTCTTAGGCCGGTTGCTAGTTGATCGAGTTTGAACGCCTTAATTCTGGTATGCTCATCTCTGAACATTGAGTAACCTCTTCCTCACCTCTTAGATTACATTTTCATCATCATTGCTGTATTGTTAGATTAAGTCTGGGGGAGAGCCTGTAGTTGTTACCCGTTGCACTCACACTTCACTTGCTTGCCAGTAGTTGTTAATTTTTAATTACATAGTCATTGCTTTGCGCACCATGCACCCACTTGAGCGTGTTCTTACTTTTTGCGTGCTGCGAGTCAAACGAGCATCTTTCGTTAGATCTGGTAAGATTACCGCGCTAACGTAGGATTATTTGACAGAGTAAATGTTGGCCTTGCTGTGTTCCTAGTCTGTGCGCCTGTCTCTTGTAGAAATTATAGTAAGCTTGAATTTTTGCATACTGCTAATTTATATTTTTTTCTAGCTGCATAAATTCTTTTTATGCTACTATGAAATTTTAGGTGAATCCGGTGTGAATCCGAAGGTAGGTTAGGGATGTGTTTAGATGGTTGTTAGATTTGTATTGCTCGAGTCGAGAGACGGGGTAGTCTCTCTCATTGGCTAAGCACTTGCCCAGGCTACTCTTGAAGCATGGGTACATGTTAGCTAAGCCGCGACATGATGTAATGCCCATCTTTTTGCCAGGTTGAGCTTTGCACCATTCTTATCGTCATATATTTGCTAGCCCCATTGTACCTACCCTTCCCTTTGATCAACTCCACCATGATTTCACCAAGCCCAACTCCTATCCTAATCGCAAACCCAAGTTTAGCTTAGTATTTTTACATTTTGGGTTTAATGTGGTGTTGTTATTTGTGAAAAATGGAAGTGCGCCCAATATTTGCGATATGTGAAAATAAAAATAAATTATTAAAATATGAAAATAAGAAATCAGAAAAAAATTATGATTAATCCTTTTCCTACATTAAATCAATCCCACACCCAAAATTAATATTAACTGGTGTTGGCTAACCGTTATTTTCCCCCATAGCGCATTTGATCCCTGTCACCTAGGTTTTTGTATTTACCCTTTTTATCCATGCTTAACTCGT